>OU744720.1:11173849-11781349 GCA_916613615.1 Steromphala cineraria | reverse complement strand
TTACTTCTGTCTTTTCGGAGGGTTCTAGTTGTGATGAAGAATTCTTATTTCCATGAGAACCTCCTCTATGATTTGGTTTACTGTCTTTTGACGAAACGTTTGGAGATTCGTCTTCGTAAGAAAAAGGATGTGCCTCCTGTTCATGTAATGCATCCCTCAGTCCAATGGATTCTTCAATGGTTAGTTCTTTATCAAGGGAATCGGCATCATTTTTGTATAATTTTTTTGTAATCATGCCATGCCTGCAAAAGAAAGAAAATATTACGGTTTAATGTGTTTCTAAAATTAAATATAATTTATTTGTTTATAATAAGCATCTCAAAATGTTTTATGCATATACCATCATCAGCTTATTCATTTAAGAATGTTAACATGAAATATTATAAAATGTTATGTCGAGTCCAGTTGATCATTTGCTAGGTCTTTATAACCAAGGAAATCGACATTAACTTTGTTGGGTTTTTTCTAATCATGCCATGTCGTCAACCATCAGAGGGTACTAAGTGGTTTTGAAATTCAATTACACATATTTGTTTACTCCAATTGTAAAACTCAAATTGCTTCATTCAAACACCCTTAACCGTTCTTGCAACCAAAAGAATTGTGTACACCATTTTTCAAATCCATATTTCATACACCCTTATTCTTTAGCAAGAATAGAAAAAGATTTAGCACTTTAAATAAAGTAAATTGTATTACCATCAAAGAGGTTTACAGAATTATCAATTCGAAGAGAAAGATTTGTATGCGTTTAAACAATAAAATCTGCGTATCATAAGATAGTTGACACACCTTTTATTGGGGTTGTTGACAAGACCTTTTTGAATGGGATGCTTTTTCATTTTTTTCATTTCATCTGGGATGTTTTTTCTGAAAACTCCATCTTCATCATTTTCTGCAAAGACAAAATATTAACAAATTGTATTTCTTGACGAAAACAGAGGTTAGGGTAGACAAATGTATTTTGAAACCAAGTCTACTGTTTCGGATACAGTGACGGTAAGAATGATAACGTATATGGGCATTGCTTCTTTAAGCAACAAATATATTTTTGTCAACTCCAAACAGTCTATCGATACGACTAAAATTAAAAGACAGATCTGGCAGCTAACTTCTCAGGTGATGACTTCACAAATGCTAGTGACGGATGCAAGGCCCCACCCCCTCCACAAACTGCATTTAGTAGGGTGAGTACCGACACCACCTCCCCTCATAAACACAATAGTTACATGAAGGCTGGAAGTCCCCCATAATTGGTGAAACGTTCCCTTTAAAAACTTCTGTATCCCTCACTGAGTGTGATGCATATAATTCATATGCATTCAGACCAACTTCTCAGTCGATCGCCTTTACACCTTTCGCCCACTCCTCTCTATTTACATGTGTTTTATTTGTAAACGAAAACATTCCAAACAACCCACAGCGTTATGGTAACGATCTAGTCAGTCTATCAGCCCCTAGAATAAATTGTCTATATAGACCCATGCAGGTCTACGTTATTGTATAATGTCTATCACGATCTGAAAATGAACAGCTTCAGTTGACTTCCTTCAATTCTAATACTAAATTGATGCATTTAAGATGTATTTTCAATTCAGAGACAATGATTTAGTCTAGTAACGAACCTGACACTCTGCCCATGGTTACACTCCCGCAAACCTCACAAGTCAAGACCTAGGGTCGTGAAGTGGCTGAAATAGACAAAATCAACACCCTTCACAACATCGCCATTGTGTAAAACTACATGTAAGCAGGCGATGCAAGTTAACTTCCTCAAAACTATAAGGAAACCGAAAGAGAAAGTAGAAACTTACACATTTTTCTAATTTTCCATTTAAACTGATCTTATTACCTTTATGTTGTAACATCGTAACATGCCATCATAAAGTATTACACAAATATTACCAAAATAATAACCAGACGCTATTTCGGAGACGCAGTTAAACTAGGTCTTTCCAAATATAGTTACTGCGCATGCGCAGTCGTCAAAGTTGTAATCAATATTTGTTGGTGAGTGTTTGCATGTAATATTATGAATCTATACTCTTAGTATTCTTTATGGCTGTAAGGATTCATATTAGGAACAAGTTTAGTGATCTCTTTCATTCTCAAGATAAGCGGTTTGTAATGACGTCATGTGTATTACTAATAGAATGAGAATATTTGAAACATAGCAAATGCGTAGTGTTAGATATATTACAATGTTGTTTCCATAACACCATATGAATCTATTCTATTTTGATTAACATATACGAAGACTCAATATATATATATTGTTGTAATATATTACGTGTTGGCATATACGAAGACTCAATATATATATATATATTGTTGTAATATATTACGTGTTAGCATATACGAAGACTCAATATATATATATTGTTGTAATATATTACGTGTTAACACATACGAAGACTCAATATATATATATTGTTGTAATATATTACGTGTAAGTACTGGACACGTATATGGATTAGATTACTATATATTCTCGGAAAAATACTTCTCAAAAGCGACTGTTTGAAATGAATACATGTAAATGTCTACGTAAGTAAAAGGAACTTACAGACTGAATACATAGCAAAAGAAAGTTTAAATTTGAATAATAAGAATTTGAAAATAACTATACATGTATTAGGATTACATACATTGTACATGTACATGTAAACGTCAAATGTAATGATTTTGAGCATCGGTGTAAAATTACATATAACTATTCTGTAAACCTATATCACATTAAAGTTGAATTTCAAATTGTCTATATGTCATTATAAATTCAGTCTATAATCAATAAAATCTACATAATGACATTGCTATCTGTAACATCTAATGATAATTATGATTAATTTTCCATTCAGATCTATGGTATATGGTAAATTTAATATCATTCTTTATGGAAGTGAAAATTAAGAATGATTTTGTTATTGAATGTAAGAAAGATGCATCAGAGAAATGGTTAGAACTAAAGTCAATGTTCAAAGAGTATTACCTGAACTCATATTGTTAAACTGAATTTATGATGAGCCTGACGAAGACATAGTGTTTTGATTAAACATGCACGTTTAACGTTGATGATTATCTATTACCTATAACAATTATATTCAAATGATAATCACAACTTAAATAGGACCATTGACAACAAAGTAAAGTCATGACATTTTAAATACATTCCGATGTTTTCATGAACAGCGCTACAGTAAGAATTTAAATCATATTGAATAGGCATAACTATTTAATGTAGGTTCATAATTTCATTATTTACTATTAAAGCTTAAAATCTGATATTGACAAAGGAATGTCAGTATCAATTAAAATATATTTGTAAATACTGATTGATTTAAGGATCGTGGAATATTTGAAACTTATTGAATGAAAAATATTTATGATGTTTTCATAACGAAAGGGTTATATGGATTACAGATGAGTTCTCACACGTTGTTGACATCGTGACATTACAAGGACCTCATAATGGCGTCAAGGGCTTTTGAAGTTAGTGGCAATAACAACAAAGTACTTGTCGGGACTAATTGCGTTAGCATTAACTTGATGCCAACAACAGGTAAGCTGCCTACGCTGTAAAGTAGATACTATATCTATTTCTAGAATTTAAGATTAAATAATGAAATTTGCAAGATAAGTTGTACCTTCTGAAGCTAGGTGTACTCAATAATTTTTCCACATTTGATTCTACTATCTTAATATTCGCTTACTCCAATGTATGTATATATATGAAATAGTAAACATCAGATGGTTCAGACTGGATCAATCTTCTTTAATACTATGAATTCATTTCGACCATTATGTGGGTCTTGTCAAGTACTGACGACACATGACTGATTTCTTAACTGTCAATCAATCTGAGCACACAACAATGTGTTGATTATATGAATTTATTGTTTTGTTCCTGTATAAATATGTGTAACCTTCAATTTGTAATCATACTCGTTTTATAGAAGATTGATCCAGTCTGAACCATCTGATGTTTACTATTTCCTATATACAACTTTTCTTCACGTGAGAAACCAAATCTCCTTTTTAGTATATATATATGTGATTTATAACCAATGGTTGAACTTCTAATAAAATATGAGCAACTCTCATATTATAAAACACAATTTCGTAAAAAAAAAGATAATGGTGTTATGACTATTACAAAAGATATATTAATGGTTAGCTTACCCAGACGACAAGTGCAATGTATTAAAAGAAAATTGAAAATTATGTATTTTCTTAATAAAATATCATTCATATTTCAGACAAGGCCAGAAATGGAGACGAGAGTCTTTCTATATCCAAAGAGTCGACAGAACTTGCGGTAAATCCAACTTCATCGAAGCAATTGTGTACACTGGAGAGCAGCAGTCTCGAGGGGAGGGAACCAGCAGGTTTTTATTCTGAACAGTTCACCAAGAATAAATATTTCTTCGGAAATTTAAGAATTTACATTTCTGGTGACCAAAATATTCTGCTAATGAATTAGCTCCTTACATCGTTTTCCAGTAAAACCTATATCAAGAACCGATACTCTGATTTGGCACTTTACAGTTCATGTTGTATTGCTAATTCGAAATTATGTTGTTTCTCATCTGATCTAAATGCAACGTTTTTGAGCAGGTATTATTTTATTTAACCACTTTCATTTTAGGCTGGATAATGAGTTTGCTAGATTCTGTCAGAGACATACACAAAGCGGTCATCCGCCAGAAGATAGAACAGTCCGTTCAGACTGCACTGTCTCAAGGTAACATGCAAACCACTTAAAGGGGCAGTAGCACGTTTTTTGATAATTTTATATTTTATTTTTTTCACTGATAATTGTACTTTAATGCTTAATATATTATTTTGATAGTGTCATAAAACTCATTACACAAGCCAATCATCCATAGTCAGAGGACAAAGTATGAAGATTTACATATAATCCATTGGTGGCAAATTTTGTGTGAACACCTTTATTTCATTTTGTGTAAGGAAAAGGATTTGCATGGCTAGACTTTACATCATATATGTGAATTATTACTTCTCCATTTAGTTTAAATACATTGTTTTTCAATTTGAACCATTAATTTTCATTTTTCTGACATCACTTTATATTCCCCCTAAAAACGTGCTACTGCCCCTTTAAGAACCGTGATATCAAAACCGCCAACGAGCTTTTAGAATAATAACATTTCGGAAGGACATGGATACTGATTTCTCGATGTAAAGAAATATTTGACCATGCCTTCTGTTTGATTTTAACGTTATCCTTGTTCACAGAAATGGACATTTATGCAACTATCTTTTGTATATCGTTTTTTAACTCCAATGAATTAAAATTCCCTTTAGTTGCATATACATGTACATGTACTGTTTAGATGACATTAACCCTTACCCCTGCTCATATGATTTAGCAATGGTGCCCCCATCTATAAATACCAAATAGGTATGAGGTAGGCGAAGAAACCTAAGTTGAACATCATTGTGTTAAGATAATGTTGATCTAAGACAGCAGCCTATCTAGAAGGATTGTTATCAATATATTTTCAGATATCGATCCGCCCCCTCGTGTGAAAGGACCAAATACTGTCCTGTGCTTGGATTGTTCACGACACATGACAGCAGAAGGATACGAAGACATGAAGAAACGTGCTCAAAGCTTTGTTAATTGTAAATATTTGCAATTGTAATCACCTACAATAACGTAACGAACATCGAAAAAAATAACTTAAAAGTTCGTGCAATCTGTAACACGCTAACAAAAGCTGAACTAGTTGCGTATGTAAACGTTATTACAATATAATAATTGAGCACTATGGTAATCCAGTTAATTATGTTTTGGGTAAAATATCAATCTATCTTAATATAAATCTTAGTCTATACCTCAATAAGGTTTTCATTTATTTCGAGATTTTGACGAATTCTTAATTCTTTTTATTGAATGTAAATATATAATAAAAATGATCTTACAAGCTGTTGAAGAAAGAGCGGTACAAGAAGCCGTGGAACAAAACATTGCAGTAGTGTGTATGTCAGGTGGAGCAAGGGTGCTTCAACATTTAACCATTGACTTAGGCAAGGTTCGAGACGCTATAGGTAAGATACAGATTTTGACCTGTCATTTTCAGTTATCCGTTATTTAATATTTTCAATATCAAGGTGGAATGTGTTCTTCATATATTTTTGCCTGGTAATTGATAATTGTCCCCTCAAATATATCAAGTTTTACAAATAACAATATTGCGTTTTCTTGTATTGTATACATATTATGCATATACATATACATTTATTTCACCAGTAATGTAAGAACTTATTTTAAAAATACCTCAATTCGTGGGGATCATATCACATTGAAGATGTCATGTCTCTTTAATCTTCACTTACAAAGACTCAACCAATAAGACATATTTACTATGAATAAACTAAATTTTTTGATGACATCTATTGAAAAATCTGAACTGAGATATACTGAGATTTGCCATTCGATTTACAGATAACATTCCGTACACGGGGAAATCTACCTACTTCGAAGCTATTCAAGTTTCTTTGGCTGCGCTTGATACTACAAGAAAGATTGTTGTTACCCCGGGTAATTTTGAATACACTGGTAAACTGTTTAAAATACATATCACCGTTTGAAGTAGAGTTTTATATATAACTTTTCGTCAAACCGTCTGTCGATTAATACTTTCATTAAACAACCGTTGTGGATCTAAAATTTGCATCTGAAATTTCAGTGTATATCCTGAATCTTAGTGCTTGAATGTCGACTTTCAATATTCATATCAAAGTTTAAATATATGTAGTAGAAGTCAAGAATGCAAAAAGACATTTGGTACGATCCTTTGCTTCTCATATTTAGAATCATAAAATTACACGTTATTCAACAAGTTACTGTTATTGGTTTAAGTAAATGATTGCTTTAAATTTCTAAATTCTTTATTTGAAATGGTAACTTCATCATCTTGTTTTACGAACTATTAATTATATTAGAAGGGAGCAAGGAAGGTGTTGCAGCTGATATGAAAAGATCGAGGATTATATTCATCACCTGTGGCAAACCATCTGTGGAAACAAGTGATGAAAGTGATGATACCATACTCCCCGAAGACGTAAGAACCTTAACCTAGCTTCATGCTGTAATTATCAATGTTCTCACATGAACATAACCTCTTGAAGAACAGCAATAGATCCACTTCTCTGAAGCTACTTCGTATGTTAACCATGTATTCGTTTTTCGAGAATTAGTTTACAGTGACTCGCGGTTACGTTAGAACCGATAATGTACAACTATATAATGAGCATTAATTATTTCAATTTCAACCAATGGATGGAATTCCTTGAAAGTTCATCCATTGAATTTTCTAAAGATTAGGTTATATAACACAAAAGTTGCATGCATAGAACATGTCAACAAGACGACACTTGGGAACACGCATTACGATTAATATTACCATTAGCTTTAGGGATATTCATTTGAAAATTGTTCAAAGTAAACAAGAGTATCATACGAGGTTTTAAAGAAAGATTTGTTTTAAAAACACAGTTGCAGATGAGGCTTTTCTGTCTTGTCAAATCTCTTCGAGAGTCAACTGAATTAGGTGAGAAGCGACAGATGGTATGGATTCCTACCGCAGGGGCAGATATGGTAAATATATTTACATCGTGACTTTAGTTTTCGTGTTTGGAAAAATTTCATTTGATATAATGCATTGTTAAAAAGCTAATTTTCATAGTCTGGATCATATATCAATATGTAAGTGTCATTAATCACTTCCTTCATCTTTTTTCAACAGTTATATTATTCCTTGTTTGGAAAACAATATTTCATTTGAAGGGAATTTAAAATAATGCCATGTTTTATCTCTGCATTAAGCTTTCTAAGCATATACAATTTCACTACTTATCATATGTTCAGATGTGGTTGGTACATTTAATTTTTCAATTCCTTTTGCAGGCTAAATACATCTAAGGAAAATTCATTTTTAAGACCTTTGATAAAAATAAACATACCTGCCAACAATTATTATTTAAGATACCTTCCTTATAATAGCCCTGGATAAACATATATCATAACCATTAGTGTGATTACACACTATTCCTGAATTAACAGTATTCAACGAATATAACGATGTGTTTGTTGGGGGGAAAATTTATCATTTGTTGGAAAAGACAATTTAAATTATTGTTGGATACGACAATTGTTATCGTTGTTGGGTAAGACGATTGTTATCATTGTTGGATACGACAATTGTTATCGTTGTTGGGTAAGACGATTGTTATCATTGTTGGATACGACAATTGTTATCGTTGTTGGATAAGACGATTGTTATTATTGTTGGATACGACAATTGTTATCGTTGTTAAGTAAGAAAATTGTTTAATTGTTGGATACGACAATTGTTATCGTTGTTAAGTAAGACAATTGTTTAATTGTTGGATACGACAATTGTTATCGTTGTTGGATAAGACGATTGTTATTATTGTTGGATACGACAATTGTTATCGTTGTTGGGTAAGACAATTGTTTCATTGTTGGATAAGACAATTGTTATCATTGTTACAGAAGTTCCTGGAGCAGATCTCAAGGTTTGGTGGTGAAGTGGTCAAGGGAGAGGATATCAACACGCTTGCTTCATCCTTTGAGTAATCGGACCTACAAAATGATTTACTTTTTTACTAGAAGAAATCTTAATCGTGTGATGTGATTCGCGTGAGAATGCTGTGACAACCAGTAATTTGAATACCAAGGGCATGAAGTGGATTCGAGACTGTAGATTGAAAAGTAATTAAAAAAAAGACTCCTCCTGTGTATGGAGAGCTCATTCAGTAAATTTGTTTACAACTTGGCAATGTCTGCTTTCAAGTAATACCTAAAACTTAATGAATTCATTACGTGGCAACCTGACGACATAGGGTAAGTTAGGGTAATGGCTTCGGACTCTGTACCTCCTTAAAATAAATCCATGTTTGGGAGATCAATGTTGTCTTGAAATTTGTCACATTTCATTTCTTTTTTTAGATTATTCCCTTAACGGATATAATGACTATGAGAGACTACTAATGATTGAAGCTGATGACCTACTTCTAATGTATAGAGCCCGGTTATGCTTATGTGATGTGTGTCCATGTGGATTATATAATGCTTTATTGACTGTATAAAGTCATGTTTAAACAAACTGCATGTCAATATCTGTAGCAGTAGTCTGTAAGATCGATTACTGGACTTGGTCAGCCCCTCCTCATTTTATTTCGATTTTCAATTTAATATTACTTTTCTTTAATTTATATAATAGTTATCTGTAATCATAAACCAACACAGTGTACATATTTCAAATAATACGAATGATAATTATGTTATTTAGATCAATAAAAGCAGTTGTCTGACATGTACTCATGTTTTCATTTGCAAATCCTCCAAGTAGTGACCTGTGTATGTTCTTCGACATCTACACACATAACAAACATAACACTACATTTATGTCATATCCAGCTCTGACAATAATCATGACATCAGTTAAATGACGATGCTTTGATGTCAAATCGAAACCGCATCCTCCCATTCATAAAGAACCTTCGATGATGGTTTAAAAGGATTACTGAATGAGCCATGTGCAACGTCGCTGAAAGCTTTCGTGTTTTTGTATGCGTTCGAAATGTTCCTCATATCTTTGTCGATCAAAGGGCCACTTATGATATCAATGAATTGGGAGTGTCAAATTATTTTTGTTTTGACATCATAGCACTTTGAGTGGCTCAAGCGCACAACTGATTTTTTTAATTATTCAGTGTTTTTGAAATTGGTCAATGGATTCAACACGCCAATTTTCAATCTTCTGGCGCTGTTTGCTATATAATGAGAGTGATTTGAATTTGTGATAGCTTTCTTTTGCCTATGAGTTAATGTGATAAATACACAAATGAACAAACAAGTATTGTGTAACATATATATACTATATTATGAAAATAAAAATTGAAAACATAAAAATCAAACATTCTAAAACAATAAGGAGACTGACTATATACACAGATTTCGATATAATACAGTTTATTATGTGAACGTAATTTTCCGGCAATCCGATTGGTCGAGAACCGGTCCCGTGACGGTCGACAGAAAGTGATATTGACTTGACCCCAGTGACCCCGAGTCCGACCAAAAGTGATATTGACTTGAGTTACTAAAAATAGAGCCGATGACGTCAAACCGTTGTTTCATGACGTCATGCTATTGTTATCATGACGTCATTGACCCGTCCTTGCCAACAATCGAGCCAAAATGCCGCTCATTGCTGTAGTTTTCCATTATCTTTTGTTTTTTTTGACCGAGACATAATAAAACAATTATGGACTGGTGAGTTCGGTCAATACCTGTTTTTATAGACCCGAGGAAAACAATATCGACCTCGGACTTCGTCCTCGGTCAATATTGTTTTCCTCGGGTCTCTAAAAACAGGTATTGACCTCATCACCAGTCTATAATTGTATAATGTCACACTCTCCCTCCCCCCAACATCGTAATTCCTGCATCATGGTTACCATTATCTTTTATGAAAACGAAACATTTAATCGGGCTCGGAACTCAATTATTCTCTTTTAGTCTGTACGTTCGGACATGGTCGTGTATATGCATAGCTGGAGTGACCTGTTTAGTACGTTGTGTAACAATTGGCAGTACACTACTAGTTCATTTCCCCGTCAACCCGTCTAACATCACGTTTAGGCTGTCCACGTTCTTCAGCGTTTGCTTCCAGCATTGTCTCGAAATCCACGCGGAATCTGAAAACAAGAGGATTGAATTGGCAATAATTCATAACATAATAACTGATGAATGAACAACAACGATACTTTATGTATTGGTATATATTGGAAGCACCCGATTCTGTGACTGATATTCTATGTTAATTACATCCCTAACATCCTATTTGCTATTTAAATGAATATACTAAATGGAATATACAGCCATCGACAAAAACATGTTATGCATGTTGTGATTGTATCTTTGATGTTACATCATTAGAACAGACAGTTTCACTTCTGAACTTACCCTTTCGATTCTCTCTTAATAAGGCAGGTCCTGCGTTGAGAGGAGTATTCCTTTTCCAGCTTTTCCGATTGACTCTGTTCATACTTGATCCACGATCCGTCATTATCTTGATATTCCCAGTGAGCAGGGTTAGATATGGGGGATGTATCTAGCTTCTTCTCCTTAATAGTTCCTGCAAAATAGTTAAAGAGAGATCAGATCAGAAGAATATTGAAACTCCTAGTTGATGTATGGTAAAGTAGATCAAAGATGTACGGGTTTTTGTCTTGTTTATCTCTGTAAATTGTTTATTGATAATAAGAATCAACGATTTAAACTCTCATTAAATTATGACTTTGTGGTTTGGAGCATTTATGGAGACGTGGAATTTTTATCCAAACTGTCTGCTTACCAGCTTCATCCTTCACATTTTGGCTGAAAAGGTCGAGATTTTGAATATTATAGCAAACAATATGTATTTATTTCATGGCTCATGTAAATCGTAGTTTTTATGGATATACATCTTATGGTTGAATTGATGACATGGATTCTTGCAAATTTAATATATTTCACATCAAAGTAAGAACCCGAATGTTTTTAAATAAACGATACAATAAAATCATATGATTCATTTTTAAACTTTATGTGAATCCATATAAGCTATGATTTTACTCCTAAAACAACCGATACATTAAAATCATATGATTCTTTTTTAAAACGTCATGTGAAACTATATAAGCTATGATTTTACCCAAAACACGTCGTAAAGCTAAATCCATCACTTACGCTTTATCTACTGGACGGTTGAATTGCTTTGGTCGTTCATCCTGCTGTCCACTGTTCTGTTGCCCAGACATTGCCACGTGACGTCCAGAGCTTTGGTCATCTGGGAATGAGAAGTCCAGCTTTAAGCGACCAGGGTGATCCTTGTCATTCATCAAAGACTGCAGAACTGTGCAAACCTGCTCCTTGGAATGGAGCGAATTCATGGCACTCTGTTTATCAGTGTGACGAACTGTCAGAAGCATATCCTCTTCTATCTGTACTTCAAGTACTTGCGCTTGATATCGCTCAAATAATACTGAGATGAGTAGTCGAAGGTTTTGCATGACATCCCTCAGAAGGTTGGTCACTGCCATTTCCTTGGATACACCAGATATTTGCCAAACCGTTTTGTAGTCAAATCTCTTATCTAGACCGATCCAGGTTACTGTTAATTTTATGACTTCTTGGGCTGGCGTTGAGAATAAAAGCATGGATAAGCACATTTAAAAACCAAAAATACCAGCACTAGAAATTTTTTTACAATTGCCATTTAATTACAAACAAGGAGTACATTACTCACTTCTTCAAGAAGGTTTCAATGACACATAACAAGAACACAAAAACGAGAATACAATGACAGGCTGAAGATACAATATAATACAATTGCCATTATACGTAGTGCACACATCTTATTGTTCAAACCAATTATATGAAAATCAAGATAAGTACGTTAAGAGAATATAACTTAAACCAGCCAAGAAAACGCATTTCGATGTACTCACGATCGTCTTGTGAATCACTTTGAGCTTGCAAAATCTTGTTTTCAGCACTAATGTCAACAACAGGCTGTCGCTGTCGGAAAACATAGTTCCCTTGTATTTGTCGGAATACGATAGGCTGTTCAGTCGTGGCATTGGTTCCAAGAGTTTTCAACGCTTCGGCGCCTGCTTCCCTTGGGGTTTCAGTGTGTCCAGATGTACTTGTGCTTTGGTTGGAACTGTTTGTATCTCGTTTATCTGCTGGTATTTGTGGAGGATATTCATTTCTCTCTGAAGTGTTTAATCCAATTGAAAGTGAACCTTCAGTTTCATTAAGGGTGCCCTGGGCTTCTGGCTTGGGTTTACTACTAAGTTGGTTGTATGTAGTGGGACATTCATCGTCTGAGGATTCATATCTTTCATCACAGGATCCCAGAATGCTCTCTTCTTCATCTATTTCATCATTGAGGCTGTTTGGGTATGTTTTTGTTGTAGTTGTTTCCCTAAGCTCTTCGTCCCTGTTGGAACTCGGTTCTTTGTGGAATATCTCCTCACTTTGTTCCTCTGCCTGACAGTGTATCATTTCATCTTCTCCTGTAATGTTAGCTGTAATCTTGACACGAAGTTATACAAAAATATCCCTAAATTAAGCAATAGCTGTTCAAATATATATGTCCATTTACCAATACATGTATTTAGATTTTACAACTTAACCCAAAAACAATATGATTTCATCTACATTAAAAAGCCGAACGTCAGTAAGATAAGCTATTATTACATTTTATTTGTTATATGGAATTAACCAGATAAAAGCTTCTTTTTACAGTTAATCAAGTTTCCTGCGTATCCTAGTGCAAACATCAACTAATTTTGAAAAAATCTACAAGCCATGGATACCATTATCTCAATTCTACATGGGCATATTTCAAACCCCATAAACTAAAGGATTGCTGTTATCTTTGATAAGGTCTAGGTGTCTTCTCACAAAGACGTCTTTATTTTAATATCAATTTAGAAAAATTTAGCTTATAAAAACATTAATTCACTGAGGATTTTTCAACCATTATATAATCACTAACAAAACAATACCCTTCGGGGTGTTTTCCGATTCCTGAATTGGGCGCTTCAACTCTTCTCGGGTATGTTGTTGTGCCTGCTGTGGCTTTGTAGTAGCACCTGTAGTTGTAATATTATATAGAGGATATTATGTGAGTGTGTTTACGACACAAGTGGTTAAATATCAGTATTTCCCGAGCGAGAGCGAGGGATATACTGATAATTAGGAACGAGTGTCGTAAACATAGTATGTCATTAGCACGAATATAATATTCTTTTAATTACCGTAGTCCCAAAATTACAGAAAATACTTAAAACCTACTCCTCAGTAGGCCACCGGCCCGTATAGATTATGACGTCAAAGGTGAACCGTGACGTCAAAGGATTGTTTTTAACGTGACGTCACATTGAAAAAGGGATATTTTGCCCAAGGGCAACATATGAAAAATATGACCCTCGATAAGACTGCACTCGTAGGTAATAATATCACGATATGGCATGATGGACACAAATGACGTTTTCGATAATGTTTAGAGATATGAATAAAGCATTTTACATAACAGACTGACCAAATATTTTGCATTTATGTAATGTGCTCTAATTAGATAAAGTCGACTGTGCCTATCATGTTAGTCAACTCGAATTTTGCATCGTTAAACGTAAATGAATTTTTTTAATACTAATAATGGTGCCGAATGTCGTCAGATTAATCTTAATGTTTAATTACTTTTTGATAGTATGGTCAAATGAAAGTCTGTGGAAGTCTTACGAGGGTTCTCATGTTGGTATGAAATGTTGGAGGGTCCGACTTGTGCACTACAACCTTCCCCTTCAATAGAAACTTCAACATCTAAAGCGTCCTGTCGATCGCCGGTACCTGGTGGGATGTTCACGGTAGGTCTACTGTCAGAGTTTCCAGGATCTATCATGTGGCACATGGCATTAACACTTTAAATCTTCAGAACAAAAAGAAGGAATTTTACCTTAAGTTATATTCAAATTTTCATTCTGTAAAACGTGAAGATGATTTGATAAAATTGATTTAATGGTGTACGTTTTGTATATAATTTTGTATTTGTCTTATGAAACAATGACAACATTATACTCTATTCAATATATAAGTATGGTATAATGAAAACCGCTATACAAATAAATCTGTATATATTTTTTTTTTTTTTTTGGAGAAAGTTTATTTGTTACAATCTCTTCTTATAAATAACATTAAATGCCAAACTTCTTCAGAGTGTCTAACATCTCATATTCCATCAATATGAATAAGAGGAAAAGTACTAGCACCCATGTTGACAAATATCTTTATTCATTTGGGTCAGGATATTAAATCTTTTTCGCATAACCGAACTTTGTTCCTTCGTTTATGGACTCCTTTGACTTGACTTGCATTTGGTCACGTTTTGATCATGATTTTCACGAAAAACGCCTATTTCCCCTTAGATCTGTAACCGCTCCTTCAACAGATTTGCTGGTATTTGTTTTGCTTTAAGAAACTTTTAAGACTAATTTTAAAACTCAAGTCTGGCATACTTTATGATTTATGAAATGTGACATATTTTGTATGATGTTTTTGTAAAGTTTACGATTAAAATATAATCATCGTTTGTTGAAAAGTAAAGATCTCTTACCTCCCAGTCCGGAAATCATCACATTATTTGGTCCAATTTGAAGTGTATTCCCCTTCCCTCGCTCTGTTATCTTATATTTCGACTTGACATCCTTTCCGTCACGGTTAGGGTTACTAGCCATTGTAGCTTTTCTAAAACAATAAAGTCAATTTAATTTATCACCATTAAGAATGGACAACAGTGCATTTGGTGAGAAGATTGAGAGCATTTGCGAGGATGCGACTAACGTACACGTGCATAAAAGTAAAGGGTGAGGTCCATGTATGAGGGGTGTGATGTACATAAGGGTGTAGTGAATCTGTTTTAGGTGAGGGTTGGGGTGCATGTGCATGGGATGTCGGGGTGTATTGCCTGTGTTTTAGGTGAAGGGATGCGATGCATGTGCATGGGGTAAATTTGGTGTTGTGCATGTGCATAGGATGTCGAGGTGTTAGTGGTGCATGCATTTTTTGGTGACGGCGTGTGGTGCATGTGCATGGGGTGAGGGGGTGCATGGATTGTGCATTTCTTTTAGGTGAGGGGTGTGGTGCATGAGCAAAGAATGTGGGGTTGGTCGCATGTACGTTGGGTGACGAGTTGGATGCATCGGGCGATTGTGTGACAAGACTCGGTGTCGATCCATGATATGTTTCCAATTAATCGTATGATTAATGTAATTATAATCGACATCGGAAACTCACTCATCTATATTTGTTGAAGAATTTCTTTATGTTTTATTTTTCTGCTCTGTATACTGACTGTTGCACAAGTCTTAATTAATAAATATCTGATATTTTCATTGCATCCAAGACACAGATCGAAAGAGAAAGTAGAAACATATCAATCTTATGTTTGCTGACTAATACAAAAGCTCTACAGACTTTTCTGGCCGTCGTTTGAAGTTTTAAATATCTTATTATAAAAAGAAGACCACTCACGAAAATGATAAAATGATGAACTGACTTCATGGACGGGAATCACTGAAAGATAAATATACGATTTGTGAATCTAGGATATATTTTTTCTCGCCGAGATCTCGCGTATATAAACGTGATCTCGTTCTATTCATATACGATGACGCGTTTATTCTTAAAATTGTCTATTCCCGAGGAATGGGAAAGCCAAGGGAAAAGGGAGATTATCCGATGATTGATGTTTGCGTTTATATATTCTATTCTTGGAGAAAACCTGTTGTATGGTGACATTCAAAGAGCCCTTTTAGATTACGTACGCATTACGGGAAAATATGACTGCATAGGGTTTTTTAACCTCTTGTATGATTATTTCTAATCTTTTAACCCTTTTAATGTCGGGCGCGTATAGGTCATTTGTTGGCCCAAACGTCGCCCTTAAATTCCACCTACCCACCTACATAATGTTATGTTTACATATTTTGCAACTGTATACGATAAACGTATCGCTACATTCAGATACTAAAACTGCTTTATGTAAAATTGATATTCTTCTCATTTTTGTTGGTTGAAGCCTATGTGTTAGTTTTGTAAGGCAAACACGTATGCAGGCCAGGGAAATAATTATCCCTCTTATCATCCTTTCTTTTGTAAGCTTGTAAGAGATGAAATATATGCCTGGCGTACAAAAAACATTGCCTTGCAAAATAGACAAAATGACTTGGACAGTAAAGACAATCGAGATCAACCCCGAGTGAAAATCCCCAAGAAAGATATTTGAGTAATAAGGTAACCAAAGTTTATTTCTGTTTGGAATATAGCATCACGAATATAATGCGTTATCAAGTTTTACAAAAATAGAAATATGATGTTTCAAGCAGTGATTTGTAATGTAATATACATTTCATACACCTTGTTCTCGTGTCGAAACTGAAATCTAAGTAAACCTGTCGAATCTTGTTAATTGTGTCCCTGTGTACAGATAGCATTATCAAAGAATAAGGAATGAATGAAAACTAACTGCTCATTTCCATAAGGGCGATATAATACATTTTTCCAATTTGAACTTCTTGCTTTAATAAAAAATACAATGGTCACACCACAATCTATACAAAAAAGACTTCACCAAAACTCAAGATCCTATAAGTGGTGAAACTTTCATTGATCATATATATTGTATTTGTATCAAAGACAACAGTCTAATTTGATAATAATAAACATTTTAATCAATCATCAACATTTCACAATGCTTTTAACTAGAAAATTACATGCTAAAACATGGACAAACGATATCAAACGATAATTCAATCAAAATCTTTAATGCAAATGTACACACACATCATGTGACACATGACTTGTATTTTTAATACACTGTATATACACTCTACCCTTTTCATACATATTTTCTATTGCTAAGAAGAATCAAAAAGCGTGAATTTAAAAAATGCTGTTGAAGCAATCGTTGAATATTGAAAAAAGAGTATTACTGTATCAATAGAGTATCAGTCAAAATGTTGCGTTGTCATAGAATTACATTAAATAGCTCCAGGTAGGATAATTCATAACTAATCATTAACATGGCATTTACTTTCTGCAAAAATACATTACCTGACATTTATGTGACCTTTAACGTTTTTTTATATTTTCTTAAACAATTGATTTTGTACAAGTTTTCTTCAAATATTCGTAAAAAGACAACTTTCCATTTAAAAAAACCAGTTAACAAGTAAAACACAAATTTGTTACCAATTCAAGTAGTTCACATTAAAAGCATACAAAGGATATTTCTGGTAATTTTTTTCTCAAATTGAGATTTTCTAAAGTATAAAAACAACTAGGAATTGGAATGGATATAACGTTTCTTAACTTTCAAGTAGTTCTAATTCTACTGGGGGCGGGATAGCGCAGTGGTTAACAGGTCGCTGCTTTTTTTAAGAAGTTGCTTTTAAATCGTTTTCGTAACATATTAGGTTTTTGAAGGTTGATAGCATCTACAATTAATTCCTTCATATACAACTTGTATATTGCAGTGAGGCTGTAAACAACCTTTACCTATAAGTTCATTTCGGGGTTTAAGTTTAATTATGTATGTTGTACATAAATATTCCCCGATTTTACATCTCAGACGAAATATGTTTCAAAATGTTCCATCTATTTCAAGGGAACACATCGGATTCTAACGTGGGACTTCACATCGGAGATTCGTCGTTCTTCAAGAGCTTTGAAAGATACCCTGAAACTGAAATGAAAACAGTAACAAATAATAAACAATATTGATTATTTGGTCATATAAATAACCAGTAGGGTCATAATGTAGATATGTGTCAGCATTTGATAATGAACTTTATAAACCAATAATGGTTTAATGGCACTCATATCATGTGGAATATTACCGTTGTAAAGAAGGGAGAATCACATTTGTCTTGTATCGTCACTACTTGACGAATGTAAGAAAAAAACATTACATTTACCATATATTAAACATAATGATTGATACACCGAAAGTATTAAATGAAATTAGTTTTGAGACCTCTTGTTTTTCAAATAATTCTTATTCATGTGCCTGATTTTCAGAATTGCCAATTCCATCGGCTTAGAGCAAGGGCCCTGTCCCATTAATGGGAACGGGGAAATTAACATCCAATGTAACTATTCAACAATTAAACATTCAACCAACATATTGAAAGACATCCAATACATTGAAATGATATATTTTCTATGCAAGGCGTCTTTTAGGAAAATATGAGGAATCTGACACAAACCTAATATGATTTGATTTAAATATTGATTTGCTCTATCATTGTGTTGAAGGAGATCACGAACCTGACGTCATTCCTCCGTATAAGACAAGACCCGAGTGGATTCCCTGCATAAGCTTTGTTCAGCTTCATTGTCTCCACCTCTGAGTATGTTTCCCAGCCTTTCTTCCCGTCCTCTCTCTGCCACTCGTAACTCACGTCCTCTGGTTTTGCCATTACTACGGGGCCTGGGGCTTAAATCACACAATTTAAACTTTCCATTTGCATAGGTTATATTGCACTACACGAGACAGAGGCAACAGGCAGGATAATAGGACATCAATAACGTTAATTTCTTAAGCAAAAAAATGATTTAAGTTGTTTATTATAAAATGACTCGAAATCAAATAAAATGGAGACGACTTTATAATTACTATGATAGCATTTCAGAACTGCTGTGTTAAAACATTTCTGCAAATCACATTTAATAGGTCTACATATTCGACTACCATCATATCACTTTCTCCAAATAAGGCAAAATATTTGAGCCACGTTTAAATTTTTAAATGTGAAGAAGACGCTACCTGTATGGTCATCATCAGTTTTTGATGTTGCTGTTGCTTCCAGTATTGCTGCCAAAGGATCCCTGTTGGTAGAATCACGTAAAACAAGAACTTCTAACACAAGAATTTATAATCACCTCAATGTGACTTTATAATAACCTTAATGTGACTTCATTATTACTTTAATGTTACTTCATAATTACCTTAATGTGACTTCATTATTACCTTAATGTTACTTCATAATTACCTTAATGTGATTTCTTTATAACCTTAATGTGACTTCATTATTACCTTAATGTTACTTCATAATTACCTTAATAATTACCTTAATGTGACTTCATATCTTCCATTTGAGCCGCATCTGTAGTCAAACGTGTTTCCATTGCTCCATCGAACCTATTCAAAGACAGTAACTGTACAATGTAGATCTGCTAAAGTGAAAGGAATTCTTTTGATATCAAATTGAATTTGGTTTGCTTTTCACACTTATAAGTCCATAGTTTAAACTTCGGCATCCAAAAATGGTATAAATGGTTTATTTTAATCATTTCTTTTATTTGTTTGATCAAAGATACTTGTGAACCGAACACTGCATCGATATGCTTCAATTTAAATCGTGTCATATTTACATATTCAGGATTTCAATTTATGAATTCACCAGAATTCTTCCTTGTAAATTCCGGCGAAGAACAACCCCAGAGTGACCTTTCCCGCCATCTTGATTGTCGTAGGTTCCCCGCCACTGAGGTCCTGCGAACATTACAATACAGTGTACATGTTCGTTTCACCTATACTTTGAATTTAGGTGGTTTTACTTTTACGATATGCACACAGTGTCGATCATAAGGAGTTTCCACGGATAGATTGCCTACCCTCTTTGCTTCTGTCTATTGGCGTTTAAGAATACAACTTTTATTCTTGTGTTATTCTTTAAGTGTCACGCTAAAACGTTATGATTTTTTGTAAGCTTCATAAAGTTTTAATTAAGCTCCATAAAGATTATTATATTTATATACTATAATATCACATTTGGTGATGGATAGTTCAAATAAAACAAAATGACCACTCATCACCTTTAAATGACACTCTTAAATAATTATGAATCTCGCAAAGTTTGGGTGCTTAAACAGTAGGCAATAATTGATATTTGATATGGATACAATATGATACTGACCCCTCTCTACCTGGCAGCCAATAGTCGGGTACTGCGTCTCTGGTACCTTAGGTCTATCACTGACCATCACTACGTCATAATGGCCATTGTGTCCATACCTGTAGGCGTTGATGTGACCATTGTCCCAGAGCACGTACACCAGCTCTATGAAACAATGGAAATGTACAAAATGGCGAGTTTTTCGACAACCTGAACATCAAGATGATAGCTCTAAACAATCCCTCACCTTTGAAACTTGAACATAACAGGTAGATGGAAAGATCGAAGCTGAAAGTGTTATTATTGGAAGTTTTGTTGTTATAATAGTATAAGTATTCATGTGAATTTGCCACAAAATGCTGTCTTTTTATCATTAATGTCTCGAAATGAAATCATTGAGTCATTGTGTAGGACTACCAAGGAATGATGAATATTACGATTATTTGTATGGTTAATGATTGTTCCTGCGCCTTCTGTGTCCTGATTGGTCCACTTCCAGTCTTGACCTCTGACCACCCTCGAACCAAGGGGAGGTAACTCTCGTTTCTCATAAAGGTTGCAGAAGGTGGCCGGGGCCCCTGGTGTCATCGTAGCCAAATCAAAGTGGTTCATTACTATTCCAAATATTTGGAGCTGTGAAAAAAAATTACATATAAATGTCTAACTATAAGACTTTTGTATGTACATTTTACAGTCACAGTTTAAATAACTCTGGAAGAACTGTTCGAACTATAAAAAATATCACCAACCCAGGCCATGTAACAAAAGTATTTTAATTGTCAAAAGTTGTTGGCTATCTCGATAGATGAATGTGGCTCATTCACTCTGTACAACACTTTGCATGTGTGTCCAATTGTCTGTGTAATCAGCTTTTTAAAGAATTCAACAAACCAGAGAGAGGCATCAACATAACTTTGATAATCAGTCATGTAATGCTGAAGTACATGTATACAAGGAATACAGATTTGTACTTACATATTCCGCTTGTGTGAGATCATTGGCAAACCGAGTGATGAACTCATAGAAGGACGACTCCTGTTGGGTTTTCTTTACCCCATTGGCTCGCAAAAACAGTAACGCGTCTGAAGATATTTTCTGGAATAGTGTGGGCCAATTTTGATTGCGGGATACTACTGTATTGCAAGTTGAATGTCATGTTTCCATCGAGAACTAGGATAACTTCTACGAAAAGAGAATCATGGTTTGAGTTATATCAAGAAATTCGATGCTGACTTATAATCTTCGAGACATATTGCCTTGACGCAATGGCAGTTTACCAGATGGAGAAAATGCGAAATGCAGCGTTATGTGTTACAGTTTGTTTTAACAAACTGCAAAGGTAGATTTATAGTGTTAGAGATATTACGCCTTGGTAAAATGTCATCAAATCGGGAAACTTCTGATGGTACAGAAGGCTTAAACTGTTACAATGTTATGTAAGAGCACGGATGTGTTTTGTGCATTTACAGTTGATTTAAAGAAACTGATAATGTCTGTGTCTTTAAAGACCTTAAGTCAAAATCTTATTTGAACGAAGTCATCTTTAAGCATCATAACATAATTCATGTGCAATACCTACATGGAATCGCTGAATCTTGGCCAACTTGGCACCTGAATATGCTATTTTTCCGCTGCAATACGATGCCATGGATCCCAAACACGTCTGGAAATGGGAAAAAATCACGTAAATGCTTCAGTACTCAATAGCATGTCAAATATGACACTTCAACGTCCGTAGGAGTTTTAGTTTAACATTTAAGGAACCTATGCCTTACCTCGTTCGGAACAGATCCCACAGGAACGAAGACAATTGGATATGGCACTCCACTAAGGATGGGTGACTTCCACCAAATGGATTGTTGGAATGAGCGATGAATCAAAAGCCTCGAGATAATTAGTGAATGTTAAGGAGGTTCATGTATGCCAAGACGGTTAGTTTATGCAACTTCCTATTTTCATAAATGTGATTGTTAGTTGTGGTTTAACTCTGTAGATAACATTACCTTGATTGATAGTATAACCGATTGTCCTGACAAAACTATAGTAATGTTTACCATTTGAAATAATGTTATTAAGTTTATATGTTTTTGGCAAAACGAGATTAATTAAATACTTGGCTTTTCGAGATTGATTCACGTTTCAGAGGGTCTTTCGGTTGATGATTTACATAAAAATCTTCTTTGAAAGCCATGTTTAAGTTAATTTTGATATATTTCAACAAAACAATTGTATATTCCAAATTTCTTCTCACGGCTTCACTGATGTACATAGTATCATGGACTGTTTCGGGAAGCTCTGTAGTAGGGTTCCCGTCACACATGAATATCATCCGTGGAGGCAACTTATACTTCCAGCCAATGCTTGACACTCCACCTTTCAAATAAACATGTGAATTGTTACTCTTTGAATCTCCGAAAAAGTAATTCAGGGACGAAAGTGCTGATTATTAGCAAACAACCAAAACGCTTCACGGATAATCACAAGTACCAACCATCACCAGCTCTCTACTTCATTTTGCAAGGAGGGTAAAAACATGAGGTCAAAGAAAAATTCATTCTTTCAAACGTTATCATTCAATGAACTATCACATACAAATATATACATCCTGGTTGCAACTTTTAATTAACCGAATAATGAATTGAAGGAAACGAAAACCTACCATGGTGCAGACAGGCCAGGGATACGACAAGTGCTTCATGTATCGGCCCCGGTCCACTGGCTGTCAGATTGCCTGCAATTGTGTACATTATTGATTGATTATACCTTCGTTTGATTTTCTTATGATTAACGATGTTGTTATTTATAGTTATTATAACATGAACAAAATGTATTGATTAAAATAAAAATGATTATATGTTTATCATATCTTCACTTAAATGTATTGTCTCGTTTTATTTGGTTTGTGAACATCGCTTCCATCTGTGGATACTTTTTCTCAACCTTTTAATGTATATTTTTACTGCTACTTTGGAATTATCAATAGACTACATATAAGTATGATTGCCACATTCATTTAAAAACGTGTTACGATGTTACGACATCAGTGACAACTTTACTTTCTACGACGAAAGAGGAGCATGCTTGTAGAAGGGTTTGGTTTGAATCATACCCAAAAGTATTGTTTTTGAAATTGACTTTGAGGTTCCATACTGTACAAAATTAAGTACGGACATTACAATTTTTTATAATTGATATATTGTGTATATTGACTGTTATAGGATAATTCGAAAATCCAAAATATACTCAATACTATAATTGTGCGGTATAGACACTCACTGACAGACTGTCTAAGTCTGGTGTAGTCGTTAGTGAGGTGTTGTATCACCCTGGCTCGTCCTCCAAATGTCACGATGGCGATGTTCTCGTGAATCTTGTAAGTTTTGGCTACTGTCTCGACTCCTGTCAATACACAATAACAAACATGTAGACGCATTGGCTGAACCAGTCTGGACAAAGGAAGATCACTGAGAAGACATTTGGATGCATCCTGTTACATCGGCGTATATTTCTCAACGTTGACCTCCAAAACATGGCATTGTGTATATTGACTGTTATAGGATAATTCGAAAATCCAAAATATACTCAATACTATGATTGTTGAGATATATAAGTGGCCTGTCACGATGTATGCAAACTACATTGTGTGTATATATTTTAGTAAATCATTTAATGTTAAAGACATACGACTTTTTTTCAAATCATTACCAAACTTCAATTAATTGACGCACTTTAAGAATCGAAAATCTAACTTCTAATGCAACATGATGATATCAATTTTCCTGAGTCAGAAATCTAAATCAAGTCTGAAATGTAATGAGGGTGTACCTTTTATAGAGTGCTAAAAACAAAAATATAAGATTTGATATGAGATATTCATTTGGTTCACATTTAAACCAACTATTGCATTCTCAAGGCGTTACCAACATTACTACCCTCGTCTATACAAACTGACATATTTGTCGCTAAAGGTCACCACCAACACAACTTTTTACCAAGTACCAAATTTCTTCTGGTTGAACAAACTGAGGCAAACTTAGTATATAGTATCTTGCCTAAGGTGACACAACAAGTATTTCAACTCGTGTAGGGCAGAGAATCAGCCCTTCAAACTCTTAGTATTTCAGCTGTGGGTTGGATAGAACAGGGCCACATGCCACCATGTTATGTTAAGTTATACAAGTTAAGTTAAACGATTAGCTATCAGAAGTGGTAATTGTTTGCCCCTATCATCAACTAGAAATATCCACTCTTCAATAAGATACTGTCAAGAAATTATTCATCCATGGGTTGCATATACATGTTGTACAGCATTGCATTTCCTATCATATGGTATGTAACTATTACCATCAATGAACTCAATAAGGATTTTCTTCATATGTTCCAAGCTTTCCCCGTCCATGCTGCCTGAAGTATCCAGACATAGCACCGTGTCCATCCCGTCCTTGGATCTGGGGACTGGTGCAGTTTCTGTAAGTATTTCAGTTCCATTAAAATGGATGAAAGTCAAAGATAAACGTTATTTTATGAATTTCAAGTGTAAAATGTGAAATGAAGTAAATCTAGCTAATTAAACAGGAATTGTGAAAAAGTTACGAAAAATTATGGTTCTTTCTCGATATACATCAAACTGTAATTAAATACAGGTTAATAAGTTTACCTTCCCATGTTCCTCTCATTTAAGAAAAAGTGTAGCATTTTTCATATTTAACTACTACATATTATCATATCATATACATTAAAGGGGCAGTAGCACGTTTTTTGACAATTTTATATTTTCAATTTTTCACTGATAACTATAAGTTAATGCTAAATGTTTTACTTTGATAGTATCATAAATCTCATAACACAAACCAATCATCCGTAGTCAGAGAACAAAGTATGAGGATTCACATAAAATCCATTGGCAGCCATTTTTGTGTGAACACCTTTAATTCATTTTGTGTAAGAAAAGGAATCGCATGGCTTAACTTTACATTGTATATTTGATTTATTACTGCTCCATTTAGTTTTTATACATTGTCTAAAGATTGGAACCATTATATTCATTTTCCTGACATCACCTTATATTCACTCTAAAAACGTGCTACTGCCCCTTTAAATACATGTTGCCTTCGGCTAACATATGGTTATAATAAACTGTACATGTGGACAGGTATAAAGGGAGATAACTCATGCTTCACGATTACTTGTGCTAGTAAGTTCCAGTAAATGTTCAATTCTGTAAGGGCATGAACAAGTCAACAGTATCTTAGATATCCAATTTAAAAAGCATATATTAGTCTATATGAATAACTAGTATTCGGTCCACATGAAGGCGTGTCCACATGAAACAATGGGAAAAACACAATTTCAGGTGTAGTAAGAAAACTCTTTGAGAAAAGATCTGTAACTTTATCAATGCACTTCACTATAAACAATTTCAGGTGTAGTAAGAAAACTCTATGAGAAAAGATCTGTAACTTTATCAATGCACTTCACTATAAACAATTTCAGGTGTAGTAAGAAAACTCTTTGAGAAAAGATCTGTTACTTTATCAATGCACTTCACAATAAACAGTAAATAATTCGCAAGGATGTATTAAATATTCTTATACAGAATGGCATGGGTGTACATATAAACAAAGTATTGTAAAACTATATTTATCAAGTGAGTTCAGAACAATCTCAAGGGTTTACATTTGAGCATCCCATTGATCATATAAACTACACAATATCTTCATTTAAGAATTCATATCATGAAAGCAGCTGAAATAATACCTTCAAGCAGAGCTTCCTCTGCGCTGGCTGACAACCTGCTCCAGTTGGGACTGTCACCTATCACGTGAGTAATCCAGGAGCGAAGTTGTTCCCTTCCTTTGGGACCGCTCCATGGTGTCTCCTTCTTCCCTGGTAAACTGTTGGGACATAAATAACCAATAGCTTCAATAGTAAAAGCGATGTAATTCCAAATATCTTCATATATTTGTAGTTTTGATATTTTTCAGAGTTCAAGTAACTATGATTATCATCATGGTGGCGTATAAATTTTCCTCATGTCGAATAAACTCATCTTGTTTAATGATAGTAATATTTTCTTTAGAATATTACAACTTGATTAATTGATACAAATACTCACACAAAATAACTTTTTCATTTAAAAGAGACTTTGTCTGATCAGGGTTATTGAATAATTAGAACTGGTTTATTAGGTACACAAACTCACCCGATATCACCAAAAACATGTTTTTCAATTTCTTTTTCATCAAAGTTGAAGTTTCCTTGTTCAGCATACTCCAGTTCTGGGAACATGAGGCTGTCTGATGCCGAGGAACTGTCAGTTCCAAATTGAGCAAACACAGCAAACATGGCAGAGTCGCTCTCTGTTCCCCCATCATCTGTCCGAACTAGTAGTAACTTCGGCTGTTTTCCCCTTTTTCTTCTGTACTTGTGCGGCTCACTGACGTATGTACTGTCCAGATAGGGAGCATCTTCTTCATAGAGATCATCATCATCATCATCATAATCATCAAATTCATCACCAGCATCAGCAGTAGCAGCAGCAGGAGATGGGTTAAGTCTTGCAAGAGCCTTGTCAGCAGCCAACATAGGCCTCTCTTCAACATCACCACATTGCCCGTCTTGTTCACCTTTCCTGTGGAGAGAATGAAGTTCCTTCGTCT
This sequence comes from Steromphala cineraria, assembly GCA_916613615.1. Taxonomy (NCBI): domain Eukaryota; kingdom Metazoa; phylum Mollusca; class Gastropoda; order Trochida; family Trochidae; genus Steromphala; species Steromphala cineraria. Next base: position 11,754,128 of record OU744720.1, on the reverse strand, counting down.
TCACACGGTTTGAGTCTAATTTCTGATTTTTTGCTGATCCAATACCTATTTCACTGTGATCATCAGGTTCGGAAATCTCAAGTGAAGTCGAAATTGAGTCCTTATATGTTATTTCGTGACTGTTTGGCAGAGCCATCGTTTTTGGTTTAATCGTTTGGGCTCCAAGTAGGGCTGTTTTGGTCTCTTTTAAATCTGATTTCCCCTTCTCTTTAAAAGATGATGATGTAACAGTTGTTCTGTTTGTTGCTCGTGTGCTTGTTGTTCTCACTTCTGGTGCTGTAACTGTTGCTACACACGTCGCTGATGTTTCTGGCGATGTTGGCACACTTTCATTTGTTTGTTCACTTGGCATTGTGGTTGAACTGATTGCCTCCGTAGCTGCTGTTGCTAGCTGTGAATCCAGGGAGTTTAAACATCGTTCATCATCATGATTGGCGTCTTGTTCCTGAAGTAAGGAGGTCATGATTGACAGTTTCCGAGCCAGGGCAGCAACGTGTTCCTCCTGTTTGGACAACTGACTTTCTATTTCGCATTGTTGACTGTCAACTTTCATTTCAAATTCTTCGAGACGTTGTTTAACAACCAGCGGGTCAGGGTCTTTCAGCTTCAAACATGATCTGTAAAAAAATGATATCTTTAAAATTATTATTTCAAACTATTTCGTTGGACATATTATGACAAAACAAATTCCAATCCATTAGAATAATGCATTGATGTGGATGTTACTGAACGCCATCGTCACATTTTGAAGTGATTTTCCTTCTATGAATGACATGTAGTGAACGTGGGCACATTCGGTAATTTGATTTTTGCAAATTATTAGATTATATTATAGAAATTATCCATTGAGAAACACTATTTGAAAATATTTGCCAATTAACTGATAGACATACCCTGTCTGATACCTGTTCACAATGGCATCGTTCAAACCACTCTCCATATCTGGACACTGTTGAAGATTGATGTGATATTTCTTTGTGCCCTTTGACGTGCTTTGTAGATATTCATTAAAGATATGAAATATGTCCTGTTTGTGAGGCGTGAGAGGAGTGGTATTGCTGTGGCCGAACACCATCACTAGAGGAGAGTATTCTATGCGTATCAGCTTCACGCCACACAGACTGTACATCTTCACAGCCAAGTCAAGAGTTTTCAGGTTGTCGTTGAGGAGACGCTGTACCTCATCTGGATGGATTACTTTACATACATTTCTCTTGTTTAGCTTGGAAACTATCAACCGTGACAATTTCCCATTGGTCTCTTTGCTCGTCCATATTATGTTCACTACAGTGTTACACCCTGAAAGATAAAATGTATTTGTTCAAAAACGTATAATTAACAATTAAAAACCTTCTCATAGGGACATTTGTATATGCTTAAATATGATAATTTTTATATGTGGAAATATATGTTAACATTGAATTTGAATAATATAAATCATGCTATTTCACACTTTCGAAGATATAAAATATACCTTGAGATCGATAAAGGAACCTTATATGCAATCTTATTATGCACTCAATGTGAAGTTAGGATAGCAATAAAAGGGTGCAATACGGAATATGTCTTGAAATTCCGTATTGTATGGCAAATTCCTTATTGCACGACTGTCGGTTCTGCGAACTCGTTGTTGAAATCTTCTCGATCAATACAAACGATCAAAATGCACACGTATGGCGTTCTGTATATGTACTATTCGTTAGGATTTCTTGTTTACAAAGTAAACATGCAAAAGTCACATTTCACAAAGGAAATCAATTAGCGCAAAACAAGATTTAAACCGCACTGGAAAAGAATGCAGTCTTTTAATATACTCGTAATTCGAAACAGACGAAATAAGATGAAACATTTTCTTAAAGCTTGTTTTTCGACTTCAAATTGTTAAAGACACAATCAAACTGATTATGTGATTAATAAGTGTGCTTAATACATATAACCTTGAACCGTACCAGGCCGTGAATGAAACGCTTTTAAATCAATCAGTATTGAGACCACCTCGTCTGCCGCCATTATAACGTCATAGAAAACCTGGAAATATCAATATGAATTGCTGAGAGAGACAAAAGAGAGATAAAGAGAGCATTTCGTATTACGCTTAAAATTTGTCATTTTTAGATTGTTTTGTAATGCCCAGCCAAACTAGCTTATTAGACACTTATCTCAAGTAAAAATGCGATATTTGTGATTGACATGAAAAAAATATATACAGTTAGTTAAAGTATCTGCTGCGTCTAACATAACCAAAACAAAGATACATGTAATGAGTACAAAGTGAGATATTTAAATAGATGATATATGAAATATAGATAAGATTGAATGATAGTAACACTTTGTTGTTATATACTATATTGATAGATCGAGTAGTAGTTTATTCCTCAATCCACTATCTACCTAGCTCCTAGTTAACCTGAATCTCTTATCATCAGACCAGATAAGACCAGACCGGACCGGACCGGACCGGGCAGAACAGAACAGAGCAGAGCAGAACAGATCGGAGAGAGTAGAAAGGAACAGAACAAAACAGAGCAGAGCAGAATATATCGGAGTAGAAAAGAACAGAACAGAGAAAAAAAACAGAACAGAAGAGAACAGATCTAGAGTAGAACAGATCGGATAGAGTAGAACAGAACAGAACAGGAAAAAACAGAACAGAAGAGAACAGAACAGAACAGATCGGACAGAGTAGAACAGAACAGAACAGAAGAGAGCAGAACAGAGCAGAAAAGGGCAGAACAGAATAGAACATAGCATCAAAAAATAGACGCAGACTTCGTTTGATATATTTTGACAATATCAAATCAGTAGTCCGTAATTAGTACTAATTACAATTCATTTAGCACATTAATTTTGTCATAGTTTAATTTGCACAGAAGAATTTTTCTTTGAGCATGTAGTGATGGACTAATAAGTATAAGGTGATACTAGTCACAAGCTGATTCATTACATAATGTACAACGTCGGGTTTTATTTATTGAATATTTAGCCCGCACAATGACAAAACTGTTTTAACGTGTCACATATTGTACATAAAATCAAAAGTTAAAATTACATACATGGACTTAAAATTTATAACGTACATTATCCGATCAGTAGGGCCTATGAGACATGTAAAGCATACAGGGGCAGTAGCACGTTTTTTAATAATGTTATATTTCAAATATTTCACTGATAATTGTTAGCTAAAGCTAAATGTATTGTTTTGACAGTGTCTAAAATCTCATATACACAAGCCAATCATCCATAGTCAGAGGACAAAGTATGAAGATTCACCTAAAATCCATTGGCGGCCATTTTGTGTGAACACCTTTAATTCATTTTGTGTAAGAGAAAGGAATCGCAAAGCTAAACTTTACGTTATATATTTTAATTAATTCTGCTTCATTTAGTTTGGATACCTTGTCTTTCAATTGGAACCGTTAATTTTCATTTTCCTGACATCACCTTATAATCCCCCTAAAACGTGCTATTAAATTAAAATCGGCCTAGTGCCGATGAATATGAAATCCTAGTAGAGATGGCCTATCGAAATAACAAGTTCAATTAGTGTTGTTAGATGTTATTCCTCGGAAGTAGGTCGATATTGTTAATTCGACTTAAAAAACATAGTATGTGAACTGCTGAGATCATGTTTATAATTAAAGTAAGCTTTACATACACGAGAGACGTTAGTAACCGTTATTCCTATTGTTGATGACTGTGCCTGCATGGTAACTGCATGACATTGAGGTGGGTATGTTCAATAAACAGTCGATTTTATGAGTAACTTCCGTTACATTCATAACACACAGCTAGTATATACCCATTGAACAATATCATACAGCTATATCACAATATCATATATAACAATAGCTTTTCACCACAACCATGTTTACTTATTCATCATATTTACCTGGTTTATACTGTAAATGTACAATAAATAATTACCTCCACTTATCTCACGAACCGTTTCATTTTCTTCTACTTTCTATATGCGTTTCCCAGGTCTAAAAATAGATCTCAACTTTGACCTCTAACCTCACACTCGTACTTCCTGGTCGTTTGTGTGACATATAAAGGGCTGTCATAGACAAGATTTCATCTTTAAATACTTGAAACATCACTGTCTTCACAATGCTAACTTGGCTAACTTTAAAAGTAGAGTAAGGTTTTTTCACAAGCGCATTTCAATATAAAAACAACCAACAAACTAATGGTCGTACACGAGGCATACGAAATGTACTTTTGATCTGAACAAATATCAACATTTTAAACTCGTGTTGTAATAATTTCGACCAAGCTTCGTTGTCTATTTCGGCTTTGCGAAAACCTTCGTATATCTACAATGATACATGAAATCGATACTCCCCAAGATGGTTCGCTGCCTCGTTAGCTATTCATATCACAGGGGTCAAATGTTGAGGTCAGAGTTAACCGGGGATTTCCAGTTTCCACTTTTCCTTTAAGCGACTGCGGAAATTAACATTTGGAAAATTTGCTTTCAAAAAGGGTATCCAGGTAATTATATTCATTTTTAAGTATCATATGCGTGTTTGATATAAGCTTATAAAGGTTAGACTTACAATCTTTCACGGAGTGCTTATTCTACAACGCTATATCGCTTAGATAACGTCAGATATCTCGTGTAAATATGTGTCGTATGAAAGGTTGGTTCAACATCAACATGTATGTGATTGTGTCAGATTCCAGTTTCATGCAAACTTGTATAATTAGGGCGATGACTAATGTTTTATGGCTTACTCAGCTTAATAATGATTCAGGCGACATTATTGATGATGATTCTGACGATATTGATGGAAAAATTGATATTAAAGAATAAAGATAACGACATTGACCAAAATGTTCGCAACGAAAGTGACGATAATATAAATAATGACGACATTGATTATTTTCTTCCCCAGTACAATATTTTGATTTCCCCCCTTGTTAATATTATTATCAGTGTTATTATCGAGAATGAACAAAAACATTTATCAATGATAATATTGACTGTGCTCTTCAAAACGACATGAAAGCAATTACTGACGATAAAAGCAATGCTAATGAAGACAACAATGATATATTTGACTTTCATTTTGTTGAATAACTTTAATGACCTTCTCAAGTATGTAGTGCATTGTAATTTACTCGAAGATGATATTATCTTATTGTTTGAATGAAGCATAACTCGACCATGAGTAGAGACCTGCAACACCACGGGCAGGATGTGGCTCGCCATGAAACAACGTTACATTTCCTGGAGAACAATAAGATGCTTATGATCGGAGAATGCTGCACTGTAATCAACATCAATATTCACAAAGAGGCACTAGAAATGATGAAAAAGGGAAGTAAGTTGAATCAAGTAATTCTAAGACGCTTTTGAGATAAAATATCCAAACCCTCAATGTAAAAGGCCTTTGTAAAATTGTCTTTTCATTTCGCATGAGCAGAAAACTATCCGTAGTTGGGAGTGTCCAACTTCATCAGATATATTGATAAATGTATAGAGATAAGATAATACTTTATTATCCTGAAGGAAAAACATAAACATATGACAAACATTAAATCACAACAAAGCACAATTTTAACAAGCACTATGATAACGAGAACAATAATTACATATGGTAAGAGCACAATATATAGTGATGGGAGAAGTTAAAAATTATGATAAGTACATGAGAGCTGTCATTTAAAGATTTTGCACTTTTTTGATGATTTGCTGCTCGTAAAGTTGTCCGAGAGGTGTTATTGAAACTGCGCCAATGACTTTACGTGCTGTGTTAGTTCAGTTTAGTTTTGAAAAGAATTTCAAGTGAAATTACTTAAGTTTATAAGCGCCTATTAGCTAAAGATTAGACTTTGGCAGTCCAGCTTTTATGAATGCAGCCAAATGTAATATATTTGAATTTGAGCGAGTACAATCAAAGTCGTACAAGGTCACTTCGTAAGTTGGTTGAATCAAATTTCATAATTGATTTAATCGGGTCGTGGTTGAGGTTAAGTAAGGTTATAGTTTTTGAAGGTTAGGTGATTAGTATTCATGTGGTCAAGTTGCAATGAAAACATAAATTTGGCATTTTGAGGAGAATATGTAATATGATTTCAATGCATACCAATGCACAGGTTGACTGTTCAGGCCCTCCTTTGATATACTGCGGCCAAAACTCTGCCTAAGAATTGGCATCTTCCACTGATTATCAGTCTGCGAGTGAATGATACGCATTGAGTATATGTGACTTTGTCGTTGTAAATTAACTCTATGACACGTAAGTGGGTGGTCAGTAAACAGCTTTTGAGTTTGATTCTACTTTCAGCCTATCGGTTCAATTGTGCCTCATCGTAAAGGTCAATAATATTCATCTCGGCCAGTCACAACCAATTGTATAATTATTTGAAATTTACAAAAAATGATGTTTTACCCCTCGACATTCATATCCGTCACTGATTACTCAAGTGCTGTCATCAAAAATATCCGTGCATACATTATCGCTTAAGTATGTACGTTCTCTATTTAACATAGTTTAACCATTAATTAAGCAATGTGATGTTAAAATAACGATTTGTTATGAAACAAATTATTTTCATTTTTTTCAGAGGGCGAGTTAAATGCCTTGATGTCCTTTGATTGGTCAAACTTCAAAGTAGATGAAACTGTGATTACAAAACTTATCAAAGTAAACGTTGTTGATCCATATGATTCTTTCTATCATGATTTATGTGATAGTTTTGTGGAAGACGAGATGCAGTTGACAAGGGAGTTCGTTGAAAACCTCTATAAACGACATCGGGCTTGTCTGATTAAAATACGAGACGGTTGCATTGCCTTTGAAGTAGTATTCAGCGACATTGAATTATTGCATCAATTTCAAGAGAAGCAGGGCGATGTTTTCAAGCTGTGTGAAGACTTCTTGAAGAAATGCTGCAAACGAGATGTTGGTCTCAGTCTTGACTTTACCGTTCTGGATGAGGATGTGTCCATGGATGTTGGCTACAGCATGTCAATGAGGTATCCAATGAAAATACTAAGTCTATTACAATATCGTAACGATTTATTTTTATTTCATTTACCTCAATAATTGTTATATTTTGTAGATTGTATGTTTCTTTGTGAAGGCAACAGATCAGTTAAAGAATCTTTAAGTTCCTGTGTGTTTCCCTATTGGTATTGCATGTACCCTGTATGCGTGCAGCTTCTGATCAGCTTCTTTGTATTTTCACAATATCAAAACTTCTGGATCAATCTATAAAAGGATCGTATTTACACTACACATATATGGAATACATATGTAGTAGGTCAGATACAACTTTGACATTTCCCAAGGTATGGGGTCCAAATGTTCAAATTGTCATCTTTCTGCAATCATTTTCCAATCAACACATTTTCGGTGACAATTTCGTTAAGAATAGACAATATTAGTTAACATTATGTAATACCATAAATTTATTATCTTATTTTGTTTCCAAACGACAATTTTATAGGATACTAACAACATTTGAGGTTTTGAGAATGTTTGTCCCCGATGTTACATACACATTGCCAATTCTGTTCCTGTAATACTATGAGTATCATCTTTAAATGAAAAAATGATTTCATGTACTCAAAAAATTACAACGTTGAAGTTTAAAAGCAATGAAACTTGGCTGTATATCTGTTACGTTTTGTCGTTCCTTCAATCCCAATCTTTGATAGCTGTGACAGAATCGACCTCTCCTCCAGAATTGATGTTACGCACAGCTTGAATCATGTAGTAAACCTGCATCGGGAGAAAACACGGTTAATTAGTCGTGGTCCTTCTAAAATGTTTGAAAGAATTAGGGATTGTCTCAAAATGTATTTTTGTCATGCGGCAATTCTTAACTTAGGTGATAGGTGATAGGTCACAGGTAAATTGTCAAATTATGAAAACACCAGTGACTTATATAGTCTTGCTTTCTTTAAGAAAAGAGACTAAATACACACAACAAGGTAGGTAACAAAGTTCCTATTGTTTAGAAGCAATGTAGATGTGAGTGATCATGTCATATATTAGAAATGTTGCTCAAACCAACACATAAACTTGTATAATGTTATTCATCCCGTTCTGATAATTATATAGTTTTTATAATGGTAGTAAGCGCAAACAACCACATTTATTATTTCTAGCTTATCTGGCCTGTATGGGCTTATGGAATTGCATGGTGTCCGGCGTCCGTCCATCCGTCAATCCGTCCATTCGTGCGTAAACTTTGTACATTCCGTCTTCTTCTCCAGAAGCATAAGGTCTAGAAAGCTGAAACCATGTGTACATACTCCTTGACTAGTGAAGATTATGATTTTTAGCTTTGGTGGCTCTGCGGCCCCTCATAAGAGACACAGGGGCCACCCCCTGAAAACCTATTTCCATCTTCTCCAGAAGCATAAGGCCTAGAAAGCTGAATCTTTCTTGGCAGACTTTGGTGGCCCTGTGCTCCTCATAAGGGCCACAGGGGGCAACGCCCTTAAAACCTATTTTCTTCTTCTCCAGAAGCGAAAGGCCTAGAAAGCTGAATCTTTCTTGGCAGACTCCTTGACTAGTGAGGATTGTATTTTATAGCTATGGTGGGCCTATGGTCCCTAATAAGGGCCACAGGGGCCACACCCTGAAAACCTATTTTCATCTTCCTCTCCAGAAGCATAAGGCGTAGAAACCTGATACCATGTCTACAGCCTCGTAAGCTAGATAAAGAGGATTATAAGCTGTACATGTTGTGACCCTGAGGCCCCTACAAAGTGGGAACCACATTTGCCACACTCTAAAGCAAAAGTCAGATGAAGCCTGTTGAGCCACAGAGAAAATGGCTTTTTTTAATTTATTATGACTTCCATGTAAACAGAACTGAGAATTTCGTTGCTGGAGCATAACATCAAAACAATTATATCTAATACCGTAAGCCTTAACTCGATGAAACTTGAAATAAGAATTAGTCAGCAGTGCAGATATGTCTTTTGGGATTTTAGGCGTCTTCCGATTGTTATTTTTGTCATTTTCCATAAAAATGAACTTAGAATTTTATATAGATGTCCTCTACCATGATTATTAAAAGTTGGTTTTATTATTCTAAAACTCAGTGCAAATATCAAGCAGTATGGTAGTAAAGTTCGACTCTTTCCATTAGTATTTTACCAAAACTATGTATATGCGGGGAAATAATTTTCCCATCACATACAGAAAGATGATTACAATATTATAAATGCAACATTTTTTTATTATCTCTGATGATCATTTCGAAATATTTACTGTTAAAATGGAGGTTTTTATCATGAAGTTTACCAATAATAATAATATATGACCGAAAGTATGCTGCAAAATGTGTTTGCTTGAAATACATGCATATGTTGCAGATAGAAGAAAATTATAATTTTGACCCCATTTCTTTCTTCGAGAATACCAGAATGATACCTGAAATGCCACATTTCTGTACTATTATATTTGGTGTAGATATGATCAACTTACAAAGTGATCCAAACATTCTGACTGTAAGATAATTTGTTAAGAAATGGTGACAATTCCAAAATTCCAAATTGATGATGACAATACATAGGAAAATCTTTCACAGTTAAACAAACCTTTGGTAAGCAGCCGTAAACTTATCTTAGATAATCTTAAAATACATGTTCTGGAGTATATGTACCGGTGATATATGTGATATTCTGATGACGCTTGTCCCTAACTTTGATGGTTTAAATCGAATTCCCCTCTAGGAGGTGTGTATACAATAGCTGTGTTTTTGTCACCTGATACCTGTACCTAGCGCTAACATGTTGTACATTTGTACGTCTCCAGTTCAAAACTTTGTGTGAAGTATGAAATGTCCTTAATACTATTATTGTCAGAAACGAATTTGCTAAGATCAAGATTTGCATGTGTATAATGACTATTATGTCTAACATTACTTCTCAATTCATTGAAAAATTATTCTGACCAATACGTTAAGTCAATTGCAATATTTTTCAAAATATGTATGTTTCTTTTAAGACAAGAGACGGAACACACACACCAACATCTCGAGAGAGGTATGTATCAAATTCCAACTTCACCCAAGCTCGGAAACAGTACAGTGTTCATAGAAAAAGGTCCCGAAACTAAAACGATATTCGTGTGTAATCTTCTGTATAGATTTCCTTTTGTTATGCTGACTGTAAGTGGAAGAAACTATTTCAAATTTATTTAATTATTTTCTCCAACTAAAATGTCATATAAATGGGAATTTAAACATTTTAAACATCTGCTGGAGGAATCTGACAGTTTATATTAAACAGCTAATATATAAGTTTAAATGTAAGTAAATAATAGTTTAATTTTATCGTTTATCAATATATACATTTTGTTTTAGACAAATTAAGAGAGAAGTTAAAAGAGGAACAACGTAAAACAAAAGAGATGGTAAAGGAACTGCATGAGTACGGAATTACTCAACCCCCTGATCCACAAGAACCAGATACCTTTGAAAAGGGGACACTATCGCATCTACAGACGCGATTTGAATCATATAGTCAAGGGCGACCTCGGCATCTAAGAGCAGGATTTGTTCTACGGTATGGTTTAATTGTCGAACATACTTGACAATTACTTTGTTATCATCATTTGAACATTTTATGGTCAGTACATTCCTTGTTTATATTTGAAAGCAAAATCCCCATTACATTCGTAAATATCTACAAAAAATGTCTTTAACGGGGAGAAATATGTGTTCTTATATATTTTGCAAAAATGACGGTGATATGTATGAGTTAACTACAGGCCTTATGGTTTCATGAAAGAAATAAAATGGGCTTCCAAAATCTTTTAATTGATTATTTTTCTGAAATTTATTTTGAAATCTGAGACGAGACTTGTACTTTGCATAAATGATTAAGAATAAGCAAATATTCCTTTTTAATTCGAGATGAAATTACCTGGGCATGGCATGTATACGTGATGCATTCACTCCACTTCTATTACCTTTTCTAGTTTTGTTTTTCGTATTGTTTAAGTACTACCTATCTCCATTATGCACTGTTACAGTAAAGAAATATGACACTTTGTGACCTTTCAGAGATGATGAACCATCCGTTGAAAGCGTAATAAGGGAACAATCTGGACCTTCGACTTCGAGATACGATGATTCTGGATTTCCTGTGTCAGGAATTGAACAACACGAACACGGGGCGCCTGGAGAAGTGTCAATTGATTTACGGAGTGAACCGAGTAAAATTACACAAAAGAGACTTCATTTTAAACCGAGTAAAGGGCAATCAACCTCACCGGAAGTTGACGTGTCAAAACAGCCAGATCAACAAACATCATCAGGGAGGGCTCACTCTGGTGCAGAGGAGATTTCAGCTGAGGCTGGAGCATTGTATGAATTGATTCCAGAGTAAGTTTGTGATTGATGAATGTTTACTGTGGTAAAGGAAATGGTCCTCTGATAGTTATTACCAAATCAATCACTTTATCGTTTTTCTGCGGGAATATATTGGTAAAAATATGATTTCGACTCTCAATTTCAAGTTGGATCATTCTCTTTTAACACAACTAAGGTTATGTGCCCTTCATGTCACTTTGCCTTTCGTTTAAAGAACTGTTTGAAGACGAAATCATCCATGTATTGTTTGAACCTAACGTACATGCTCACGAGACAGATAAAAAAATCCTTGCTACCTTTGAGAAAACAGCCAAGGATTTTACATCAGAAACTGTGTGTCTGATGTTGTAATTTTGTTTTTGAAAATACATGTAAAGCATGACCTTCAACTTTCAGAGGCAATCAGAAACCAATTGCAGAAGATGGAAAGAAAGCAGCTGAAAGTGTGACGCACTCTGAATCCCCAAGTTTGTATGATTCGGGACTCCCACCGTCAGGCATTTTACAAACCGAACATCACGGAACGCCCAGAGAGGTTTCAATTGATATGCGTGGAGGGAGTCGCTTTACGACGAAGGATCTTCGTGTGAAACCGACTGACCAGCAATCAACAATAACAGATGTTGAGACAACACCACATCAAAACCAGAGTTCAGAGTAAGCTTATATTGTATTGATGTTAAAAATAATATTCCTTTTATGGAAAGGAGTGACAGTAATGCAAGACTATGAGTATCTCTGCTAGTGCATTTTGTTGTTCGACACCATTTTGATATTGTAAACCAGGTACTTGAATACAGCAACAGTACGGGTGCTATATTTGGTTTCATCTTACTCATTATACGTTTACCTAGTTATTCACATAACCTTGCAGAGTAGTACAGTCAACGAGTGAAGACGTTCCACCTAAACCAGGGGAAACCACGACGCTCTCTGAACCCTCCACAGAGGATTTTCATGATTCCGGTCCCCCAACGTCAAAGACAACACAACCCGAACACCACAGAAAGCCTAGGGAATTCACCATTGACTTACGCCCAGCACAACGACGACGCCGAGAAGAGGAGCTCTCTGCTTCATTAACAGCTAAACACTCAAGAGAAGTTCAATCAGGACAAGTGGACCCACAATCAGCAGAACAACAACAAAGATTGGAGGACCAATATGAAGACGAAGATGCAGAATTGTTTGATCTGCGTAGCCCCGAGTGAGTTAAAATATAGTCCGTAGTGACATGTGAAACGTCTTTTTGAAAGATATTTTAATATCTTAAGCCAATAGTGCGTTATGCTTTTATAAGTTTTTTTCATGATCCAATTTTCTTCAGAACATTATGTTGCATTATATATATATAAATATATATGTCATTTCGTTCAAACTAGATTTGCCCATTCCCAACATTGTATCCATATTTCGTTGAATTTAAAACGTCTTCACTTGTTTGACTATTACGATGATCATCGTTGTTGTTTTGTTCACTGCAGTCCTGGTACTGACGCCACCGAGAGAGAAGACAAGTCAGTCACCGATGGTAAGATACAAGTGTCGATTCACCAGGTTTTAAACTTAAAGAGCTCTTCGTAATTGTTAATTGTCAAATACGCCAAACGTTCTCGCTGGACTCATTTAAGATATAAGAACTGACTAATGCATTTCTCAAAACTGGACAGATTGACTTGGTATTTTTCTTACTGCTATTATTCAGGGTAATTCTTTTGTTTCAGCAATACAAACCAAGACACAAGAGGATGTCTCTGACATTGAAAGTCTTTCTCTTAGTACCTTGACACTGGAACAGGTAATGTCTATATAACTAAATGCAAAAGTTGGGTATTAATCTCAATGTAAACTCATTAAGCTAAATTTGATTTCACATCTGTCACTTGCTTGAAATTAAATCTTGATTATCTACTTCGGTCGAGTCAATAAATGGTTTCTGTAAACATATATTATTATATTAGCTTGGGTCATTTTATTTAATAAAACATCATTTTGTCATTTTCATGATCTGTTCACACAAACATGTCAAATCTCTTTTAAAGACAATCGATTTCTTTAATAATTGATGGAAACAGGCCACTGGCGATACATCAGAAAGAACAGTCGCACCAAGTGACCTTGGTAAAGTATTTGAGAGGCCAAAGTTACCTGCCCTTGGCACAAGAGTCACCAGGGGGTCAGACTGGAAGTACGGCAGCCAGGACGGAGACGGGTCTGGAACTATATACGGTCACGACCAACACAAGAGTAAGTTAGAGATGAGAAGAGCAAGATTTCAAGGACGTTTCGGAGAAAATGCTTACCACTTCATCAGTTGGGATATGATTGATAACAGCGAGATGCCTCTTAACAATAGCACATAGCAAAGGATAAGGAGAAACCTCGCTCGTGTTTTCACAATAAAGAAGTTGTTATTCGGAAAATCTTGCTATTCTTATCTATACACTTGTTAAATGTCCTTCAATGATGTAAGTTGTAGAAACTCTTTTTTCGTTGTCAAAATATTTATATGAATACTCAACTAAAACGTTAACCACTCTCATTTCTTAAATTTTAGTGATAAATGACAAGAACTATTACATACAACAATATTGATCATTATGATCAATATACCTATGAATTTATCGTCATCAGTTATCAGTCATGTTTTCTGATTGACCTAACTTCAAATTATTAAAAACCAAAATGTTCAATTCTAGATTCATTTGGAATATGCATTTTTCAGTTTCTGTTTCAGTTGCCTTATGATTAAGTGTTACTTGCATTGTTTCATTTCCTTCACCAATAATCGGGTACAATTCAAGCAACACAAGAAAACGTCATTAAATGAGAAGAAACAATTGCAGTCAAAAACACATCAAGCATAACAGTAAAGTAAAATATCAAATTTCATTACATATTAGGTAGAATGTACCTCTACTACGAAATAGGTTATTATAGATTACACTTCATAACATCGATTCACCTTTAATTTTTGATACTTTTGAAACTTGTCAGATTATGTGTGGGTGCTATGGGACAGTGGTGCTCACAACTGCTACAGATACAACCGGAAGAAAGCCTTTGATGTACAAGTTGTACACGATCGTCCCCGAGTCCCGTTATCAAGACACAGCTTTGAGCTCGGTGTCACCATCAGGACAGGTACATAAGATAACTTGAAACAATTACCGAAAGTAGTTATCATCTATATCGATTGATTCACATACATGTATAAAATCTCCTTTAATGAAATGGTCTTCAGATATCAAATCTATCACCAATTTACTTTTATTATTCGAGTGTTGAGGAATTTATATCACCAGGAGACGTTCTTCAACATTTCTTCGAATAATGTAAAAAATTATCTGCATTGATATGCCATAAGGCACCTCCATCAACCTCGACAAAAGCATTGCTCTGTCATGACCTTTTCGGTGTTATGTAGTATCAGTTGTGTAGTAAGCTTAAGGTAGTACTTATGGGACTATACATAACCGCTAGTATTAACTAGATTGCTACATTGTAGTATAACAATAAAGGAAAAGAACATGAACATACAGGAAAGTCATTCTGATTGTTCTTCAGCTGATCCATCTACGCCTGGATCTGGAACACCCCACACTGGTACTGGTGTTGTTATACGGAGGAGTGATACCGGCACTGTCATGGTGATTTCTAGTTCTAGTTACCTTTCATTTTGAATTTGAAACCTTAGGTTTATATTTTAATCTTTAGTGTCTCCTTATAAAGCTAGCTCAGATCATATGAAGTAAAAGGTACATTTTATAACAGCGTAAAGAGTTGAATATAAATAATATATTTCATTATGGTAAAGTGGTTCCATACAAAACTAGTATCATGAAACATTATTTTTGTAGTTATTCTTAATTTTTTATCAAACCTCTTAACCTCTTTTTATAAATATAGTAATTTTCTATAAACATATGACGTATACCTTGCTTCTTCATGCCGTTTCCAGGTACGCTGGAGTAATGGTGAAATAACCAGCCATGTTCCAGAACAAGGCAGGATCAGAGATATAGCTATTTGGTACGAGAGTGAGATAGACAACTTCAGTGATCAGTTCATAGATAAACTTGTGTCTTTATGTCAGTGTATACATTGCATGTACCATGTGTATCGTGTTTTGGTAAATGTCAAGAGTGCAGAATGCTCGATACATTAATGATTTAGAATATTGTCAAATTCAAATACTGTTATATTGCTTTCATATTCTATTTAGAGATATGTGTGTCATGACAAATATAAACAATTGAACACCGGCTTTTAATTGAAGTAATACATATTCTATTCAGAAACATTTGATTGTTGGGGATTGTCCAACACATCAACTTTACTTGTATTTTTTGTTTGTGTCAGCGATGATGTGATTCCTGAAAGTGGATTAACGGATATTAGCCAAAGAATACCGACTGTCCAAGATATAACACGTACGTTTTACCTGAAGAAGGTTTAGTTAGATAAAGATTAACAATAACACTTCAGAACTTTCACCACTTGTTGGAACTTACATAATTTTACCCCTTTTGGATGGTTTATTAACCACTCATAAAGAGGTCAATTCAAAACGTTGAATTCATTGACAAATCTGACGTTCTTTGTTTTTCGTTAAATATTTATTCATTTTGATAACATCATTATAGTTCACCACATATTTGTCTTTAATTTTTATACTAAGCCTTTCAAAAAAGGTAAAAATATTTATCTCCTGCATTATATGAATGAAAGAACATTCCATAAAACTGGAATGTCTTTTTAATTAGTATAAATATATAAGAATATCATACAGGTTCCCCCCAACCAGTGAAGGGGGACACTATGCACATCTGGAGATGGCGGGACAAGGGAGATAACTGGCACTGCTACCCTCAGCAACTGCAGGAAACCTTTGAGAAACAATTTCAGAAGAAACCGCCTGTGTCTTTCTTGATCAGGAAGAGCAGGAAAAGGTGGACCATTTAATGAACCATTGTTTCATGCCTGTCAAACTTCTGTAATAAATGCAAAGTACCATAGATTATTCTAAAAAATTGAAGCAATCTCGAATTTCGTCTAATATGCTTTACATTGTGATGTCAAATGATCTGGACAACATTCCTTTGCAATAATATAATACTTTGGTTTCATGTGAGCTAATATTATCTGGAGTTACTGTTCATTGTATAAGAAAGGGTGAGGTTAAGTCGTTGAAGATTTCACTCCCTATAATTTTCAAATGTTCCATGAAAATGGATTAAGCATATCAATTATAAGTGATTATGGAGAAATGTGGAAATCATAATATGAAACACTTTTGAAAATAAGACTTTAATAATTGAAAATCCGATATATTGAGAATGTTTTCACTCGAGCAGAAGTTTCAGAACATAACATAGCATATTATTTAATCGGAAACCTATTTTGATGTCAGTATGTAATTGAAACTACCTCTACTTTCACAGCTTCAGAATACACATTACATCAAGCTCGATGGAGGAAGAGGATGTCGCTACGAAAGAGAGAGTACTTATTGAGAGGAAAGGTAGGATAAACCGTTTTGATTTCTGCATTAAAAGACATTGAATAAAATCATTTGTTTAAATGTTGCGAAAGCGATTGATTTCATGTAAATGCGGTTGTATACAAGTACCAAAATCAAAGAGGAAATAGCTAAATTTGTTAACATGCCGTTTATTAGTGTTTATTAAATATCATTATTTTTTTCTGATTTATTTGTAAATATATTCACTATCACTTAGATGTAGAATAATCATTTTGAAGACAACTTGAATTCAAATAAAATCTTTCTTTATGAAGAGTTTAAGGTTAAGTCTTAGTCAAAAGATGGGTTTTTTCCTTTTGTAAGACTTTCATTTTAATCTCAGCGCTTTAAAGAAGAAATGTTGAGATCATAAAATGTAAAAATAATTGCACGTCATTATAAATTAATATTTGAGTATTATCAATGTCGAATAACAATAGCTCAAGTGTTAGCTTTTTAAAGACATGTAAATTAACAAACAAAAACTAATAATTAATCACAAAAGCATCCACACTCCTTAAAGGGGCAGTAGCACGTTTTTTGACAATTTTATATTCTAAATATTTACATGATTATTGTAAGTTAATGCTAAAGGTATTATTTTGACAGTGTCAAATATCTCATTACACTAGCCAATCATCCATAGTCAGAGGACAAAGTATGAAGATTCACATAAAATCCATTGGCAGCCATTTTGTGTGAACACTTTTAATTCATTTTGTGTAAGAAAAAGGAATCGCATGGCTTAACTTTACATTATATATTTGAATTATTACTGCTCCATTTAGTTTAAATACATTATCTTTCAATTAGAACCATTAATTTTTATTTTCCTGACATCACCTTATATCCCCCCAGGGCCTAAAAACGTGCTACTACCCCTTTAAGCGTCCATAATATAGCATATATGTAATGTGAGAATTTGTAAATCAAAACCTTTTAAAATCAAATTCAAATAATTCACCTTTCACCTTTGTCAGTGACCTTCACTTTAAAATACAGGTCTATAGCCCATATATTCAAACACTATATCAGGAAGTTGATAGTATGTTCCTTCTGTGATTAAAGTTATGATAGAGACATTTTGACTGATTTTCTAAATTTGTAAGGACAGCTTTATATATATATAAAATGATTCATAAAAAATATTGTTTAATATACACATATCTTAAATCGAGGTAGTATATATAGGCTATGCAGACAGAAAGAAAGTGGTCATCATCTTGAATTATATCTAATTTATATATATTACATAATTTATACTTTTTTTCCAAATCAACATGTGTACCTGTTTTCATTATTAAGTAATAAGACGATCAGTGAAATATTTTAGGCGAGATTTTTATATTTTCCTAACATTCAACGATTGGAAAACCATTTTACTGCAATGAAATCCTTAAACCTTCTGAAATGCGTTCCCTTTATTCCCAGCTGTGGCTGCAGAGGAATACGCAGCACTACTGTCAGGAGAATAAGGACTTAATCACCTGACCATCAACAACATCCACAACACATCAAGGCACTTCATCCACATTGCATTCAGGACACCCTGCTGTATAAATGGGTACCTGAACATGGGGAGAGTATGGACCTACATGGTCGCAAGAGGCGCTTATAAGCTGACTCGACTCGAAAGTACAATTCATTCAGGGTCACAATATACATTGTATCGCCATCTGTATCGCCGTTGAGCAGTCCTGGACTGGATACTAAGCTTTAAGAGTTAGAATTATTATTAATATTATTTTTTATTATTATCCAATCACATCCATTCATTAGAGCGACGTGAAAACTACATGAATCTACCTCTTGATACCTGATATTCTATAGCTATTCTATATTCTATTCTCCCTCAGAACAAAATATATATTGAAACGTGTTACAGTGCCTCTAAAGGGGCAGGAGCACGTTTTTTATAACGTAATTTTATTTTTTTATTTTTTTCATCATAATTGTAAGTTAGTGTTAAGTGTATTATGTTGACAGTGTCACAAATCTTATAACACAAGCCAATCATCCATAGTCAGAGGACAAAGTATAAAGATTCACATAAAATCGATTGGCGGCCGTTTTATGTGAACACCTTTAATTCATTTGGTGTAAGAAAAATTAATCGCATGGCTAAACTTTATTTGAATTATTACTGCTCCAATTTGGTTAAATATATTGTCTTTCAATTGGAACCATTAATTTTCATTTTCCTGACATCACCTTATATTCCACCTAAAACGTGCTACTGTACTTTAATATATTTATCTGTGAAAATGTAAATAACGACAACTTGCTTTCATTGTACTCCGTCTAGGAATAACCGCTAATACAGAAAATGCTCAATGATAAAGGACTGATTTGAACGAATTGTTGGTTCAAATGTCAATATTTTGTGTATTCATTCAGTACTGTATGATCAAATAGGTCTTGTTTATAATGCTTACGATTCGATTCTTTAACAATTAATTCTTTTTATAAGATATAAAACAAACTATTGCGTGTACATTTTTTAATGTACATGTACACAACACATTCTGCATCTGATTCGATGTATGAACAAATGTTACTAATGACTAATTGTATGAACCATTTTACTTGATCTTGAATATATGAATCAATTCTGCTTATGGTTAAATAAATGAATAATTCTGCTTATGGTTACATAAATGAATAATTCGGCTTATGGTTAAATAAATGAATAAATTGTGCTTATAGTTAAATAAATGAATAAATTCTGTCTGTGGTAACGGTAAGATCAATGAATAAAATTCTGCTTATGATTAGATTAATGAACCCAATTTGCTTTTGATTTTGATATATTAACAAATTGCTTATGACTACAAGTACGAATAAATACAACTTGTGATTGAATGTATGAACAATCCTGCTTGTGTAAAATGTATGAACAATCCTGTTTATGTTAAATGTATGAACAATCCTGCTTGTGTTAAATGTATGAACAATCCTGCTTATGTTAAATGTATGAACAATCCTGCTTGTGATTGAATGTATGAACAATCCTGCTTGTGTAAAATGTATGAACAATTCTGCTTATGTTAAATGTATGAACCATCCTGCTTGTGTAAAATGTATGAACCATCCTGCTTGTGTAAAATGTATGAACCATCCTGCTTGTGTAAAATGTATGAACAATCCTGCTTGTGATTGAATGTATGAACAATCCTGCTTATGTTAAATGTCGAAAAACTGCTGGCAAGGTACAATTGTATGAACAATTTTTTATTAAATGAATTTAAAGCCAGTGATTGAAAAAATAAACAGATACTGCCAATGAATATTTGTACATATTCTGCTTGTAATAAAATGGGTTAACAATTGCCACTTGTGATTACATGTAAATGAATGAACAAATTCTGCTTGTACATAAATGGATGTAAAATACTGCTTAAGATAAAATTCATGAAGATAGAATGTTGTCATTCAATAAACAGATGCTACTATTTACTGATTGAACCTATTGTACAAATGTAATCCACTTTACTAATGTTTGATAATGTTTTGTCGACAAGTTTAACATTTGTACATATTTATTTGGTCAAATGATTTGAATATTATCATATGACGACCCCATATTGGCTGAATGTTCTAGTAATTTAAGATGATAACATTTGGATTATCAGGGGTCAACGTACTTCTAAAAAACTGTATGAGATAAAACAGCCTGACTTCACTGCCTAAACGTATATTTTCAAAGTGTTTAGTGACAATATGACAATTATTGCAAACATCTGTCTCTCAGTTCTTTTCCAAAATATTCTGACTATTTAATTTTTTAATCGGAAACAAATCTTGAAGAAAGTCAGCTTATTGAGTATCATCAATAATAGTGCAATATTCGCTTCCAAAGAAGAGATCATTTTCAACCAAGCGTACAGTTTATCCCATAATAGAGTATTGCAGAAATTATCATTACCACATATCATTATTACAGATATGGTATAATGAACTGATTTGTATTAATTAGTTTATACTTCACATAATTATCCGCATGTTTATGATTTCATCAACGAATATGCATATGGACATATCGCTTGTCTCATCTAAGATCGAAGAAGTCGTTCTTGTAGATCAATATCAGTATTGATATGATGTTTTTATAGAATTTATAGCTTTAAAACCTTGTCTCTTATGAGATTACTGTCTTCCTCCCTTTTGTTAGCTTTTGTGAATAAAATTTATATTTCAACTTTTTCATGTTTTTGTTGTAAATATAGGTTAGATGTGTGCTTTATGTATGACGTTTCACAATTTGTTCATATTCAAATGATGAAATATTAATTAATGTCGAAAAGAATTTAATTGAGAAACAAATATTATCACAAGAGAATTAATTGCACCCTTTACATGATGCAATCAATCATCTTTTCACGATAATTTTAAAGTTTTCTGTATTATACATTGTACAATCATAACGCATCGGGCATATTCAACTATGATAAATTTACTGAGACGAGGGTTGGCTTATCCAGGTCAAATTAACTTTGCCACGAACAGATATCACAAGCCGGTTTATGCACCATTGTTTACGCACATCGACCAGGAAATATTTCTGTGACCTTTCTGTAAATAGCAACAGGTCGTCCCGGTTGTTGGATCTAAAATTAGACATAGTGGTAAATCCTCCCAAAACGAAAGGAGAAGTAAGTATTTATGTAGGAAAGTTTGAAAGGAATGTCTGATGTCTGGTCTAGAAAGGTAATATCTGATATTATATTATGTATGTCTATGAAGTCTACGTTGTTAGGCTGATAGAGTTGTCTGTGGGATTGGTGAATATGTATGAAATATCCACCGATAGTGTGTACGTGGTTCTGAATGCATCTTCTGAGAGTGTAACTAAACGTTAAAACGTTACTTCGATAAGAGCATTTACAACAAGGTAGATGGTACCCATTCTCGATAATCCAGCGCTTTTTGTTCCGATCCGATAAATCTACACATCGGATCGGAACAAAAAGCGCTGGATTATCGAGGATGGATGGTACCAAAAGTAACAAGAAATGTATTATCATAATCTTCTTAAAATGTGATTTTCAAAGCAAATTCCCTAAGGAAGGTCAAAATACTCAATACCTGTGAGTGAAGATTGTCTTTTTTATACATAACACTATAAGTTCATTGTTCAATTTGTCTATTTGAGAACATCCACAGATGGTATACACAGAAGATTTGTAAGACCATAAATTGCTATATCTGCTCACATGACTAGGCCCTACGTTTATTTGTGTTAAATGTGTCGATGCATACAATAGGTTATAGATATGCTCACTCACGTAGAGTCATGTTATAATTCTAGGCTTAAAGTTGAAACTGGAAGACACACTATTATGCCCCCTGAAGAACGATATTGTGATGAGTGTTTAAAGACAAATATCAAGACGGTAAAAAATTAATATCATTTGCTGCTGACATGGGATAAATATTCTCATCTAAGAAGACTATCATTGACTATCCAGCGACAAACACATTCAATAACTTAATATTTATAAACTTGGACTTTATTCAAATTATTTAATCTCAAATCATCTATAGAAACTTAACTGTAATGCATGCAAGACAATAATATGTTATTCTTGTGTATTATATAGACCTATGGCCTTGTTACGAAATAAACTTGTCTGTCTGTCTGTCTGTAATTTATGCACAAACAAAGACGCAAAACTCGCTACATCATTCTCCCGGAAATCATACAAGCGAACTGTCATGTAAATTATCATTCGGGTAATCTTTCAACCTTACAACTGAACGAAGAGAGGCAGATCTTGTATCACATTGACTGTTAATGAGGTACAAAGATCACTGAGAGAATGAAAATAATATAACAACAATCTAGGGGTATACTGCAAGCAAGCGAGATAGCATGTTGAATAGATTGACAGTTTTATCGTGTCAAAGTGACGTCATGCATTGTGTCCTTGAACCTCAACTAGAGTGAATCATTAAATTGTTTGTATGCTTAACGGTGGTGTTATTCTTTCGTAGACGGTCCACAGTGTTCAAATTCACATAACATTAGAACGTTATTCATAAAATGTTAAATTTGAAATACCATTTTTAAATCACCTTTGTCGAAACGAGATTTAAAATCTAAGTTAAGAATGATATTTCAATCAGATTTTTCTTCAAAATAGATAATAAAATTGGTACACCTATCCTTGTTATTTATCGATTAAACAAGTATATTTCGTATGATTTAATTTATCATGACTTGTCAAAATACCATTTTTTTTAAAAGACTCACTTAACTTACATATTCATCAGTAAGTACACGCTTCTCAATAAAAGATATTGAATACTCAATATATTTATATACGCTTCTAAATTGCGCTTACCATATAATCCTTCAAAGAGTGACATCATGGTTTTTAGAAGAAAAACACATCTTACAAACTTCCAATGTAGCCTTGGCAACACTGCAATACCTCGCTAAGATTCTACTGTATGGATGTGTACTCTGTACTTGCACTCTTTCAAAAATCAGAAGTGAAAAGTATTTTAAAAAGCAAGACAAAACGGGAACTCGGTCAAATCTGTTTTCTTGAATAATTCTGGACTAAATCCTTTCACATGTGTGAAAATATGGCTCAGATTATTAAACCAGTCTCTATGGCTGTGAATTATTACCTGCTATCAAAAGTTAACAAGCAGATTTATTCGAACAAATTCAAAAGTATTTTGTTCATGGTCTTCATAACAGATCATCCTCAATATCTACTTTTTTTAAATTATGTCTTATGGTCAGTGGAGTGACAATATAGGTAATCAACAGTGTAGCCAGGGTTTATTTACAGATAGAAAAGTATCCAAAACTGTTCTTATCTAGACGTAAGTAAAGTAATTCTTTGCAAAAAATATAGGTTAATCGAAGTTGAAAAAATCGTATACTAATGAAATGTTTCACCTCATCAGCAATATTAGTTAACCAGTCCAAATGAGTCGATTCGAGACGAACGCGATGTCCAGTGACGAGGAGGAAGACCCCCCGATTCTGACTGACCAGAGGAAGAGGGGCTGGAGCTCTGGGACAGCGCTTGTGTTCAGGGAGCGGCGAGGAGTAGACTCAGTCACTCTGAATGAAGACACGCAGACCGTGCAGGTCACTCTGGACTCCAGGGCTCTCGACCGGCTCAAGTCAGCTAAAGGTTGTTGTAGTTTAACACTTTAACTCTAAAATGAATGGTACTAAAAGTTGGAAAAAAAAGAAATAAAATGAGATGATAAGAAGACTTTTTATTCATATTAGTAGAGCTCTCAAGTCTTTTTATAGATTTGCTTAAGCTTTATCTTATTTTAGGGTCTGGCTGACAAACTAGAATTATGATAGCCAAAATTTTAGTACATTTATGTGTGCTTTATATTTATGTATGTGTTGAACTTGACAGGAGCTTCATTCTTTTATGTGGATCGTCGGATATATGTTCTTGTCAGCGTAAAGGAAATATTAAGTCTGAACAGTCGCATTTGTAACAGGATTTTATTCACGTCATAACTCCCCTAACACTGTTCACAACAAAGTGCAGTTTGCTGTTCCTTGTAAACCTGATTGCTGGATAAGGTTGTTAAGATTACCGCGGTAGTTAATTCTAAGTCTAATTGTGATTATTCTATCTCTTGTGAAGCCGAGCACAAGCTGACTCTCATGAGGCTGTCGTGGGAGGATCTGGTACCATCAAGAGTTCACTATTACGTCTGTGAGATCGGTCTTCTGGAGGACAACACTGACTTACCATCACGCATCATTGAAGAGCTCGTGGCGGATGCATACCAAAGCCTTCGGTACCTGGCAGAGGAATTCTTCAAACAATTCCAAGCAAAAATAACCAGAGTCCAGTGCAACCCTTTGGCACTGGAACTTGCACACCCGAGTGCCGATGGATTTGATGAGCTGAAGTCTTGTCTGGGAGACATTGAGGACCACCTGGTGGATATCTGCACACGTTGTGTAGGCACGAAGGTTCCCCTGAATGTAACGCTGCGTCTTGGAGAGGAGAGGGGGGATTATGACGACATGGAGTTCACCCTTACCATATATGGATCTGACACAGAGAGTGATGATTTCCATGATCCACAACGAAAGGCTTTGTAAGCATTTTTTTATAAAATGGTTTTGATCAAAATCATGTTACTTTAAATCTTAAAAAGGTTGTGATAACCATAGAAACATTTTTTTAGTTATTAAATGACATAGTTATATTCATATATTTAAACAGTATAGAGCAGTTTGTTGCTTATCATTGATAACAAGTATTTATCTTTATAGATCGCCACGTGACCATCATTCCCGTGAGGAAGGTATAACTATTTTATCAATTATCATATGATTTGATTTGTTTAGTTTTAAGTATGTTAATGTTTTTTTGTGGTAGGGGAGAGTTCGCTATATATTTTTATCAAATTTAAGAACTGATTTTCTATATAAAAGCATTCAGAAAAAAATACATCAACTTCGTTTACATAAAACAAAGGCTGTATCATTCATCTTTTACTTAACGATGTCTTTTAGTCAAAGAAGAGTTTGTCTTTTTCTAGAAACCTTCAGTCGACTTCAAGTTATTGAGGGGGAGCTTCAAAGCCAGAGAGAACATTTCAACGCCAGGTTTGATGAACAAGAGACGAACAACAGGCACCAGGAAGCGATCCTCACATCTCTCACAGAGAATGTTAGCAAGATCCTGCAGAAGCACGAGGAGTTACTTCAAGCTGATAGAAGCAATCAAATCAGTTATCAGCAAGACGTACGTCCGAAGATCAGAACTCCCAAGGCAACAGAATCGCTGAACAAAATTGATCCAAGAATAGGAAGAGAAACATCAGCAAACAGACTGTCTCAAACACAAATCAACCAATTTGACAAGACGCCTGAAAACAGGAACTTTCCTCCCATGAATCAGAAGTTCAGTTCGTCCTCTCCCAACCTTAACCGTGATATCAACGTCATCACATCGAGACCAATGTCGAGAGGTCTTGTGGACATGTCACCGATTCCTCACCAGTCAGGGAGACTTGAAGGTAAGGACCAGGATCAGCCAGGACAATTACCTCCGACACTTCAAACAAAAGTCTCCAAACACTTAACAAATGAACAAAGATTTGAATCTGTCAAAGAAAATGATTTGTTTCAAAACTCCCTTGAAGTGGACATGTCAAAATCGATTGACCTGATGAAAGGTTCCCTCCCACAGACTGGCCCGGCCAAAGCTCCTTCTGGACAAACGTCCACGTCAAACCCAACACTAGTTCTGAGGAAGGAGGGAATGGGTGGCGTGAGACCTGAAGAAAAAGAGAACGTATCCCTTAAACAAGTTAGTGTACAGAGTAATGAACAAGATACTTCATCGAGACAGTTGCCCAAGGAGCAAGGACCTCAGCAGTTTGTTGGATGGAGTTCACAAGTCGAAGACCTTAACTTGAGAACCAAGAAGCTTGAAATGCCTTCCTCTCCTGTGTCAGACGATGTTTCATCAAGGCGTGGAGAGTTCCAGTCTAACAGTCTGCGAATTGAACGTCAATCTGAAGACACGAAGGGTGAGGACAGCTTTCTGAGCTTACCAGTTTCAACATCGCAGGTGAAAATCAAGGAGGAAAATCTGGATAAAAGAAACAAAACGCAGACAACAATGGATCTAAAGGACGAGAAACCAATTGAGAAAGCGAAGGAGAAACCAGTACAAGAGCAAAAAGAACAAGCGAGGTATGAGAACGTAACTAATTTAATCTTGATTATAAACTTGTAGTAAATATCTATGTGTTCATATGTTATATTTCAAAACTGTTAAATGGATACCATATGGCAATCTTTGTAATGACCTTTGTTTGAGAATTTCATTATTAGATGTATATTCTTTTCCAGGGCTGCAACTCCTACGCTGTCGTTGAGAAGTGATCATATTGGGCTAGGTATTATTCTTCAAGTTCATGAAAATATTTCTTTTTAAATGTGAACATTTATCCAAATGAAACTTCACAGATAACTATTAATTCATAATACGATTACTTCATGTAACCTCACAGCTGTGCATGTTGTGAGGATGCTGTATTTCGCATAGACGTTTGGCTTGCAATATGTCAGAATAAAGTTATAATATATTTCTGACACTGAAATCAGTATATCAAATGAAGGAAAGGAAATAAGTGACGAAGACACCATAGCATAATCTGTCTACTTTCGCATTTCAATATAAAAATAATTGTGCACTAAAATGATAATTTTAATTCTTAATAATACTTCTGTCCAGGTCGAGCAAGACACTTCCTGGACCAGCATGGAGTCAAAGGTTCTTATCCAGGAGTGAAGCGGATGATCCAGACGATGGAAGCCGCCATGAGGGGAGGTAAGTCATCTGGATGTTAACTGTGATATATTCATGGTATCATTCAAAGATCTCGTTGAGATTTCGTACGCTATACGGGTAAATATTATTGCATATAATTGTTAATCTCGTTAATAATTATATTCTAATGCTAATGCCGGGCGCATATAGGTCATTTGTTGGCCAAAACCTCGCTCTTAAATTCTACCTATTTGTAAGTCCCTCATAAAAAGAATGAGCAGCCTACAAAAGCAGATATTTTCCTCTACCGAGGTCTATTTCCATAACCAAAATAAAAATTCGTTAATGTTTTATTTTCAACAAGTTTATGCATACTATGAATATCTATCTCAATTTTATATTTATCTTTACATGGACGTTTTGCTTCCACCTCATTATTGTTGACAGATATATGAGGATGAAGTTCTTGTTGATCTGTTTTAAATAAGTACATGTACTGTTACAGAGGACGAGCTGCCACCCAAGACGAAGGGTATGAACACGGTGCTCTGTCTGGACACCTCCAGTGATAATGGTCAGGAGGGGTTCAAGTTAATGAAGGAAGCCGTTTTGGAATATCTTGAAGGTAGGATGCCCAGGTTAAAAGTTTTAGTGTATAGTAAATGTGATAAGAATGTTGTCAATAAGATTGATACAGAATTGATAGACTTGTTGCAATTTTGATTTTGTGAATGCTTATACATGTTCTTTTAACAACCAAGTTTACAAAGTAGAGCCCTAGCAGTTCTTGTGATGATAAGTTTACTCACTGTTATCTTTAAAACATTTTCATGGTATGGTTACTTTGACTGTATTATATCGAAGGTATTGAGGACATTGCTGCGAAGTTCGAGACAGAGGAAAACATAGCTGTGGTATCATTCGGTGGCCAGTCACGGATCGTTCATCATCTGAGCAATGACTACACGAGTATTAGAACTGCTGTCGGTGAGTTGTTTCATTCTGAACATTATCATAATAATATAATGATAATGCGTTGTTGTCCTCAGTACATATACATCTAAAATTCGGTCTGTGTCCGTGGCACCCGATAGCACCAACGAGTTAAGATGTTGAGTGTCAAGCATTAATATCCCATCATTATACTTCATTAGGTATGAATGACCGGAATCGAACCTCGGTCTTCCGGCGGACACTCTTTCAATTGAGCTTGGTCTTCTGTAGCCTATGGGTTTTCATATATCATCACTTTAGCAACAACAGCAGCATCACATGTCGTATCAATTATGAGTGTTTTAAAGTCGAAATGAAAATTAGTGTGTTTTCAAATTTATTCAAAATAAATAAAACTGGCTATAGACAAGATACATGTGAAAGTCAGGCAGTGCATGTTATTAGAAGGTATATATACGTATTTGGTTATTGCGTTCCCTACAATAGGATATTTCAACTCATTGGTTCTGCGCCAATTTAGCTATTAAAAACTTGTTAGTATGATTTGTTCTTATATCATTCTTTTCTTGTCCATGAGTTTAAATTTTTTTTTTTTTATAGAAACATTGGATTTTGGAGGAAAGGCGTCTCTTTTCGAAGCTTTACTGGTTTGTCTCTGTGAAATCAATGAACGGGGTAGGTTCCGAGCTGCCTTCATGTATGATTATCATTTTATGAATTTTCAATTATTTCCTTTCTGAAAACAACAAATGTATTGCATGTGTTTTGAAACATCTTGGTATCTTTACCTTTAACTTTTACGTTCGATGAAATGTATGGATTTTTTTCGCTTCTATTTTTCTGTTCCAAAACCGAAAGTCTTTCATTTGGATATTTTGAAATAATAATGTACCGAATTATGACATTCGATGAATTTTAAAGCGTCTCCAACTACCATCGGGGAGACCACCTACCATCCTAGAATAATCATCGCAACTGGAGGGAATACCGTTGATGATGTCGAAGAAGGGGGTCTTGACCATGATACAATTGAAAACAACGTATGTAAGACAGAATATTTATTTATGTTTATACTTGACTTGTTGAATTATTTTTTAAAAAAGAATTTTATTTGAAGCTTTAACTTTCTCAATGCCTTGAGTGTATTGAGCTTCAGTAATTTTCTACCATAAGTTTTGAATTATTTAGAGATGAGCAATGGCTTTGACATATACCATTCTATCTTAAGTATTTTGCGTAAAGTTATTCTCAAGATATTTGTTTCTGATCTGTAATTTTGTCATTTTGAGTTGGGAAATCGGTAATCTCCCTTTTGTCAGACGTGTGCCACATGATATGAAGGATCATGCTCTTTCATCTTTCAGAGTAAAGATAGAGTTGTGAAACTCCTGGATGATTTCGCCACTCCTAAAGGGGATCCAAAACTTCCCCAACCGTTGGTTTGGATGCCTATTCCTACCCAAAGTGGAGATAGAGTAAGTAAAGGCTCATTAGTTCTGTTTCTATTTTGTCTTTTAAACAGCATTCATCACAATGTTGATGCTCATAAGTACCACGTTTATGTTAGTTTTGCATTATGATTATAATTGTTAATAACCTATGTTCTATGGGCCAAATGGCCTTAAACTTCATGAAATAAACACAATTTATTAGTTATGTTTCGAAACAGTAAGTAAATTAGCATTTTTCAGTTTAATATTGTTGTTATTTACACATCTAAAATGCATTTACTTAACTTTTTTATTCATTATTCATTCGTTCAATTGTTGTACCTGCTGGGCCTACATCGTTTTTATCGTTATCATATTTAGGAACTATCTGTTTGCTTCAATGGCAATACATGAAGCTGTCAGTTTGTATCCACCTGTCACGATTTATGCCAATATCATACCTGAATATTTGTGTTCAGGATGTATTTTCTAAAACTGTGCACCATCATAGGGAGGTTTTTATTTCTTCATGTAAACATTAGCAAGTTTACTGTTTTCAACAAAATAGTTGCCTGTACGGTTTGGATATTAGCTTTATGTGTCCTTAACCACTTTTTGTCCCCGCAAAAAGAATAACCGTAGAACATGGCTTGTTTCAATATCTCTCTCTTTAGTATTATAATAGCAACGGTTTGGTCTACCTTTCAGGGATTTGTGGAGTTCCTCTCTGAAATGGAGAACTGCAGTCTGTGTGAATGCAAAGATATGAAGGAGCTGTGTAAATATCAGAGAACACAGGTAAAACTTCTGTTTGTAAATATTCATTACATGCTTATCATTCATGTTTCTTTGACGTTTAATATAATAGAGTTCTTATTAAATATGATGCAGATACATGAACAATGTTGTTAATTAGTTCTTACATAGATGAATAAGTCTCTATTCTGTAGGATTTAAAGATTTGGTATTCACTGTTACCCCTTCGTGGTCATCCGTGTTATATTAAGTTTATCAAAATATATGTATTCAATCGTATATATAGTTCATATACATGTAAGAACTTAAATAAAACAAGTCCCTTGAAAACATGTCAATGCGCATGAACAAAGAAAGTGTATGAACCTATACATTCTTTAAGCGTTGAAATATTCATAACACTAGTCAAGATTTTGTAACGACAACGATCAAATTTCTGATATCTTCTACTCAAAGACCTTTTCACATTGACACAGGAGATTCTTGAGACCTCCTACAGCCAGATAAAAGACAGTGTCGTGCTTCAAGATAACACTGTGAGTGTTAGGGACATATCGGCCATCGTCAACAGAATTGGGGGTGAATGGGAGAAAAATGACAAGGTTGGTGTTAATTGCTTACCTTTCATAAATCTTGATCAACCTTTATCTTTGTGGATATGCTGAGGATTAGCAATCTAAACATCAGATGTATTTGTGTTTTTGGCCTCTTGGTTTGAACGTTTTCATTAGTTCTCAATGAAATCTCTTGTTAGATTAATGTGTTCCTATGATGATTGAAATATTTCACGACATGAAATTGTGACAAGGGATTGTCATAACTCGTATTTCATATGCGTAATTTATAGAGATTTTGAAATTTAAGAAAAAGAAATTCCGATCAATTCAAATGCTTAAGAAATAAGGTCAATTTCTCTGCTGACGCTCTGTTAAAAGATGCTATGTTGAGGATTTAAGGGCTCTTAAAATGTATCTCCAAATGGTTTAATTTGGTATATGTATTCTTTTGTCAAGGATGAAATTGTTTCCAACCTTCAAAGACGTCTCAACAGCACCCTCAGCAGAACAAAGGTGAACCCCAAGACGGTCTCATCAGACTTCAACAACGTGGTGGAGCTAGACGACCCCGAGCTACCCAGGCTGGGGGACAGGGTGGTCAGGGGCAAGGACTGGCCCGGGGGTGAGGCGGACGGGAGGGGGACGGGCACTGTGGTCAATCATATCGATGGACAACAGAGTGAAAGAAGTAAGGCTGTGATGTGGGATGAGGCAATTACTGGAGATTCAGCGTAGTTTCAAAACTGAGATAGAGATATGCTAAGGTTCTTCTTTTTAGAACCTTATGTTTGTTCTTTTCATACTGAATGTATATGATTTGCCAACAACAAGAACAAGTAGTTGAAAAATAATTCAAGAGAACATTGTTCAAATCACCGATTCCTAAATATATTTTGTATATCATATTAATGATATAATTTTTGTAAAGATTTCGTGTTCCTACCATCCCAAGAGAGACACAACTAGTAAAGCCTTCATTACGTTATACAGAGATCATCTGGGTGCTATGGGACAATGGAGAATGCAAGAAGTATAAGTATGGGTACCAGGGAGCGCATGATGTAAAGGTCACCACAGACAGCCCCAGGTCTACCAAGTCAGAGATGATTATTGAGATTGGATGCGAAGTGACCAGAGGTGACCATCTTTAGATTTTCAATTTTAATTTGTCATTTTGTGAACTTCAAGTTAAGATTATTATCTTAAATGAAGTTTTTTGTTATTAATCATAGTAATACCTGAGTAAAAATCACTATTAATACGTTATAGGATTTGTTGATTTGAATTCAGTTTAAATAAGAATGAAGGACGAAATTTAGAAGGAATAGCTAAGAAAGATTATTTTTAAAACGTATTTTGTCATTTTGTATGTAGAGACTCATAAAACGACTTACCCTCCAATCATTTTTAAAACCAGTCATTTTCAGACAGTGGAGTGGACGCAAGGTGATCACGTCCACTTTCAGATAATCATGATCATCACAGCTGATGTTCTTCAATATATATTGCTTATGTAGACCGAACAAAGGCAATGTTTTAGTGACACACTTAATATGAAAACTTTTATACTTTCATTTTTTCCGTGATTCTTTACAATAGAACTGATTGAATAGACTGATTTAGGTTTTCAAGAACTAGTTATGTAAAGTATTTACATATACGGCGGATATAAAACAGGTCGCGACTGGATGGCAGTCTATGAAAACCAAGATGGCGGAGCCGGAGGAGTGGGCGTGATTATCAGGAAAGACGACAGGGGCAATGTAAAGGTAACTTATTTTTTGTCTACGACTCGATTTGTTTGATTTTATAACAAACCATGTTGTAAAAAAATCTTCTTTTTTTGTAGTAGCCTTTGAGGTTTAAAATGGAAATTCACTCTCAAATATACTTAACTTTTAATATTTTATGTTCATCACCCCTTTAAGGACGGACCTCTTCCTGAATTCTATTAATATGTATAGTAAACATTAGAATTAAAAAGGTTTTATCAATAATAACCATAAACCATGTTTGTATTATTTTAAGGTTCGTTGGCAGCGAACTGGTAAAATGAATGACTACCGGTATGGAATTGGCAATAAAATTGATCTCAGAATGAGGTACATAAGTTTTCAATTCACTCTATTAGTATGGTCGTATATCCATATGAAACTTTCAATTTTCTGAATTAACTCTATGGTGGAAACGCCATAATTTGAACAATTCGCGCAAATTAAAGACATACTGATTAAAGGACTTTGAAACTCAAATTATCAATGCTACTGTACAAAGTTCATTATTCTCCCTTCATGCAAAGCATAGACTATCCGCAATATAAATATCTATTTATTATCATTTCCTTTTCATAATTTTTCTCATTATATATATTTCAGAGATCCTGCCGAGTCCCTCTTGACCCACACTGCCAGTGGTCGATCATCTCCGAACACTAGCTCCATGGCAAGGGAGAAAGACACAAAAGGTATAATTTTATCTCTTTTTGATTACTAAATCAAACGAGATACGTAATAAAAAACTCGAATCTGTGAATCATGTTTGTATAAATATTGCAGTATTCTGTAATGTTGATCCATCAATTAAGAAATCAAAGTTACAAAATTCGTATCATCTTATCACAGTTTTAACAAAGTCAAAACTTTACACTTTGCTACATTTATCATTGTAGAAAATTGTACACTTATCATAAATGAATATATATCCAGCAGTCTCCAACATTGGACATGTTTAAAGCTAATCTGAAAACCTTCTTTTCCTCAAAAGTCGTTTTGTAATTCATTGTATACACAATTTCCTGTAGCGCCTTGAGCATGTACCAGTGGGTGAAAAATTGCGCACAACAAATATTCATATTACTATTATATATGTAAATGTATCTCTTATGTTATAAATCCTATGATTCATAACTGACCCCCTGTCCTCACAGACGTATCCTCAGATGAGACGGTGTGGGTCTGGCAGAGGAGGAGCGAGGAGCAGGGCTGGGTCCTGTATGAGGAGGCGAGCAACGTCAAGCTGGAGAAGGAGTATAAGGGGAGGAAGGGTGGATCATGTGTGGTACAGAGGAATGGAGCTAGGTTGGTATAGATGGGGTGTTATGTGGTATACAAGTTACAGTACAGGAGGAGGAAGGAGGGATCATGTGTGTTACAGAGGAATGGAGCTAGGTTGGTATAGATGGGGTGTTATGTGGTATACAAGTTACAGTACAGGAGGAGGAAGGATGGATCATGTGTGGTACAGAGGAATGGAGCTAGGTTGGTATAGATGGGGTGTTATGTGGTATACAAGTTACAGTACAGGAAAGGTTAGGATGGATCATGTATGGTACAGATTAATGAATTTAGGTTCCTATAGGTTTGGTGTTGTGTGTTATTCAAGTTACAGAACAGGAGAAGTTAGGATGGATCATGTGTGGTACAGAGGAATGGAGCTAGGCTGGTATAGATGGGGTTATATGTGGTATATAAGTTACAGAACAGGAAACGTTAGGATGGATCATGTGTGGTACAGAGAAATGGAGCTAGGTTGCTATAGATGGGGTTATATGTGGTGTACACGTTACAGAACAGGAGGAGGAAGGATGGATCATGTGTGGTACAGAGGAATGGAGCTAGGCTGGTATAGATGGGGTTATATGTGGTATACAAGTTACAGTACAGGAGGAGGAAGGATGGATCATGTGTGGTACAGAGGAATGGAGCTAGGTTGGTATAGATGGAGTGTTATGTGGTATATAAGGTACAGTACAGGAGGGGAAAGGATGGATACATCATGTGTGGTACAGAGGAATGGAGCCAGGTTGGTCTAGATTGGGTGTTATGTGGTATACAAGTTACAGTACAGGAGGGGGAAGGATGGATCATGTGTGATGCAGAGGAATGGAGCTAGGTTGGTATAGGTGGGGTGTTATGTGATATACAAGTTACAGTACAGGAGGAGGAAGGATGGATCATGTGTGATGCAGAGGAATGGAGCTAGGTTGGTATAGGTGGGGTGTTATGTGGTATACAAAATACAGTACAGGAGGAGGAAGGATGGATCATGTGTGATGCAGAGGAATGGAGCTAGGTTGGTATAGATGGGGTTATATGTGGTATACAAGTTACAGAACAGGAAAAGTTAGCATGGATCATGTGTGGTGAAGAGGAATGGAGCTAGGTTGGTATAGGTGGGGTGTTATGTGATATACAAGTTACAGTACAGGAGGAGGAAAGGTGGATCATGTGTGGTACAGGGGAATGGAGCTAGGTTGGTATAGATGGGGTTATATGTGGTATACAAGTTACAGAACAGGAAAAGTTAGCATGGATCATGTGTGGTGAAGAGGAATGGAGCTAGGTTGGTATAGGTGGGGTGTTATGTGGTATACAAGGTACAGTACAGGAGGAGGAAGGATGGATCATGTGTGGTACAGAGGAATGGAGCTAGGTTGGTATAGATGGGGTGTTTTGTGATATACAAGTTACAGTACAGGAGGAGGAAGGATGGATCATGTGTGGTACAGAGGAATGGAGCTAGGTTGGTATAGGTGGGGTGTTATGTGGTATACAAGTTACAGTACAGGAGGAGGAAGGATGGATCATGTGTGGTACAGAGGAATGGAGCTAGGTTTGTGTAGATGGGGTGTTATGTGATATACAAGTTACAGTACAGGAGGAGGAAGGATGGATCATGTGTGGTACAGAGGAATGGAGCTAGGTTGGTATAGATGGGGTGTTATGTGGTATACAAGTTACAGTACAGGAGGGGGAAGGATGGATACATCATGTGTGGTACAGAGGAATGGAGCTAGGTTGGTATAGATGGGGTGTTATGTGATATACAAGTTACAGTACAGGAGGAGGAAGGATGGATCATGTGTGGTACAGAGGAATGGAGCTAGGTTTGTGTAGATGGGGTGTTATGTGGTATACAAGTTACAGTACAGGAGGAGGAAGGATGGATCATGTGTGGTACAGAGGAATGGAGCTAGGTTTGTGTAGATGGGGTGTTATGTGATATACAAGTAACAGTACAGGAGGAGGAAGGGTGGATCATGTGTGGTACAGAGGAATGGAGCTAGGTTGGTATAGATGGGGTGTTATGTGGTATATAAGTTACAGTACAGGAGGAGGAAGGATGGATCGGTACAGAGGAATGGAGCTAGGTTTGTGTAGATGGGGTGTTATGTGATATACAAGTTACAGTACAGGAGGAGGAAGGATGGATCGGTACAGAGGAATGGAGCTAGGTTTGTGTAGATGGGGTGTTATGTGATATACAAGTTACAGTACAGGAGGAGGAAGGATGGCTCATGTGTGGTACAGAGGAATGGAGCTAGGTTGGTATAGATGGGGTGTTATGTGGTATACAAGTTACAGTACAGGAGGGGGAAGGATGGATACATCATGTGTGGTACAGAGGAATGGAGCTAGGTTGGTATAGATGGGGTGTTATGTGATATACAAGTTACAGTACAGGAGGAGGAAGGATGGATCATGTGTGGTACAGAGGAATGGAGCTAGGTTTGTGTAGATGGGGTGTTATGTGATATACAAGTAACAGTACAGGAGGAGGAAGGGTGGATCATGTGTGGTACAGAGGAATGGAGCTAGGTTGGTATAGATGGGGTTATATGTGGTATACAAGTTACAGTACAGGAGGAGGAAGGATGGATCGGTACAGAGGAATGGAGCTAGGTTTGTATAGATGGGGTGTTATGTGGTATATAAGTTCCAGTACAGGAGGAGGAAGGATGGATCATGTGTGTTACAGAGGAATGGAGCTAGGTTGGTATAGATGGGGTGTTATGTGATATACAAGTTACAGTACAGGAGGAGGAAGGATGGATCATGTGTGGTACAGAGGAATGGAGCTAGGTTGGTATAGGTGGGGTGTTATGTGATATACAAGTTACAGTACAGGAGGAGGAAGGATGGATCATGTGTGATGCAGAGGAATGGAGCTAGGTTTGTGTAGATGGGGTGTTATGTGATATACAAGTAACAGTACAGGAGGAGGAAGGATGGATCATGTGTGGTACAGAGGAATGGAGCTAGGTTTGTGTAGATGGGGTGTTATGTGGTATACAAGTTACAGTACAGGAGGAGGAAGGATGGATCATGTGTGGTACAGAGGAATGGAGCTAGGTTGGTAAAGATGGGGTGTTATGTGGTATACAAGTTACAGTACAGGAGGAGGAAGGATGGATCATGTGTGATGCAGAGGAATGGAGCTAGGTTGGTATAGGTGGGGTGTTATGTGGTATACAAGTTACAGTACAGGAGGAGGAAGGATGGATCATGTGTGGTACAGAGGAATGGAGCTAGGTTGGTATAGGTGGGGTGTTATGTGGTATACAAGTTACAGTACAGGAGGAGGAAGGGTGGATCATGTGTGGTACAGAGGAATGGAGCTAGGTTGGTAAAGGTGGGGTGTTATGTGGTATACAAGTTACAGTACAGGAGGAGGAAGGGTGGATCATGTGTGGTACAGAGGAATGGAGCTAGGTTGGTATAGGTGGGGTGTTATGTGGTATACAAGTTACAGTACAGGAGGAGGAAGGGTGGATCATGTGTGGTACAGAGGAATGGAGCTAGGTTGGTAAAGGTGGGGTGTTATGTGGTATACAAGTTACAGTACAGGAGGAGGAAGGGTGGATCATGTGTGGTACAGAGGAATGGAGCTAGGTTGGTATAGGTGGGGTGTTATGTGGTATACAAGTTACAGTACAGGAGGAGGAAGGGTGGATCATGTGTGGTACAGAGGAATGGAGCTAGGTTGGTATAGGTGGGGTGTTATGTGGTATACAAGTTACAGTACAGGAGGAGGAAGGGTGGATCATGTGTGGTACAGAGGAATGGAGCTAGGTTGGTATAGGTGGGGTGTTATGTGGTATACAAGTTACAGTACAGGAGGAGGAAGGGTGGATCATGTGTGGTACAGAGGAATGGAGCTAGGTTTGTGTAGATGGGGTGTTATGTGATATACAAGTAACAGTACAGGAGGAGGAAGGATGGATCATGTGTGGTACAGAGGAATGGAGCCAGGTTGGTATAGGTGGGGTGTTATGTGATATACAAGTTACAGTACAGGAGGAGGAAGGGTGGATCATGTGTGGTACAGAGGAATGGAGCTAGGTTTGTATAGGTGGGGTGTTATGTGATACACAAGTTACAGTACAGGAGGAGGAAGGGTGGATCATGTGTGGTACAGAGGAATGGAGCTAGGTTGGTATAGGTGGGGTGTTATGTGGTATACAAGTTACAGTACAGGAGGAGGAAGGATGGATCATGTGTGGTACAGAGGAATGGAGCTAGGTTTGTGTAGATGGGGTGTTATGTGATATACAAGTAACAGTACAGGAGGAGGAAGGATGGATCATGTGTGGTACAGAGGAATGGAGCTAGGTTGGTATAGGTGGGGTGTTATGTGATATACAAGTTACAGTACAGGAGGAGGAAGGGTGGATCATGTGTGGTACAGAGGAATGGAGCTAGGTTGGTATAGGTGGGGTGTTATGTGGTATACAAGTTACAGTACAGGAGGAGGAAGGATGGATCATGTGTGGTACAGAGGAATGGAGCTAGGTTGGTATAGGTGGGGTGTTATGTGGTATACAAGTTACAGTACAGGAGGAGGAAGGATGGATCATGTGTGGTACAGGGGAATGGAGCTAGGTTGGTATAGATGGGGTGTTATGTGATATACAAGTAACAGTACAGGAGGGGGAAGGGTGGATCATGTGTGGTACAGAGAAGTGGAGCTAGGTTGGTATAGGTGGGGTGTTATGTGATATACAAGTTACAGTACAGGAGGAGGAAGGGTGGATCATGTGTGGTACAGAGGAATGGAGCTAGGTTGGTATAGGTGGGGTGTTATGTGGTATACAAGTTACAGTACAGGAGGAGGAAGGATGGATCATGTGTGGTACAGAGGAATGGAGCTAGGTTGGTATAGGTGGGGTGTTATGTGATATACAAGTTACAGTACAGGAGGAGGAAGGATGGATCATGTGTGGTACAGGGGAATGGAGCTAGGTTTGTGTAGATGGGGTGTTATGTGATATACAAGTAACAGTACAGGAGGAGGAAGGATGGATCATGTGTGGTACAGAGGAATGGAGCTAGGTTGGTATAGGTGGGGTGTTATGTGATATACAAGTTACAGTACAGGAGGAGGAAGGGTGGATCATGTGTGGTACAGAGGAATGGAGCTAGGTTGGTATAGGTGGGGTGTTATGTGGTATACAAGTTACAGTACAGGAGGAGGAAGGATGGATCATGTGTGGTACAGAGAAATGGAGCTAGGTTGGTATAGGTGGGGTGTTATGTGGTATACAAGTTACAGTACAGGAGGAGGAAGGATGGATCATGTGTGGTACAGGGGAATGGAGCTAGGTTGGTATAGATGGGATGTTATGTGATATACAAGTTACAGTACAGGAGGAGGAAGGATGGATCATGTGTGGTACAGGGGAATGGAGCTAGGTTGGTATAGATGGGGTGTTATGTGGTATACAAGTTACAGTACAGGAGGAGGAAGGATGGATCATGTGTGGTACAGAGGAATGGAGCTAGGTTGGTATAGGTGGGGTGTTATGTGATATACAAGTTACAGTACAGGAGGAGGAAGGGTGGATCATGTGTGGTACAGAGGAATGGAGCTAGGTTTGTGTAGATGGGGTGTTTTGTGATATACAAGTAACAGTACAGGAGGAGGAAGGATGGATCATGTGTGGTACAGAGGAATGGAGCTAGGTTGGTATAGGTGGGGTGTTAAGTGGTATACAAGTTACAGTACAGGAGGAGGAAGGGTGTATCATGTGTGGTACAGAGGAATGGAGCTAGGTTGGTATAGGTGGGGTGTTATGTGGTATACAAGTTACAGTACAGGAGGAGGAAGGATGGATCGGTACAGAGGAATGGAGCTAGGTTTGTGTAGATGGGGTGTTATGTGATATACAAGTTACAGTACAGGAGGAGGAAGGGTGGATCATGTGTGGTACAGAGGAATGGAGCTAGGTTGGTATAGATGGGGTGTTATGTGATATACAAGTTACAGTACAGGAGGAGGAAGGATGGATCATGTGTGGTACAGAGGAATGGAGCTAGGTTTGTGTAGATGGGGTGTTATGTGATATACAAGTAACAGTACAGGAGGAGGAAGGATGGATCATGTGTGGTACAGAGGAATGGAGCTAGGTTGGTATAGGTGGGGTGTTATGTGGTATACAAGTTACAGTACAGGAGGAGGAAGGGTGTATCATGTGTGGTACAGAGGAATGGAGCTAGGTTGGTATAGGTGGGGTGTTATGTGGTATACAAGTTACAGTACAGGAGGAGGAAGGATGGATCATGTGTGGTACAGGGGAATGGAGCTAGGTTGGTATAGATGGGGTGTTATGTGATATACAAGTTACAGTACAGGAGGAGGAAGGATGGATCATGTGTGTTACAGAGGAATGGAGCTAGGTTGGTATAGATGGGGTGTTATGTGGTATATAAGTTACAGAACAGGAAAAGTTAGGATGGATCATGTATGGTACAGATTACTGAATTTAGGTTCCTATAGGTTTGGTGTTCAACAGTTGTGTGTTATTCAAGTTACAGAACAGGAGAAGTTAGGATGGATCATGTGTGGTACAGAGGAATGGAGCTAGGTTGGTATAGATGGGGTTATATGTTGTATATAAGTTACACTAGAGGAGGGGGAAGGTTGGATGGATCATGTGTGGTACAGAGGAATGGAGCTAGGTTGGTATAGATGGGGTGTCAGGTGATATACAAGTTACAGTACAGGAGGGGGAAGGATGGATCACGTGTGGTACAGAGGAATGGAGCTAGGTTGGTATAGGTGGGGTGTCATGTGGTATACAAGTTACAGTACAGGAGGGGGAAGGATGGATCATGTGTGTTACAGAGGAATGGAGCTAGGTTGTTATAGATGGGGTGTTATGTGGTATATAAGTTACAGTACAGGAGGAGGAAGGAGGGATCATGTGTGTTACAGAGGAATGGATCTAGGTTGGTATAGATGGGGTGTTATGTGGTATATAAGTTACAGTACAGGAGGGGGAAGGAGGGATCATGTGTGTTACAGAGGAATGGAGCTAGGTTGGTATAGGTGGGGTGTTATGTGGTATATAAGTTACAGTACAGGAGGGGGAAGGATGGATCACGTGTGGTACAGAGGAATGGAGCTAGGTTGGTATAGGTGGGGTGGTTTGTGGTATATAAGTTACAATACAGGAGGAGGAAGGATGGATCATGTGTGGTACAGAGGAATGGAGCTAGGTTGGTATAGATGGGGTGTTATGTGGTATACAAGTTACAGTACAGGAGGAGGAAGGATTGATCATGTGTGGTACAGAGGAATGGAGCTAGGTTGGTATAGATGGGGTGTTATGTTGTATACAAGTTACAGTACAGGAGGAGGAAGGAGGGATCATGTGTGTTACAGAGGAATGAAGCTAGGTTGGTATAGATGGGGTGTTATGTGGTATACAAGTTACAGTACAGGAGGAGGAAGGAGGGATCATGTGTGTTACAGAGGAATGGAGCTAGGTTGGTATAGGTGGGGTGTTATGTGGTATATAAGTTACAGTACAGGAGGAGGAAGGAGGGATCATGTGTGGTACAGAGGAATGGAGCTAGGTTGGTATAGGTGGGGTGTTATGTGGTATATAAGTTACAGTACAGGAGGAGGAAGGAGGGATCATGTGTGTTACAGAGGAATGGAGCTAGGTTGGTATAGATGGGGTGTTATGTGGTATACAAGTTACAGAACAGGAGGAGGAAGGAGGGATCATGTGTGTTACAGAGGAATGGAGCTAGGTTGGTATAGATGGGGTGTTATGTGGTATACAAGTTACAGAACAGGAGGAGGAAGGAGGGATCATGTGTGGTACAGAGGAATGGAGCTAGGTTGGTATAGGTGGGATGTTATGTGGTATACAAGTTACAGAACAGGAGGGGGAAGGAGGGATCATGTGTGGTGCAGAGGAATGGAGCTAGGTTGGTATAGATGGGGTGTTATGTGGTATACAAGTTACAGAACAGGAGGGGGAAGGATGGATCACGTGTGGTACAGAGGAATGGAGCTAGGTTGGTATAGGTGGGGTGTTATGTGGTATACAAGTTACAGAACAGGAGGAGGAAGGAGGGATC
Organism: Steromphala cineraria; assembly: GCA_916613615.1. Classification (NCBI taxonomy): domain Eukaryota; kingdom Metazoa; phylum Mollusca; class Gastropoda; order Trochida; family Trochidae; genus Steromphala; species Steromphala cineraria. The sequence goes on along the minus strand of OU744720.1, from coordinate 11,712,131 downwards.
ATGTGTGTTACAGAGGAATGGAGCTAGGTTGGTATAGATGGGGTGTTATGTGGTATACAAGTTACAGAACAGGAGGAGGAAGGAGGGATCATGTGTGTTACAGAGGAATGGAGCTAGGTTGGTATAGATGGGGTGTTATGTGGTATATAAGTTACAGTACAGGAGGAGGAAGGAGGGATCATGTGTGTTACAGAGGAATGGAGCTAGGTTGGTATAGATGGGGTGTTATGTGGTATATAAGTTACAGTACAGGAGGAGGAAGGAGGGATCATGTGTGTTACAGAGGAATGGAGCTAGGTTGGTATAGATGGGGTGTTATGTGGTATGCAAGTTACAGAACAGGAGGAGGAAGGAGGGATCATGTGTGTTACAGAGGAATGGAGCTAGGTTGGTATAGGTGGGGTGTTATGTGGTATATAAGTTACAGTACAGGAGGAGGAAGGAGGGATCATGTGTGTTACAGAGGAATGGAGCTAGGTTGGTATAGATGGGGTGTTATGTGGTATACAAGTTACAGAACAGGAGGAGGAAGGAGGGATCATGTGTGGTACAGAGGAATGGAGCTAGGTTGGTATAGGTGGGGTGTTATGTGGTATATAAGTTACAGTACAGGAGGAGGAAGGAGGGATCATGTGTGTTACAGAGGAATGGAGCTAGGTTGGTATAGGTGGGGTGTTATGTGGTATATAAGTTACAGTACAGGAGGAGGAAGGAGGGATCATGTGTGGTGCAGAGGAATGGAGCTAGGTTGGTATAGATGGGGTTATATGTGGTATACAAGTTACAGAACAGGAGGAGGAAGGAGGGATCATGTGTGTTACAGAGGAATGGAGCTAGGTTGGTATAGATGGGGTGTTATGTGGTATATAAGTTACAGTACAGGAGGAGGAAGGAGGGATCATGTGTGGTACAGAGGAATGGAGCTAGGTTGGTATAGATGGGGTTATATGTGGTATATAAGTTACAGTACAGGAGGAGGAAGGAGGGATCATGTGTGTTACAGAGGAATGGAGCTAGGTTGGTATAGATGGGGTGTTATGTGGTATATAAGTTACAGAACAGGAGGAGGAAGGAGGGATCATGTGTGGTACAGAGGAATGGAGCTAGGTTGGTATAGATGGGGTGTTATGTGGTATACAAGTTACAGAACAGGAGGAGGAAGGAGGGATCATGTGTGTTACAGAGGAATGGAGCTAGGTTGGTATAGGTGGGGTGTTATGTGGTATATAAGTTACAGTACAGGAGGAGGAAGGAGGGATCATGTGTGGTACAGAGGAATGGAGCTAGGTTGGTATAGATGGGGTTATATGTGGTATATAAGTTACAGAACAGGAGGAGGAAGGAGGGATCATGTGTGTTACAGAGGAATGGAGCTAGGTTGGTATAGATGGGGTTATATGTGGTATATAAGTTACAGTACAGGAGGAGGAAGGAGGGATCATGTGTGTTACAGAGGAATGGAGCTAGGTTGGTATAGGTGGGGTGTTATGTGGTATATAAGTTACAGTACAGGAGGAGGAAGGAGGGATCATGTGTGGTGCAGCGGAATGGAGCTAGGTTGGTATAGGTGGGGTGTTATGTGGTATACAAGTTACAGTGCAGAAGGGGGAAGGATGGATCACGTGTGGTACAGAGGAATGGAGCTAGGTTGGTATAGGTGGGGTGTTATGTGGTATACAAGTTACAGAACAGGAGGAGGAAGGAGGAATCATGTGTGTTACAGAGGAATGGAGCTAGGTTGGTATAGATTGGGTGTTATGTTGTATACAAGTTACAGTACAGGAGGAGGAAGGAGGGATCATGTGTGTTACAGAGGAATGGAGCTAGGTTGGTATAGATGGGGTGTTATGTGGTATGCAAGTTACAGAACAGGAGGAGGAAGGAGGGATCATGTGTGTTACAGAGGAATGGAGCTAGGTTGGTATAGATGGGGTGTTATGTGGTATACAAGTAACAGTACAGGAGGAGGAAGGAGGGATCATGTGTGTTACAGAGGAATGGAGCTAGGTTGGTATAGATGGGGTGTTATGTGGTATATAAGTTACAGAACAGGAGGAGGAAGGAGGGATCATGTGTGTTACAGAGGAATGGAGCTAGGTTGGTATAGATGGGGTGTTATGTGGTATACAAGTTACAGTACAGGAGGAGGAAGGAGGGATCATGTGTGTTACAGAGGAATGGAGCTAGGTTGGTATAGATGGGGTGTTATGTGGTATACAAGTTACAGAACAGGAGGAGGAAGGAGGGATCATGTGTGTTACAGAGGAATGGAGCTAGGTTGGTATAGATGGGGTGTTATGTGGTATACAAGTTACAGTACAGGAGGAGGAAGGAGGGATCATGTGTGTTACAGAGGAATGGAGCTAGGTTGGTATAGATGGGGTTATATGTGGTATATAAGTTACAGAACAGGAAAAGTTAGGATGGATCATGTATGGTACAGATTAATGAATTTAGGGGTTATATGTGGTATATAAGTTACAGTACAGAAGAAGGGTGGATCATGTGTGGTACAGAGGAATGGAGCTAGGTTGGTATAGATGGGGTGTTATGTGGTATACAAGTTACAGAACAGGAAAAGTAAGGATGGATCATGTGTGGTGAAGAGGAATGGAGCTAGGTTGGTATAGATGGGGTTATATGTGGTATACAAGTTACAGAACAGGAAAAGTTAGGATGGATCATGTGTGGTGAAGAAGAATGGAGCTAGGTTGGTATAGATGGGGTGTTATGTGGTATATAAGTTACAGTACAGGAGGGGAAAGGATGGATACATCAAGTGTGGTGCAGAGGAATGGAGCTAGGTTGGTATAGATGGGGTGTTATGAGGTATACAAGTTACAGTACAGAAGAAGGGTGGATCATGTGTGGTACAGAGGAATGGAGCTAGGTTGGTATAGATGGGGTTATATGTGGTATACAAGTTACAGAACAGGAAAAGTTAGGATGGATCATGTGTGGTACAGAGGAATGGAGCTAGGTTGGTATAGATGGGGTTATATGTGGTATATAAGTTACAGTACAGGAGGAGGAAGGAGGGATCATGTGTGTTACAGAGGAATGGAGCTAGGTTGGTATAGATGGGTGTTATGTGGTATATAAGTTACAGTACAGGAGGAGGAAGGAGGGATCATGTGTGGTACAGAGGAATGGAGCTAGGTTGGTATAGATGGGGTGTTATGTGGTATACAAGTTACAGAACAGGAGGGGGAAGGATGGATCACGTGTGGTACAGAGGAATGGAGCTAGGTTGGTATAGATGGGGTGTTATGTTGTATACAAGTTACAGTACAGGAGGAGGAAGGATTGATCATGTGTGTTACAGAGGAATGGAGCTAGGTTGGTATAGGTGGGGTGTTATGTGGTATATAAGTTACAGTACAGGAGGAGGAAGGAGGGATCATGTGTGTTACAGAGGAATGGAGCTAGGTTGGTATAGATGGGGTGTTATGTGGTATACAAGTTACAGAACAGGAGGAGGAAGGAGGGATCATGTGTGTTACAGAGGAATGGAGCTAGGTTGGTATAGATGGGGTTATATGTGGTATATAAGTAACAGTACAGGAGGAGGAAGGAGGGATCATGTGTGTTACAGAGGAATGGAGCTAGGTTGGTATAGATGGGGTGTTATGTGGTATATAAGTTACAGTACAGGAGGAGGAAGGAGGGATCATGTGTGTTACAGAGGAATGGAGCTAGGTTGGTATAGATGGGGTGTTATGTGGTATATAAGTTACAGTACAGGAGGAGGAAGGAGGGATCATGTGTGGTACAGAGGAATGGAGCTAGGTTGGTATAGGTGGGGTGTTATGTGGTATATAAGTTACAGTACAGGAGGAGGAAGGAGGGATCATGTGTGTTACAGAGGAATGGAGCTAGGTTGGTATAGATGGGGTGTTATGTGGTATACAAGTTACAGAACAGGAGGAGGAAGGAGGGATCATGTGTGGTACAGAGGAATGGAGCTAGGTTGGTATAGGTGGGGTGTTATGTGGTATATAAGTTACAGTACAGGAGGAGGAAGGAGGGATCATGTGTGTTACAGAGGAATGGAGCTAGGTTGGTATAGGTGGGGTGTTATGTGGTACATAAGTTACAGTACAGGAGGAGGAAGGAGGGATCATGTGTGGTGCAGAGGAATGGAGCTAGGTTGGTATAGATGGGGTTATATGTGGTATATAAGTTACAGTACAGGAGGAGGAAGGAGGGATCGTGTGTGTTAGAGAGGAATGGAGCTAGGTTGGTATAGGTGGGGTGTTATGTGGTATATAAGTTACAGAACAGGAGGAGGAAGGAGGGATCATGTGTGGTGCAGAGGAATGGAGCTAGGTTGGTATAGATGGGGTTATATGTGGTATATAAGTTACAGTACAGGAGGAGGAAGGAGGGATCATGTGTGTTACAGAGGAATGGAGCTAGGTTGGTATAGATGGGGTGTTATGTGGTATACAAATTACAGAACAGGAGGAGGAAGGAGGGATCATGTGTGTTACAGAGGAATGGAGCTAGGTTGGTATAGGTGGGGTGTTATGTGGTATATAAGTTACAGTACAGGAGGAGGAAGGAGGGATCATGTGTGGTGCAGAGGAATGGAGCTAGGTTGGTATAGATGGGGTGTTATGTGGTATATAAGTTACAGTACAGGAGGAGGAAGGAGGGATCATGTGTGTTACAGAGGAATGGAGCTAGGTTGGTATAGGTGGGGTGTTATGTGGTATACAAGTTACAGTACAGGAGGAGGAAGGAGGGATCATGTGTGTTACAGAGGAATGGAGCTAGGTTGGTATAGATGGGGTGTTATGTGGTATACAAATTACAGAACAGGAGGAGGAAGGAGGGATCATGTGTGTTACAGAGGAATGGAGCTAGGTTGGTATAGGTGGGGTGTTATGTGGTATATAAGTTACAGAACAGGAGGAGGAAGGAGGGATCATGTGTGTTACAGAGGAATGGAGCTAGGTTGGTATAGATGGGGTGTTATGTGGTATATAAGTTACAGTACAGGAGGAGGAAGGAGGGATCATGTGTGTTACAGAGGAATGGAGCTAGGTTGGTATAGATGGGGTGTTATGTGGTATACAAGTTACAGTACAGGAGGAGGAAGGAGGGATCATGTGTGTTACAGCGGAATGGAGCTAGGTTGGTATAGATGGGGTGTTATGTGGTATACAAGTTACAGTACAGGAGGAGGAAGGAGGGATCATGTGTGTTACAGAGGAATGGAGCTAGGTTGGTATAGATGGGGTGTTATGTGGTATACAAATTACAGAACAGGAGGAGGAAGGAGGGATCATGTGTGTTACAGAGGAATGGAGCTAGGTTGGTATAGGTGGGGTGTTATGTGGTATATAAGTTACAGAACAGGAGGAGGAAGGAGGGATCATGTGTGTTACAGAGGAATGGAGCTAGGTTGGTATAGATGGGGTGTTATGTGGTATATAAGTTACAGTACAGGAGGAGGAAGGAGGGATCATGTGTGTTACAGAGGAATGGAGCTAGGTTGGTATAGATGGGGTGTTATGTGGTATACAAGTTACAGTACAGGAGGAGGAAGGAGGGATCATGTGTGTTACAGCGGAATGGAGCTAGGTTGGTATAGATGGGGTGTTATGTGGTATACAAGTTACAGTACAGGAGGAGGAAGGAGGGATCATGTGTGTTACAGAGGAATGGAGCTAGGTTGGTATAGATGGGGTGTTATGTGGTATATAAGTTACAGAACAGGAGGGGGAAGGAGGGATCATGTGTGTTACAGAGGAATGGAGCTAGGTTGGTATAGATGGGGTGTTATGTGGTATACAAGTTACAGAACAGGAGGAGGAAGGAGGGATCATGTGTGTTACAGAGGAATGGAGCTAGGTTGGTATAGATGGGGTGTTATGTGGTATACAAGTTACAGTACAGGAGGAGGAAGGAGGGATCATGTGTGTTACAGAGGAATGGAGCTAGGTTGGTATAGATGGGGTGTTATGTGGTATACAAGTTACAGAACAGGAGGAGGAAGGAGGGATCATGTGTGTTACAGAGGAATGGAGCTAGGTTGGTATAGATGGGGTGTTATGTGGTATACAAGTAACAGTACAGGAGGAGGAAGGAGGGATCATGTGTGTTACAGAGGAATGGAGCTAGGTTGGTATAGATGGGGTGTTATGTGGTATATAAGTTACAGAACAGGAGGAGGAAGGAGGGATCATGTGTGTTACAGAGGAATGGAGCTAGGTTGGTATAGATGGGGTGTTATGTGGTATACAAGTTACAGTACAGGAGGAGGAAGGAGGGATCATGTGTGTTACAGAGGAATGGAGCTAGGTTGGTATAGATGGGGTGTTATGTGGTATACAAGTTACAGAACAGGAGGAGGAAGGAGGGATCATGTGTGTTACAGAGGAATGGAGCTAGGTTGGTATAGATGGGGTGTTATGTGGTATATAAGTTACAGAACAGGAGGAGGAAGGAGGGATCATGTGTGTTACAGAGGAATGGAGCTAGGTTGGTATAGGTGGGGTGGTTTGTGGTATATAAGTTACAGAACAGGAAAAGTTAGGATGGATCATGTATGGTACAGATTAATGAATTTAGGGGTTATATGTGGTATATAAGTTACAGTACAGAAGAAGGGTGGATCATGTGTGGTACAGAGGAATGGAGCTAGGTTGGTATAGATGGGGTGTTATGTGGTATACAAGTTACAGAACAGGAAAAGTTAGGATGGATCATGTGTGGTGAAGAGGAATGGAGCTAGGTTGGTATAGATGGGGTTATATGTGGTATACAAGTTACAGAACAGGAAAAGTTAGGATGGATCATGTGTGGTGAAGAAGAATGGAGCTAGGTTGGTATAGATGGGGTGTTATGTGGTATATAAGTTACAGTACAGGAGGGGAAAGGATGGATACATCAAGTGTGGTGCAGAGGAATGGAGCTAGGTTGGTATAGATGGGGTGTTATGAGGTATACAAGTTACAGTACAGAAGAAGGGTGGATCATGTGTGGTACAGAGGAATGGAGCTAGGTTGGTGTAGATGGGGTTATATGTGGTATACAAGTTACAGAACAGGAAAAGTTAGGATGGATCATGTGTGGTACAGAGGAATGGAGCTAGGTTGGTATAGATGGGGTGTTATGTGGTATACAAGTTACAGTACAGGAGGGGGAAGGAGGGATCATGTGTGTTACAGAGGAATGGAGCTAGGTTGGTATAGATGGGGTGTTATGTGGTATACAAGTTACAGAACAGGAGGAGGAAGGAGGGATCATGTGTGTTACAGAGGAATGGAGCTAGGTTGGTATAGATGGGGTGTTATGTGGTATACAAGTTACAGTACAGGAGGAGGAAGGAGGGATCATGTGTGTTACAGAGGAATGGAGCTAGGTTGGTATAGATGGGGTTATATGTGGTATATAAGTTACAGAACAGGAAAAGTTAGGATGGATCATGTATGGTACAGATTAATGAATTTAGGGGTTATATGTGGTATATAAGTTACAGTACAGAAGAAGGGTGGATCATGTGTGGTACAGAGGAATGGAGCTAGGTTGGTATAGATGGGGTGTTATGTGGTATATAAGTTACAGTACAGGAGGGGAAAGGATGGATACATCAAGTGTGGTGCAGAGGAATGGAGCTAGGTTGGTATAGATGGGGTGTTATGAGGTATACAAGTTACAGTACAGAAGAAGGGTGGATCATGTGTGGTACAGAGGAATGGAGCTAGGTTGGTATAGATGGGGTTATATGTGGTATACAAGTTACAGAACAGGAAAAGTTAGGATGGATCATGTGTGGTACAGAGGAATGGAGCTAGGTTGGTATAGATGGGGTGTTATGTGGTATACAAGTTACAGTACAGGAGGGGGAAGGATGGATATTTTGTGTTATGTCTGTTATTGTAAAGGGGATAGATCATATGTTGTTATATCTCGCCAAGGACAACTTGATCTCAAGGACGACAATAACCAAACAAATGTGTTGAAGGCAAATTTACTTCATCTCAGTCGAAGTTCACATATTCTTAACCCCATAACTTTGAGTAGGTAAACAAACAGATATGAGCTGTATTACTTGAATAAACAGTGCATTGTCTCATCCTATAGACAGATATGTTTTATTATAGACTTTATATGTCCTTTATTACATATTCTTCATCCGGATATCACCTCTTTACATATTAGTTGAGTGTTCAATTGAAAGTACAGACAAATAAATGTCTTGAGAAAATCATAAACTGTCAAATGTAAAACCAAATGTAAAAAAAATGTAAAAAATGAGTACATTTATTAGTACGATACCTTTGTACGATTTAAAATGAAAAACTGTTTCAAAAGAGTAAGACTTCAGAGATTCCGTTTATTGAATGTTGAGATCTTCATATGTGATTTTAACTGAAACTGTGTGAAGTAACTCAATGAAACTTCAGTTTCAGGGTGTCATTTAGACTAAACACCGAAAAGAAAGTTGATGGAGATTCGAAAACAGATGTGAGAAGAATATGTAAGTATAAATATGTTTTATCTTTATCAATCTTAGCCTTTAGTTGTTTGTGGTTTATTTGTTTGAACTCAACTTGTTGAACCAACAATAAAATGTTGACTCTCTATGTTCAAAAGTGACTTATGATCGTACATACTTCGTAGATATCTACATCACTGTAAAACATGTAGGAAGGAAACATAATCATCTAGTGGTAACAATGCTCAAATCAGTATTTACCATTGCCCTGGGAAGTACACATGTATCCTCAATTTATCTCAGACTTAATATTTACCGTTATCTCAACTCTTAATTGAATGGAATATTGTTCATATGTAACTGGTTCGTAGGATAAATCAACACCAATAGGCATTTGCCTATTTCTATGACTATTTATTTTGTATTTTGACCTAAATGTTCAATTTGGTTGATTCCAGGTATGAGTGAAAAGGATTTGGCGGCAATGAGAGGAACAGCAAGCAACACCTAATGGCTGTTGACATCTCCCTAGCTTTAGGATTTGCAGTAAATCTGACTTGTGCCTTTAGAAATAGCAGGGTGACCAGCTTGGCATAAATTTATATTGAATATACCAAAGAAATCACTTCTTTAACAAAATAAATTTGTCGTGTACATAAGACACTCTTTCTACACTATATGTCTAAAGGTTCTTTGTGTCGACTCGGAGAATGTGAACAAATTACCATTATTGAAATACATTCAGCAAAGCTTGCTCCAATATTTCAATAAGTCTCCCTGTCTACAATTTAGCGTTGATTCAATGTTGTAATGTAAATTCGAAATCTGTTTTAATTAAATTTGTATATTTTGGAATGACATGTTACATGCCTTTTTCAATGAAACTTTTATATATAGATGTACCACGTTTTCAATGTGCTTTTGATTAGATACTTAATATGGTAATTTATTTTGATGAGTCAAAAATGGTATGATGCATTATATTCTCCGACTATCCAATGTATTGCAATATTATTTGATTATTTGATTTATGACATCAGATTATATTCTATGCTTTTCTTTGACGCCTTGGTCTTGAAAAGAATGTTTACAACATTTTAATGTCTAAATGACAATGAAACATCACCATTGAACAAATAGTACTATGAAATGATATGAAATACTTTACACCGTTTCTGTTGTTTCATCCCTTTTGGGGTAAGAGTTTAACTTTTCAATTCGAGATTCAATGATATGTAAACGTTACTAATATCTAAATCAATAGTTGACCATCCATGAAATGTTCAAACTATTTCTATTCATATGATCATCTGTTTGGGAGGTTGGGAATTGATACGTATGAATATATATATTGGGTTGATATTCTTTCAACACAAGCACAACAATCTGGTATAAATACATATAATTTGTGAGGGGCAATATACAGCTGCTTACCAAAAGTTTGTATAACAACTTTTGAACTAAGTGCAAATGTTATGAAATATGGCTTTCGATTGAGTTCGCCTCATTTTACCAAAAGTTATGATTTTTAAAAAAGATGATGAAACACATCAAGAAATTAAACTTTTACTACTTGTAGGATCATATTTGGTCGGCATTAATCCAACAGGGGAAAGTGCGCAAACTCAAATTTCTTGATTATCTCATAAAATTATCATTTTAAAATATTTCTTGTTAATATAATTTTAACTGTAGAGTACTTTGTTAAGAAATGTCACCAATTCAAAATTTGCATAGATAATAATAATAATATATATAATAATAATAAGCAGACATTCTGTGCCTTGGATCCGATTCCAACCAAGCTGGTATATGATAACATTGATATCCTACTTCCTGTCATCACAAACATTGTAAACCTGTCCTTGACTTCTGGCACGATGCCTAGCATTCTTAAGTCTGCTATAGTAAAACCTTTATTGAAGAAGCCAGGGTTGGATTGTGAAAATTTGAAAAACTTTCGTCCAGTTTCAAATTTGCCATTCATGTCGAAACTTATAGAAAAGGCTGTAAGTCATCAACTGTCCAAACATCTTGAAGTCAACAATCTTCATAGTCCTGTGCAGTCTGCATACAGATCCAATTACTCGACAGAAACTGCCCTGCTCAAGGTATTGAATGACCTGCGATCTGATGTTGATAATGGGAATGCTGCGCTCTTAGTTCTCCTTGACCTGAGCGCAGCATTCGATACTATCGACCATGACATGCTTCTAAATCGTCTGTCAATGGCATATGGTATCAAAGGTTCAGCTCTGAATTGGATAACATCGTACTTGAGTGAGAGAACACAGAAGATCTCAATTGACACAAAGCTGTCTTCAACAGTCAACTTGGACTGTGGCGTTCCTCAGGGATCTGTCCTCGGTCCAACACTCTTCACCCTGTACACTAGGCCCATCTGTGTTATCACAAAGAGACACAATCTTGGTCACCATCTCTATGCTGACGATACGTAAATGCATAAAGCGTTTAAACCAGATCCTGTCTACGCAATGCTTTCAGCTGGCCAGATATCAGAGTGCTGTCAAGACATGAAGTCATGGATGTCAAGGAACAAGCTGAAGTTAAATGATGAGAAAACTGAAGCCATCCTCATAGGCCCTGTTCTGAGGCGACAGAAGTGCAATCTAGCTGCAATCACTGTGGGTGAAGCATCCATTCCGCTTGCATCAAACGTACGTGATCTTGGTGTCATTATTGACTCTGATCTCAGCCTTGACAAACAAGTTAGCCAAGTGTCCAGAGTATGCCATCTTCAGCTGCGTACTATTGGAAAGTTACGACCATGTCTGACAAAAGCCGCAACTAAGACCCTGACACTGTCAGTTGTCATGTCAAGGATTGACTACTGTAATAGTCTAATGGCCGGTGCTCCAAAGTCCTCAATCAAACGTTTGCAAGCTATTCAGAACAGAGCAGCCCGTCTTGTATCTCTCACGCCTAAACAGAGTTTCATTACACCAGTTCTGAGGGAACTTCACTGGCTCCCTGTCAAGCAGAGAATCAGTTTTAAACTCCTCTGTCTTGCCTACAAGTGCCACTCAAACACAGCTCCTTCATATCTGTCAGAACTTCTTCAACCTTATGTGCCTCCAAGATCACTTCGCTCAGAGTCCCAGCTTCTGTTTTGTGTCCCAAGAGTCAACCTCGTGTCATATGGCCAGAAAACGTTTTCCTATGCAGCCTCTTCTCTGTGGAACAACCTGCCCTTAGAACTCCGTGCTTCACCAACCTACTCTTCTTTCAGATCTGCTCTAAAAACTTTCCTCTTCCAGCAAGCTTTTGAGTAAATTTCATCCAGTTCCCCAAGTGCGCTTTGAGCATGATATCTAGCATGGAAAAGCGCCATACAAATGGACTATTATTATTATTATTATTAATAATACATATTAGTTCAAAAGTTTTGACTGAATGATACTTTGTCAAGAAATGGTCACCAATTTACAAATTCCATTACTGATATTACATAGGAAAGTTTTTATATTTAAACAATCTTTTGGTAAGCAGCTGTACATACATGTATTTTTAAACGAATATTTCCTTGTAAGATAATTGTACAGTTAATACAGTGAGGAACAAGTATATCAGTTTCCGGTTTGTAGCGATTTGTGTTGATATTTTACGATCCCGATCAAACGGAAATACACGAAATTTCTGTTCTTCACTTGTAGTATTACCTTGTTGTACATACAATGATTGTTTAAAACTCGTCAGAATTCATTAATTGTTCATTGATATTATTCCAAGAGAACAAACTTAACTTTATGTGCTTTTGCCTTTTTATAATTAACATGCATGATAACGTCTTTGCTTTCTGGTATTATGTTTCTCAAATTTATGTATCTTTTTACTTTCACGAATAAAGAACAAACCCGTTGAAAATTATTTGACTTTTTATTTTATCTATATTAATTCAAGATCTCTTAATATTTCATTAACAATAAGTAAATGTGTACAGAATAACAAGCAATTCAGATTGTTATTTATGATCAGAAATTTAGATTTATATTCAATATAAATCAAACCTTTATTTTGTACATTGTACAGTTGTCGATAAAGAGGTGAGTCCCCGAGGAATGTGAAGTTTACGAATCGTTGTGACCCGAGCGAAAATGTGTAATGTGAATTTTACGAATCGTTGTGACGCATTTTACGCACTAGGTATCCAATACCTTCGTATGAGTAATACGACACACTTGTTATGCAATAATTTTATATTTATTACAAACTGTTTATGATACATTCGTTGATATACCATTATAAGTGTCCATATGAAAATATGCAAAACATATATTCACAACATGTCATATTAGTAAGTTATACATTGCACAATACTTACATTAGTGCATTATATCATGACGCCATGACGTATTCAAAAAGCTATCGATTTGTTAAACAAAGTGATAAAGTGTCATGAACACTGAATTATTAAAAACAGCCTTATTTGAGTCCGTTTTTCCACAATAAATGAAATAGCGTCCTTTGCATAACCTTATGGTGATAAAAAATGAATTATCAGTTATATGGACAATTTAAAGCTTGTTTCTGATGTTAACTGACACATATTTCCGACTATCATGCAAAGCAATGTCACACTGCATCGGAAGCCGGGTTACGAGTGGCTGTTGGACAATGGCCGTCACGTGACACGACTATTAATAGCATGGTAAACCCGTGGCTTGTTTCGTTTTTGAGGAATTGATGAAAGTAGGTGATGCCTATTTCATGTAAGTAGTTTTGGGATTAAAACCATTATCGATAGTTGATAGCCAAAACTTTAAAACTGTAGTTATATACATATTCTATATATTTATACATGCAATAATATGTGTGTTAGTTTATACACAAATGGACAGGTTGTGATAAGGTATATACATGTCTATCTAAATTCTAGTTCTACTGTATGTGAGACACAATTGCAAGTTAAACATTCATAAAGGTTTTTCCTAATATGCTTATGTTACTTGTATAATCATGTTCACCATATCTGTTTATGTTTCTGTGAACTATGCCATGATACGTACACTACCAACCGTACTCACAAAGACGGTTACCTTCTTGTGCATCAAAAGGTATTTTACGTCCGCTTCATGTAGTTGCTAAAATTAAACAAACGATGTATGTTAGTTGATCAAATGGAATTTAACAACAAATTTATACGTGCACAGATTCCTGGCAATATAAACATACATATAAACATGTATTCCCTGTTAGAATTCTGTTGAAATCCAACCTGTTTAGTCATTCGGATAGATATAATATTAGGTTACGAATGATATATCTAAGTTTAAGTTTTCAATACTACAGGTTTCCTCTATGAACCAATCCAGTGAGACATTATGGGTTACGGAGGGTACACAATGGAAGGTTGTTGTCAAAGGTTGCACCCGCTTCAACATCAATCGTCGACATCTACTACAATCAGATTGACAGGGGGGAGGAAGGTAAATACACTTACTTTTTGTTAGTTTGGGACATAATAATGGGAGACTAAGGTACCTTGTTTTCTTGTTGAATGCTTGTGTCTGAAAATTATATGAATTTTTAGAGGAAAATATTAAGAATAATTGCAATTAAACAAACAAAACTTTTCGATTTTATTTTAAATATTGGGAAGTTATTTAGATAGTTGGTAGTCTCCTGTATAGCATTTTAAAAATATTTTATGAACAAAATAACTTCAGCACTTCTGGTGTCATACAATTACCAATTATATTTCATATTTCCATAACAATGAAGGCTATATTTCAAGTAAAGCTCTACTGTATACAGATTGTGTATTCTCGTGCATCCACTGGGAAGATGTGAGCGGACCGGTTACCTCAACATTAATCGTCATTGAACCGGACTGGAAGAAACCTCAAGGCATTGATAGAAAACTTTCAGAAACTCTTTTGCAAGATCGTAAAGTTCTTCATGGGTTTATGAGTGACATCTACAAGACAATGAACGCCAGGCTTGTGATGGTTAAACTACGACCACCATCATTCGTGTTTGTGCACTCGGAGAGTAACTTGTTTCCAAACAAAGCCAAAATAGTCATGGACAAATTGCGTCGCCTTGTCTTCTCCTGTGTTTCAAATAAACCGGAAGTGAAGACCAAACTTAAAATTACTCACAACGAGGAGCCCTGTCGATTAATACATCATTCTTTTCAACAAGAATCAAATCGGTATGATGTTTGCTTATTCTGAAAATGTTAACTCTGTATAATGAAATATATTTATACAGTGCAGGCCCTGAAATCTTATAAAAACTGCATGTAAGAGAGCGTAGATGTATGATTAACCACTTAACTAATTGATAAAGAGCATTCGTGCACCCATTGTTTTTAGAATGGCTGTGTTGATTAGCGTATTTATTGTATGCTATTGATTTGCTATATACGTTTGCTTGTGCATTAGTTTTTAACTTTTTCAATAAATGCTATTTGAGGAAATTTTATCATTTTTTTAAATTTCCTTTATCAAACCTTCAGTCTACACAATAGATTATTTAAATGATACATTTTGACATATTTGCAGACAGGAAACAGACCAAACCAAAGATGAAGAATTGACCAACTCAGTAAGACAGAGATTCAAGTCTATTGAGGAAGAACTACAAAGACAAAGAGACGTGTTCGACAAAGAAATCTCCCGTCAAAGAGAACAAATGGAAGACCTCAGGACATCAATGACTGATGTCATACGGGCACTTAGGGAGTGTGGAGCCTCTGGTGGCGGGAATAGTTAAATATTCAATGTGACTTGATCAATTACAGGGGAACATGAACTGTGTTGAGACGCGTTCTGTAATTAGTGTTGAGAATGTTGCGATACGTATGGGAACGCAGAGGGACTGGGGTGTTTTGCCTTTAATCACAAAGTTGATTTTGAAACACGAACCGATGGGAAAATTTTTTAAAATTCTGATTCACCCTCAATCAATGTTCGATCTTAAATAACATTTATTTCACTTTTTTGCATTCAAATGAATCTCTCCCGCTTTTTTATGATAGTTGAGCATATGCCCTTTTGAAAAATAATTTTACTAGGTACACGTGTATGGTCATGTGATTGTTTATCACCATTGTCATTGTAAAGCACATGAAAACCCCTTATAAATACATTGTTATTTCGCTTAATAAAAACATTTTAAACAATTTGTTTTTTAAATAAATTTAGATGCCAATGGAAATGCCTATATATATTGTAAAGTACATTAAGGGGGGAATAACGTCAACATTTACAGAAATTGTAACATGAAACCGGATAACTGCGATCTAAATAATCATTGAACATTACCATCTCTGTAACAAGAACCATAAGGCCTAGAAAGCTGAAACTTTGTGTACAGACTCCTTGGCTAGTGAGGATTATCAATTGTAGCTTCGGTAACCCTGTGACCCCAAATAAGGACCACAGTGGCCACGCCCTAAAATCCTATTTTCATCTTCTTCTCCAGAACCATGAGGCCTAGAAGCTGAAACTTTGTTTGCAGACTCCTTGACTAGTGAGGATTATAAATTGTAGCTTTGGTTGCCCTGTGCATGACCCCTAATAAGGGCCACAGATGCCATGCCCTAAAAACCTATTTTCATCTTCTTCTCCAGATCCATGAGGCCTAGAAAGCTGAAACTTTGTTTGCAGACTCCTTGACTGGTGAAGATTATAAATTGTAGCTTTGGTGGCCCTGTGACCCCTAATAAGGGCCACAGGGGCCACGCCCTAAAAACCTATTTTCATCGTCTTTTCCAGAAGCATAAGGCCTAGAAAGCTGAAACTTTGTGTACAGACTCCTTCACTAGTTATTAGTGAGGATTATGAATTGAAGCTTTGGTGACCCTGTTGCCCCTAATAAAGGCAACAGGAACGTCCTTCAAATCTATTTTCATCTTCTTCTCCTGAAGTATAAGGCCTAGAAAACTGAAACTTGTCGCCTATATACTTAATTTTGTGATTGGTTGCCCCTGTGGCCTCTACAAAGGGGGAATCACATTGGCCACACTCTACAGCATAATTGATGATGAAGCCTGATGAGCTACAGAGCCAATGGCTCTATTTTTCTCCAGTTCCAAAAGGTTTACAGAGCTGTCTGGTCCCAAATGGGGTCACATGGGTCAAAACCTTTAAAACCTATTTTTATCCTCTTCTCCGGTTCCAAAAGTTCTAGAGAGCTAAAAAGTTGTGTGTAGACTCCTTCGCCAATTGGGATTCCAAATTGTAGATTTTGTTACCCCATGACCCCAAATGGGGTCACAGGTGTCAAAACCTTAAAAACATATTTTCCTCTTTTTCTCCAGTTCCAAAAGGTCTAGAGAGCCTAAAAGTTGTGTGTAGACTCCTTGGCCACAAAAGATTCTAAATTTTAGGTCTGGTGACCCTTTGATCCCAAATGGGGTCACAGGGGTCACAACCTTAAAAACCTAATTTCATCTTCTCCAGTTTAAAAGGAGCTGCAAAGTTGTATGTAGACTCCTTGGCAAATGAATATTCTAATTTGGTTACCCCATGACCCCAAATGGGGTCACAGGGGTCAAAACCTTATAAATCTATTTCCATCAAAAGTCTGATGAGCTACAGAGCCCATGGCTCTATTTTTTAAAAGTCGGTCCACAAACACCTAATGCGATTGTGTATGGTGAATGTAGTAGATACCCATTATACATTATTTCTGCTGTGCGCACTTTAAATTATTGGATAAAGAGTTTATATATGCATGAAGATCGTTTACCTAAGAAATCTTATAATACGTCACTTCATTTGGATGATATCGGTCATAAGACTTGGGCCTCAGAAATTAGAGATATGCTTTTTTCTCATGGATTTGGTTTCGTTTGGATTTAATAAAGTATAGGAGACAGGGTACAATTTATCAATATTTTTAAAATACGGGCAAAAGATATGTTTTTTCAAATTTGAAACTCTACACTAAATAACAGTACCAGATATGATACATATAGAGAAATTAAAAGTCTACTTACACCGGAGAAATATTTATTTGAAATAGTGGATTTTAAATTTCGTAAAAGCATTGTTAAATTACGATCGGGGCTGTTACGTTTAAAGGTTAATTTAGGGTAGATGGCAGGAAATTGATAGGTTGTCTAGAATTTGTCCAATTTGTAAGGAAGGAATAGAAGACGAATTTCATTTCATTTCTGTGTGTCCATATTAAAATGATTTAAGAAAAATATATCTGAATAAAAGAAATGGAAACATGTATACATTTAAACAAATTCTTACTACCAAAGATAACTACATGTTGAAAAAAATTAAGCCACTATGTTTATTATGCCTATGAAAAACGATGTAAAAGGTTAAATGAAATTTTTTGTGATTTTATTTTCATGTTATGTACTTCTCGTTTTCTTATTATTCAATTATTACTTATTATTGTATATGAAATTTGTGTTAACATGTACCTGTATTTTGGCCCAGGGGCCTATATACATGAATAAAGTTGATGATGATGTAAATGCAGTATGCTTTGCAGAAACATCTTTTACCTTATTGTGAAATGGTTTGGAGGTGAGCCTCCATCAACTTAAACACCGTAATAATACCTAGAGAAAGATTATGTCAATGATTGTAAATAATAATTACTGGTGATCAATAGCCTCAGTCTCATGACTTGTAGAATAACCCGGCGGTAATATTTATATATTATGTATTATTTAGATATAAGTAAGGTAATCACTAAAACAACATATGCAACTATAATCATATCGAATCTACTGATAAATACATAAAAATCCTTTCAAATCTTCAAAATGATTTCCAAGAGGCACTCACTCTATTATTTGAATACTGTTTGATGCATTGAGGGCAATGAAAGCAATGATTTGATGAGAAAAACAGAAACTTGACAGATGTATTAGAGAAACTTCATGAAACTTTTTCAACCAGTATCATTGATAATAATGATTGGAAGCACAAATTTCCTGTAGGTGTTAATGACTGTAGAAATTTTGTTATGAATGCATCAAACAAAATCAAGTTATGATAATAAATTTATGTTAAAGTTATGAGATGTGTTCATTTTATGACCTGTGAAAATACTTTAAATCAATTTTAAAATTCACTGTTTATTTTGATACAGATTGGATTTAATTGGATCATTAAGTGGCTAGCCTAATATCTCCACATACCAATCAAATCTGATAATCTTCATATATTTGTGGACATTAAAATTCAATGTTTATTTTGATACAGATTGGATTTAATTGGATCATTAAGTGGCTAGCCTAATATCTCCAAATACCAATCAAATCTGATAATCTTCATATATTTGTGGACATTAAAATTCAATGTTTATTTTGATACAAACCATATTTGTTACAATTACCTTACCATTACAGACGCTGGTTAACTAAGTTTAGAACTTCAAACCATAGGCTTCCCATTGAAACAGGACGCTGGTCCGGCATTCAAAAATGTAATAGAACCTGCCAATTTTGTACAACTATTGTATGCGATGAATTTCACTTTTTATTATACTGCCCAGCACTACATTCCTTCAGATGTCAATTCCTTCCCCAATATTTCTGTAAACATCCTCATATTGACAAATTTGTATATTTAATGAAATGTGATTATCCGCCACTTAACACGAAAATTTCTCAATTTATCAAAACTGGACTTTGTACACTGTTTTAGTATGTATGTAAATGTTGTATGTTCTCTGTGTCACTTTGTGTGATTCTCGAGAATAAAATTTCTGTTCTGTTCTGTTCTGTTCTGTTCTGATACAGATTGGATTTAATTGGATCATTAAGTGGCAAGCCTAATATCTCCACATACCAATCAAATCTGATAATCTTCATATATTTGTGGACAGCAGTCAATATAATGTTTTAAACTTTCTATTGCAGGATGTAATCAGAGTGGAAGCTAATCCAGGATAGTGAGTTAGTGATCAGTGCTGGAGTGTGGGGCAGTCTGTGATATTCCACATGCAGTTCAGTGCTGAATTGTTAAACTCAACTAAGGAACAAACCCTCAAGAAACTATCACATCTCTTATTCAGGGATATTGTGAACAATACAATGGCGCCTTCAAACTCTTTGAAACAATTTAACAGCAAGTTATGCTGTATTCAGAAAATAATTTGACAAAAACTAGTTATGATAATTTGAGGAGTTTATTCATTGTTTTGACATTTAGTGATTGCTACAGTATACTATCCCTAGCATCATCAAATAGGTATGAATTAAACCTAATGGTATGGGTGGTGAAAGTAACACAAGCTTAAAATTGATAAGTTTAAATGTAGTCCATTTTAGTTAATTTATCCCAATTTTATAGTCAGACAGTAAAACAAATTTGAACAGGATTAAATCTAAATTGGACAATATCAACAGCGACAAAGAGATAAAAACTTGAATTACTTGTTTTATAATGGTGAAATAGTATTGTTTAGATGTTTTATGTTAAAATAGGTTTGACCAGCCCCTATTTGTATTACTAATATTAACAAATTAATTCTAGTTCACTTTCATTACTTTTATATAAAAAAAGAGGTCTACAGATTTTATTGCCAAGGGCCCCAGAACATATTATAATTTGAGATAGAGCTTTGATATCTTTCACTTTTTGGTTTTGAGAGAACTGAAGATCACCTTCTGATTGAACTTGTTGATTATCTCCCCTTAATCATAGTTTAATAAGTGTCATTTTGTTATCAGGAATTCATGTTTTTAGAGTTTGTATTGATAAAATTCCTTTACAAAAATGAAATAAAATTATCATCAATATATAATCTGCAGTTTATATTTTATTTTTTGGCTGATGTGGGTTTTATTTCTTCGAGATATTGTACCTTTGTTAATAAACTATCTAAAATGAGCATTTAGAATAACAAAATTGCCAAAAAACACCTTAGAGGTGACAAAAGGATCATTCAACGGATTGAAAGTTTTATGATACATGTAATATACAAGCAGTATAGGGTTGTGCAGTTGTTGTCAAGTAAGCAGGAAAGGGCTGAGACATGGCAATATTGTAAACAGTAAAGAGTTAATCAGCTAAATGCTTTATATGTTCAAAACTTGAAATAAATATAGTTCTACTTGTTTCTTTGGTTTGTTTTAATGTGTTTTTATCCCAATTCAATGCTGGTGGATTTAATTTTATAGTTTGTTGTTTACATGTACATGAATATATCTGCATTCAGTGGTCTGTCCTGAACATTCCAACAGTATGTACAGACTCAGTGTCAACATAATTTGCTGTCTTAAGAACATGCATTTTAGGATTTGCCACTTTCAAATGAATTTGATTTTTTTCCAATTTTTTGAAATCTTAAAAATGTGCCCCTTGCACATTGCCATAAGCAATAAGCACAAGTCAAGATATTCATCAATTTGCTGATGTGCCTTTTGTATTTTCTAATTGTACGGTGTTTACTGTCTTTGGTTTCTAAGGAAAGCAACTTGAAATTGTATATCCACTAGGGATGTCACGATACAGGTCCATTTCAATACGATACACATCACGATACTGAGGTCACGATATGATACATATCGCGATACACTAAATGCGACATTATTACGGTAAGATAAAAAATTCAGGGATATAAATCTAATATTCCTAAAGAGACTTATCTGAGTAACCAACATTTAAACACAACTTCTTCATGAAAAAGTCATTTAATGCTATCTTAACAAGGAATCTAATCAACTCTGGATTTCTTGACTTGATTTTCACAAAAATATGAACGATATTCACTAAAATTTGTATCACGATACAGTTGACTATATTAACAAACTAATTTTAGACAATATTGTTTTATTCACGATAAATCAAAAGGAAAATGCATCTCAAAATACAAAATACTGATTAGGTTTTTCATGTGGCTTGATATCTTCCCCTGCTGTCCTCACTCCCATATTTCCTGCCTGTATCCACCCACAATTTCTTCTCTCTTCTCTTGAAATCCTTTCTTCTTTCTGGAATTCATATAAAGAATTTATATTGATAAAGTGACAGAACTAGTTATGTAATTGAATTTGCAAAAAATTATCTTGATGAGCAAGAAAGCTTTGCAGAACTTTTGAATTGACAATTTAGAAATATTGTCTATTGGAGGAGACACATACCATAAACCTTTTTTTAATGAACTTTTGATCAGATAAAAGCAAGCAAGTTTTCAGTTCATAATTGTTATATATGATGGGTGCAACATGTTGGTTGGTCAATACATTAGGATAATGTCCTAACCTCCAAACTAAATATGGTTTGGAAGGTTTTAACCACATATTTTTTTAATATTTCATTTATTATTTGTTTATATCAGTATTCCATTTAATTATCTATTTTGTCTAGCTAACAGCTTAGTGGTTATACATATGATAAATGTGAAAAAAAAAACATGCATGAACATTATTAATGTTTAATAAAATTAACATGGAAGACTATGGAAAGAATACTATTGTCATCATCCAAATATTACTGGCAAAAAAAGGAGAAAAAACATGACATTCTGACAAGACAACAAAATAAATCATGATTGTCTGAAAGTTAAAATAATTAAATAAATAAATACAATTCAGGAGGTGAGGTCCATAATTCGAATCTAAATGTACAGAAAAGGCATTTATTAGTACTTAAATTGTACTTAATATAGATTTTTTTTTAAATCTCATTTCCACGTTAGCAGCACAGCTGATTTAATTCGTCTGGGTTAGCCTAGCTATTGTTGAAAAATGTTGTTATTGATAATGCTCTGAAGTTGCCAGTTGGGACACGATTGTTTCGGAATGAAAACAATGTATTCAGAAAAGCTCCCTTATTCATTGAGACAGTTTAGTTGGAAGATATACTGGTCTCATTTGATTAAATTTGACAGAACGTGTCGGTCTGAATCTGATCTATGCTAGGCCTATATATCTGTATATCTCAACACGATCAAGAGTATTTTTTGCCAATATGAATAATCTATACAATTATATGACATCCGAAAATGTTAGTACATAGGTATTTATCATTTGATAACTATCTACTCTTCATTCACACAAAACAAATCGTCAACTCACCGCATCAAACTTTCCAGTTGGAGTAACCGACATGACGAGACGGCATCGTGGAATCTGACATGATGGTGTAGAGTAACACGCGAGAAGCGGAAGTCGTAAAAGTTTGCGTACCACAAAACAAAAACAAAAAAAACTTTTTTCCAAAATAAAAAATATTTAATTTTTAGATTTTGTTTGACTTGGGACCATTTTGTTAAGTATATATTTCATCTTTTAAAACGATTCTAAGCGAAAAATGTCAAAATTAGCGCAATACTGCACCTTTAAAGGCTTTAGACAATAATTTCATAGAATCAAACCAGTATCGGCTGGTTTGAATATATGACATATCTCTTGGCTTGCCTATTTCTTCACAAATGTCAAATATATAACAACTTACTCAGTTTCAAATCGCAATAGAACAGCAGATTTTTAAAATTTAATGTAGAAGAAACGAAACTGTTTATAAGATATACATGTAGATCATGCATGTCGTAATATACAAGTATAATGGGTAAGCAATGTCAACATATCAAGCAATAGATTGGGAGAACCCGGAGTGTCTGTTGACAGTTAGGGAAGAATTATAAGGGGCTGGGTTATCGAAGTGTTTTGTTTGCCTGGCCGTGTCAAAGTTCAGAGTTAAGAGTTCAAAGGAAAGGAGGTCATCTAAACAGCGATCACTTCAGTCTTTCGTCCAGGTAGGTCGCAGTCACGAGCATACGCTAATTGTATATCATGTGTATCATATCTACATTATTGTGCATGCTATACATTATGATATAAACATTATTATATTATGATGTTATGAGCTTTGATGTGTGTTGTTTTGAGAAATCAACACCAAACACGAATTATTTAGTTGTGGTGTGTCGTAGCACGTTCTAAATATAGCTAGTTCAACAACCCCGACTAGTAGTGGACACTGGGGCAGAAGGTTTCTCTAAGTGAGAACTTTAAAGGTTTAGTGTTCATGAAACTGCATTTGACTCAATATTATGTTTTCTAGTCCGCATTTTGTTAGTGTTGAACGGAAATGCTTGAGTTTGTAAACACGTTGTAGAAAGTGGCATTCATATTTTCATGTTGCCTGAAATATATTTGAAGAATGGCTGTAAAGCTATAAGCTAGAGAGGACAAAAACAATTATTATGTATCATCCATAACTGTGTTCAGCAGAATATATCACATATAGAAGATCAAACGATATTTCCTTAGAGCTATCGTTTCGACGGTAGATTTTAAACAGTGCCCAGCCATTGTCAAATACATGGCATCACAAATGTTACATATAATCAAATAATGACACCACAAAGCAATTGTGTCATGACACAATAACTTTACAATACAATGGCATCACTACCTTGTAAAATGGGGGTAGTATAGTGTTCAGAAATGTACATATTCATGAAAACACATTGACAAATTGTATGGGATGATTAGAAGCCTCGTTTTATTTGTCAGTGTTATCAGCTGGAGTTGATATATGTTGATATCAGAAGAGCCTTCTATGACATACACCATATATCATCATGCAGCTGTGACCACTAGCAGACCGTCCTCCACTGATCATAATTCTCCCTATACATCGAGCCTGCGGGAAATACTTTATGCTGTAATAATGTAAGTGACAAACACGTCAGGCAGTACTTATTGTAAGAAAAAGGACTGAAGTAAAAAAACATGTGCATCCCTTTGCAAGTTATTGCCATTGTTATAGTTAAAGCATTGATCATATGAGACAGAGGGGTATAAAACAAAGAGTGACCATATAAGACAGAGGGATATCAACCAGCTGCGTAGTCTGGTTATCTTGTCAGTTCTGAAATGTTCAACAAACGGAAACAATTCGACATGTAAAGTTTGGAAGCTTTTTAAAACAATAAAGTTAACGGTTTAGAACAACGATAGTGAGATTCGAACCCGGGACCTCTATGATTTCAAGCAGCGCATTTTCCATCTGATGTACCGACGAACCATATCACATGATGTAAATTTCTTTTGTCATGTCCATATTTTGTATTTTTCCCTATGAAATAGTTTATAATGTTAGGAATCAAATTTAAGTTAAGTTAGCGTGCTTGGTAAGTATCCTATATGTTGGTAAGTTTAATCAGGACACATTGAACCCAAAAAGTGTATCATTAAGACGTATTTTATAAGTCAATTGAATAAAAATAAATAGTTGAAATAATGATAGGAGTGTTTTAAAGACAATGTGTAAAGTGCGGTCTGAATGGAGGGTTTTTTCAATCACCCCTCTCAGCAAAGCAAAAATGATGTTAGCGTGTCGTATTTTTCGCAGCATCCACATCATGACATCTAGAGATACTTTCTGATTTCAGAGTACCTACAGGTGACCATGACAGAAGTGGAGTACCCAGACGGGTCGGGAGCTACCATCACCTTGTCTAACATAGACGGTCGTGTACTCACAACTGGAAACAATCGGGAGCAATGGGAGGCGGCCAGAGAGATGAAGACTCGACCAGATGACGTCTTTATCTGTGCCTACCCTAAATCAGGTGATGATATTGTCGTATCAGAGGACAATGGGGAAATATTTACTGAATGAGTGAGCGAGGGAGTAGGGTTCAACGTACCGTCAGCATCTGTCCAATGAGTTGACAGAATATTGTCAGGGGTTTGTTTTTTGTACATAGACGTGCTAATTGTTGAGGAAAAATAGACGTTGTTTCAAAATGGAAGATCGTTCACAGCGTTATCTAAGATATTTGTATTTATCGTTAAAAAACTGAGAAAGGTCAAACGAAACATAACTACATACATTATAATACCCCGTGTATAAAGAGCTTCAACAAACATCTGCATCATATGTACAAGTAAACCATTGGAAGGTTCGGTTTACGTCAGACTCGATACAGAAAACAGCGAGGTTATATTATTTATTCTAAGCGTTTTTATTGCCAAAAGGCCCAGCATTGTTAGTACTATTTCGTCCACAGGTATGCATTGGTTATGGGAGGTGGTGTCGATGATACGGGCACAGGACGCGACTCCCATCAAAGAGCTGATGGAGCTCCACATGCTAGACTTCGCACCAGCGGAAAAGCTGCTAAAGGAGGACCAAGGGGCGGCTAGGAGAACTCTCACAACCCACAAATACCCCCGGGAATTGCCGAAAATGGCATCGGAACAAAAATGCAAAATTGTGTTTCTCCTTCGAGACCCTAAAGATTGCTGTGTGTCCTACTTCCATCATCTGCGGGAACTCAAACCAGCAAAATACGACGGAACCTTTAGTGGATTTGTTCAGTTGTTTTTAGAAGGAAAAGGTTTGGCTCCAATTTTATCTAATATTTTACGAATTCAAATCTTAAATCTTCAATTGGATATAAGGTTTTAGAAGAATTCTCAAATTGCAGTTATTAAAGTTAGTAATTCCATGCATATAACTGCTAAAATGGAATATTTAAATGGATATTCTTGATGTATCTGTAAAAACGATATATATTTTCAGTTCCATTCAATTCATATGACGACTACATAAAGGAATGGGCTGAGAAACTGAATGAAGATAACATCCTCGTTGTCCACTATGAAGATATGAAAAAGGTAGGACATTTAACTCATAATCATACCAAAAAGCCGTTATACTTATGCTCACACTAATTAGCAGCCCCGTCTAAGGACGGGGCTGCTATCAGTTTTTGTGAAGTTTCCATCGCCGCCGCCGCCGCCGCACTCGTACTACTAGCTATAACTTTTTTCCCCTAAGCTTTCCAGAACTCTTATTCATACCTTACTCCTCATACCTCGGGGGAACGATTTTGACATGTTCACTTTCAAGGTCAAAGGTCAAGGTCACGAGCTACGTATTCACACTAAGAATTCCTTGTAAACGCGATAACTTGAAAAGTTTTTGTGCTATGAAGCTCTAACTTGGTATATATCATCCTTGGAAAAGTAAAAAAATTTGAAAAGGTTTTGGCTACAATCCGTCAAAGGTCAAGGTCACAGCAAGGTCATGACGTAAGCATGTTTTAGCGAAAATGCTTTATTTTAACTATGAACACTTTTAATCAATACATGATTGTTATACTAAAAAAAAAGTGTTCAATGATTGTGTGACCTTGAAGGTCAAAGGTCAAGGTCATGAGATATGAGTTATTACAAAATGCACTAAATTGGGGTATAACTTTATCCCATTTAGCTTTTCAGAACTCATGAACATGTCTAAATGTTAATACTTCCAGGGAATCATTATGACATGTTCACTTTCAAGTTCAAAGGTCAAGGTCACGAGTTATAAAATCACCACAAAATTCTTTGTAAACCGGTAACTTGAAAAGTTTTTGTGCTATGAAGCTCTAACTTGGTATATATCATCCTTGGAAAAGTAAAAAATTTTGAAAAGGTTTCGGCTACAATCTGTCAAAGGTCAAGGTCACAGCAAGGTCATGACTTAAGCATGGTTTAGCGAAAATGCTTAATTTTAACTATGATCACTTTTAATCAATACATGATTGTTATACTCAATAAAAAGTGTTCAATTATTGTGTGACCTTGAAGGTCAAAGGTCAAGGTCATGAGATATGAGTTATTGCAATTCCTTCTAAACACAATAACTTGAAAAGTTTTTGTGCTATGAAGTTTAGATTTTGTATATATTATCTCTTGAGAAGTTCAACATTTTCAAAAAGTTTTGGGTACTAACTGTCGAAGGTCAAGGTCACAGCAAGGTCAACATATATGGAGAAAATGGATTATTGTATTTTTAACACTTTATTTCATTACAATAATGTTATACTCAATGAAATGTGTTCATTGATTGTGTGACCTTGAGTGTCAAATGTCAAGGTCACGAGAAAATTCCCAATTTGGTGAGGCCTGTAAAAGGCGGAACAGGGTAAGGCGAAACCCAAAGTTCCGGGGCTGCTCTGCTTTTGCGGTATCCCGCAAACGCTAATCTAGTTCAACACTAATGTTCTATTTCAGATTAATTCCTACCACAAATATGTACATAGATTGGCAAAGCTTCCGATTTCGTCGGGTCGTTATCTTCTGGATAAAACAAGTGTCAAAGGTTATGCTCTGCTTTCTAAATTCTTTTAAATTAGACTGAAGGCTCAGCGGAAGGCAAAAGTACGATATTGTTCTGAGAATTAAAATCTAACCTAGACCTTGCATTCAAACCTCTCATTTCATCGAAGTTGTTTAGATTGTATAATTATATCCTAGGCTGACTGGAACGTAAAGCATTAATTTAAAGGGCATATTGTTACGAAAGAATAAAACCCCGGCTGGGTTTGTTAGACATATGACTTATAAGTACATACATCGAATACGTAATATGACAAAAATTCTTATTTTGATAACGGCATCTCATGAAATGGTAATATATGTTGTAACTTTCCAATTACAAAACATTCTAAACAATTACCAATGAAATCGAACGTACTACTTTCAGTGAACAAGCTCAAATTTCCTTACTAGAGTTCACACGAATTAAACCTATCAGGACTACATGTATTACACTAAGTTTTCATTTCATGAGGATAATCGGTCTGAGTAATAAAATGTTGGCTCTCTGAAGAATATAAATCATAAAACATTATCATTCTTTCATAGGGACATATTCAACAAATATCAAATGAATAAAACATACTATCAATAATTCTGTTCACAGAAGACATCCGAGGCCTATAGTATATGTACATAATAGTGGGAATTAATATGAACAGAGATCGGATTTCTGCAAGTGATTTTTAAAAATTCTCGACAACACAGTCTCTTTAATCCTTTCTAGCTCTTTATCCCTCAACATAGACCTGCTTCATGACTGTGTATTAAATAGGAGCCTTTTATATAGTCTAGATCCTATTTCTGCAAGTCTAGATTGACTGAATACACATATGAAATGAAAAGCCTCAAAAAATAAAATAACAGAATTGAATAAGATGGATTGGTAGCATCTGACAATCAGACTGGACAATATTCTAAAATTGGGAATATGCATCAGAATAACTGTCAAAATGAAGGAACAGTAATGAAGATACAGTAATTATTTAAAATATTTCATAGACTAAATTTTAGTCTACCCTCCACAAAGCCCATACATGTATGAATGTTACAGAACCCAGCAGAGCACGTCCAGCGGTTGGCTACATTCCTGGGTGAAGAGATCGGTGAGACTCTCCTGGGTGAGATAGTGACCAACACCACCTTCAGGACGATGAAAGAGAACAAGGAGAAGCTAGAGAGCGCCATGCATCAGTTCTTCAAGAGCGGGAAGGAAATCATGTATCGAAAAGGTAAATTAGCTTATGAGGTAACATTTTAAGAGCATAGGCTTCATATCTATGGAGATATTTGAAAATTTCAAAATCTTTTTCGAATTTTCCGTCTTGTTTATTAACTATTTTGATTGTATCCCTTGCCAAATGATAATAGAAACATCTGGTGCAAGTATTTTTAGTTCAAATTGAAGATAGATAAGGAGATAGAAGCTCCTGTAATCTTCATTATGTATTTCAAAGTTTTATTCATTATGCAAAATTTTAATTTAATCAAAATTTACGTCTTTCTTTTCTAAGAGTTAAAGAGAAACCAACATGTGTTATGGCGTGTACTTACATTTAGAACTAAAGTCATTGTCTATTTAAGAATGTTTGGAACAGAACATTGAGAGTATTAAGTGTTGTTTGTGTTTGAATTCCATTAGTGATGATGATGATGATGATGATGATGATGATGATGATGATGAAGATGAAGATGATGATGACGATGATGACGATGATGATGATGATGATGATGATGATGATGATGATAATGTGGATGATGATGATGATGATGATGATGATGATGATGATGATGTTGATGAAATAGAGTACATATATATAAATATAAGCAAAATACAAAAACCAGTGAGGTTTTTTGCAGTTTGACCTTATTGCAATGAAGAGTGCTCGACATTTATAAAAATGGAGCTGAATATATTTTGTTGCAAAAGTAGTTTTGCTACAATATTACTGATCACTACAAATTTGTTTCATACTGCATGGCAGCAATTTTCAAGTGATAGCTTGTTAGGTGTTGTGGCCACTCTTGTTACAGGTGCGCTTGTGTCTGGAGACTGATTGGGGAGCTTGGGCTGTGTTTTGGCGATGTGTTTTAGGGTGTTTGGGATTGCTGCGTTTTTGAGCAGTGGTGTGTTTGAGGCTGTTTTTGATTAAGAATTTATTGTTGTGCCTGCATGTGTTCACCAGTTCGTTTCGTTTGTTAAGGGTTGCCATATCTGGTTTGCAAATGATAATAAATTTTTCCTGTATGCAAAGGTTGCATCGTTTGCTTATATTTGAGTATGGTCTTGCCTTGCCAATGATAGACCATTCGATGTTGAAGTCTGAGTTGTTTTCTTTTAATTGCCAAATGTGTTTGCTGAGCTCTGTGGCATGCTTTTTGCTGGGGTTGTTGAATGAGGATTTGTGGTTATTGTGTCTGGTTTTGAATTCTGTTTCTGTAAGGCCAACATATGTTTCAGTTTTGTTTTCTGTGGTGACTTTGGCCTGGTAAATGACTGATTTTTTTAGGCAATTTCCCTTGAGCGGGCATGTGGTTTTGGTGCGGCAATTGCAAGTTTTGTCATTGGTTTTCTCTTTGGGTGTTTTGGCAATTTTATTGTGGCTGTCAATGATGTTTTTTACGTTAGGCATGCAGCTGTAGCTCAGTTTCACAGTGTTTTTGTTGAAGATTTTTTTGAGTGGATTGCTTTGGGGGAATGATCTGTTGAGAATGTTGAGGAATTGTTGGCCAACGTTGTTTTGCACTGTGAGGTCAAATGGTGGGTTGTACCATGTTACTTGGCGTGATCTCTGGCGTGTTTTGTTATTGTTGTCTTAATTCTTGTCTGTATTGCAGTTTGTAGTTGTAACCGCTGCTCTTAAATATATATATATTATGTAAACTAATGTCCAAAAGAAACGTTACCATACAAATGGCAAGATAACTCAACCCACTGCAGATTGATACGACTAAAACATAGTTTTATCACTTCTTCAGTAGTCAATTCACCTCTATGCAAAATTTCAAAACATTATCTTTTCATGTTTGCGAGAAACACGCATTTAAAATAAACATCGATTCGGATTCTCCTTAAATAGGCGAGATAGCAGAGAGAAATTGGACACTTTTGCTTGTTTTAAAACGTTCTAGTGCAGTGACGCTTCGACGAATTTATGTCAATTAAAGTGCATTGTATCAACAAGATTGTATTCTTACTTAAAGTCAAAATTTATCAATTTTATAGTGAAATGACAAACTTTCTGTGCATAAAACAACTTGAAATTTCGATCTATGCACCCCATGTGCGTTTGAAGAGACACAAAATCAAAAGTATATTTTCCTGAAGACTGAAAATGTGCATACTTCTTTACAAGACATATATGGCTGTTAGGCACACTTAAATTCGACTCTGTCAGGTAATAGAATTTTGTTTCGGAGGACGTTGAAAACTTGGTATCGTTTCTTTTGGACACTAGTTTATATATTTAGGACTTGTTTATTTGCAGGCGAGGTTGGCGACAGCGATAACTGGTTGGATGCAACACAGAAACAGGAATTTAAAAACGCCATCAAATCAAAGCTTAAAGCTGCCAAATGTGATGAACTTGAAATCATCAAGCGATATTTGTAAGACTGACATTCAATCCAAAGTTTCATACTGATGAACACAAAACGTCGATAAAATTTGTTTTAAAAATATTTTTTTGATTTGTACAATTACAGAGAACTGTATTGGTTTGTATTTTATGTGTGTATTACTATGTTTTCAAATATTTTACAAGTATTCATTTACACAAATTATTTTGTTAATTATACAGTTTAACTTTATTACAATGACAATTATAGGTTAATGTCCACTTTTTGTAACACGATAGAATAGCATAAATGTCAATGGAATAACCATATTGGCGGATGCGCTCATAAAATACCCTCGCGGTCGAACGTAAAACGACACAGAGACATACGATGTGCGATTTATTAAGTTATGATCAAGTTAGATGTATGTATATGTTCATGATAAATCCTACAATGAAATAAAACCTTGTGCTTACCCTGAAAGAAGTGAAAATGCTTGATTACTTACATGTGAACATTATTTTCAGGAGTTTTGATTTGATAATTGAAGATATATATATGAATATGAAATATGCATGACAAATATGATAAGTCTTTTAAACAATCTTGGTAAATTTTCGCATCATTGTAACGAATCATTTTCAGATGACCTCAAGATTGGATATACACTCATCATTCTACTACAACAATGGTCATGTCGATCAAAATACTATTTTGTGCATGTATAAATACCACGAAAAGAATAACGATGAAAACCATGTTATTATCGTTTATAAACAATTTCAATATGTGTGTTATTAGAATATATAACTTTGTTATCTTGTATCTTTTATAGACATTTGACCTTTGAGAATTGAATAAAATGGATTAGAAGCATCAGACAATCAGATTGGACACTATTCTAAAATTGGGAATATGCATCAGGAGAAAAAACTTCAAAATCATGATTTAATCATTTTTCAAATTCGCACATTTCGTTTTCTTGATTCGAAGCTTCCTCAGGTAATGGGTGCTTGTAACAAAGCAGCAGTCTTAAATAGTCTTTAGTTTATCACAACAACACAATGCAAAACAAACACAAAGTAACTAATAATCTTCCTTGTGAGTTATCTCCACTTTATAGTTTATATATCTGAGTTTGTCATGATACGATAAGGGATTTGTGGCGCTGTTTCATGAAGAGAAATTTTGAAATGGAATAATATTCAATAATGTTGTAAGTAATTGTAATGTAATGTCCTCTCCATTATTGGATATTTCGTAAAAAGGAAAATTTCTAAAAGCACCTTTGCTACATTGAGAAATATGTATACTAACTTAGTCTCTTATCCAGACCCTAAAGCCAAAAAAAATAAAGGAGCCTTCTTAAGTCTAGAAAATAGTGGCAAGTCTAGATACCTCAGCTTTAGATTGGGTTAGTCCCTGAAATTAAGTATAGTTCAGGGCTTCTCTTTATGTTTTTAAACAACAAAAATCAAAACAATAAAATTACTAAAGAATTCTTTTTTTCAGGGACCAAATGTGAGTCTAATACTAACTTTAAGTGTCTTATATTCTCATTACTTACTTGTGTTTGTGTGTAAATTGTTTCTCTGTTTCGCGAGTTATTTGTATATCAGAGGTATGCTAGACCGCACTTTTTGACACGAAATAACAAAGATGCATTTTATTTTGTTCATGACATGCCGCTTTTGACATTAAAGTCTATTCCGTTTCAAAGTTGTTCTCAAACCTTCTTTAATTAGAAATGAACATGTTACACATCTTTTATCTGAACATTTGTAACACTTTTTTATACTTTGGTTGCTTGTATAATTTGCACATGTTAGCATATTTCAATGTTTTAGGCTGGCGTTTTTCTCTAGCATTCAGAGCTGGTTTCCTCTAGAAATAAAAAGGGTCACACACAGTCCGCGTTCTGTGTACAAGAAAGAGGGACGAACTAATTGGTTGACATTGAAATAGTGTGGTATCACCTATAAATGGTGAGATCAGACTTCTTGGAAACATATCCGAAACATTCACAAAGTATTATTTAGAAAATTAGAACGCTTATAAGGAAAAAGACACATTTCTGTCATTCCCAATTTTGTTTTCATCATTTTTGGAGATATTGTGGTTGAAAAGAGTTGGAAAACGTAATGTTCATTCTACGAATTATGATATGATAAAAGTTGCGCTTCTAAGCATTACTAGTATTTGGAGATGCAGTATACAGCAGGAGAACAGATGTGGACCTGTCACACCCATATTTGTAACTATATACAACAGGCCTATTGAATACTTATGCAGTTATTATAAAAATGCAGTTGCGAGAACCAATGTGCTTGCAATTGCTTCAGGACCTCAGGTATTTAGTTCATGGCATCGTGTATTAAAGACATATTAAGTGTAGGATACTTTGAATAGAATGCTGTTAAAAGTCTCACTGAAGAAGGTAAAAGCATTTGGAAATTATGAAATATTATTTAGCCATGTCAAACAGGTTTTTAAACGTTGCTTTCTAACAGTTTTTTCGTCGTCGAAAAGATGTCTGGATATCAGGTATAGTCTGCCTTCTTTGAGAGGCATTTAGAAGCTGGTTGATGAAGAAAAACAAGTTATTATGGAAAGTCAACTTCTTTATTGCATAAATGCGACGTTTCGGTGTAGATACCAACACCCTTATCAAGCAAATGATGTTCGAAACGTCGCGTGTTCTTCTTCCGGTATAGTCTGGTTATACTTTACCCTCGTATGATAGTAGGGTAAATACAACTGGCCAGTGAGTTGACAGTACATGAATCAGACATGATACTGCTTGTCCCGAAGAATTCAATTGTAGTTTGTTACTATCTGGTCTACTCTGGTGGAATTCCACATGACCTACGGCGTACAGCAAAGGGTAGGAGTTGTTCTGTTTGTAATCCATTATTGAATGCTAGAACGTACTGTTTGAATGATTGATGAGCTATATTTGTCCGAGGTGCAGGGAGTTTTGACTTGCAAGCCTGATACAACAACTTTGAAATACTAGTAATTCCAAGTCTTTTGTCTTGAAACTTGAAGTGCTACATAATGTAAGTCTCTGTCGCAAACAGCGACTGGGCATGTACGAGAGGTCGGGTGTCAGGTTTTGAAATCAACATGAAGGCTGCTTTTCGAAACTTCTTTGTGGACATACCAATAACGGCGAGGGCCCCAATTTTGAATTTACCCAGAGACTTCCATGAAAGCTTTGTATGAAAATTGAAGAAACTAAATAAAGATTTATGAGATCTCCATCAACACTGATGAGCTTCAGAATGACCAGTAGACTAAGATTTAGTCTATGAAATATATAAAGTTGTCACTGTATCTTTATTCATATTATTTTAGTTCTTGAGGTTTTTCATTTCATATGGTGTATTCAATCTAGACTTGCAGAAATAGAACCTAGACTGTATTAAAGGCTCCTATTTAATACACAGTCACGAAGCAGGACTAAATGGCCCGCTGTGAAGTATTCTTTGTCCATACGCGTGTACGTCGCACCTGCAATGACGGTGTCGAAATGACGTTATGACTTCAGATTTGACAGAAGTTCTACCAAAGAAAAACGGCACTTTTCTAAACGCACGGTTCATAGTGATAATCAATAAAACAATTTTATCTTGCGGATTCGATGACCATGTTTGTTACATGGTCATGAAGTTCTGACTTTTTAAATAAATTGGTTACTGAAATTGAAAAATGGTAATGAAATGGTTCTTTGACGTTTTTTCAAACGAAAATTAAAGGATCGTATGAAATATAGAATTGTGTTTGAACACCTTAATCGTGGGTGACAAGTAGTGACTGAACGAGAGTATCAAATGAATAAAAGTATTTAAAGTGGAGATGCATCAAGAGACAGTTTAGTAAATGTTATCAAAAGAGGCAGTCATACTTCATTCCCATCTTTTAAAGCTTTGATGCATTAAACAGATGCACTGACTGGGCCAAGTGCAATCCATCAGCCCTTTCTCTCACTCTGGCTCCTGCCCAAAACATTGGCATCCTATTGGTGCCCGCACTTCCACATGAGGCGAGAGAGGAGAGTAGATGCGAAAAGATCCGGTGAAAGTAATCTTTGACCCTCCTGGCCGCAGTTTTCTCTGGCCTTCTGCCGCCTTACCATTTCCAAACGATCGTTTGCTTGAGGAGGTATTCTGCTGTGGGAGAGGTCGTCTGCTGCAGGGGTCGTCTGCTGCACCTCTCCTTGTCGTCTGCTAGTTGAAGAGCACTGCTCTTTTCTTTCTTCATATGATACTGCTTGGCGGTTTCGGTACTATGTAGGTTATTTCGATGCGCGCAGTGTGCATATGTCGTCTGCTGCCACCTTGGGATTAGCAGCAGTGAAGCAGACGAGAATTAGTCCCATCTGATAACAGCAGAGGAGAGGAGGGGTGAGGGGGGCTCCTTGTTTCAAAATGGCGGCGGTGGAAAGTGAAGCAGACGATAAGTTTGCAAACATCGATTTGGAGGCTCTCCTGTCACGCGTGGCTCGACGACCTTTGACCTTAGACAAGTTAAGGTCAATCAACAAAGGTAATTTTTATCTTTGCACAAATGTTGTGGCATTTACTCCCTACTTTGGAACACTTTTAGAAGTTTGTTTACATTTTCCCAAATGCCTGCAGATGTCAAACTTTGATGGATAATAGACCTTCAACAGACAGATATATCCTCTTTTGCTTACGTTTTACATCTATTTCAGTATTTGTTTACAATGTGGTGCCTATGTCTATACAAGGATTGAAAACAGGCCAAAAAAGATATATCTAAGTGTATATGTTGTCATTAGTACCACTATCTATTCCAGATTAATCACACAAAAATAACGATTAATTATGTATATTACGGCAGAGTAGTATATATATTATTATTCAAGCATATAAATCAGTGGTTTTGCTTTTAAGATGACTGTAAACTCTTTCAGATGAAAAGGCGTGGTTTAAATCAACTCTGTTTATAGTCAGTATTTACATGATTACTACCATTATATTGGATAACCTAAATTAAATTCATTTAAATTCATTTAATCATATAATGCATTTGTCTAGATCTAATTCTGGCAACGATATTCAATGTCTGACGAGATTT
Organism: Steromphala cineraria; assembly: GCA_916613615.1. Lineage (NCBI taxonomy): Eukaryota > Metazoa > Mollusca > Gastropoda > Trochida > Trochidae > Steromphala > Steromphala cineraria. Next base: position 11,675,979 of record OU744720.1, on the reverse strand, counting down.
CAATGTATGATGATTCTCGGTTTGCAATGAAAACAAGGTGTTCTAAAGTTCAGGGAAAGGGCGTGTCTAACATGGAAGCTTTTATGCAACTAGACTTGGTGAGCGGCGTCAATGGCAGTATCCTGGGTACTTTGGACATTATTGTAGTAAAAAATATAAAAAGTTTAAAACAAATGCCAGCATTTGCTTACTTTACTCCCTTTGAATAAATTAATATTCACTCTAGGTACATAATGAAGAAAGTATATAAAAATCAGACAGTACTGATATGATTTTCCTTTCCTTTCATTTCGAGTGAATTTTCGGTTAGAATATTATGAACTACAGTCAGAGGGTTGGCCACGGCTATTTTGTGTTAAATTTCCAGACACTTAAATCTTAGTTTTTACATTTTATTTTGGATTGAACTTTTGATAGGTGCCATAACCTTTCTAAGACGTAGACGATGTAAGATATGTATATATTCATGAACTTAAATGTTTTACTCGTACATGCATGATATGAATTATTTAATATTTGAATATTTGGAATCACACGGTCTGCTGAAGGAGCATTCCTTTATGTCTTCGGGACTAGTCCCTTATATTAAACTCAACAGTTAACCCTAACAGTGTCACTAGTCCCTTATATTAAACTCAACAGTTAACCCTAACAGTGTCACTAGTCCCTTATATTAAACTCAACAGTTAAACCTAACATTGTCACTAGTCCCTTATATTAAACTCAACAGTTAACCGTAACATTGTCACTTTCTTAATAGATGTATTAAACCATTGTTTTATAAATCCATTTCCACAAAACCGTGTGCCTAGTGGTTTTAAGAATTTGAGTATACCTTCGTTTTAAAAACAATCAATTCATATTGTATTAACTCATTTGTTACATATCAAAATACTTTAGTGATCGTTTAAATAAAAGTTAATATCAATGATATAACTTTTTCTGGAACATTCCTTTTTATTCAAATGGGTAAAGTTTTTTAAAAATAAACGAATACTTTTCGAATCAATATCGAAATGAAGCAAGTATAAGCTAATACTCTGATATATAAATGGTTTAATCAAATAAAATGGTATATAAAATACTTCGACCTCTGTATGATAAGAAATATGGTTAAGATTCATCTTAACACTGCAGTCTCATACAAGATCTCATCTAAAATATCATATCTTACAACTGAAACTTTTTTATTTGAACTGTGTTGAGAAACGTCGATGTACGAGATTGTTCAAAAGGCAAATGGCCTTACTTCAAATGAACAGGACGGCAAGATCAATACGCATGTCTGGGACGAAATTATTGTGGACAATCTGACGATTCTAGCAAGTCGAAATCCAATAAATATCTGAATAAATTGTCTTTAGCCCAACAGGCACAGTTTTTGGAAGGTAAATGTGGGGATATATGAGGTTACATTGACTTTTCGAAGAGAACGTTTTATGCGCAGAGAGAGTTTTGAATGGACATTCTTGGGGCAATATTGCAATTTTAAGAATTAGTCTAGAACTTCTAAAACATTCTTTTTTTGTTTAAACAAGCAATATACAAATTATCACTTATTTTAAAGAAATAACTTAATATAAAGATTACAATAAAAAAAACTTACGCAAATGGTCCTTCTTATAAAATTTGATTCAACATTACATACAACAATTAATTCATTTGAGTTAGTTGTCCGTTAAGAAAACTCCACTTCGATTTGACAGAGCGAATCGTACATAATGCTATTGCTTTGTTACGAATATGAAGTATATTCGCAGTTATCAAACCGATCTTCTGTGTTAGTTATAACAAATCAACATGAAAAGCAGACAGACGGAGTACATAGTGCCAAGTAAGGATAATTTATATCACAAATATCTCAGTAAAGGTACCGTTTACATGCCTCTCGATATTGGTATAAGGTACGATGGCAGGAACTGACACACGATGACGTCAGACGTTCGTCCGATTCTTTGCCACACTTGGAAGGTGTTTTGTTTCAGTCCCAGGTGCATCAAGCCCTTCACACTGGTGGTTGCACTTTCACTGTTGTGGACACGGGACCGCTAAACAATGTTATAACCTCACTTCGGTTAATTAGAGTCTGATGTATTATTATTGTTATAAATGAGTATCTCCGACTGCCATAGTGTGAGTCTATGGCATCAATCAACCCTTGTGTAACTTATGACGTCATATAAATACGCTATTGGTTAATAGGGACAACATCAATGAACAATTTCAGTTGTAAAATGGCATCTTGTTCGTGCTTGTCTGTTTTTGTGACATACTTGTAAAGAACAGGATATGTACTCTTTTTATTTTAAATGCTTTTACTCATGAACTTCATTTTAAGCTTATCAGTCCTAGGGGGTCAAATGGGCTTATGGCATGGCGTGGTGCCCGGCGTCCGTCAATCCATCCATCCGTCCGTAAACTTTGAGTACTCCGACTTTCGACCAGACCGAAAGGTGTAGAAAGCTTTTTGACTAGTGAGGATTATAATTTATAGCTCTCGTGAGTGACCCTGTGACGCCATATACGGACCATAGGGGCTACCCCCTTCAACTCTTTTTTCATCCTCTTCTCCAGTGGCAAAAAGCACAGGAAGCTACATTAAGTATTTGAGCAATTTCCATCTCTGAATTGATTACAAGTATCTGAAATCACATCGCCTTCTTACTTAATTTCAGAATGGGTGGCGACCCTTACTCAAACAATTTTTTCATTTTTTGCTCCATTATCAAAAATGCATACAATGATAAAATGTCTTGAGACTCCTTAGGGAATGGGGATTCTAACGAAATTGTGTGACCCTGGGACCCCTACTAAGGGGGAACCACACCATAAAGCAAAAGAATATATAAACAAAGCCTGATGAGCTACAGAGCTTTGAAAAAAGGATATTCACAAATATCTTTATTTCAGACCAAATATGTACAAAATAAACACCCTTTCCAATATAAATAAGCTAGGGACTTTAGGAAAATGTCAATATTTTGAAAAGATCTTTTATCTACAGTTGTTATGCACTTCAGACTTTTTCTACATTCTCTGCATCATAAATCATGGTATATTTATATCCATGTTCTATGTACCTCTTATGTTCCCCACACTCAAAAGATGACTTTAGTTAGCCATCTATAAATGTGACACATCCCATGGCTATTTTGAAATCACGCAGTCTTCAGATTACAATAAATCATGCATCATCAACTAATAACGGAGCAAATTCCCAACACGATTTGTCATTGTAGATAATTAGTAAAAAGGTATAAATAAACAAGAGTTTAATAAATGTAAGATTTAGGTATAATTGATACCTGAAGGAAATGTAGTTTCTTAAGGTGTACTTTTAGGACTACATTAACGTAATTCTATCTCACATCAATTATTTTCTTATAATTCTGCAGCTACAAGTGAACCAATTAACGAGGTATTGTAACCGATATCTTTGTTTGTTTGCCAGTTGCTTGAGATCGTTCCATCACCGACGGTAACCTTTACGTAACCACCTCTGGCCTTTACGACTAAATCTACTTAAGGAAAACTAATTTGCTGCTCTATGGTATTGATAGAAGAAAGTCTGATAGACTTTTATAAAGACATGTTACTGTAATGTTAGTAGGAATGTGAAGGCTAACAATAAACTAGACTTGCATTCACTTGTTTTAAACATGTTAACATGAAATAGCTCAAATATGAAGATTATTTTAAAGAGAGATTTTGTGTTTGGCATTGATCCGAAAAATACGCAGCAATGATTTCCGCAAAGCGAAAAATTGATAACCAAACGATTACAAAACTCATTGCTACATCTAGAGGTTTCGGGATAAGGCCTTGTTAAATTCATGAGGGTATGTTGAGAATTAAATAAAAATTTAAAAAGAGACTCTTAGAATATCGATTTTCAAGAATGAAGACTTGTTTATCATGTTCTCCTTTTCTAAGAGATCGGTGTTATGGTATGGATCATTTTGAAATACTTGATGTGGGAAACTTAGACATGCATTGTTATCTCGGGCAATTGGTAATGGTCGAATAATGAAATAAAGTTTTGGGCGAAGTATATGTTAAACTCGGAAATATCGTTAAAGAGCAATCATTGGTCTTAAGAAGGTTAAACATTCTGTGAATGGCTGTAGTTTTTGTGCTGTCTGGTATAGTAGATTGGGCGTAGATTGGACTCTCTTGAATAAGACTAGAGCTTTTTTAGGAGTTTCAAATTGTCTGATTAATAGTATTATTTGTTAACAGTCTGAGACTCAATCATGTATATTATTTCATTCAGTTCATCACAATTTTAATATTAGCAGTAAGGTAATCCTAACCTAACATGTATATGTAATTAAAATCCAAAACACAATATTCGGTTTGTAGCAGTGACTCCAGGTGTACCCAGAAAGTAAGGGCATGTCCTGCCCAAACGGTGTTCCCGGTCATCTCGAAAAATCGATTTGATTTTGTTATGTACTTATGTAATGGAATAGCCACACACAAAAAAAACACATTTTATATTTATTCAACCGGTATGTAGTAGAGTGGTAAAGAGTCAGTCTTGAGCATAACTCCAAATGAAATATGCGTGTGGGTCATTCAGCATGTGTTGATGTGCCTTTTATACTTTTATTATTGACGGTTTCCATGGAAATCAAAGTAAGAATTTCGATATATGAATTTGTCTTCTATATACGATAATGATATATATAGATATTCTGATATATTGGGACCGAAGGGATATGTCATCTAGTTCCTTAATGTCAGCAAAATACTTCGTACACTATTTACATTTGGATTATTGTTATAAGACACATACACGTTATTAAAGTACTTCTTCATTGGCTCCTATTTGTTAGGTATTGTGTAGACGAATTATGTTCGTTTCCTGTGGCACTGGGCCTTGCAATAAACAAGCCAATAAAACACAATCTCTTTATAGGTGTATGTTTGTATGTAACCGACACACTGACAGTAACCTTCAACTTGCAGAGCTGAGTAATGCTTTACAAGCCTAATGAAATAAGCTCATCAATGTTTCATCGCGTTTCTTAGATGTTTTCGCTTTTCTCTATCAAAGTCTTATGTCTAGACACTTCAACGCAACTTATTACCATTACCCTTTATTCACTGGATTACCTTAGCCTTACATTATCCTATCAGACGTTTGATCAATAATTGAATCTGTAGTATCTCTCCGTCAGTACCGGCTCAGAAGGTTTAAAGACTTGATCTTACCATTTAGTCTGAGTAACAAAACACGATTGAGGATTACTTGTAGAACAATTGGACGATTATTTTACAAGAACGGATCGTTTGACCTGATTACTGGGCATTTATCAATATGTTTCACTATAAGTGCTCGTTCAGTGAAATAATAACAGGCAACATGCAAGAAGCTGTTCCATTGCAATCTCTTCAACCTTTCTAATATTTGATTTTCTCCTCAACCCGTTTATGATTTATTCAGTCACGTTCTTGGTACTTCTCATATCGCTCGTGATAGACGATGATTTCATTTAACTGACATGTTGTCATGACGACTGGTTATTTCTTGTAGCAACATTTAATGTAGTTATTATATATGATATACTGACGCTTTTTGATTGCCAGTGCTCCTTAGACAAAGTTATATATAACTATAAAGTATACATTTTCAAAAATATATATATGTAGTTTTGATTCATTGGCCCAGTGCTTATGATTGCATTGTATGAGTATAGGATCAACGGTATTGTTGAGAACGATAAATGAGTGTCGATAAGTACATATATGAAGATGTTAAATCATATTTTGATGAGAAGATTCACAAAGAGTGTTAGTAGCAGAAAGGAAAGCACTGCTCGTGTGAGGTGACTACCGGAAGCTGGCTACATACAGGTACTCCTACACCCACAGATGGCTGATGGGTAATTGATAGGCTTCCTTAGCGGTATTACTCATACTTACAGGTAACGGAAGCAAGGGGATGGCTGCCAGAAAACCGGGGGGAAAATCTATACCGAAAATTTGTTGAGCTTGTTAAGGTTTCGTAATGATAATCGATATCTTTTGAAAAGCATACAGGCATCAACTGAAAACATGTAACAGAGTAACTAGTGAATTTTGAAAGTGTTATTTAGTTTTAAAAGTTCTTAATATATGACCGCTAGTTGACATTAAGTTACCCTAAATGAAACGAAAGTTAGTAGGTTCAGATATGCTGGTAAGAAAATGTAACGATTATACATAGTGGTGTAGACTTGTTGAAAATCAAAATTTTCTCTGAAAATTGGTTCGCGAAAACAAAACATAGAAATGCTCAAGTCAAAAATAAAGTTAAATTTAAGATCGTATCTACGAGAAGAACCTTGGGAGAAATATATCATTTGGTTTCGCCAAGCTTCGCAGATGTTAAACGCCGCAATATTACTTCAACAATAATAAAACACAGCATGAACCAACATTGGGTATATAATTAAACTATTGTGCATACAATACATCTGATGATTATCACTAAACTTACAGGCTGGCTTCTTGCGTGCATTTTATAAAATACCTCTAGGCGGTCTGTTTACAAGTGTTTGGCAATTACACAACACAACGCACCGTCTGTTTATTATGAAATGGGAACCGCTTATGACGTCATAGTGCACGCACGTGCAGGTCTCGGTGCTTGCTTATCGCTTCGTTCTAATAGACGGGGTGTAATTGCCTCCCTCATGTAATACGACACGACAGCTAAACACATCTTCTGGAACACGATTCCTCTTTGTAGACTTACTCGTTTTTGATGCTTATAAAAGGGGTCTTTCTGCTCATTTGGCATAATTTATTGATTGAAATGAAAGGTAAACCTCTGACCATTTGTATCGACTTTATTGATAACATAAAGAACTATATAACAAAAGGCTCTATATTTATATGTTGTATACATTTAATTCATATTTTCAGGGTATAATGTTAAGTTTACATTGTTGCCAAAACCTGCAGGTTAATTTAGATAGATGGAAATCACTTTTAAGCAGAAGTTGATTTTACCATGTATTTACTCTTATCATATATATTTCCTGAAGTTATAGACCGACAGACAAAGAAATAATTCATTCATTCTCAACATATACGTAAACGATATTTGAACCATAACCCAACAAACAGCGCATCCAAAACAAACTATTATTAAGACTTCTTGTCGTCAAATTATACATAGTATATATATTTAAAAAGATGATTATGATATTTTCAAATAAAACTATTTAGATAATGTCCGTAATTTAAAGGGGCAGTAGCACGTTTTTTGATAAATTTATATTTTAAATTTTTCACTGATAAATGTAAGTTAATGTTAAATGTATTATTTTGACAGTGTCAAAAATCTCATTACACAAGCCAATCATCCATAGTCAGCTGAGGACAAAGTATAACGATTCACATAAAATCCATTGGCGGCCATTTTTTTTAACACCTTTAATTCATTTTGTGTAAGAAAAAGGAATCGCATCGCTAAACTTTTCGTTATATATTAGGATTATTACTGCTCCATTTAGTTTAAATACATTGTCTTTCAATTGGAACCATTTATTTTCATTTTCCTGAAATCAACTTATATTCCCCCTAAAAACGTGCTACTGCCCCTTTAAAGGATCCATATGAAAATATTGTTTCATACTCAAAGTCATACACGTACAAGTAATACGGCTAATGACATAGGTTTGACTTTTTCAGCAATGTATCCCATTTTATCTACATACAAACAGTCCGTAGACTAGAAGGGAAATATTGTAATCGTTCTGTGCACAAAATGGTACATTGGGTTAAATGGAATACATCGAATGCTTTTTAACTTCTATGTGGTTTTCGTTCACCTTAAAAGTGCTTGTTTTTCCTTGTATACATAGCATCACACTGTTATTCAGTATTTGTGCAACAGTACTCATAGAAATGGTCGACCACCTGTTGTTTGTATATAACAAGGTTCTTAATGGGTCTTCAGTGTTGATATCATTCGAGAGGTATGACAGTACTAAATAAATCACCTTCTTTCATGCACGAATATAAACCTCATCTTGGATAAAAATTATTGAAACTGTTTTACCAAAATGCATGTGAAAATATCCTTTTTAGCCAAGATGCAAATGCCAAAACATTATATTTGATGTTAGAAGTTTCTCATTAATATCATATCCAGCACATGGTGGCGTTTCTGTCCCATATATATGTTCTTTCAAATTTGGTCTTTTGATATCTAACAAAACTCTGTCACTGCCATCAACAATTGCTTTGTTTCGTTAAAAGTCCCTTTATTTTAAATAGTTCACTATAGTAAGGAAATTGTGTTTTGCAACCTAAATATAATGTCAACATTGACATATGAAGAAAAGCATGTGTTCCTACAATTCTAATATTGTTTTTCAACACTAAAAAGTTATCAATAGATAAATATAATGTTTGTTATCTGTGTTACATGTAATATGAGTCAGACTCCTTATATGTTAAGTTTTTCCTCTAATTAATTACCCTCATTAGCTAGAAGCTTGTACTACATAGACCCCTAGCCCGCTTTATCACGAAACACTCTGTGACACGTTACTTAATGAACTGTGATGTTTATTGTAAGATAACGCCATAACGAAGACTACACCTTTGAAGGGTTTATCTGACCTCTTTGTAGATACCTTCGCCTACGTCACGTTAGGTTCCTTGTCAGAAAGACAACTTATCCATGAAATGAAATTGCAAAACTAAAAAACTTTGACATCCCATATTCTTCATAAAGTGTAATTGAATATTCTAAGACAACAAGAAAATAACGATTAAGCAAATAGAAAATCTATTTATATTTCTCCTTGCATAGCAGACAAGCACTATCAAAGCAGGAACAATTTTTATTTTTATTTTTATTTATATATTTCACGATAAGGTCTCATATCCAAATGTCCAAATATTTTCCCTCATATATATAGTAACCTCCTTTTTCAAAAGGAAATGTTTATTTCAAACATCTACAAGGCGTTCAAGTTATATATGATTCAGATAATGTCAGTGGTTAGGAAGACTCTTGGCAGGAGATACCTACTAGTGTCGTATCGGGTTGTTCTGCTTCCTTAATACATCAACACATACCTACATAGCTGCCAGCACAGGTCGAAACACTATATCCTGTTTACATACAGTCTACTGCCTAATGAACGGGCAGTTTTCTACCTGAAAGATGTATTAGTCTGAAAAGGTAATTGCTTTTGGTTGGCGTTGTCGTACTTCTCCGACTGAAGTGCACCAAGTAAAAATTAATTTCATACATTTTGGTTTTGTTCTCTTAAGTTGTTTTTGTTAAGCAGATGAAACTTTTTGTATAATTTGATTATTTGTGTATATAAGTTGCAAGTATGTATTTAGCTTCTTACACCGCCTCATATCTTCATCCACATCTTTAGCCTCCTGTACATGAAGGTGGAATTAATGATGTGCTCATTATGAATAATTATAAGGAATAACATCCCTTATTCATTAGTCTGCCAAACATGAAACATGAAACATGAAAACATTTACTGTTATTTTAGCAGATATTTCTCAAGGTTTGAACCGTAACGTCCTTAGAGACAAGAACAATAATCACTTTACCTATTCAACTTCCCTTTTGAAAATTACCCCCCTTGATTAGCATAACGATTGTACAGAGTAGGTTAGTGGGTAACATCGGATCTATTCCCGATTCTAGGAGCAAAACCATGTTGACCTTTACACGGTGTCAGTTCTAGGAATGTCATACATGGAAGCGTGGACAGATAGGTGCTCTAAGTCTACCATCTTCTGGAACCAATAACTGACAGTCTGTAGCTATATTGAACATCTTCCAGAATCTCGGGCGCTGGTTTTGGCACTACCCATGAATAACGTAATTGATACATGAAGAACCCTTTGACCCTACTGAATATAAGAAGGATTATAATAATAACGTCATGAATGTTTTTTAATTAGAGTGTGATTGATATTTTAGAATCTTTACTGTATTACTTTATAATTTGATCAATTGAACATTTGTAATTCTTTCTTTAGTCAAGGTCTCCGGCATGGTCCATCTGTATATTTAAACATATTTTATGTTTTTATTTACTCTGAATAATCTAATATTACATTCATCGTTATGTCTTATATGTATTCATACATTTATTCGGTACTGTGTTATCTTTTAATATAAACTTCTCAAAGTATCACACGCATTTTTATATCATGCATTATATCCTCATTTGGCCATTGTGACGATGTTAAGAGTTCAGTTCATTTGATTTTATGGATGTAATGAGAAGTAAACTACAACCGACACTGCAATGTTACGTTTGATGATAATGAAGTTGAAAATGTGGATTGAAGATAAAGCACTTTGTTGTTTTCTTGTCTTGTAAATTTTTGTCTGAAAATAATCGTACCGTTCTCTCTCAATGTTTATATTGAAGCATAAACTGTTTGTTTAGATAATGTGTATATACTTCTCGTTCGTATCTTAAACACTCTTATCTCTCGCAAAGAATCCGTTTTAACGTTACATAGAGGAGGAAAATAACAATATATATAGAGAGTGCAATGTACATGTGTTTCCGTCTTAATGCAGTGATAAGATGAACGTGTTCTCGACATGCTATTGGTGAAATAAACAAGACGTAACGAGACGAGGGAACATGCCTGTATAACATGTACATAACATGATGAAGACCCCCTGTCACCCGCAACTTGCTGACTCGAACACCACTTGTATTGCATCTGTACTTCAGTTGGCTTTAATAAGTTTGCATTTTTATGAATATACAGATTTAAAGAAACTGGTTCGATTCAAATTGTACGTTTATTTGAGGCAGTTTTAGAAAAGGGGTATTAAAGCTGTTGACCTTGTCGAGTGACCTTGACCTTGTCTCTTTACTCAATTTCCTCATGATGACTAATTCATTTTCATAATTAAGTTATAATGTTTTTTGTCATCACAACACATATGTGTAATTGTCTTACTCAAGGAATTTAAGAGCCATGTTATCAATGTGATCATGTGTGTATTTAAAAATTACAATTTGAGATATTTTCCTCCTTATACCTCTTTTCGGGTGTACTAGTATTGTTTCTATTAGTTATCTTGAAGTTCTTAAAGATGGAGTTTTTAAAAGATAAGATATATGTTCTTTTAAGAGAAATTCTGATTTTACAAAGGAAATGTAGACCGTGTGGTAATGGCGTGAATACACAAACTATGATAATATTATGCAATCATCAGCAGCATATTGACCCCATCCCTCAGTAATATGATACTTTGAGGCATAATATTATCCTAACAACATGGTACTGAACTATGTGGGGCCAGCTACCCCTATGCAACAATGTACATTTCAGCGCTCTTGCTCTCTGTGTGATTGGAAATTGTTGCTTGACTGCTGGTTACAGTGTTCGATACAGAATAACCTGCATCTATGGATAGTTCATGCAGAGTATTCATATTGACTGCATGATCGGATACTGAGGATGTATTTATCTGATTTGAATTAACTATATTTGAAAAACAATGGAATATAGCTCAGAGTGTTTGCATTTGGAAAATAACATGGATGAACCGTACTACATGTATTATGAAGGTAATTTTTTTCACGAAAATTAACTATTTAATGTTTTATTACATTAAGGATCTTTTGTTGAATGATGATGTATTGATTAACTGTATAAATGAAACTTATGTATACACCCGAAACTTTCATGGAAACCGTTAAGCTTTGACGTACCTAACGAAACTATTGAGTGTATTTTTAATTTGCTCCGTAAATTTCTAGATTTGTTCCTTTCGCCGGAAACTTCGATCGAGATTTCATGTCTCTAAAATATAATCTGAACCACATAAACACGACCGATATGATTTCCACATATGTGTGATTTAGTCTGCCAAACATGAAAATTATCAAGCTGAACTTGATAAGGAAAACACCATGCTTGATAATTTAAATTTACCGGGCCGATCTGTATGAAATGTCAGACATGATGTATGCTGCTATAACCCAATAATGCATAACAGAATCAAAGTTTATTTCTTTGCGTTAAAAGGTAACGTCCTTTCCTTGGATAAATTTTAGTCTAGAAATTGTTATTTTAATAAGGGAAATGTATCCACAACTTCAAAGTTCATTTAAACAAATATCATACAGTAAATACAGTTCTTAAATTTATCCTAAGAAGGGTTTGTTCAATGTTTAGAGATGAAACGATGGGGGTTTGATACACTCACAGACTAGATTGGTCCGAGTTAATCATGGATAAAAGAAGAACTCACTTGGAGTGATCACGTCAAGTAGAACTGTGTAAAGAAAGCAATATTGGCGTGACCACAAAGTGAATGAAATGGTGTCGAGAATGTTGGAAGCGAGTGTTCCGAATGCGTTACTTTGGAACTCATTAATGCCGTGATTCATTATTTCTGTCAGTTGGCACGGGAACCTTGTCTAAACTCGTGAAGTAACGCGAGAGTGCTCATCAGAAATGCTATCCGAGTGTAGAGGGGGGAGGAAAGCCAACACAGTCACGTTATCATAACTTGCTGCAGGACCTCTTGCTGCTTCTCGTGGAGAGAACTTTCATTCCTGGTAGTTTAGTTCTCCGTAAAACAAGTGGTGTTTTCTTTGTCAAATACTATATTATCAAGTAATATATTAAGGTAATGGAACAATGCATTGTGCATTGTTGCCTATATTTGAATGTCAAGTAATAATATTGAAAAAAGGGTTTTGTAAAGGAGCCTGGAAATAATATTTGATCTGAAGCTTCATGTTATTATTTGATTCACCATTACACATGTATCTTCCTGGTATATGAATTTACAGAAAACCGACATGCTTTAATCTCGCAAATGAAGTAAATTAGAAATGTCGACTTTTGTAAAGAAAGTCTCATTCTTTTTCAGGAAAAGGAAATTACATTATAAAAATTCAACCATTTGTCCAGCGTAAGAGATTTTTTTAAAACTTGATATTGAAATATTTGATCAAAGTCACAGTGTAGATTAGAAATTACGACTTTATCATTGCAACAACTGCTGTTGCTCGCTGTCTTCCTACTACAAAGGATCCAGTGTAATAGATCGTCTACAGTTGCATTACTAACCTACACAGGGGGTGTTTATGTACGCAAGTGCCAACATAGACTTTCTTTTAATCTTCGTAAGACTTATTTTTTCATGTAATGGCATAAATAGAGATTATTACCCGAGGAAGTGTGTTATATTACTTTTACGAAACGAGTGTGAATTTTTGTATTACCCGAGCGAGAGTTTCGTAAAAGTCATATGACACACCTCCGAGGGTTATTATTTCTTTATTACCGATTCTATCCCCTTATACTATCTCAAAAATATCCAGAAAACGGCCTGATTCCCTTGCGACCGCCTGCAGCATTGACGTCACGAACAATTTTGTTATGACGTCATATGCGTACATATAGGGCGAGTCGCGATACAACAATTGTTGTTAGGCAAATGTGAAAACATGTGCTCATATTAAGATATGTAACGACTTATCTTACACCCTATGGGTATAGCTTGTGTGATAATATGTTTTCACTGAGTGTCATCGATTTTATATAGGAAACGAGGAACTACCTGACTAGCAGGTGACTATAATATTAAGATAATGCTGACTTAGATTGGAGTATCTTGAGGAGACGATAAGAAAGTCTATATGTATTCATATCAGTAAATGCCAGCACCAATACAACATCTGTTCTCGATGCCCTGCGTGGGTTGCGGGTGAGATACAGGGGTGAATGGAGCAGCCTTTGTTGGGACTTCATCAGTGCTGGGATATTCAGAAGAAAGGATTCGGGAAATATACTGAAAAGTGATATTGAAATTTGAATAGGAAATTATGTAAATGCATTTTTTCAAAAAAGATTTACTGTCCACCTGATCATATTAGTTCCAAAATTCTTAATAATTTTTCTAATATTTAACTGCTTATAGTTTGAGATGTGTGAATCCATTGATAACATGTTCCCATTTTTCACAAACCAATATCTTAGATTTGTCTGCTCTTAGTTTTGTGATAGATCAAGAGCAAACTTTTTCAATCGACATCGTTGTACAGCAACACATAGAAAAAAACACCATAAATGAGAAATGGAACAAAATTTGGCAAGTAATTTATCGAATGTCATCATGAAATATAACGATTTGAAGATTTGAAGAATTTTTCTTCAGTCTTTGTAAAAAAATCCCAATTCTTTTTAAGAATGCGTTCATTATTTCTTATGGGAATTCCAGTAACACCAGATACATGTATATCAAAAGTTAAGGGCACTTTTAAGAGATAATTGTTTGATTATTTAAGAATTACATGAATATTTCTCTAGAATCATAAATGTTTTCTTTCTGATGTTTTAATGCAAAATCAAATATAATTGTTTTATAAGTTTGTGTAAAGTTTTGATTACTTAGACAAGATGCCGTCATGTTAATTTAACAGTATAGATGAGTTACTAAGGCCAGGTTACGATGTTTTCTATAAACATCAAGGGGTCGAGTCATACAGTGAGTATGTTCCCTGTCAGCATGTAACTTTGTTCTGACATTCAGACCTTCCCCTCAACAGTACACATAACCAAGGTTTATAACAACTGCGGTTGTAATTTCGCCAAGAATACTCCCCTAACATCTCTGTTGCTCATATATCAATGTACATGTAGATAAAGGAGATGGAGGTACACACCTTCTGCGGTGACCATGATGGATTGTGATCGGGGTGTAACATGTTGATGTTAACAATTAAAAGATAATTACCGCTAACGATTTTACTTAATAATGATAAACGCTCTGGATATTACGTCGCTGGTGATTGTGACAGTTTGGTTGTTAATGATAGCGATGGTTGTGTTCATTTGAACTGTGGCAAGTGTCATGATGATTGAAATTTGTGTTGTATAGTTGTAAAGATGTGGTGGTTTCCGATTAGGGAAAGTGTAGTTAATGTCATGTAGTTGGTGATTTTCTTATATCAGTCCTTCATATGATGATTGTATGGGTGATTGGTTGTTTGTGATAGCGATGATTGTGTTCATTTGAATTGAACTGTGGCAAGTGTCATGATGATTGAAATTTGTGTTGTATAGTTGTAAATATGTGGTGGTTTTCGATTAGGGAAAGTGAAGTTAATGCCATGTAGTTGCTGATTTTCTTATATCAGTCCTTCATATGATGATTGTATGGGTGATTGGTTGTTTGTGATAGCGATGATTGTGTTCATTTGAATTGAACTGTGGCAAGTGTCATGATGATTGAAATGTGTGTTGTAAAGTTGTAAATATGTGGTGGTTTTCGATTAGGGAAAGTGAAGTTAATGCCATGTGGTTGCTGATTTTCTTATATCAGTCCTTTTAGATGATGACTGAACGGGTGATAGCGGGCTGCAACAAGGATACTGTGATGTTGAATGTTTCTGTTTCCTAATGACAATAATGGAACCTAAAACTGCGGTGATAGTTGATTTTGGTGGTTGCTGCTGAGCGAAAATGGTTAAAATGGTATGGTAATGACGTAACATGCTACTTTCCTTTCTTCAATAACTTAAAGCTTTCAACAAGTAAGGGTTCTAAGACATAATTTAAAGCATGCATCTTCGCTGCAGTGGAAGTTGATTGGCGTGCACGAGGTATTAGCGTTAAGAAACATATGCACACTGCAGTTGGCATCTCACCAATTATCATGCAGATCTTAATTGGTAGTGTTATGCAGAATGTGCTGGGTATTCTATCTTGTAAATTGCACACTTTTTGGTGTCTAGTTATGTACATTGTAGAGGCTTTGATGTTCTAAAAAAACGGCAAGTTTCTTATACAAATCATGCATCAAATATTCTACCGTTATCAAGAGAACAAATTGCTTGATCACACTTTCTGTTAGGAAATTATTGGCTCAATATTTGGGAAATAAGCAGAAATGGTACTTTCATGATTATAATGTTCAATTGTTCATTAAACATTTTCCGATTTTACATTAACTATGGAGTTTATAGAGAAAAACCTCTCGTGTTGTCATGATCGTGTTGTTTTTATGTACGTTCACCTTAATTGCTTACAGACTCATTAACAGTCAAATCATATCTGATCGTGATTAAATCTCGCGCTTTCTGTAAAGGTTTCGTTACCATGGAAATGTTCATATTTTGTTCTGTGGTACAAATAATGTTCATTTGTTGTTCTACTCTGTGTGGATAATACACGGTAAACAGTTTACGGTGACTAATAGCTTACGAATAGGCAAGGTCACAGGTTTATGGTTCAAATGCAAATTAGTTACAGGCTAATAGGGTTTGAACAACAAGTTAAATATGGTGAATGCTAGAATACTTACCGGAGCGTTGATGGTTTCAGAAGATTCTGAGTACAATTCAATATGACAGATGAGCTGACTCATTTTGGGGAGCCTTGTACAAAGAAGAAATCAAGAATAAAAAAGCAAAGACAAAACTAGTGTTTCATATGGTGGCATCTTAGTTTTTTTTCGGTTTTTTTTTTGGGGGGGGGGGGGGGGGGGAATTTCTGTACAAAACATCAACGAATTACATGTCTTCATATTGTCAAATAAGTTTATATCAAACCAATCTAAATAAATTAGATCAACAAGTTTTGTATAAGGTTGTACAACAGTATGACCAAATATAACGAACCTGTTGATCTACATTTTTATAAATTGATATCAAACAGGAAGTTAAGTTTTGTTATCATACCAGTAAATTGGTTAAAGAAATATTTATTGAAGGACACATATACATATGATACATAAATTACCATGACAAGATTAGTACTATTTACCTAAAGACTATTCCCAAGGTCGGTATACTACTACAAGGACGACTATTTGTATATCTGGAGCAGTGCACAACACCCTCACGTGTGAGCAATCTAGCGCCTGTGCATCTCGCATAAGTCGTTCTGTTTTCATTACCTACTCTAGAACAGCGTCTGTAGTACTGGCAGGTGTCAAACAGGTAGATCATGATGAATTCGGGGGAAGTTAACTTCTAACGTGTGTTATCATTTGTTTATTATGCAAGCACTGGCCTCTATTTTCGACAAATTATTTTTGAAGATGATATAGGCCTATGCTTAGGTATTTTATTTAAAAAACTGTTTACATTCAGTAAATCAATTTTAAAAATCCATCTTAGATCATCATCGAAAATATGTTTAAATTCTATATAAATGTTTATTTTCAACAAAATTACAAAGTCTTGATAACGATAAGCAAGACGTCTTTATTTTATGAGTACATCAAGAGAACAATGCATTTTATGGATGATCAACTTCTTTATTGTAGAGA
The DNA here is from genome assembly GCA_916613615.1 of Steromphala cineraria. NCBI lineage: Eukaryota > Metazoa > Mollusca > Gastropoda > Trochida > Trochidae > Steromphala > Steromphala cineraria. The sequence continues at coordinate 11,658,686 of OU744720.1, read as the reverse complement.
GTATAGATCATAATACCGTTTTAAAGCAAATGGAGAAATTAGAGTACAGCAATTTATACATATGAATATGAAAAGGAGACAACAGAAGATGACAGATTCATGCCATTAAAGACGATGTTGTTGTCACGGCATCTCAGGAAGGCTAGATGGCCCGGATGCTGGACTGGATATACTTCTTCTCCAGGCGGTTCCGATTGCCCCGTCTCCATGTAGACCTCTAATAAGTATTTGAGAGGCATATAAGAAGTTAGAATCACAAGAGTTTTATGGATTATCAACTTCTTTATTGAAAAACGTAGCGAAGTTTCGGTATAGATCCTTTTACCGTTTGAGTACATCGTTTATAAGAACTTTTATTTCTTTAAATGACACCTCATACAGTATTGTAAATATGCATACATTTTGTAACACCAAAGTTGTCAAACAATTGCAATAATAAACAATACGAGCTAAAGGTCCTTTTCGTGAGACAGAAAGTGGAATAATGACGTACAATTATGACAGTAATAATAACGTTTTCATTTATTATGAGTGGGTTTGGCTACTTAAACAAACAAAATAACATTTATGTTTCTATCAACAGGACTACATATGTATTGTTTAATGTAAGTACCCATCCCTTGTAGAAATGGAGTCGTGATATACCTGTATTATCACCGATCTTACAGTAACTGAGTATCAAATTACAATAGAACACGTATATTCTAACTTTCAAAGACTGTACCTCAACAAATATTATAGTTTTTATATATTGCTCTTCACGGTTTCGTTTTCTATCTCTGCTGTTTGAAGTTATTTTACGAATGCTTCAAGTGAATAGAATAGCAAGTTAATTGTGGAAAAGGATCGTAACAATTGCACATAAATCACAATGATGCTATACTTTTAAGAGATATCTTTATCATGCTGTCATAAAAAATAAGATGAACTGTATGTTAGTGTGAGATTTACACTGCCTAATCATAGTAGCTACCTTTATCGCGCGTAACTGCTATTTCAACAACAAGAGTGACATTCTTTCATTGATAGTTTCTTGTCAGAAACAAATAACCATTCTAAACCGATGATCTAATGAATGCAATATCAAATATTTAATAACACTATATTATCTTAAACTTCAAAGTGATTCAATAATTGATTGATGTTTATACCTATATATATTTCATACATTAAACCCATTAGTCAAAAAGGTAATATTTTAAGGTCACAGTACATCGCCAACGTTGATGATAATATGCAATCTTAACAACCCATGAGATATATGATTTTGTTTGTATATTTTTTCGAAATCCAGTCGTGTTATCTTGGTTATGTGATGGTTACTAAACAGTAACATCGACTGACCTCCAACAGTCATGTTCCTCTCCATTCCCTTTCTGTAGTTATGTTATCTCTCTTTAAGGACGAAACTATATCAGATTTCTCTTACACTTAATATTACCATATCAAATAAGAAGATCCTGTAAAATCAATAAAATGAAAACGAAATGGAACCTATATATGATCTTTAACTAAATCTGTTAAAATGAATTACTAATTATTACTAATTACTAATATTGATTTGTATAGTAACTGTATAGAGTAACAAGAGAAAATCAAATAAATCCTTACTCTTTTCGACAGCGATGTTAAATGATTCCTTGATTTTGTTATAAATCAATCTTTGAATAGAAGTAGGCCTACACGTTTATTTGGAAGGAAAATAAATACGTTTAAAACAGTTTTGACATCGTATACAAACACATTTTCAGAAAAACAAATCAATTTACAGCTGTTTTCGTTTCCTCAAAAATAATTTATCTTTATGCTCCTAGGAAAATAAAATGTATTGTCGGCTTGAGAAATTGGAAAAAGAAAATCAAATTCGTCAACGGTTGCCTAATAAGGTTTTAATCTGCAGTTTGTTTTCCAGGCACCATTCGAATCGGAAAGGTATGTTTGAGAGAGGAAATTGTTTAGTTCTTTATTGACTACAAATCGATAATTTTGTGCAGCTTGGGCAGTTGGCTCGATTGCAGCGCTTAGATGAATGGGCTTTCGATAGCGCCAGTGGTGGGGAGTTATCGTTCTTGCAAGCACTCACCCAGTCAATGGACGGGTTCTTCCAGCATCAGTAACGACTGCGTTTCAGTCCGAGCGGTAATGTGCTCTTAAGCTGCTCAGTTCAATTCCATAAACATTCTTAATATTGTTGATACGGCGTGACACTGAAGAAATACATTTGATATATGAGCAATAAAGTTATTTTAGAATAACTTGTTGAAAAAAACTACATCAAATTAACTGGAATCGACAAAATCATCAGATTTATAGGTAAACGAAGAATTCAATCATGGCTAAAACGTTTTATGAATCACTAAGGTGATATTAGGGATTTATTGTCACAAAAGTTCGTCATGCAGGCAATGTTTCTTCACTGCCTCAAACATAGTGAAATGAGCCAAGTCATTAAGATTACGCTTTATTTTTAAAAATGGTATAGGCAATGGTTCCTTAAAAACATTCTAAATTAGCTCTTGTATCGTTATAAGGCAATGAAGAAATATCTTACAAAAACTGTTTTGGTACAATAGTACTAAATTGAATACTACAGCCTATAATATATAAACATAAACATTTCAAAATACACACAATGTTGACTACATATATCCAATAAATAGTTATACCATAATGGTGAATCAAATTATACCATTTGTAATATAAAATATTTCCTAGCTCTCGCTCGGAGAATACAAAATCATATTCACTTCGTTCAAACCGTGACACATTTCCTTAGGTTATATAATTATTACATTATAGTATACATTATTTTCTGCAGTTTCTCTTTTATAGTATTTACAATATGTTTAATTCTAGTATACCATAATTTATATTTATATCTATTTACATATAGTCTATTGTCTAAAGCTCTTAAATGTAACTTTAAGTCTCTCGTAACCTTTTTTGGTGACATTTGTACCTTTTACGCTTTTAGTATGTAAAACATGTTGTACAAATGGTGAGACTTCAATAAACTGTATTGTATTGTATTGTATTGTATTGTATTGTATTGTATTGTATTGTATTGTATTGTATTGTATTGTATTGTATTGTATTGCATTGCATTGTATTGCATTGTATAATTGTATTGTATTGTATTGTATAATCACTGTTGTTGTCCCCACAGCCCCCGAGTTCGAGAAGCGACTGACGGGAGAGGAGACGGTGAACGAGGGCAGCACGGTACAGTTGGAGACGAAAGTAAGTGGCTTCCCCCGGCCCGTGCTCCGCTGGTTCAAGGAGAACGTGGAGATCGTGGACCACCCCCGTATACACGTGGAGAGCGACGACACCGGCGTCTTCGTCTTCACTCTGGAATACGTCAACAAGGGCGACGAGGCTGCTTACAAGTGTAGGGCGGAGAACGAGGAGGGCGTGTCGAGCTGTATGTTCTACCTGCACGTCAAAGGTGAGATATCACTGACTTCTTCGTTTAGTTCTGAACATGCATCCTTTCATCGTTATCTTCTATACTACATTAGAAAACGTATGCGTTGAGGAGAATGTGTGCAGCTGTATGATCTACTTGCACGTCCAAGTTGATACGATCTGGAACACAATCTTGCCTACATCTTCTATCCTATATCAATTGAGGATAGCTTCAGTCTGCATGTTTACCGTACGTGAAGGGTGAGATGACAATTACTTGATCCTTCATTTTGCTTTCATTTTAATCTTCCACGGTATGTGTGTGTCGAGATAATTTTCTACGTTTACTTAATTCTTAAAATCAGCACATTTATCACAATCATTCATACTGGTTTTTGCGAAACGCCAGATGTTTTGTGTTTGGCGCAACACATACAAATACAGAAGAATATTCTTTCTTTTAAAAACATTTTTCCATGTACATCGCAGGAGAAGTCCCCCTAGACTGCTTACTCATTTTCTAACCTCCCAGATATACCGGCGCAGATAGATATACCGTAGAGGTATAAACTTAACTATAACTTCAACGAAATTCTTTACTATTTACCGTAGAAATGTAAGTCTTAAAAGTGTTAACAATTGTTATCAGAGAAATTAATGCAAATCAAATAGCATCCATGAATCACTATAAATCCATTTTAAACAATCATATAAACTTATAAAAGCTTAAAGTGTATGTACATATTTTACGCTTAGGTAATACTACATATTTTATGAAGTGTCACTATCTAAAAGTATCAATACTTAAGGCTCGTTGACAAGTACAACAAACTCCTTAATTATCAAGTCCTTCTGTCACTTGAGGAGACATGCGATGTGCTCGTTTTCTCGATAAGCGAGTGATGACTGTATGGACTAATCGGTCACTCTGACTGACGAGAACATTGCCTACCCCTCGACAGTCTGTCACTAGCCCGCTAATTCCTCGCGTACCATCTCCTTGCCTTCACTGCTGTAATCGTCCTCTCAATGGAAGCAATCCCTCTTGTACTGGGGAGGCGGTAACTCTGTGACTAGACACCTTAAGTAAAGTCCACTGTGGTCAATACGGACTTGTCCGGATAATGACCAGAACGATTGGGTGAGCTTGGGAGTTGGTCAAGTCTGATGGGCTGATTAAAAGAGTTATTCTGTGTATGTTAAATCAATGATTATTTTATGTCAAGAAACAGCATTTCAAACACAAGAAATATAAGCAAAAAAGTTTGTTGTCAACGTTTTGAAAGTTAATGATTAAAATTTATTTCAGTTTGGTCAAAATGGTTTCTAGTTACAGGAATACTTTATTGATATTATATGAACCTTAATCTCTTAAGGAAGGTTTAGATATATTCGCACACGTTGCCTTTCGTAGGATTGGTTTATGAGAAGTTATATTATATATAGAGAGGAAATATTGTTTTCACTGTTGAGAGGGTCAATGTATGAAATCCAATCATTTGGGCGAGTCATCAGGAAGAGCCGGGGTATTTGGTTTAGTTTTTGTTTTAAAGGTCATTAAATCAAAGATGTGAAGTTTATTTGCACACAACAATTGACGAACAGAAACTAACACACGGATAAAAGGGCACAAGAAACCCTCCATATATTCAAAAAGAAACTAACAAAATTGGCACAACTGTAAGACAGACGTAAAAACTGACAAAAGCGACCCACAAACATTACACAGGGGTATTTAGTCAATAATAATCGATTCTCCAAATATTGTCGATCCCACAAATCAAGCGAACCGCTTGAGACACTTTCCCATAATTCACTAATGCCCCCCGAGATTATAAACAGAATGTCTTTAAACGAATGGTATACTTATTTATTCACCGACTGACCCGCTTCATGGAGAACATCAAAGCGAGCCCCCTGGAGATTGGTCCAATGTTCTGACCTGAGTTAATCACGAAGCACTCATCACTGCACGAGGCCCACATTCTACTGACTGTCCATTACAAACCTTCACATAGCTCACTTCTCGCTCAGCTCTCGTCTCTCGAGATCTCGCTATAGTCACGTCGACTTAAATCAAGTCTTATTCTGATATGCGTTTTGTGAAGGTAAGAAGCATTTGTATTTCATTTTTGACATAAGATATCTGTTTTATGACAAACATGGAAAAAGAATTTTGAGATATGTCGGATTGAAATGACTCACTTTCTACTATTTTGTGATCGTGAATGACATGTGTAATGTTGTTTGACAGAACAACCCTAATTGTTTTTTAATCGGTAGGAAAATGACAGATGTAAGCATCTAGAATAAGATCCACGTTCAGCAAAGAAGTTTTCGATTTTGACATGATGTGGGTAGAGTAAAGAGTCATTTCTCTCCATTGAGTCTCAGGAAATTACACGAAAGGAAAGACTGTTTTCCGTTTGCTCTGGTTTTAAGATGAGTTGAACGAAAGGAAGTGACATTTGTTTAGCTCAGATATCGTCTCGTGAAGTCACGTAAAGCTAAATAATACTTTAAGTCGGTTTTATTTCGTGTTTAGAATGAAATTCAATTTCAGCATTCCATTGCTTCAATTTATTGCCTTCAAGAGCCAGGTTTGGGTTTATATAGAAGAAGAAGTAGAGCTTGGTATATAGGTATGTAGTATTGGTACTTTTGTGGTCTCTTATTTGTAGAGAAATAACATATTTTTTGTACTGATATATCCAGTCTTTTATCTTTCGAGGGCATTTATATTGCTTGTGTTTCCATCCAGTCTCCTATCTGTAATCGGTCGAGGGCTATTTTATTGAAGTTGACGTTGACTGATGCGTTTTGGGTGATGGCTGTATCGATTTGTTGGCGCAAGTTTGTTTGATATATTATTTAAGAGCTTTTGTGGTTTAAGTCTGAAAGGTCAGATCTGGCAGACGGTTTAAAGTAAAACTTGCTATTCGTTCAGAGACGCCGAGTGAAGGATACCATTTGGTATGCAAGACTGTAAGGGATGAGGTGTCAATTGGTCGCCTGGTCGTATCTTCCTTAATCTGTATTACTTAAACATGAGAGTGTGATAAAGTGTGTTCAAAATTGCACTGTTTATCTTTTGATATTAATCACTTATTTAATTAAGATTTTTGTGATTGTAAACGTTGTGTGAAACAGCATTTGAATATCAACAGCATTTTCCTAACATTATATATATTATATAGTGTTTTGTTGGAGTAGGTTTGTCCCAAAAAATCTATTGAGAACTACTGGTTGTTACTATTTAAAATAACCCTTCTAATGCTTATTTTCGTTATTGTGGTAGTAAGAAGGTAAATGTCGTAATTTGTGAACGCACCTAGCTGACGCGCACCATTGCCCTAAACTTCAGAAAGACAAACATTATTATAAATAGCACATGTACATGTAAATAGTAGGTAGGTATCATTCAAATTAAGTCAAACTCATATTTTGACATTTTGGGACGGACATACAATTTTATCCAGATAAATTGAGCAGAATTGACTATGATATAAAGGCTCTGATCTAAGCCACATACGCTATCCGACGAAAACCATGTGTTACTTCAGGGAAGTATAATACATGTTATAAGATCCCTGGTTACCTTAATAGATACAAGTTTGTTAAAATGGTTGCAAACATGGTATAAATATTTCATTGCTGAAGGGATTCTCTGTATATCATAATTAAATTATTCCATAACATGTTGCTCAGGTGAAGAAACAACCTTGGCCAAGTTGGCAATCACCAGCATCATGATGCCTTGAAGTCTTCTTATAGAAGAAATAGCTCGTTACGCCATGGGCTTCACCATCCTGATTAATCTTGTAACACCCTCAGGACAAATGGATGATTGTGTTAGGTGTGATGGCATTCTTGTCATATTTTGCGTCTTAAGAGAATTATTCGGTATTACTAGAATATTTGCAACATATCAAGTTATAAACTGACAACTTTTACTTGTACTTAAAATGTCAGAAAATTTTGGCAAAATACCAATTCTACGGTTTTAAATTTCATGGTTAACGGGTTAAGGAACTATGCCAGTTGTTATCAAACAGTATTAACTTGGTGTGCATTGGGGCAGAGGCGTTTTTCGGCCTCTATCTCTAAATGTATCCAGTATTAGTTTATAAAAATGGCATATGGTTAAACGAAGAGGGGGTGGCTTTACTCCGATTTGATAAAAGAGGAGTATTGAACATGTACACTGATACTAATATGTCTAATATCTAGTCTGACCTTTAACCTTTGAACATGTTTCGTTAATGTAAAATAAATGTCGCTTCAAATATAAATTTAAGATTAGAATAGAAGAATATAGATCTTCGTTACTATACCAATATCTGTAAATCTAGGGGATTTAGAATGACGAAGTATGGGAACACTAATGTAACGTAATGTTGTAAGAAATGGCGATCTGACATTCAGACAATGAGGATATTTCAGACATATTGATTTAGTCGTGTCCTTGCATGTCATAATACATCAGTAGACTGACTTTACCCTGACCTTATCTTACGAGGGTGTATTGAGCCTATATTGGCAATTACTTATTTCAATAAGATTTAATGGAATGGGAGTCCGTCATAAATTATTGGCAATATGCTGTGTGACTTAACTTTAAATTGACAGTCCTGTTGGTGTTTTTGTTGAAACGAAATTTAGTTAGACATTTCAGTTTTCACATATGTTACAAGTACATGGTCATAACACCCAGTTGATAAATGTTACTGATGGTAACAATGTCGATTTAGATTTGACAATTTAAGAGTGTTTTCTTAACAATGAGTAAGGACGCCATTAATCGGCTCTACGAGTCTTAAAAACTTAAAAAACGTTAAAAGGACATGTAGATTAGTCTTGTCATCTTATATAAATATTATGATATCCTAGGACTATATAAAGTTTATTTTTTAAATTAATGCAAAATTAGCGTGATTCTTTCATGAACCCCCAAAAATATAATGGCCGACCGTTTGTCAAAGGACAGGCATTTTAACCCATTGACTACCAAGTTACCATTTGCATTCCTGCAGTGAATAATTGTAAGGAGAAAGAAGATGTGACCGTTCTCTTAGTTACGAATCCTATTTCCGTTTATACGGACACAACGGGAAACCTCTTATATTTTACTTAATGACCAGTCGTAGGAAGATAATACACAATAATGCCCACCCGATTTCCCCCAAAGAATTCAAAGAAACTATAGAGTAGTTACAATTATTTTAAATGAGTAAGATAGATGCTTGGAAATCATTATCTGTCTTATTTTACATTTGAAAGACGTCAGTATACAATCTTGATTAACATGTGTATATTTATCAGCTATTATAAGAAAGTGTACATGTAGGGCAGGTGGTTAACAATCTTAGATGACATTTAGAAAATAGAGATTTCATTAATCATATCTCTGTGTAATCTTTTCATTTTTATCGTATTTGATTTAAATTAATGTTTTAAACTTAATCAATTCCATAATTGCAGTCACTTTCATCGTAAAAAGTATATACATCAGAGACAACTTGAAAATGAAATTTTATTCAATCAGAGAGTGTTTCTTAATCACTGTAATTAAAGTTATATGTGATTTCGTTAGATGGAATTCAGTTCACATTTCCTTGTTCATCAAAGTTACACTTTATGTGCTTACCCGTTTATCCTAGACCATGAACATGGTTATATTTTAATATATTTTGACCCCTATACCGCCCTAGAATGTTTTCATTAATTGTACGTGGAACTCCCAAACGAACGACATCACATAACATACACCCGAAAATACACAGGCTAAGGCACAGAACAGTTGTTTTTCTCTGTACACACCACATATTATATGAGGCCGTTGCCCAGTGGGTATAAGTGAACCCTTTCTTTTAAAATTATGTTTTAAAGAATAATAATAATAAACAAAATTCAATGTCAACACCTAATTGCTGTCAGTGCTATTTTGGATGAAGAAACTCTTAAACGTTAATTTTATTAAAGTGATCTGTAACTGCTGTATTCTGGTTATTCTTGTTGCCGTCATAACCTTCCTATTCAGAAAAAGTGTAGCAAAAGCATTCTAGCATTTTGAATAAAATATGTTAGTAATTATGAATTATGTGTTTAAATGTCATTCTATTGTTGCATATCAAACATTTAAATGATATGTGAACTTCAAATCCAACAACGTTCACACAAAAAGAACTCAGTGCCCCCGGCTTCATCTGATGTTGGTACACACTGAGATCTAGAGAGATGAGAGAGGCAAACAAGGACACAATTATAACATGATGGACGCATCGATTTGTTATCTCTGGTGATGGAAAGGGAAGAGTAAAACTTAGAGAAGCTAGTAGACAACTTTGCTTTGTGTAGACTTAAAACCGATCTGTTAAGTTACTGGGATTGGACTTGGTGACAACTGCAACGTAGAAGTAACTGCAAAAGTAGATATGGTGAAAACTTATCTGTAGAACACCTGCTTGTATATATGGTTAAACATGATATGTAGGACAGCTGCTTGTATATATGGATAAACCCGATCTGTAGGACAGCTGCTTGTATATCGATCTTTACAGAAGCTGTGAGTAGACATATAGTACCGATTTGTAGAGCAGCTGTGAGTAAACATGGTTTTTGCCGATTTGAAGAGCAGCTGTGAGTAAATATATTGACTACCGATCTTTACAGCAGCTGTGAGTAGACATATTGACTACCGATCTGTAGAGCAGCTGTGAGTAGACATGGTTTTCGCCGATCTGTAGAGCAGCTGTGAGTAAACATATTGACAACCGATCTGTAGAGCAGCTGTGAGTAGTCATGGTTTTTGCCGATATGTAGAGCAGTTGTGAGTGAATATAATGACTACCGATCTGTAGAGCAGCTGTGAGTAGACATGGTTTTTGCCGATTTGTAGAGCAGCTGTGAGTAGACATATTGACCACCGATCTTCAAGAGCAGCTGTGAGTAGACATGGTTTTCGCTGATCTGTAGAGCAGCTGTGAGTAAATATATTGACTACCGATCTTTACAGCAGCCGTGAGTAGACATTGTGAACACAGATTCGCTTTCGGTAAATGGGGATTAAAATATGTTGGAAGATATTCGACGTCCTACTGTTATTAGAAAAGGTTCCTCGGCCCGTATCGATAAGCAATTATTAAACGCATTACAATGATAACGTCATTTTTACAATTTTAAAGTTGACAGATACATAAAAGAAATCCCAAATCTAACTATCGCAGAAATTCGTATGTATCTTTTTGGTATTCGTTCAGTAGAGCAGCTGTGAGTAATTTTTTTATGTTGTAGTATATATATATATATCTTTTGATTATGTTAAACTGTATACTAGTAAACTTTTCCAATCTTTATCTATATAATAATATATATAATATAATATATCGTATATGTAAATTACGCATTAAGTAGAGGTTTCAACTAAGCAGAATTGTATGTATTTTGTCAATGTCAAGAGGATGCAATATTGATTCTAGGGTAAATGCACTTAAAATCCAATCATTTTGTGCAACATATTCCCTAAAGTAAAGCTAGATTACAAAGTCTGTAGAGTAGAGTGTATCTCTTATGTAAACATATCTTTCCCCGATGGCTATCAAGAGAGATAATGAATTCCTAGACCAGATTTCCATTACACACTAAATAAGTCCGCACAATCCCATTACATTCGTGTAAATTGTAACAATTGAAGCCAAAACTATCTCCACTCCAGTTTGTACCATTGATTCCATGATAGCAGCTAGACCAAACCAGAGCGGATTCCATCACGCCATTGATTCTACAGAAGAGTTCCAATCGATTCCTGAAAGTCTTGGAATACAAAACTGGCACCAACGTCCTTCCCTGCTTTCAGCCAATGAAAATTGAGTCGGTGAGGTGTTGGCCCCCTTTGAGTGGCAGATTGGTTGGAATATGGTGTCCTGGCTTTGGAAGAGAGTAATAAAGAATTCTTTGAACTCAAAGTGCTGGAAACTGTTCCCAATTCTTCAGAAGTGGGTCTCTCCTCCGTGAGCAAATTTGTGTCGATACCTGACAAAGTCTGTCCCACAGGGCAATCGGCGTGATATTCCTGAGGTAAATGGATGGATCCGAGAGAAGGAAATTGAGCCAACTGCATTGACTTTACGGGCAGCTGAGGTTATATAATGATTGATCGGACCATGCTTGTGGACTATTGATTAGCAGATCTCTGCAAAGTTCACACTGAGCGTTGACGAGTTAATATCGAGCAAAGTGGAACAATCCATTTGGAGAAATGACAATCAAATTACATGGGATACTTTACAATGTTAATTCGATTGTTATATTCCATTTTAGAACATGAACCTGAAATACTCTATCTGCAAAATGGTTGATTATTACTGTAAATAATATTTCTTCTAATTTCAGTGTTTTAATTGCTCTTTGGAAAACATTTATTTACTATTGTTTAAAGAACATAAGAGGATTTATTATTGAAAACATTGACTTACAAGGCATGCTCTTCTGACAGGATAATCAAAGAAAGATTCATTAAGCATCAAGTAAAGGTTAATTCAAATAAAGAAATTAAGTCAATAAGTATTTCTTCCCTCAATGTTCCTTGTCTCCTATCAAAGACCACAGAACGTCTTGGTAACATATTCGATTAAATGTCACTCCACTACTGTTTATAGAAGTCGTCAAACCCTCATTGGCAACACGTGCTGGAAAAGCACGTGATTCACTGCTAGCAGACGACATCTCTGACAGCAGACGACAGCTGACGGGGATGGGAATATTAAAGGATTCGATATTTTGTGTTTACTCTGTCTGATACGCAAATGATTTCTACTTTTCGATGACGTGCAGTCATGATTCCTTAAGCAGGCGATAATATTTTGTGGATACCCTTTCATTGAAAGAGAGTTTCGTTTGTTATCGTCTTGCCTAAAGAGGTTAATTCTCAGATAAAGGGTGAGAGATTGCTTTATCTGAACTGACTGATTTCGATAGGATATTCTAGAAAATATCTTCAGTTAACCTTTATCAAGCTGTGGTCAACGCAGATCGAGACAGAACTGAAATATAAGTTCTTGGAAAGAACCGTTTCGTCTAAAAACTAAGAAGATCAAATCCAGAATCTTCACGACAACTCACATGAGCTATGTGCACGTCAACAAATTTCATGTTTTCGTGACATACTGTTGCATGATCCTAGCGACTTGAATTCAGAACCTGCTCGCTGAACACATAAAATTAACTAAAAAAACACAAAAAAAACCATAGTCAACTTTCATTTCGTGACAGGACAACAAACGTGACCTCAAACCGGAAACTGCATCCTTGACAAGTCAAAAACTTTCGCCCTTAAAGCCATTTTGCTTTTTAGTGTAGGCTTAACGATGACTAATGGAGTGGAATCCATCTAATGCTGGTTTATGATGCTTCCCAGACGTTCATGAGGGAAGAACGTCTTCACGTTAGTCGAGTCTTCAACCTTGTAGCTTATTGATTTGCTTCTGTGGGTTTACAACAACTTGGTCGTTAGACAACTAAGGGATATACTCTTACGTGTTACGAGATTTCAATCTTGGATGAAATTGGATCAAGTCTTTTGTAATCAGTCCATTACATTGGCAGTGATTAGATTCTGTGTGAAATTTGTGGAACAAGGAAAATACTCTTAGGTTTTATCTACATAGCAACTCTTTTGAAGTGTGGAACCTGGTACAACAACCTGTACAGTATATATATTGTGTGAAAAGACGGAACTAATTGTCAGTGTGAACTTACATCGCGCTTTGTATCACTTAAAGCATATGGAATGTTGAAAACAGGTAATGTTTATCAATGACTTTACAAACAATTACGAAAGTTGCCTTTTGCAAAATTTGTATTTTATCACATTTTCGAAATATTCCATTGCGCCAACAATATCAGTTTAATGCCGAAGAAAACATTGTCTAATCCATAGTTTGAAGAGGAAAAGAAATAAGCAGTTCATCGATTAATCACACCCGACGGCTATTATCTTATTTCCGTCTTTGCTGACTTCAGTGAAAACCTGATATGGTCTGCAGACGTCGAGCCAATGGCCGCAATCTTCAGTTCAGTATTGTTAAAACGTGAATAGTTGTCGGATTGTGTAAAAAATATATTGTCCGGCACAACATAACTGTCAAATTTAAGTGATGATATATCATGATAAGTCCTGTGTAAGGACGTGCTTATAAACCGGACAATTGTGATCCTGAATACGTAATCTATTCTTCCGCCAAAACACATAATTGTACAACAGCAGGACTGTGAGGACCTGGATTCAGTGAGACTGTCCCTGAGAGTGGAGGTACCAAAATACCATTCCTCCAAGACCTCCGGTATTCTGCCTGAACGAGAAGCACCAGAATTCCTTATATTGATTGTGGCCCTATCCATTGTATGCAGCCACTCTTCCCGCAATAATTACTCCAATCCCTTTAACAGTGCCCAAGCTGGGAATTAAGGAAATAAGACGTGCTTTGGAGTTCGGGATAATTTCGTGGTTCCTGGTCTCTTCCGTGAAGCTCTAGGAGGAAATGCTGTGTAGGGTGACCTGAAGACCAGTTTATTTGCTCTCTCGTACCAAGGTGAGTGGAATCCACGGTGGGTTGTGGCCATTGAATAGTGTGGTGTCTGCTCAAGGTGAGCCCGTTGTGTTAGTCGGTCAAACTCGAAGTGAAATGGAAATTAAGTTAAGGCTGATCTGAACTCTAAGTTATTCTGTCTAACGACGACCGGAGTGGGTTGAACCGTGGTGAAGTGTAGCCATGGCCTCTGTGGTGTCTGCAAAATGTCCCAGTTGGGCAAGTCGTTCATGACTATAACTGACATGGGAAATAAGCTATTAGGGAAGTTTTATGGGATAAACAGAACACCGGGTTATTTGCTTTCTAGTAAAAAGGTAAGTCGGAACCGTTGTATAGTCATACAAAGGGTCCACTTTTTACGGTGCAGAATAGGTTGTCGGACAAACATAGAGCTGAAAGAGAGAGGTTAAGCTATCGGGGACGTTTAATGTGATGGCCTGACGACACATTGCTATTTTGTTATCAAGTATCAATGTAAATTGTACCATGGAGAGAATTAGTCTGATGTATGTTAAGTTGTTAGAATCAAATTTCTAACAATGGTTTAAATGGTAAATGTTTTAGCTGATCAAGAATGAAAGGCATCAGTGTGAATGAGTTTAAAGCAGCTGTTAGATTTACATATATATTTATCTTCATCATTGTGGTTGTTATCGAGGATCTGATTTACTGATTTTACGTTTTGTGGGTCTTGTTAATGCTGATGTGTAAAGAAGAGATCATCAGTGATAATAGAATCGTTGAGAACGCTGTACCTGCCTCATTCTTCATTCGTTTAGATTGTTTTGTTCCACTAAGTATGTCGTATTACAAGCCGCTTACATATCATTGTGTTATGCCTCTGTTATTGATATATTTATATATGTTTCATTTGTTTTTGCATTAATTCTCTTGGACAATAGTTCATTACTTACAGTGATAGTTTGACAATATGAGCATGTGTAACTGTATATAGATGGATAAAGTTATGACATGATGAACTCTAACAAACTAAAGACACAGCGTAGATGATGAAATCTAAAAAACTAAAGACACATCGTAGATGATGAAAGCTAACAAACTAAAGACATGAAAGCTAACTAACTAAAGACTAAAGATGAAAGCATCATATTTGTTCTTTAAATGATGCCTGGTCATGATACGCATAATGTTGTATAATAAAACCTAAATGAAACTCCCATTTCTTAATGAATGCTAACATTCACAATTAACACCAACTATTTTTTAAAATTATTTTCTAACTAATAGCTCTGCATGTGCATCAACTTGTCGGGATGTTTTCAAAAAGAAATTTTGATTTTCACCAAATATCAATTCTATGAACAGTTTTCAAAGAAATCGATTAAATACACACTACGCAATTTAATCACCTAATCAAAATGATTCAAAAGTGAATGTTTCGGGAGTATGAAAAATAGCTACATTTATGTATGTTTGGTACTTTTTGCTCATCTGGCCTAAAAGGCCCGATGGGCTTATGGGATGGCATGGTGTCCTGCGTCCGTCCGTGATTTTTGTGCATTTTCGACTTCTACAGAAGCATAAGGCCTTAAAAGCTGAAACCTTGTGTACAGACTCCTTGACTAGTGAGGATTATAAATTGTAGCTCTGGTGGTCCTGTGTCACCTAATAAGGGCTGTAGATGCTGTAAATATTTGAACAATTACCTTTTCCGAATTGATACCTGAAATCACATTGCCTATATACTTAATTTTAGGATTGGTGACCCTGTGGCCCCTACAGCATAATTGAATATAGAGCCTAATGAGCTACAGAGCAAATGGCTCTATTTCTTTAAGTGATATCATTTTCAAATGTGGAAATCTTCATCTTCAGTTAATTGATTACTTCATCAAATTATGACGTCACACCGTCTATCCTCTAGTTCACTGTTGTATTGACCTTTCACGGTGTGACATTTGTGTATTCCAAAAACATAGGAACTATTGATTTTTAGCAAATTCAGTTGTCTACTACCAAAGGATTGCGGTTTATCATCGTTTGCTTGAGAATTTAATCAGTACCTGTAGACACGAAAGACTAAAACCCAATTCAAGTCCCTTGAGTTAAAGAAATTGAATTGGGACAAAACTGACACGACTAAATGGCATGCATGGCGTTAAAAGTTTTTCCTTGTTTTTCAGTTTCCATCTTTCTATAAGGATACGTCTATTGCAATTCAAGTTTTCTTCATATTGCGCGTTATTGTAAATGTAATAAGGATAGACGAACTTTTTTCTTCAAAAACATGCGTTTTGCAAAGAACAGTTATTGAGAGATTATACCATAACGTGATTAGAAGGTGGGTTGTGTTTCGCATTAGAACAAGGAGAACATTAGAGGAGAATAATGTTTGTTTCCTGGACTATATGAATCATCGTTAATGATAATGAACAGTAATGCGTCGTTATACACGTAGAAGAATTTTGATTATTTAAGTTCATAACTTTTGTTTATGTATTACCTGTAGGGGCCTCGTTGATGAGAAGATCACAATATACATTTATATATTTATTTTTAAAATCACTAAAATTATGTGCACATACATGATTATGAAACAACTGTAATGGTTTCAGAGAATTAATTAGATGGGTTTGATGTCACGTTTACATTTTATAAAATAAGACGTAATGTAATATTCATTTGTGTCCCGATGCAATGCAGGTTGTCAATACTGTGAGTGGCAGGTACACAGTACATTTCATCTATCTCATCCTCTTTTTGCAGTGATGTCCCTGTTGACATCAAGTATGACTGAACGTTAATACTTTTGAAGTTTTTTAATTAGATAATATATTTCGGCAACAAAATATAATTGATGTTCTTTTCTAGCGGCGTTATTGAGTTGTGATGGATACTGTGTAATAAGTGAGTATAAGCTAGAGACAGGTCATGTTTTTTCAGCATTATCGAGCATCTCTAGATGTTGCTGTCGGGTGCAAAGGGCACTTACTGTACTTGGTTTTTTTCTTGGGGCAGAAACGAGTTTTTAGGGGGAATATAAGGTAGTGTCAGGAAAATGAAAATAATGGTTTCAATTGAAAGACAATGTATTTAAACTAAATGGAGCAGTAATAATTCAAATATTTAGCGTAAAGTTTAACCATGCAATTCCATTTTCTTTCACAAAATGAATTAAAGATGTTCGCACAAAATGGCCGCCAATGGATTTTATGTGAATCTTCATACTTTGTCCTCTGACTATGGATGATTGGTTTGTGTAATGATATTTTTGACACTCTCAAACTAATACATTTAGCACTAACTTGCAATTATCAGTGGAAATTTTGAAATATGAAATTATCAAAAAACGTGTTACTGCCCCTTTAACGGAGTAAAATAAGAGTTGTGATAATTAGATAAGTAAATTATATTGTCATTCAGTACAATATGGAGTTATGATAATTGAATAAGTAAATTATGCTGTTACTCAGTACAATAAGGAGTTATGGTAATTAAATAAGTAAATCACATTGAACATTAAGAGTTTTTGAATATAGTATAGACGAAGATCACCTCCCAACTACCACCAGTACTGGTTTGCCTTGTCTCTGCACCGGACTGTGATGACGTAAAATGTACATCGACGTATTGACATCTCCATACCAGACATGCCGAGATGATTGATTTTGACATACAATCTATCTATATACCTCTATATATAGTCGAAGGTGACGAACATCCTCAACTAGCATTCAGGTCAACTGTACTAGTCTAGTTACAACTTAAGTAGGAATTAGTTAAGTTATTGATCGGGGTTAATATAATCAATGAATGCTATGAATCCACGACCACATCATTTAAATGTTGGTTTAAGATGATCGGGAAATGTGTAATGGTTTAATCAAGCTGTGTATAAAGTGTGTCTCAGCTTATGCGTGACTTTCATGGCGATGTTTTTTCGACCTCATTACATGTATGTATGCTAATAGGTTTCTTACTGCATTAGTTGTGGCTCAGTATATGTAGATAGGGGCAACATTATCAAGCATTATCTTTCTGTCTGAAGTAAGTAGGTCACCCATCAATACACAGAGGAAATAAACGACCTTTCATCTAAACTATTTTCTATCAAATGAGTTAATGAGTTTGAGTTTGATACCAAATCATGCACTAGTTTCATATATAAACATTTTAAATGGAAGAAAGTTCAGTATTATCTTTATTATTTGCCCTAAAAATCAATCAAAATTGCATGCTGGAACAAACTTTTTCGCGACTCGGCGCACTTACACTGTGACGTCAAAAGTCGTGTTTAATTGTTTATTTCACTTTTCAACACATCCATATCTAAACATCTATCAACGTTTCCTATACTATAATTTTCAAAATGGTTTTGATTTTCACGTTTGATCGATTCACTGTTCATGTTAGTGCAGTACCTATTTTAAACTATATCAAACGACAGTCCATGTCCATAGTACCTTCCTATATTTCTTCATGACTTGATATTATCAATATTAGGACAAACCATTCATTAGTTTTTTAACTACCTTATGATTGTCACATGTATAACATAAAAATTGTCTGTTATTTCATGATCACGGTGGGATACATCTCCCCAACTCGTCTTCATTATACCAAGAGAACTGTCATTAAAGTGCAAATTATCAATCATGTATCAAAATAACCAAAACCCTTATTTATCAGCTTGCATTATGTAAACTTTTGTCCAAAAGCTAGTTAATAATGGATGGAAATAAATGACATATGCCATACTCGTTATTCTTTAAGAAAGTCGTTTGCAACGAGTTAAAAAGCCTAAGTGAGATAAGTATTTCAAACTAGTAACAAGTTTCTCAGTTGTAGTTCATCTTGATGATGTCTTGAACCATGTCTTGAAAGCAAGTAATGAAAATTGCTATTGCTAGATAAACATAAGTGTGTAGCAGATTCACACGCGTGTGATTGACGTGAAATGTACACACTCAGAAGCCACGAGTGGAATCAATAGGAGAACTGGGATGATTGACATGATGTTTACCGTAGTGTGCATCTCCGCCCCATCAATGGCGGTTCAGCAATCAGCCGGCCTGCTCCTAGCGCTTAGTGTGGAATAGATTTACAGTGCGATTGATAGAAAACTAGGCCAGTGATGTTTGTGAAGGATTGGACCTTTCACGAGTTTGGAGAACTCAAGTAATTATTGTTTTTGGGCTGTCGATGGGGAGGAATTGGGACAGGCACTGTTTGAGTGGTAACATTCGCCTCCAGTTAGAAAAATATTGTTCGATTTTGATTTATTAAGTTTTAAGATCAGATTTATCAATAAAACCTCCAGACCATGTTCAAGCTGTCTTTCATTTACAAAACACAAATGTTTAAGAGGCCTAAGAACTAAGTCTTTTGAAACACTGCTCTAGATCTTGCTTAACTTGAAGAAAGATGTCTGTCGTAACAGTGATGATGGTTTCTCTTATTTCATGCACGAGAGTGATGGACACGTAATTGAAAACAAATGACGGAAAATGAAAATATGATTATATACACGGTCGCTTTGTATCATCTATCAAATGTGATGTTTATATTTTTCCAAGTATGGAGGCATATATGGATGCATGTGAAACCTTCGTGTTTTGTGTTCATTTTTAGCTCATCAGGACTGAAAGTCCAGATGGGCTTATGGCATGGCCCGTCGTCCGGCGTCCGTCCGTCCGTCGTCCGTCGTCCGTCGTCTGTCGTCCGTCGTCCGTCGTCCGTCCGTAAACTTTTGACACTTTCGACTTCTCCTCATGAACCATACACATTAGAGAGCTGAAATTTTGTGTACAAGTACCTTAGCATATGGAGATTCTAATTTGTAACTTTGGTGACCCTGTGACCCCAAATAGGGTCACAGGGGTCACAACTTTAAAAACCTATTTTCATCTTCTTCTCCAGTTCCAGAAGGACTAGAGAGTTAAAAATTATATGTGCAGACTCCTTGGCTAATGGGGATTCTAATTTGTAACTTTAGTGACCCTGTGACCCCAAATAGGGTCACAGGGGTCACAACCTTAAATATCTATTTTCATCTTCTTCTCCAGTTCCAAAAGGAGTAGAGAGTTAAAAATTATATGTGCAGACTCCTTGGACAATGGAGATTCTAATTTGTAACTTTGGTGACCCTGTGACCCCAAATAGGGTCACAGGGGTCACAACCTTAAAAACCTATTTTCATCTTCTTCTCCAGTTCCAAAAGGAGTAGACAGTTAAAACTTATATGTGCAGACTCCTTGGACAATGGGGATTCTAATTTGTAACTTTGGTGAACCTGTGACCCCAAATAGGGTCACAGGGGTCACAACCTTAAAAACTTATTTTCATCATCATCTTTAGCTCCTAAAGGTCTATTGAGCTGAAAGACTGCATGTAGACTCTTTGGCCAATTGGGATTCTAATTTGTAACTTTGGTGAACCTGTGACCCCAAATAGGGTCACAGGGGTCACAACCTTAAAAACCTATTTTCATCTTCTTCTCCAGTTCCAAAAGGAGTAGAGAGTTAAAAATTATATGTGCAGACTCCTTGGACAATGGGGATTCTAATTTGTAGATTTCGTGACCCCATGACCCAAAATAGGGTCACAGGGGTCACAACCTTAAAAACCAATTCTCATCTTCTTCTCAAGTTCCAAAAGGTCTAGAGAGTTAATATTGATATGTGCAGACTCCTTGGACAATGGGGATTCTAATTTGTAAATTTGTTGACCCTGTGACCCAAAATAGGGTCACAGGGGTCACAACCTTAAAAAACTATTTTCATCTTCTTCTCAAGTTCCAAAAGGTCTAGAGAGCTGAAATAATATGTGCAGACTCCTTGGACAATGGGGATTCTAATTTGTAACTTTGGTGAACCCGTGACCCCAAATAGGGTCACAGGGGTCACAACTTTAAAAACCTATTTTCATCTTCTTCTCCAGTTCCAGATTGACTAGAGAGTTAAAAATTATATGTGCAGACTCCTTGGCTAATGGGGATTCTAATTTGTAACTTTGGTGACCCTGTGACCCCAAATAGGGTCACAGGGGTCACAACCTTAAATACCTATTTTCATCTTCTTCTCCAGTTCCAAAAGGAGTAGAGAGTTAAAAATTATATGTGCAGACTCCTTGGACAATGGAGATTCTAATTTGTAACTTTGGTGACCCTGTGACCCCAAATAGGGTCACAGGGGTCACAACCTTAGAAACCTATTTTCATCTTCTTCTCCAGTTCTAAAAGGACTAGAGAGTTAAAGACGATATGTGCAGACTCCTTGGCCAATGGGGATTCTTAATTGTAGATTTCGTGACCCCATGACCCCAAATAGGGTCACAGGGGTCACAACCTTAAAAACCTATTTTCATCTTCTTCTCCAGTTCCAAAAGGAGTAGAGAGTTAAAAATTATATGTGCAGACTCCTTGGACAACGGGGATTCTAATTTGTAACTTTGGTGAACCTGTGACCCCAAATAGGGTCACAGGGGTCACAACCTTAAAAACCTATTTTCATCTTCTTCTCCAGTTCCAAAAGGAGTAGAAAGTTAAAAATTATATGTGCAGACTCCTTGGACAATGGGGATTCTAATTTGTAACTTTGGTGAACCTGTGACCCCAAATAGGGTCACAGGGGTCACAACCTTAAAAACTTATTTTCATCATCATCTTTAGCTCCTAAAGGTCTATTGAGCTGAAAGACTGCATGTAGACTCTTTGGCCAATTGGGATTCTAATTTGTAACTTTGGTGAACCTGTGACCCCAAATAGGGTCACAGGGGTCACAACCTTAAAAACCTATTTTCATCTTCTTCTCCAGTTCCAAAAGGAGTAGAGAGTTAAAAATTATATGTGCAGACTCCTTGGACAATGGGGATTCTAATTTGTAGATTTCGTGACCCCATGACCCAAAATAGGGTCACAGGGGTCACAACCTTAAAAACCAATTCTCATCTTCTTCTCAAGTTCCAAAAGGTCTAGAGAGTTAATATTGATATGTGCAGACTCCTTGGACAATGGGGATTCTAATTTGTAAATTTGTTGACCCTGTGACCCAAAATAGGGTCACAGGGGTCACAACCTTAAAAAAACTATTTTCATCTTCTTCTCAAGTTCCAAAAGGTCTAGAGAGCTGAAAGTATATGTGCAGACTCCTTGACCAATGGGGATTCTAAATTGTAGATTTCGTGACCCCATAACCCCAAATAGGGTCACAGGGGTCACAACCTTAAAAACTTATTTTCATCATCATCTTTAGCTCCTAAAGGTCTATTGAGCTGAAAGACTGCATGTAGACTCCTTGGCCAATTGGGATTCTAAACTGTAGGTTTTGTGACCCCATGACCCCATGACCCCAAATAGGGTCACAGGGGTCACAATCTTAAAAACCTATTTTTCTCCATTAGATGACAGTCTATGGCAAATTTATTTCTCCTTGGATATTTTAGTGTTGACTTCTTTCACTGTCTGATATTGGCGATCTAGAAAGTGTTGAATAATAATACATTTGTTTTGTAATTTTTTTATAGGTTTTCTTGCAATAGGTAACATCAGTTTCATTTTTAGCTCATCTTGCCTGTATAAAGCAAACTTGATATGATGCCTGATGAGCTACAGAGCCAATGGCTCTATTTTTGTGATTTGTCATGCGATTTCCGGCATTTACCTTTTCCCTGACCCTTCCACCTTTATTTAACTTTCTACTGTTCCTGAAGTCATTCCAGGCATAGTGTATGGGACAAATCGGTTTTACTGAACAAATATGACATTCTCATGTACCAAAGCATATACTTAGAAATATGTGTGTATTAGAAAGCAGCCTATGTACTTAAACACATTTCAAAGCAAGCTTGTTTTCACAATCAATGATGTATTTCAATAACAACTCAAAGTTTCTCAAAACAATCTCCTCTATTCTGTTTTCCCTCTCAAGTTTGAAAAAACAGAAAACGTAATTCCTAATCGTGGTGCCACACATGCTTCAGTTCCTTATAGTTCCTTATAGTGTCCTTATATTTCCTTAGAGTTCCCCTGGGCTGTGTTGTGTGAAGTTCTTTGTCCACCGAGCCCTTGTTAAAGGGTTTTACGTCCAATCAGTCTTTCCAAATGGTTGCATTTTGGTCTTTGACATTATTAATGATAACGGAAGTTCGCTCTTAAATTCCAAAATAACCAGAAGGGCTCTTTATAGCGTTGCCAAGGGCACTAGAGAATGCCTTTGTGGTTCCTTATACTGGTGCCGACCTTGTTGACGGGAAATTCGTAATTGATCGATGGAAGATAAATCTAACGACGCTCTTATGTGACATGTAGAAGTGTTTTGTTTTTCCTTCATCTCCTTGGTTTTGTTTGAGATTGGAAGTGAAGATTAGTGTTTCATTAAAGTACAGGAGTGCAAAAGTAGTCACTTTTTAACTTTAGAGACTAAAAGTTTCAAAGTGATTTTTGCATTTTAGCATCATCGTGCACTGCCCATTTTAGTCTCGGAAGTTACGGTTTTTAAAGATAATGAAACTTAAAAATCTTCTCTATTATCTGCCCTTGACATTCTTTCGTGTTATTAGGCTTGCGTTGTGGTAACTTCAGTGCATTTAGGTTTCAACAACTCATGGCAAATGTTTTATTCAGTTATATTCCTTGGGACCCCTCTGATCACTCTAGTACTACGCATGCTTGGGGGTGATATCCAGTATGAAGCTCCCCTGGGACGTGTTCCCATAAGTGATTTAGAATTCCTCTGCTTCTCGGCCGGTTAGGGTCAATTTGTTGACTTCTTCAGAAGCAGGCTGTACTAATCGATAAGTAATAAACCCTCACAGCCGCCTGTCATTTTGTTTTATTTCTCCATGAGAAGGGCAAACGAATCGATCATTATTTGGCTTGAAGCCTGCTCTGACCACATCCAGTTATTTGATTCGTTGAACCCTCAATCAAAGAGAATGAAACGCTAAAAAGTGTTATCCTTTCATCCAGCGTTTGAAACTTTGGAAGAAGATTATTGGTGTTGGCGACATGAATCTGTGTGTTCGTGTCACTTCGAAATAAACGATAATGTCTTCTTGATTTGAAATGGTCGGATTTATGTTGGTTCCTGGGCAGTTTCACTTTTTATAAAAATAATTGCTTTAAGAATTCAAGAAACGCTTTGGGCTGTGATATTTAATTATAACTTGAGTTAGATAGGAAGAGTGTGAATGGTTTGTTAGAATTGTTGTATGTTTGATGACATACATGCAAAATATCGTTGACTATAATTAGAAATTAAATGTAATGTGTTCGATTGTTTGTGTGCAGAACCTTAAGTCCACACTCCAGATCTTCACTTGAGCAGCTGTTTAAACCTTCAATGTCGTTACATGTCAAAGATTTGCATAATGTGCACATAAAATTTATAGTTCATCGGTCCCCTCAAATAAAAGAATTGAAATTGATATCAATGGAGAATGATATTTTTATTGAATATGAAAATAGTGTTAGAAATTTGCCACGATTACCTACCTTTATCTGAACAAAAGCATGAAAACGAAACCAAAATTCATCTTACTAACTCTAATTAGATTTTCATGAGTATTTCCTTTTTTCGTGACCACCAGTGTCTTCATAATAAGAGGATTATTGATAAAGGTGCAAACATCTTCCACTTTCATGTCCTTTACGTATGCCACATGTACACCACGTGGTGTGTTGATTGCAACAATTAGAGTCCAGTACTGGAGGAACTAATCAGACTGGCTCCAGGTGTACCAGGGACTAGTACCAGACACACCACACCAGAGGAGTTATCAGGAACTAATACAGCCATCCACAACATCTGAAGAAGAAGATGGTTATTCGAGCTCTTCTGCTGTATGGTTCCATATTTAGAAGTGGTTGGCTTCAGAAAATGATTACTGGTTTCCAGGTACCGTCAGTTATATATATTAATGTGTTCGTTAACCCTTTGCCGTTTATTTATTCAATTGTCTTCATGATCATCTGGTTAGAAGGCAGGATATGAGAGTCCTGCTGTATTATTCCATTTTTAGAAGTGGTTGACTTCAAAAATGGTTCCTGGTTTCAAGGTACCGTCACTTAATTTATCACTGAAGCTCTAAAAGTATTGTTTTGTATTCATGTGTTCGTTAACCGTTGGCCTGATTATTAATGCAATTGTCTTCATCATCAACTGGTCAGAAGGAAGAATATAAGAGTCCTGCTGTATGTTCCATGTTTAGAAGTGGTTGCCTCAGAGAAAATGGTTCCTGGTGTGCAGATACCGTCTTTAACAGAAACTCTGTATAGTTTTGTATTAATGTGTTCGTTAACCCTTTGCCTGCATATTAATTGAATTGTCTTCGTGGTTTACCTTGACAATGACAATACTTTATTACCCCGAGGGGAATTCTTTTAACATCATTTTCTTTTTTCAATAGGAAGGATATTAGAGTCCTGCTGTATTGTTCCGACGTGTGAAGGAAAATATTGTTATTCAAGCTCTGTCGCTGTGTTGTTCCACGTTTAGAAGTGGTTGACTTCGGAAATTTATCTACGGAAATGATCACTGAAACTCTTTATGGTTGTGTATCCATGTGTTCGTTAATCGCGTGCCTGCTTATTAATTCAATTGTCTTCGTGATCAACTGGTCAGAAGGAAGAATATAAGAGTCCTGCTGTATGTTCCATGTTTAGAAGGGGTTGCCTCCGAAAAATGGTTCCTGGTGTGCAGATACCGTCTATAACAGAAACTCTGTATAGTTTTGTATTAATGTGTTTGTAATCCCTTTGCCTGCGTATCAATTCAATTGTCTTAATGGTCAACTTGTTTTATGCTCACGACATTTATGAGGCTATTCCTTGGAGATTATGAAATTATGAGTTATGATGAAACATAAAGCTGTTTTCAAAGGTAATGACATTGTTGATATAAATATTAAGTAATTTCACCAGGTGACATGACAAAGTCAGTGTTTCTAAGAATGTGTGCTTCGCGTTGAAAAGGAACTCGTAAGATTATGCGTTACTAAGGTCACGAACGACTAAATTAAGGTATTTACCTTTACAATTCATAATAACCCTCTCTTCCAGAGAGCATTTGTTCAATTGATTAATGCACCATCAGGTTTTCCATATAAAATTCATTTCATTTTAGCTGACATTGGTCCGGTATTAGGACTTCATTTAGTGAGACCACACCGCCTAACGTCCCCGCTCAACGCCGCCATCTCCTGATAATAGGATGTATTTGTTAAGATGAAAAAAGCGCCATCGCCATTATTAAGGCTATTTCCTGAGTGTAAGGACTGCATTCATCTGAACGGTCAATACCATTACCATATTGACGGAGTTGATGTAGTTAACCATAGCAGAAGGTTTCAACTTGACAGTTACATTTTACTCGCAGTGATAACTTGCTTTCAAAATTCATAGAGATTCTTTGGGCAGATCATTTTTTGCATCGTGAGGGATTTGAGATTAAATTTATTCTTAGGTTCCCTCGTAAACTTGTATTGGCCTTCGTAAGAAAGATAAAAATACATTTTTGTAATACGTTTTTTACTGGATATCATTTTTGCCTTGCTATTTTGTACAGCACATTATTCACTTTCATAATACTAAGCATTGTTAAGTGAAATTATTATTGTTAAACTTGTTGAAAACAATATTTATGAATTTCCAAATGTGTTTGGACGACCTTTATGACAGAGAGACACACAGTACGATCAGATCTGAAGGAGTAGGTTAGCGCTGTTGAGAGCTCACGGGAGATATCAAACATAAGCTCTTGTGGTTCTGTTTTCCGTTACCTGTCAGGCTGAATTTGTCTGCAGTGTTCAGAGCTTCAACATCCCAGAAAACTCTGAGAGTCTTGGAATTAGCATTTGTGAACGGTAGAAATGGTTTTGTTGCAATAACGATGTCAAACCGGGGACGAATTTGGCGATTTAACGCTGGTGTTCGCCCACGGTTTGAAAAATTATCACATCCAAAACTAAACTTTTGATCGATAACGCTGTTTTCTAAATCCCAGCAGCACACTTGAATTGAATGCGGGGGCAGTTACAACTTGCAATCAATGTTTTATGCTCAAACTCACTAACTAGTAAATGTTATCTTCTTCTTGATACTGGTTGTTTAAACTGTGGGTTGGAAAGGTAGCGTTTAGGAATCTGTTTTCTCTCCCTTTCTGACGCTGATCAAACAAACGGGTTCTTGAAGCTACGTTATCATATTAGTTTGTATACGTTACCTCATGCGGTCTTACATAGCACTTAGTATGCTTTACATTGAAGGTTGTATTTCAGATTTAAAGTGCAAGATTCAGCAACAGAGGTATTTAATTATTATTACAACACAGTTATATAATAATCATCACACTTTTATTACACTGTTGGAGGCTACTGGGGGTGTTAACACCCTGTTCTTGATGTATCCGTGGTAACACACTTGTTTACAATCCATAAAAGCAATGACAAGAAATGTTCAAGAAATATGATGAGCTATTTTCTATTCCATCAGAATTGATTTTTAACTTAATTATCTTTTTAATGTAAAATCGAATACGATTCAACAACATTTTTCCCATTGTGATTGATCGCGCCTCGAGGTTTTTGTTTTAAACCAGGGATGGTGTCCCTCTTATCTCTTGTTTGATTCATCGTTGAATAAAGTAATATGACACGATGCCAATAAGCATCTTTCAGGATTTTGAAATAAAAATAAAAACTTAAATTTAACCCGATCAGTGTTATCAGTAATAGTATATCATAATGACATAATGAAAGTCGTGATTCAGTACAAGAATTTGAGAATCTGTTATTCGAGAGCATGGATCTTGTGTATCACTCCTCTTATTCAGTAATGTTTGATACTTTTACAGTTTGTTTGCCTCTTGTGACATTTTAGAACATTAGAAATTCAACAAGGACAACATTTTAAGGATGAAAACGTCGTAATGCGTAGAGTACTCTGCGAATAAAGAAGTTACCATGCATAAAATGTTGTTCTTATTAGTTGTGACCATTAATTCGTATATATACGTAGAGGATCGAAGTTGATGAAATGGGATTTTCTAATTCTCGTCCTTACCGTTCTTGAAAACATACAGAATCGACTTCATGTTGCGCAATTTGTTCACTGACAAATATATATATACGTTTGTCTGTTAAATAACCATCCAAATATGGACGCGATGGTTACGTTCTTAAAATATCAATAATTGTAGGCGTCGTAGTGAGCAAATGTCACTAACTTCAAAGTTTCAATGATATTGGATATGCTTGACATGTAAATGTTTAATATGCGGCTATTTGAGTTACATAAAGCAGATCTTCATATGTAAACGTTTTTCAGTATTAAAAAAATCATCGATTTCAACGAATTTTACGACAAAGCCAAGGTTTGTGATTGCTTGTAGTTAAATAGTTTTTTTCCTGAATTTTGAAAAAGAAATCAAGACAACCAATGCATTATCTATTCATTTTAGGACATAACGATATAGATTGGAGAAATGTGTTTCCATGGTTACGTTCAATACACGTACGTTGAAAAGGCGCCGCAACCCATAGTACTATCCAGCTTGACGTGTCATGATAGTAAACTTATTTATCAAGCCCAGTATGATTTACAAATTTATTGCACTATTATTTATTCGTTGACGTTGCAACATAGAAGCAAAGAACGTAACATCATCGTATACATAGAAAGTTGCAGCAATTTAAACACAGAACGTTACAGCATCGTAAACACTGAACGATGCAGCATCGTAAACACAGAATGTTACAGCATCCTAAACACAGAATGTTACAGCATCGTAAACACAGAACGTTACAGCATCCTAAACACAGAACGTTACAGCATCGTAAACACTGAACGATGCAGCATTGTAAACACAGAACGTTACAGCATCGTAAACACAGAACGTTACAGCATTGTAAACACAGAACGTTACAGCATCGTAAACACATAACGTTACAGCATTGAAAACACTAAATGTTATAACATCGTAAACACTGAACGTTACAGCATCGTAAACACATAACGTTACAGCATTGTAAACACAGAACGTTGCAACATCCTAAATACAGAACGTCACAACATCGTTTACACAGAACGTTGCAACATCGTAAACACTGAACATTATATCATCGTAAACACAGAACGTTATATCATCGTAAACCCATAACGTTACAGCATTGAAAACACTAAATGTTATAACATCGTAAACACTGAACGTTACAGCATCGTAAACACATAACGTTACAGCATTGTAAACACAGAACGTTGCAACATCGTAAACACAGAACGTTGCAACATCCTAAATACAGAACGTCACAACATCGTTAACACAGAACGTTGCAACATCGTAAACACAGAATGTTATCTTCTTGTCAAGGAGAAAAAAATGAAAGAGCATGGCAAAATGTGCTTTATGTCTCTTTTGGACTTACGTCCCTTATCCATTATAAGAATTGATTCACAATTTATGTTTCATCATTATTACAACATTTAACAGAAGAAGTTGAATTTTTCGTAAACAAATATTTAGATATAATTTCTGTCCATCAGTTTACATTCAATAATGACAACATGTCAGTGAAAACACCTCCTTAATCATACACGAAGGTCTTTAGAGGGTTTTGCGCAATAACCCTAAATGGAAACAATGTCTTCAATATCCATCAACATCATCTCTGTTATCTTTTAGTTTTATTCGGCTATATACGAATGCTTTCAAAATAAGACAACTTTGTCATGATATCATTCTATACAATTTTCATGATTTTCATTGTGTATTTTTGTGTCGGTTTTCACAGTTTTATTTCAAGCACCTTACGATTATTTCCCTTCCCCTTGCAGTTAAGCCTAAAAGCAGCAAGAAGTCGGGTCGGCCGCTGACGAAGCGGACAGTGTCCTACCCACCCATGTTCCCGACCATAGTGGAGAAGGTGGAGGAGGAGGAGAAGGCGGCACATGAGACCGCCCGCTCTCCCCCATCACCCCTCACCCAGCTCTATGATGGACTCACCCTCCAGACGAGACACACCTGGCCCAAGTTCCTCGGAGACTGGGCATATGTTGAGAATGCGCACCGCAATGGAGGTACGTAAACTAGGGACTTGCTGGCATCAATACTTGATTAATTATTCTCTCTCATGTTAACTCAGCCAGATCTATTTTGTCCTTAGGAGTTCTTAAAGACGCTAGTAAGATTTGTCAGAAAACAAAATTCCTATATTTGGCCGCCCTATCTTGCTTCATATTATTTGGCAGTTCTTGAGCATTTGCAGTGGCAACTATTGGAGAAACAGTTACTACCATATTTATCTTATTCCTGATTGGGACCAGATATAGCTTTCCTGAAACTTTAGGTTCTCGATCCATGCAATGATGCCCTGTCAGATGGTACGTACTTTGCTTCTTGACATTCTGGAGAAACAAGGGACTGTACGCTAGATACGATATATCGTGAGGTTTACACCAGAAGATATGCTAAATCAATGAGTTTAAACCAGAAGATATGCAATATCCAGGGGTTTACACTAGATGATATGCAATATAGAGGGATTAACACATGATGATATGCTATATCAAGGGAATTAAACTTAAAGATATGATATATCGAGGGAAGTAAACCAGAAGATATGCTACATCGAGTGGTTTACACCAGGAGATATGCTATATCTAGGGTTTTACACCAGGAGATATTCTACATCGAAGGCTTTACACCAGAATATATTTTATCGAGGGATTTACACAAGAGGGTGTGTTATATGAGGGGTTTACACAATAAGATATGTTAAGTCGAAGGGTTTACACCAAAGACTTTGGACATGAACACTATTTTTCGTTACTTTTCGAAGTTTTTGGTCCTTGAGATTTCTTAAACATGTTCGAAATGTACCTCCCAAACACTGCCTCCGCTCCATCCCACAAGCCATGTTGCCACACGTTGGAATAAACCTAATTACTACTACTACTTGAAACCGTTGTCCAAGATTTAATCAACATTTATCACTTTCAAAGTGTATTTTATTTCGTTATCGATAATTGAAACTAAACGTTTTCACCATTGATTTGTAGATGTAAGATGTTGTTGTCCTTGCACATATAATCTCTTTCTTTTCTTACAGTCCATTTGTGTTAAAACGTTACGATAGACTGTTAATGTTTGCTGTGTATGTGTGGTCTCACACCCTCACGACTCGGTTTCAGAAGCCAGTGGCGCTGTAATTAAGTGTTGATTTAGATCACTGTGAGTCTCTTTCGTCTTCAGCCAGTTGCTTCACTCTCTGACTTGCATAATGCCCTGATCACAGTAGAGAGACCACATGTAAAATTCTCGCGTTAAAGGGACAGTCCTATCGGGGTATATATTTTGTGAAAACGAAACTCAAGAATACTTCCTTGTTTATTCTTATATAAGATTAGTACAACATTATTTCACACTTATTTTCTTGTTAGGGATTTGTTCTAGATTTAACAAATTGGCAAACAGAAGATTGCATCAATGTATCCTCTTGAATTTCGTTTCCACAAAAAAATACCCCGATAGAACTGTCCCTTTAAGATTTGAATGTTATTTTATAAAAACAATGGGAACTTTAGTAATCAAATATTCAAGGGATGATGCATCTTGGTCATCCATTGTTGAATGTTAGCGTAGCAGTTTGATTGGTTTACTCACAGCAATGTCGGATAATTCCTGTCAGACTTTTCCTTGAAAAAAAAACAAGATTAACGAGGCGAGTTTGTTTATTTATTTAAGCCCTGGGTGACCGAGGGTTTTTAAAAATTGTTCATAGAAAAGGGATACTTTCACACTGCAATACCGTTAAAATTGTGTTATATCTCAATTTTTATTATTTATTGAAACATTCGATATATGCAAATGAAATTTCAAAGTGTGTTTAAGGGTAGAGTGTAGAGGAATAATCTGCGGTACAATTTTATCTGTGGTCTTGTTATACTAGTATTTGTTCACTGCACACTTGTAGAAACCTTTTTATTTTGTAAACTGTGCGTGAAAATCCCCCATTTCTTGGTTTTTATTTCCCAACAAATGCACAACTCTAAGGCCGTTTATCAGTAAATCACCAGAGTGTTTCTCTAAACGTCGCCCCATTTTCCTCTCAACGTGTCAGGCATAAACGAAAACCAATTTTTATTTTTGTAAAATGGCAAAGAAAACAAAGCACATAGCTAATTATAACGTCTGGCCCAGAATCGGGATTATGCAAGTCAACAATCAAGCAATCGTCGTTGTATTTACGTTTCTATGGTTACAAGAAGACGTAACACTCAAATTACATAATCCATATTTCATTGGCCATACTTGTTTGAAAAGACGGCGAACAAACCGTTAGCATGGTTTGGACGTATCGCAACATGGATAGAAATTGTGTCGACACCTTCCAGACTGGTTTCTCTCAAATATCTATGGTATGATATGATGCTTATGATTTCGAAATGTTACGGAAGTTAAAGAAAGATTTACAGCATATCTATCTCCCTCTTGTAAAGGATAATACACGATAGTCAATCTACTAGAACTAGAAGTAGTCTAATTCCTCCCGATGTAATGGCGGGTTTTGATGACGTATGAAAGACTTACAGATATGTAAATAGATTTACAAATGATCAGCTTTTACCAAGTATAAACTCATCCATATTGTGGCGCGTACTCCAATTAAGTATTGCCAATGAGAGTAACCTATTTATCAATGGTTATGGTTATCGTTATAGTTATGAAATAGCATGATGTAATACGCTGTTACAGTAACAAGTCAATTGGTTGTCCTTTGTTCTACAATCTGTGCAAATAACCTTTATTGTTCTTAGGTTACACGAAGCTCATTATTGCTTTCCTTGTTTTCTACATCTGTTCATTTGAATGTGATATTATGTTATGTTTTGCAGAACAGTAAGATACGTTCTATAGAAAGTCAGTTGAATTATAAAATGAGCAATTTGAATAATTTCAACCGTGGTCTGAGGCATAACTGTTTCAAAATAATCACTTTCGAGATACGAACTCACTCCATCAATTGGTTTCCTGTTCACAAGTCCATTTCTCGAAGGCGTCAATATTTTGAGAGTGTTATACCTCAAAAAGTGGTCGATTTTAGTCAGACTGTAAAATGAGCATAGTGATAACTAACCATACAACTTTCAGGATCTAACAGGTTGCATTAGTTTGAAAGATTTGTCAAATAATGACGTCTTCTGGCTGCTGTTCTCGTCACGGCCTCCACTGGAATGCGGCAGCAGAGTAATGATGAGCCCCTTATTGCTTTTTGTCTATGTTCAATGTTCTACTCTGTCTGTACAATGTTTCGCTGAAGGGGATTTTATGTACAATAATATTAATAATTTGCATACCTTGCTTTCTGCTTTTGGTGTATCCCTGGGATTGCTAGTCAGAATTTTGCCCCGTGCACAATTGAAATGTTCATGCAATTGTTTCGGTTTCTTGACCATCATAATAATGATGAGCTTCCATACATTTGGTTGTGCACATTCATCACATATATATTTCTCCCTATTCAAAAATTTAAATTTCACCAGTGACGCTATATACGGAAGTCTTTGACTCACTTCACCCTAGCACCATGTAAATCTTTAACATATAATGTATCCCTAAATGTAACGTCAACACCAGCTAGTGTCGTTATGAGAATGTTCAATAAAGATTCATGTACGATTTGTGTTAATTACCACAGGTTCTGTTTTATGTATACTGTTTTTAAAATATAAATGTATCTTTATAGTGGATCTTGTTGATCATTTGTCCATCATAATGTTTTTGATAGGGAGATATAAGTTCAGGGTTGCTTTGATTCCTTCGATGTTGCAAAGTCACTGAATAGAAAATACGATTTGATGCTGTTAGGTTAAAATTCAGATAACGTCATTTATTCCAATTGTCTGAGACATTATTCATTTCAATATCAAAACTTTCCTTATCTCTTTACAGGGTCGCTAGGCAGTGAAAGCGAGTCCGAAACTGGTGACGGCCATTCGCTAGACAGTATAGAGCACGATGAAGTCTTCTCGGAAGAGAGCTGTGAGAAATCTTCAGAGAGCAGTTCGGCATCTTTTTACCTCAGCAGCGAGGACGCGACTCCAGGGACGCCGGATTGCTTTAATGGGGGAGTGAAGGAGATGAGCGATGACTCTCTCAATGATACCGCTTCAAATGAAAACGCTTCAAATGGAACCGAACCCTCTGGAAACGAAACAGTTTCCAATCGAAATGACAACGGTTCTACTAAAATTGAAAACACATTTTCAGGAGTGCAGACAGTTTTCAATGATAACGAAATACTCACAATCCGAGGAGAAATCGGGTTCAACGAAATTGTTTCCAGTGGTTCCTCTGGACTTGACAACGTGCCTGATAATGGGAATCGGGACATTGCTAAGCAAGCGGACATACGTACCATACCCGTGAAAGTGTCGGAAGGTGAAAAGTCGTTAACGTCTGAGCCTAATAACAATGACGCAAAAGTTCTTCGGAGTAAGAAAGATTTTCACCTTCCTCTGGCAAACGGAAGTTCGTCTTCGGAGATCAAGGTCAACGACAATGAAGATAAGGTGAAGAAGAAGAAAGATAAGGACTCGAGTGGTAAGAAAAGTGAAGAAAAGAAGAAAACCTCTGATAAAGTCAAAGGGGTAAAGAAAACAACGAGTTCGGATAAAGAAAAAACAGACAAACCTTTAAAGAAGTCTGAGAAGGATAAAGAATCACAAGAGAAGGGGACAAAGGAAAGTTCAGGTAAAAAGAAGTCAGAAAAGGAAGGGTCAAGCCCTAAAAAGTCTGAACACAAAGAAAATTCAAGTCCGAAAAAAGAACTGAAAGAACCATCGAGTAAGCTTATCAAAAAGACAGATAATAAAGAAGAAAAGACAAAATCTAAATCGAAAGATAAGACTAAATCACCACCAACTGAAAAGAAGTCTTCAAAGAAGTCTGAGTTGAAAGACAAAAAGACTGACTCTCCGAAACGAAAATCCGAAAGCAAAGAGAAGCAGACGTGTGATTATATCAATAACCCTGATCCGCCTATATTAGGCAGTGCACGTCCTCTTGTGTTCACGAACTTAGCATCAAAGCTTGCAACTTATTCTTCCCCTGCAAAGAGATGTGAAGCAAGGGGAGACTACTCTCATGATAAACCGGAAGTGTACCACAAGCAAACACTGGATAAAAAGGTCTTAGATAGTGATGAGGCTCGTTGCCATGACAATTATGGACTCGCCCTTGTACCCTCACCCTTAGGGGAGGTTCCATTTGGACGCTATTTTGAAGAGTTTATATTCGTAGTGTGTCTCTTCACGTTCTTGTCACTATGCATTGGAATCCCGTCAGAGACATTTGTTCTTGTAATCTTGGGAATGCATTTCTTCTACTCTATGGTGACCATTTTTGGACTCTGTTAGATTTATGTAGAAAACATTTCTGCTAGGAACACATCAGCATCATAACAATATGTCATCGATCCATTGCCCGAAAATACATTTCTATAGTCATTGTGGATATCCTGTCTGAACCCTTTAGAACAAACATCTGGTAATTGATAATTCAGGATTAACACTTCAGAACCGACTACTTGTTTTAACTTAAATCTGTATTCTTGCAAGTTGAGATTACAAATAATTCACACTAAGGATAAAAAGGTCTGTGTTACTAGAAATGGACACTTAAGGTACATCTTGTCTTCAACAATGTAACGGTCTGCATGACAAGGAATCTAAGTCTTGTGTACGACATAGCTTCACATAACGAAGTTTTTCACAGAATGTATCAACGAAGTATACCACTGTTGACTGGACAATATGGATTTTTATGGCGCTTTGTGAAACACCTATGAAACTCATGTACGCTTTTAATATAACTGTGGTCTCATTTAGTATTCTTTGCTGTAGGGAACATGTATCTGTTTTCAATGGTCCTTCTACTTTCTTTCTCTCTGTCAAACATTTAACTGTAAGTAAAATCAATGTAAGTATAAGTTTGTGTTGAATCACATGGCAGAATGTGCAAACGTTTAGACATCGTTTTGAAATTTTGAAAAAACTTAAGAAATTGTTATGCTATTATGTAAGTTCACTACACATGGAACTCATTATTTCAGAAAAGGTATGTATAGAAGTCTGAATTGCACAATCATCGAAACAGTGTTTCAAATCATCTTTGAATCCAAATGAAGGAGCATTTCGATCTGAGGGCTTTTGTAGAGATTTAATTGAGTTTCAAACGAAAACACATCGAGTGATTTCTGTCTGATGGCCTAAATGATCATTATCGATGCATAACAATACTTCCCAGCTGCAATGATAATGAATAACATGTACATGTACATGTGAGATCATTGGTACAAGACATTCATACAACCTGTGAGATCATTGGTACAAGACATTCATACAACCTGTGAGATCATTGGTACAACCTGTCAACAATATCTATAACTTCAAATCGGTATCCATCAACAAGTGACATGTTTCGGTAACTTGAGTATAAATACACAACACGAGCTATGTGTGAATGTGTGGAATTTGCATCTAAA
This sequence comes from Steromphala cineraria, assembly GCA_916613615.1. Taxonomy (NCBI): domain Eukaryota; kingdom Metazoa; phylum Mollusca; class Gastropoda; order Trochida; family Trochidae; genus Steromphala; species Steromphala cineraria. The sequence continues at coordinate 11,622,189 of OU744720.1, read as the reverse complement.
TTTGTTAAGTCAACGCCTAAGATGGCTGATATTATTTCTACCAACGTTCCGTTCCTGCATTTAATTACTCTCGATTTAAAATATTGTAAATAGTTTAATGGTTGTGTTCAAATGGTGCCGTACACCTGAATGTATCATCCTCGTTCTCCAGAGGCATCGAATAGGCTTGATTTACTCCTAGCGTGTCGTGACAGCTGTTTGCACCTTTCAAAACTTTCAAAAAATATTACCGACACTATGTACTGTCTTGGTCTTTTTGCACAAAGCTCGTTGGTGTTTAGACCGTGCTTCGCCGTAACACTGGGTTATAACCAACTAATGAAACTCTGTGCAAGAAAGAACATTACCTGATCTATGCCAGACATGTTATAAGATATGCATTTTATATGTAGAATTTAGAAAGATGAAACTTTGTAGTTGAGCCAGGCACAACTCTTTGGATATTGGTTGCATGGCATATTGTATATTGCATTAAACTTTAGAAATATAAAACAATGAAGTCTTGATTATTAAGCATTATGATGTTACTACAGTCAGTTTGTTAATTACAAGAACAAAGAAATACACGGAAGTCGTTAGTATTTCATTATGATGTTTGTAACAATCAGCTGTTTGTGATGTACAGTGGCAATGTACATAGGTTTTATGAAGACATCTGATGGCATTTGTTATAGATCCTGTTTTCGGTACTGTACATTGGTTGTATGATATTGGTTTGATCATTCACTAACAGTTACAGTATATATGAGAGATTATACAGTCTTCACTAATCTATATTGTACAGAGAGAATTATCAGAGGAATAAAACTATAAAACCACAATTACTCGAATTTGTTGTTCTCGAAACTCATTTTAATACACTCCAGGTCATGACTAAAACTCGACATCCAAACAACGTACTTGGAAGTACAGCTCAAACCGATGTCCAACATCTTTCGTAGTTTTACGTAGTCCAAACATATGTTTAAACTTATAGCCTATCAACTTAGGTATACAGATACTTCAGCATCCGAGGTTTCTAACATTCCCCCACAACATTGCACATTGTTTGTAATAATATCTCCATACAAACAAGACTTGAACATTATAAACTAGCGTCCAAAAGAAAAGCTACCATACAAAACTATATAGTTCAATCCACAGCAGATTTAAATGAATAAAAAAAGTTGTACCATTTTCCCAGGCGTCAACTTACATCAATGCCAAATTTTGAAACGTTACCTTTTCATGTTTGCAAAAAACATGCTTATAGAAAAACCATCGATTTGGAATCTTCTTAACTAGATGAGATACTTTTGCCTGTTTTAAATCGTTCTAGACCATTAACGCGTCAACGAATTCATGTCAAATAATATGCCTTATATAGATAACGTTGTTTCTTTCTAAAACTCCGTACTTTACCAATTTTAAACTGAAATTACGAAGTTTATGTGCAAAAAAAACCAATTTGAAATTTCGATTTTTGCACCCCATGTACGTTTGAAGAGACACAAAATCAAAAGTATATTTTCATGAAGAATGAAAATGTGTATATTTCTTCACAAGACATATGCCTGTCGGATGCACTAAAACTCGACCCTGTTAGGTTAAAGAAATGTGTTTTGACGACGTTGAAAACTTGGTAGCGTTTCTTTTGGACACTAGTTGACATTGACAGATGAAAAGGAACATATCGCAATAAACACAATGAAATGTACAACCCAAACTGGAAAATGATCGTCAGAATGCCAGGGAGAAGGTTCACCCAAGGGGAAGTTTCTGAAGGCCACAGACTCGTTTGACATTAAACTGAAATCTAATTTGATATTCGTATGAAGGCGGGAAATGGAGGAAACGTGCTTTGAATACACGAGCAATTTCAGAAAAGATGCTTAACAGCCTATGATATTTCTATCATAATTATCCGGGGAATATTTTTTTTCAAATCTTGTTACAATAGTTGCTGCCCATTGCATTTCGTAATATCCATGAGCTACTATGCATAGATCAATCGATATCTGGATTTCTTAACCAAAACTTGTGCAATAATGTTTTATTTAACAGACGCTTCATTGACTTTGTATATGGTTGCAATGGTATGGAGAGCTTGCCTTTGAATAGCCTTTGGAGTATTGGGTTTAGTGCTTAAGTCACAGCAAAAACTTCACGATGTTGTAATCTTAGAATTTCATGATAGATCAAATACAATGGTAGCGAATCACACTTTGAACTGACATTGGCTAGAGAAATCTCACATTCCAGAAGTCAAGTTTTGAATTGAATAATACACGTACAACTAGATATGAAAATAAAATGTGTTTTTCGTTGTTGGTAGCCTTACGTCAAGAAATAGTGGTTTCTTTAGATACATGACCTTAATCAGATCATTGATCTTCATCTTGAACACAATCATCCTCTTAAAACTTGGACAACATGTATGTGTTGCTAAGTTTACATGTTGCTTTTTGTGAGAAATACACAGTATCGACGCTGTACACAATATAGCTTTACAGATAATTGAGTGCTTAGGAAGGTTTTAACTGTTATAAGAAGTTGAAATATTTGAACCAGCATCTTCAAAGGTTGGTATGCGGTATGGTTACTCGGTTTCATGCCCTTCTGTTGAAAACATGTCAATACATTGTTTAGTCGAACAAAAATATTATATGAAAGTACGGTTTTCGAAGTAAAGTTAAGAACAATATTTTTGTCAAATATAGGATATATATATGATCGTCAAACATGTCGATTAGCAATCATAATTATATTGAATAACCAAGTTTATTCAACGTACAAAGAATAAAAGAAGTATTCGGTAATTTTGAGGTCATCTGAAACAACACGTCATGATACATTTAAGCCTGACGCCATTTGATTCCTTTTACTAATGCTGCTGATAGGTTTCTCATACTTATGTATGTTTTTATTTCTTTCATGCCGAGATATCTCTTAAAGGCACTAGTACATGACCCTTCCTCTTACGACGTATCAAGTTTCGTTGGTTTGTGGGTTTAAGAAAACCATGTTAACCCAACGACGTATAAGCAAATAATACTTGGATGGATATTGTCACGTAAACTAATAACTCAATCCACACCTCTATTCACGTACTAGATAGTGCAACTAATGCAACATCACGTACGTAGTAAGGTTCAGACACTGTTTGAGCCCTTGACACGTTCACACTTCTCTCGATCAGTCTGTAGAAACCACAACAGATACGACAACATCTAAACAAGAATGGGTATGATTATAAGTCATGTTTATGTTCAACTTTTTATTTGGTATAAGCTGGCAAATCATCACATTATATAGTACGCGTTGAGTGGGCCTATATATTATATATAACGTTTGGAAATTCTTTTTCGTGAAGCACAAGCTAGATTACCCTCTTAATTTTATAGCACACAAAGCTTTTAATAAAACTGACGGTACTCATCATGCTGTTAGTAAATGCAATGCATGGTTTTCTAGGGATCATTTTATATTAGAATTGGTAGTAAAGAGACCTTGTGCTGAAAAGTAACACGTTATGGCTAAATGGTTCATTATTGCGACAAAAAATTTATTAGTAACGATTCTATTCGAAACAAGGAATTCGTTGCACAAACAAACTCAACAATAAGGTTAACAATAGCGTCATCTTTTAACATTGGACTAAGCCTACCTTTGTTTTTGTGTGGAACATGTACCACCAATGTAATATGATAATATAGTCCTATCACAATATGCGATAACTAAGAAGCTATGTTCATCTTGTGTGAAGTATAAGTATATTACAACCAATGAAAAATCAAAACAATATGTAAAGCTGACAGAAGGACAGTCTGGAGTTGATGTGCTGATGTGTGCTTATATCACTACTTCACTAGTATTCATCTTTGGGAAGGGGAGTTTGAAAATGAAGTATATTTGAGAGACATTTCTAACGCATGTGTGATGATGTAGCACGCCTCAAAGCCAAATAGTTGCTCTTACATCTTAACTAAGGAGTTTAGGAAACAATGTATGATTCATAATGACAGTATTCAAACAGACAAGAAATCATCCATTAAATCATGAAAGAATTTTTGTATAAAGGAAAAGCTAGGACTCAATAATAACATCGCATTCCAAAGCTACTTTAATACTACACACGACTATTGATTGAAACATGTTTTATTATTTCAAAAAAAGGATTGGGCACAAGTTGTCAAACTTAGAAAAGACCTCCCCGATTATTTACAGCATTCATCTTACAATAACGTACAACAGAAAGTTATAGGATATGTACGAGAGAAGTCGGTGAAAGCTTGCAGTAGGCTATATGATATATACAGGTGAGCAGATTTGAAAACATCTTGATTTTTACAAAGAGAGAGACCTGCATTGTCATGTAAAATAAGATTAACAACATTAAGTGCTCTGTTTCTAACAATCTGTTCTAAAGACATTTCACAAACATGGTCACATTTCTGCACTGGTAACATGCAACATTTCTTACATTTATTCTAAATAAATCATAATTAAGTGGCACACGACTATTTATACAATAGATCTCACATACTGCCTACATATATAATAAATAGAAAACAACAAAACTATAAATGAATTGGAGGAAAAGTTGTCTAAAACTGAATCTGAACTGATATTTTTCGTTTTAGTATATTGTGATGTGTTATCAGATAGTTCGGTCTACTGTATTTTTTTTATAAGAACAAGTAACTTTTCTAGATGCAACTCCTGTATTGTGACATCACAATAAAAAAAAGTTGCTATCCAGAAAATAGTGCTGTTCTCAGTTATGTATACAACTTCTAAATGCCTTTCAAAGATTTGAAATCACTTCTATAGAGCCTGACATTTCGTTACGAATAAAATGTTCAACAAGTGTAACTATCTACATCATTATTATTATAAGACATATTATATTTAATAATATAAGTTATTACCAATATAGATCGAAGTTGTTATGAGGAAAAATTGTTCTTTTCACAACTAAGACATACTTTATATTGTTTATATTTTTATATGTTCAATTGTTTTTTGGAACTTAACATTTACAATTTAATTACCCAAAGATTTTCATAAAATTAACAGAATAAAGATTATAATCACATTAATAAGATTGGGAACATCAGTTTATATGTGGAAATAAAACATATTGGAACTTGATAAACTTGTAAAGTTAACTTCATATATTTCGAAGCCCATTTCTCGGATTGTTTATGTTTATAAATATTTGCGTAACACAATCAAGTAATTATAACATAATTATTTTACTCGGCCAATGGAATAATCATAAAGGGGGACAATTTCATTTAGAGTTCTGTGCCCCTTGCTCAAGGGAGGTAACTCTGGTTTATCTCTCTAGAGGCGACAGGTGTTCACTCGGAAATACAGCACATATATATTACCAGATAATGCATTCATTCTCAATTTACAGAAAATCCAATAATTTAATCTGATATCCTTGTTGACGTGTACAATTTCAATAAGTCAAAATGGAACTTGAATCCACAGCTGCAATGGAAGGAAGCCGACAGGGTAACATAACCTTACTGTTTTGCTATATCTGATAATGTGATAACAGTTTCACTGAAACTCGTCATCAGCTGTGTTGTGTTGTCATGCCATCGTTCTGTAGGGGCTTGTAATGATGTTATTATTACTATGACTAGCATACACATATTCCTTTTAAATAACTACCCGTTTCTAGAGCAAATTTTATACAGGATGTGCATTTATTAATTATGTTTGGAATGGCCAAATTATTTAAGAATCAGATCAATGATCACTCTTTATTGTTGGCAATACATTGTACATTGGAAATTCTTTGTGTGTCCATGGCACAGGGCAACCACAGTGCAGCGCCAGTTCAAGCGTTAATGCTGAGTGTCAAGCAAGGCAGCAACTTGACTCCCATAACTTACTGCTTTTGGTATGACGCATCTTGGAATCTAACCTCTGTCTTCTCGGTGATAAGCGGACACTCTTCTCTCCATTGGGAGGTTACCTAAGTTGGATAACTTGTTCCTTATCCCTATTGAAAACACTCTACCAACTGAGCTACAAGCCTACATCCCCATTAGATAAGATGTCTATACATAAATATTTCTTTATTTGTGACCACTGACCAATAGAAATATTCCAACATGGATTGATTGTAAATAGTCCGCAAATGTGCCTTCCCATATTACACACACTTTAGTCAGTGACATCATATAACCAATGTTCTTGCCACAACTGTAGCCTGCCGTTGCAAGAGAAACATACCGTTTCTGTATATTTCTTAAATTCTTAGAGATTAACAGTGAATAGAATCGGTAATAAAGAAATTATTTCCCTGTGAAGTGTTTCATATGACTTTTACAAAATTCATGCAATTTGTGTTTAACCCTCACTCTTGCTCAGGTTATAAAAAATTCACTACCGTTTCATAAAAGTCATATTACACACTTCCTTGGGTGAATATCTCTAGTAAGCAACTCTTTCACACAATGTGTCAGTTACTTGCCATGGTAATCTCAGTGTTATCAAATTAAATGTGGCTAAGTTTTGAATCTCTTAAAAAAACAATGCATTTTAGATATTGGCTGGGTTTCTCTCTGTCATGGATTGGTAGGCTAAAAGCATGTTAATACATGTTACCTGTTTGTTTTTAAATTTTATACACTATTGATTAAAATAATTATTGATAGCATTCGGTAATCATAAACTAGTCAATCTAGCCTGAGCTTCTCCCTCTCTTTTATTTATTATGCACATCGCTTATTAAGTATGCTGCTAATAAACATAAGGCCCATATGTTCTAATGTAACAGCAAATGTATGTTAAAGATAAAGTAATAACGTCCCGTTTAATAACATTTTTATCAAACGAGTGAGTGATTTGGTATTTAATGAGAGAATGTGAGTTAAGTATTGATGCCACTCATGAGAGTCATACAAATATTATCAAACAGGACGGAGTTAGTATTTTGATTAAATCTCACTTAATAACATAGTCGGAAATTTAGAAAAATTCTCTGCAAATATCATTGCAGCCGTCCTGCCGTTTATTGTGAAGTCATGCTTAATGATTATGAGGTCACATAGATAAGTCATGCCGCTAATGGCTGAAATATTGCCCAAGCCGCGTAAAACAACAACTCACTCACATAGATAAGTCAGTGGGGGATGTTATTTCACAATGTTTAATAGCTTTGTAGATCTATAAAACAGCAATATCTTCGACGGTTGAGTGGTAAATTATTAGTTATTGTTATTGTACGGAATGATGATTGAAGATTACCCTGAGATTTTGTCGGCTTTCCCAAAGTATGCTTCCAACATTAGGTTTGACTAATTAGCTCTCAATAGCCGTGTTAAATTGTGCAGTTTTCAAACAAAAGAGTAACTTTTCCCTTTTCACAGCATTTAAATACACGATATGATGATAATTTTAAGAAAAAGTTCTTTTTGAATTAACATAGTTGATAATGGTCATATATGTACAGTGTTTAAAATATAGCCTGTTTGCCAGTCTTTAACCTGGCTACTTTTTGGTCAGGACTGGTAAATTTTAAAAATATTTCTTTATTTTCCCCTAAGGAATTGACAAGTATTTTTCAGGACAGGCTAGGTTTCCAATCTATTTTATACACTGATATGTGTCTCAATGACACACAATGTATGCCTTGAAACCAAGGTCCTGTCTACTGTTAAGCTTGAATGAATATGTACAATCCAATGCATTCTAAAAACATGTGAAAGCTGTCACATTCTAGAATAAAAAATGTTGCCATAGCAACAAGAAAATGATATGTATCTAAGGTTATTTTACAAATATCATTCATTTCAACTTTTTATTACATCACAAAAGTGTTGCAGTTCAGTAACGTAAATTTAATTTTCATTTCAAAAGATTTGAAAATGGACTCTCGTGACAGTGAATCGCTTATCCCATTATTATCTTACCAGATATCTAGCAGATTGATGGATAAGAATGGTAGTTTGCATATTTTCTTTTTGTAATTATTTTAGCCCATGCAGTGTTGAAATCCTTAGTTAATGTTTACAGAAAAATTCAACCAATGATAATCAGATGCTTTGGTTATTTCAGTTTTTGATAATCTTATAATGAAAATGGCCCCTCGGTTGTTGAGCTGTTACCTCTTGTATGTGGACAGGTGACCGAGTGGGTTTGATACAGGACGACCAGCCGAAGAAGGCAACCAAGATGGAGTCAACTGACAGCGACAGTACACGCGCAGAGACATCACCGCTACATAGGAACAAGGCCGCGCAGAACAAACAGAATGCGTAAGTATCTCTCAGGGAGTGGGAAAGGCAGGAGCCATTGGCCATTTTGCTCATCAGTTGAAAAAATGACCAATTAAAATTTTGAGGTTTTAGATAAGATAATGGCTTTATTATCCCAAAGGGAAAATTGTTTTACATCTTATACAGTGCTCCAGGAAATATACAATAACAAAGATAAAACTAGGACTGCCGCGGCAGTACTTAGGTCTTCAAGATTCCTGTTTGACCTTCACATACTGTTTGACCTTCCCATGCATGTCTCAGCTTCACATGCATGTTTGGTAAAGAGGTTTAAACCATGCGGACCAAAACATGACTTTTTTAAATGCAAAGTTTGACCCTTCCTCTTGACCGGAAGTGACTGTTCGCGAGCGATTTTATTCTTTTATCTTGAAGACCTTTCTCATGTGTAACTCTCATGCAAAAATCATGAAGTTCTAAGGTCTGGTTTTTAGCTCACCTTTACAAAGTAAATGTGAGCTTATGTCATGGCGCTTCGTCCGTCGTCCGTCTGTCTGTCCGTCCGTCTGTCCGTCCGCCCGTAAACTTTCAGGAAAAAGACTACTCCTCCTAAACGAATCCAGATATCATTCTGAAATTGTAGTATGTTATACCCATGGTGATTCCTCACAGAAAGGTAGAAGTTTCAGTTTTGAGAATCCAAGATGGCCGCCATGGCAGTCATATTGAATTTTCAATTAGATTTCAGGAAAAAGACTACTCCTCCTAAACGAATCCAGATATCATTCTGAAATTGTAGTATGTTATACCCATGGTGAATCCTCACAGAAAGGTAGACGTTTCAGTTTTGAGAATCCAAGATGGCCGCCATGGCAGCCATATGGAATTTTCAATTAGATTTCACGAAAAAGACTACTCCTCCTTAACGAATGCAGATATCATTCTGAAATTGTAGTATGTTATACCCATGGCAATTCCTCACAGAAAGGTAGACGTTTCAGTTTTGAGAATTTAATATTGCCGCCATGGCAGCCATATTGAATTTTCAATTAGATTTCATGAAAACGACTACTTCTCCTAAACCAATCTAGATATCATTTTCATATTGTAGTATGTTATACCTATAGTGATTCCTCATAGAAAGGTAGACGTTTCAGTTTTGAGAATCCAAGATGGCCGCTATGGCAGCCATATTGAATTTTCAATTAGATTTCATGAAAAGATTACTCTTTCTAAACCAATCTAGATATCATTCTGAAATTGTAGTATGTTATAACTATGGTGATTCCTCACAGAAAGGTAGACGTTTCAGTTTTGAGAATCCAAGATGGCCGCCATGGCAGCCATTTTGAATTTTCAATTAGATTTCATGAAAATGACTACTTCTCCTAAACCAATCTTGATATCATTTTCATATTGTAGTATGTTATACCTATAGTGATTCCTCCCACAAAGGTAGATGTTTCAGTTTTGAGAATCTAAGATGGCCTCGATAGCAGCCATATTGACTTTTCAGCTGCAGATGACACATCATTATTACTCAATTTTAAGCTTTCATCAAGTGATCACTCGCACTATATAAATTCTCTAATTTGAACTTACTAATCATAATATTATCTTGAATATGGAATATTTAAGATTGTCATGCAAGTTGTTCTATATTTTTAAGTGTTTCTAAAACATTAAGATGAAAGACAAACATAATTAATTAATTTGTTTAAAATATTTATGGCAACTAGCTGCAAAAAACCAATGACATTAAACATCATGTTGAATTTTAAACAATGGTATTTCCCTTATATTCCTTTAAATACCACACAAAAGGGGTCAACCAGAGTTCAGATATTCCTGTTGAGTCCACTATGCTTTTCTAATACACATCCCAATACTGTACAGGATGCTAGCATCACAGTCTCAGCTGCTAGACTGTTGCATAATCAACCTGACCCAATTGATATGGTAGAGCATTATGCTATATGGCCATGTGTATGTAATAACAGTTATGGAAATTAGACTTGTATTCTCATGACAGTGATATATTCTTTCTAAGAATAACAACTTACACAAAACTTGTCAACAATAAGCTTTGTGTTTAGCAATCTACATGATAAGTTGATGTGGAAGGAGTTATTTTGCATCAGGTTCCAGTTCCTGTGTTTTACTCATATTTGTACCATTTCCATATCTAACAGAAGTTCTTCTTGACACAAAATCAATATAGGACATAAGCTAACTATATTTTGTGAAATTATATATATTTTTCACAACAATTCATGTTCTCTCTCGTCAAGTCTTTTAATACCACACATAAGGGCTTAGCCAGAGTTCAGGTTTACATGCTCAGCACACTAGGATTAGGGATGTCACGATACAGGTACCTTGCGATACGATACGTATCACGATACTTAGGTCACGATACGATACATATCACGATACACTAAATGCGACATTATTACGGTGAGATACAAAATCGGGGATCAAAATTTAATATTAGAAACAAGACTTATCTGTGTAACAAGCATTTAAACACAAAAATAAGCCAACTTCATCATGAAAAAGTAATTTAAATCTATATCAAAGCTATCTTAACAAGGAATTTAACCAACTCTTGATTTCTTGATTCAATATTCACAGAAAAATTTAACGATACCCACAAAAAAAATTAACGATACTCACTAAAATGTGTATCACGATACACTGTAACTGCATCATGTATTGTATCGTGAACTGTACCACGACGATGCAGCGATGCATCGGTGTATCGTGACATCCCTACTAGGATGATTCTCCAAATATACGTACACAAAGCCTAATACAGTCCAGGGAAAAATGGATCCCCTCTTGCTGCCTCGCAGCAAGGTCCATTCTAGTAAATCTGTCATCAAACCAATTAGCCTAAGCAAGATAACAATCCAACACCCGAGGCACTGGAGAGTCTGTGAGTGTGAGTCGGTGTCATGTTACAATAAACAAACACATCTGGTATTATCCATTGTATCTGCAGTGATTCTATCCTGTGGATAAATGCAAGTCATTTATATGTACACTGCTTAGGAAGATAGTCAGTTTTGAGTTTTAATTACTTGATGTCTACCACAGCAGCAGACATATCTGAAAGGAGGCAATACAAGAAAACAATGATGATGTAAGTACATGATGCATTAACCTTCAAGTTAGATTGTTTATCATGCCTGCATTGAAATTTGATTGTGTTCAAAATATTTTCAAACTACTATGTATACATTTTATTTATCTATATACCTATATACACAATTGGAAAATGTAACATTATTGTAGGAAGTGATTAATAAACCTGGAATTTAATTAAGCAACGACCTGTTTTGTAAATTGAAATTTTGCGTTCTTGACACTTTTTAATACATTGAATTATTCTTGACATAGCAATTGCTTATTTCTCCAAAAAATTATTGAAAAATAAAAGTCCACCATAAGCACAATCTATTAAAATGAAAGGACAAATGTGATGGCATTGGATATGACCCAAAATATGTCCTAAAGAAGACATTTCACAGCAAATTTGAGAATTATTTATTGTAAACACCATGTTTGATACCAAGTGGACATTCAAACACCTTAACTTATTTTATCATGCACGACAAGACACTAGCAAGACGTTGAACTTTTAGTTCTTTTTTTAATAACATTTGAGAAAATCCCTACAACTTTAGCATCTGTGAATAAGTTTAATATTATTTTTGTTCAATTTGTTGCTTAAAACAGTTTCACTTCAGACAACACATTACCGTTAATACTTGCCAGATTTTGTTCATTATGAAACCTTAATGAAATTGACAGTTTCACAAATTTGTGAGTCGAAGGTCGTTACTGCTCTAAAGATACTTTGGTTAAAAAGGCAAATACTAAAATATCACCAGTTCAGTTAAAAGAATTACAATAATCTCATCACAGCAACATATTTTGACTTGTGTGTTCCATTATATGATTATGACGTAATTTCAATTTTGATACTAAAAATCTGTTTTCCATATTCAGTTGAACACTATTTGAATAATCGCTTTCTTTTCTAATCTGCTTATGTTTGTTTTTCAACATCACTAATTATTTTCCTGGCGCGTTGTCTTCCTTCTTATAACGATTTTTCGGTTATCAATTCTGGATGATTCTTAATTAATTGATGACAGTATATAAACTTAAACATTGGTTTCAATACATTGTACTCAATTCAAGTCATCATTATAATGATTTCCTGTCAAATGCACATTATTTCAATTGTGAGACTTTACCTAATCAGGTCTGTAATACACAAATTGCTACACTCTCCTTAAAGGGGCAGTAGCACGTTTTTAGGGGGGATATAAGGTGATGTCAGGAAAATGAAATTTTATGCTTCCAATTGAAAGACAATGTATTTAAGCTAGATGCAGCAGTAATAATTCAAATATATAACGTTTAGTTTAGCCATGCGATTGCTTTTTCTTACACAAAATGAATTAAAGGTGTTCACACAAAAATGGCCGCCAATGGATTTTATGTGAATCTTCATACTTCGTTCTTTGACTATGGATGATTGGCTTGTGTAATGAGATTTTTGACACTGTCAAACTAATACATTTAGCATAAACTTACAATTATTAGTGAAAATGTTAAAATATAAAATTTTCAAAAAACGTGCTACTGCCCCTTTAAGGATCTGGGGCTAGCAGCCCTGCCTGCTTGTATATTGCATAGTAATCCTGACCTAATTGATAAATAGAACATAATGGACTTTATGGAAAGTATATAAATTGTCTTTATGAAAAGTATACTTGTATTCTATTAATAGTAATACTTTTTACAAATAAAAATTTGATAAAAAAAATGATAAAAGTTGTTCACTCCATCAGTGGGTTACATAATTCCTGACACTTCATATATGGCAAATAACATAGCCAGTGAGGGATAAATAAACATTTTTTGATCATCTATATCTGATTACGGTCTGAACAATGATTATCTAGATAATTATAATGATCATTCAATTCAAACAAATCCTTTTCAAAAGCATTTAAAATGATTAAATTTGTTCACTCCCAACACTAACTGTTAGGTTTTTTACCCCTTTGTTCCCATACAATTAATTTATTCCAAATTGAAAATTTTGGTTAATGAATAACAAATTATCTTTTATTTTGTTTGTCATGCTAATAAAAGATATCATTTAATATTCATCTTCAAAACTAATTGAACAGCTGTCTGAACAATTCTTTTTTTTACAAAGTCTTTCTCACCAATTCTCTCTGTTAGTTAAGATACTACAATAAACATATTACTGAGTTGACCTCCAGATTATTTCCATTGCAAACCTCTCTTCTACCCCCACCCCTTCTATCCCCCCTTTCCCTCCTCCCCTATTTTCTCCTGTCCTTTCATTGCAAACCTCTCTTCTATCCCACATTCCTTCTATCCTCCCCCCTTTCCCCTCCTATCCTTCCAGCCCCTCTCCTGCAACTCTCGTATTGCATATTGAAATGAGGGGAGGACACTCACTATATGGAATAACAGTATCTTACATAAGAGGATAAGTTACATAAGCTACATGCAGGTGCAAGAGGTTATCATAGGTCATCATATCTAGTAATTAGCATAAACCCCCATGTTCCTAGCCTATTCTGACCAATCAGATTGCACTAACATATGTCAAGATTTAAGATATTCAGAAATCTTCAGTTAGAATTACATGAGACATTGACCTGGACAGTTTACTTTGGCAATTGGACTTATCATTAGCTGATTTTGTGATATGTGCCCGAGGGATATATTCCAAATTTTAATGTGCATCATCTTTTTAGTTCTTTGGAAGTTGAGAGTGTGACTAAATGAATACTCCTAAACCAATCAAGATATCATATTGAAATTAATACAGATGCCCACATAAAAGTAGCATTTTGAAGATTAAAAAGTACAAGATGGTCACCAATTCAGCCATAGATATACAAAAAAGTTATAAAAAAACCTACTGCTTGTTAACTTATCATGATTATATCATTCGTGTATTAATGTTTGTTCAAGCTCTAGTCGTTTCCAAAAGAAGACTAGTATTTCAAAAGATAAAAAAATCATGATGGCAGCCATAATCAATTATATAAAAGATGGTTACATGTATAATTAAACCATTTTACCACATCATTCATTTTAAGGTGAGCTTCTGTACCCTCGGTACTTTTATTTAGTTATCTGCCCTTGAAGTTGGCGATTTTGAGATTTTGGTCAACTTTGAAAGGTCACAGCACAAAAAGTCTTACGGTTAGGTCTTACAACTTTAGGAATTCAAATCTACAATACTTCAGCTACATTCAGTATGAATTTGAGCTCTCTGGTGCAAGTATCTTCAGAGAAGAAGATTGTCAAAGGCGGTTGGGGTCTGAAACGGTGAAAATTGCACTAAAAGCAAGATGGCGGCCAAACCACGTGACCTACGAATTTGTCCTGATTTCCTTTTTTCATCATTTTTCATTGCGCTTCTTATAAAAAAAATTCAAGTCTCTAAGTGCATTTTGAAAAAAAAATCAATGTTAAATTTTCGATTTTGGATTCGAACTGGACCTTTAATGTACGAGTCGATTTTGCCCAAAAGCTTAGCACGTCGATTCCAGGGTAAGGGCTATCAGCTGTGAAAGTTTGGGCGATTTCGGAGCAGCTGTTTGAGCTGTAGATCGTTCACAAAAATTGTACAAATAATAATAATAAGAAGAACTTGAAGAAATCGGATAAAAACAATAGGTCTTCCAGACTTTGTCTTGAAGACCTAAATAGATGTATCACTCAATATATGGCAATTGAGAAAATAATCAATAACATAAAAACATAGACTGGCTACATTTCAATCTCCCATTCAACGATGCCTGTCGCCACTGAGCAGCGCCACCTACTTAAGATAATAGGGCAATGGGCCTTTTAAGATTCAGAAAATTACACACAAAAATTTAAATGGTGTATGTATGGTGTAAATAGTGTATGTATAGAGGAATTTTATCTATATGAACTAGCTGTGATGCAGCCAACATAAAGATTGTCCAATTTATGATATCTAATCTGCAGCAAGTAATTACTGTAATCTAGTCATTTTAGAAGTTGAAGACCGATTCCATACTGATTAAAATCGACCGTACTTCGAGACTGAGTGCATATCCCGAGTGGTTCGAACCCTGATAGAGACAATAATTTGCAATTTTATCCCTCGGAGTACGATCTATTTTAATCAAACTAAAACTGATTTCCTCTATTTGTGTGGCAGCCTCCAGTCATACAGCCTCAGAGTGATCATCATCTCGTGTATCGTCTTCGCTATCGCCGTCACCGTCGCCCTCATCCTCACCATCTACCTCGGACCCCCGCAGGTAACTCATCTGCATAGCTACGCTGTGTCATTAGTTAGCCATTAGTTTCGATAACTTTCTAATCTATCTCTCTAACATGGCATAACTTGCACTACATATCACTGGCAACTCAAAATTGTAAGATTTTTTTCTCACTCTTGGAAAGCTCTGTCATTAAAAAATCTTACAAAGGTTGCAACTAATGAGTCAAGAAACCATTGCACTACAACCAATGCGCAAAGCATCAGGGCCAAAATTAGAAAGTAATAGTGAATGGTGCAAATAGGAATTAATTTTGACTATATATTTACCACAGATTTTGCTTTGATGCTTAACATTGAAATGATATCAATTATCAAATGATATGAATTATGAACTAGCTTGGAGCTCACGGAGCAGTTGCATCTGACGTTGGCCTGTGTTCAGAGGTTGGCCTTGACATCTTAAAGAAGGGAGGTAATGCAGTTGACTCCGCTGTCGCGACGCTCTTCTGTCTGGGAGTGGTACAACCTCACAGCTCCGGACTCGGAGGGTCAGTTCTATATTAGTCAGATATTATGCTTGCTTCTAATCTTATTTGTATCTCATTCCCTTCTCACCCTCAGACTTGAGAGGTTAACAACTTTTAAATTAATCATTAGATGTTTAAAGGGGGTCTCCAACTTCTAATTTTTAACTTCCAGTGTTTTATTAGCGAGGCCCCTACAGGGTCGGAGAGGGCCTCGCTAATAAAAATCTGACGTTAAAAATTAGAAGTTGGAGACCCCCTTTATTTTTAGCTCATCAGGACTGAAAGTCCAGATGGGCTTATGGCATGGCCCGTCGTCCGGCGTCCGTCCGTCCGTCGTCCGTCGTCTGTCGTCCGTCGTCCATCGTCCGTCCGTAAACTTTTGACACTTTCGACTTCTCCTCATGAACCATACACATTAGGGAGCTGAAATTTTGTGTACAAGTACCTTAGTATATGGAGATTCTAATTTGTAACTTTGGTGACCCTGTGACCCCAAATAGGGTAACAGGGGTCACAACTTTAAAAACCTATTTTCATCTTCTTCTCCAGTTCCAGAAGGACTAGAGAGTTAAAAATGATATGTGCAGACTCCTTGGCCAATGGGGATTCTAATTTGTAACTTTGGTGACCCTGTGACCCCAAATAGGGTCACAGGGGTCACAACCTTAAAAACCTATTTTCATCTTCTTCTCCAGTTCCAAAAGGAGTAGAGAGTTAAAAATTATATGTACAGACTCCTTGGACAATGGAGATGCTAATTTGTAACTTTGGTGACCCTGTGACCCCAAATAGGGTCACAGGGGTCACAACCTTAAAAACCTATTTTCATCTTCTTCTCCAGTTCTAAAAGGACTAGAGAGTTAAAAAAGATATGTGCAGACTCCTTGGCCAATGGGGATTCTAAATTGTAGATTTCGTGACCCCATGACCACAAATAGGGTCACAGGGGTCACAACCTTAAAAACCTATTTTCATCTTCTTCTCCAGTTCTAAAAGGACTAGAGAGTTGAAAGTGATATGTGCAGACTCCTTGGACAATGGGGATTCTAGTTTGTAACTTTGGTGAACCTGTGACCCCAAATAGGGTCACAGGGGTCACAACCTTAAAAATCTATTTTCATCTTCTTCACCAGTTCTAAAAGGACTAGAAAGTTGAAAGTAATATGTACAGACTCCTTGGACAATGGGGATTCTAGTTTGTAACTTTGGTGAACCTGTGACCCCAAATAGGGTCACAGGGGTCACAACCTTAAAAATCTATTTTCATCTTCTTCACCAGTTCTAAAAGGACTAGAAAGTTGAAAGTGATATGTGCAGACTCCTTGGACAATGGGGATTCTAATTTGTAACTTTGGTGACCCTGTGACCCCAAATAGGGTCACAGGGGTCACAACCTTAAATACCTATTTTCATCTTCTTCTCTAGTACTAAAAGGACTATAGAGTTGAAAATGATATGTGCAGACTCCTTGGCCAATCGGGATTCTTAATTGTAGATTTCGTGACCCCATGACCCCAAATAGGGTCACAGGGGTCACAACCTTAAAAACCAATTCTCATCTTCTTCTCCAGTTCCAAAAGGTCTAGAGAGTTGAAAGTGATATGTGCAGACTCCTTGGACAATGGGGATTCTAATTTGTAACTTTGGTGACCCTGTGACCCCAAATACGGTCACAGGGGTCACAACCTTAAAAAACTATTTTCATCTTCTTCTCAAGTTCCAAAAGGTCTAGAGAGCTGAAGTTATATGTGCAGACTCCTTGGCAAATGGGGTTTCTAAATTGTAGATTTCGTGACCCCATGACCCCAAATAGGGTCACAGGGGTCACAACCTTAAAAACTTATTTTTATCATCATCTTTAGCTCCTTAAGGTCTATTGAGCTGAAAGACTGCATGTAGACTCCTTGGCCAATTGGGATTCTAAACTGTAGGTTTTGTGACCCCATGACCCCAAATAGGGTCACAGGGGTCACAACCTTAAAAACCTATTTTTCTCCATTAGATGACAGTCTATGGCAAATATATTTCTCCTTGGATATTTTAGTGTGGACTTCTTTCACTGTCTGATATTGGCGATCTAGAAAGTGTTGAATAATAATACATTTGTTTTGTAAATTTTTTAAAGGTTTTCTTGCAATAGGTAACATCAGTCTCATTTTTAGCACATCTTGCCTGTATAAAGCAAACTTGATATGATGCCTGATGAGCTACAGAGCCAATGGCTCTATTTTTTTAATTTCCAGTGTTATATTAGCGAGGCCCCGAGAGGGTCGGAGAGGGCCTCGCTAATAAAACACTGGAAGTTAAAAATTAGAAGTTGGAGACCCCCTTTAAGCTTATGAAGGAATAATTAATTGTCAATTTATGTTGAATAAATGTTTAAAGAGAGAGGGAAGCTGATGTCATGTGATAAGGTGGTACTAATTGAAAAACAATGTTATAAAAGTAAATGAAGTAGTTATAAATCTGATATTTTATGAAAAGTTCATGTGAGTCCTTTTCTTATAATTACACAAAATGAATTAAAGATGTTCACACAAAAAAGGCCGCGAATGGACTTTAGGTGAATCTTTATAATTTGTCCTCTGAACATGGATTATTGGTCTATGTAATGAGATTTTTGACACTATCAAACTAATACATTTAGCATTAACGTACTGTTATCAGTAATAAAATAAAAAAATATAATTTTGAAAAAATGTTCTACAGCCCCTTTAAGTTAATATAATATAACAGTTTTTTGGAAAGGCCATGGGCCATTTTGCACATTGGAAGACAAAATGGCCCATTAAAATTTTGAGGTTTACTATTGATATGATGGGCAATGGCCCATTTGAAACTCTGAAAATTGACAAAAACCCTGAAAATGGTCCATTGTCAAAGATGTCTTTCCTAATCCCTGAATACAAGGTGCCAAAATCATATTTAGTTCCATTTCGAGTATATCTTGGTTGGTGTGTTTACAGAGGAGGGTTCATGATAGTACATGACCACAAGACCCAACAGTCCACAGCCTACGACTTCCGGGAAGTGTCCACCAAGGCAGCAACACCGGACATGTTCCTGACCAAGAAGGATAGACTCTTTGTAAGTTAATCATGGTAATCTTTCTATTGGCTTATAGGCATTAAGATAGTGAACAAATGTAACTATGTTATATTTGGGATCACACTATCTTAAATAGTACAGATTCTTGTACTTTTTTCCCATGTGGGATTCCAACCAAAACTGTCAGCAAAATGAGACATTTGCTATATATCAGGGTATCATAGGAGCTGTTAGCATTGGTAAAGTTGTGGTCGAGGTTTACTGAATGAATGTCATCGAGTTGGTTTTGTTGGCAAAGATAATGGAAGGACCAGTCTGATTAAAATCGACCTAGTTCCAAGGAATAAAATATTCAAAATATTAAATGGATGGAGATATTAAATCCTCTACACTAGATCTGACCGCACCCCTGTATCTCACGTGTTTCATACTAGTAAAGAACTGTCAAAACCCAGTCGTTAGCAGACCAATCACATCATCCCGCTGATGGCGATCATGTTTAAGGTATGGTTAACAGGAGTTACTTGCCCCTAGCTTGATACCGAAGGTTTTTGCCGGCAGCTTGTGATTGGTTAGCTGAGTAAAAGTCAGAACATGCCACTAACTGGTCTGAGGTCTGACCCAGTGGAGAGGATAGCGAAGTAGCATGTTCAATTCTCATAGAGTTAATATTTTTAAAATTTTATTCCTCAGAACTAGGCAGATTTTAATCAGACTGATGGATGGACTAGGCCTATGGTTACTTTTAATAATCGCATTCCTAAAAAATCGTATAAATGTATAATTATTTATTATGTATAAAAGGAGCCTCAAAGAGCTGGTCTTGTTAATTTAAACGGCCAGTTTGACCGCGTTTTCACTGATAAGCTTAGGCTGCTAACGAAGCTATTTTTAGACACAGAGCGTCATTTGTTTAGCAGATGTATAAATAGAATGAGAAATGTCCCTTCCCATAATGCAATGTAGGGTGCAGGGAATTCTGGGTGGGACCTATGTTTTCAGTGCCCATCAAAATTCGACAATGGCCCTTCGTTTTTTAAACAGTCACTACGTTAATATCATGGAATTTACATGGTTATATGTGTAAAAGGGTCATTTCATCCTTAGAAAAATGTTTGTCGTGTGAACAACAGTAAAATCAGTTGCATTTAGGCCTCTTACAGTGACATGTCAACTCATGATTGTAAAGCAAATTTTAAAAATGTTTATCCAGTTAAAAATCTGTAAATTTATTGTAGATTTCAGGTTATTTCATTTTGGGGCAATGTCTCCCAAATAAATCCGCTTGACATATCTCTACTTGCATGCGAATTTCCATCGTACTTTCGCGGTCGCCCTCGACTTCGCAGTTCGCACAACCTCACTCATAGCCAAAAAATTTTTTTCTTCAAAAATATATCTTAATCACTTAATTCACATGATGTTCCGAAAAGTGCAATACGTACTGTGTATAATTGGGAGTGCGGTAGCACTGACGAATTTTTTGTATATTCGAACGTCGATGCGAATCAACTATTCTTCTCAGTGTTATATTGATTGAGCCTAGACATTTTAGGTGTCATATATGTAGATTTCAATAAACAATCTGTCTGTCTGTCAATTTTCTTATGCAAACATTATTAACAAATCTTCTACAATTTAAACATCCAAGTAACTACAACACCGATCAAACAATCAGCTGACAATAATCCTTGTGGCTGCCATGATCAAGGCTTCTAGTTCGATCGGCTTTCTTTCGCCATTTTGAATTGTGAGCATTGCGAGAAAACAAATGTACTGTATCATGCTAATTCATTGAGTAAATAAAGAAAACATAATTGATTGATAGAAGAGGGACATGTTTACACTTGATGCATAATAAAAGTTACCAGTAAAGACAATGTTTTGTGGCAGTAAATGCCAGTAATGCATCTCACGCTCGTAGCTCCGATGATTGGCTTCATTTCACGATGTTTTTATTTTTTTGGGGCGATACACTTTATTCTTTGTCAAATTGTTAAATCGTGAACAACTGAAATGATAACCTCATGAACATATACGAAATTAAGTGTGAAATAATCATGTAAAAATCTTATATATTAGTTAACAGGAATGTCCTCCTGAATTTCGTTTCCACAAAAAATACACCGCTCGAAGTGCTTGTCAGTGGCTTTGGTTATTTTCGCTATTTTTTTTTGTTTTGAAGGGCGGATTAGAACAAATTACCAAACTTGACATAGTTATTAACATAAAAAAATAGAAAACAAATCGAATATATAAAATTTGACGTGTCGTGTGCAAAAGGGAATTCCCTCCCGAATATTTGTGGAACAAAAAATACCCGGTCGAACTGGCCGTTTAAGTCTAGGGTAACCAGAGGTTACTTTTAAGTTTGGGGTGAATAATGAGCTGTTTGAATGGCAGTCTATAAGTTGATTGTATAAGGAAAACAAGAGTAATTCTATGGATAACAACTTCTCTATTTTTGACAATAGCGACGTTCGGTATAGATCCTTGTACCGTTTCAAGCATTGGGGTGAATAAGGTTAAACTGTTATGACCATGAATCTGTGTGTTGGACTATATGAGAGACTTGTATGCTTGTAGAGTGGTCTGTCCGTTGCTGTACCGGGGGAGCTCCGAGGCTTGTGGAAGGTACATCAGGACTACGGCAAGTAAGTGCATTGCAATATATACTCCAGGACAAATAGTTGCTTTTATGTTTGGAAATTCTTAGGGGCAACTTACACTTCAGGGTCTCGTTCCACAAACACCTACAAACGATCGTAAGTCTACAATCAATTGTAATATATGTTAGAAAGAAGGGCTACAATCAATCGTAACTTTACAAATGCTTTGTGTAACAGCAACCAAGACAAAGTGGTATCTTTTGATTGTTTAAAAATTGGAAGACAGAGCAAAATGATTTCTTAGTGGCAATAAACAAATTAATTATCATGGTTTATGATGATAAGTATGAAGACAGATCACTTGCAATAACTTTACATGGTAAAACTTGTAGCAATAACCGAGGTGAGGGAACAGTAGCAGATTGAGATCACCAAAGTCGGAGTAGTTAAGATAAAAATAGATCACATTTTGAAGGACTCGAATTTAAACAGACAAGTCAATAACCTGTGACACTAATGGCTGAAATATTGCCTAAACAACGTAAAACAATAATTACTCACTCACTCAGTAAATAACTTGTTCTGTGAGAAAATGATGTTATATTCATTGAATGTTGCCTGAGGTCAATGAATGGATCACGGTACAACTGAATTCCTATGATTGCCAGGTTGCCGTGGAGTGATGTCGTCTTCCCTGCTGCTGATATTGCCAGAACAGGCTTTAACGTTACAAAGGATTTAGGTAAATGTCAATTCTGAAAGTATGTCAAATTTGACTTTGAAACCCAAGCATTTTTAGTAGTCATTAGTCAAGGTAGCTCTTTTGTGGGATCATAGTTTGATACAAAAACTTTCAAACACTTGACCACCATTTTACAAAACTAAAATTGAATTCTTCTGCATATCATACTCTTTATTTGCATTTTTGAAGATAAGACATTTGAATTCATAGAATGATGTTTATCCTTGGTAACATCAGTGATCTTAGTAGTTTTTCTCATCAAAGATACATTTTTTATTCTGTTATGGATAAGTCTGTCAAGGGTTAACATATATGCTGGCAGTCCACTTTAAACAATCGCTAAACTTGACTTTAATACTTTTGGATACAACTCCACTCAAAGCTCAGTGCTGAAGGTCCTACCAGTATACACTTTTTATAACTTGTAAATGATTTGGTACCAAACTTGTTTTTTCGCTCGTTAACTCGATTTATATCAAAAGTATTAAATAGAAGATTGTTTGATATCCTCTATTTATTACCTACAAGGGCAGTCATATCGAGGTTTATATTTTTCATATGTTGCCCAAGAGCAAAATATCACTTTCTCATTGTAACGTCAAGTTATGAACAATGCTTTGACGTCATGGTTCACCTATGACGTCATAATCTTTGTGGCTGGCCGGCGGCTTGTCCGCCTATGCTGAGAAGTAGGTTTTGTGTATTTTCTTTAATTAGCAGCCCCGTCTAAGGACAGGGATGCTATCAGTTTTTGTGCAGTTTCCATCGCCGCCGCCGCACTCGTACTACTAGCTATAACTTTTTTCCACTAAGTTTTCCAGAACTCTTATTCATACCTTACTACTCATACCTCGGGGGAACGATTTTAACATGTTCACTTTCAAGGTCAAAGGTCAAGATCACGAGATATGTATTCACTCTAAGAATTCCTTGTAAACGCGATGACTTGAAAAGTTTTTGTGCTATGAAGCTCTAATTTGGTATATATCATCCTTGGAAAAGTAAAAAAATTTTAAAAGGTTTTGGCTACAATCCGTCAAAGGTCAAGGTCACAGCAAGGTCATGACGTAAGCATGTTTTAGCGAAAATGCTTTATTTTAACTATGAACACTTTTAATCAATACATGATTGTTATACTCATTAAAAAGTGTTCAATGATTGTGTGACCTTGAAGGTCAAAGGTCAAGGTCATGAGATATGAGTTATTACAAAATGCACTAAATTTGGGTATAATTTTATCCCATTTAGCTTTTCAGAAATCATGAACATGTCTAAATGTTAATACTTCCAGGGAATCATTATGACATGTTCAACTTCCAAGTTCAAAGGTCAAGGTCACAAGTTATAAAATCACCACAAAATTCTTTGTAAATTCGGTAACTTGAAAAGTTTTTGAGCTATGAAGCTCTAACTTGGTATATATCATCCTTGGAAAAGTAAAAAAAAATTGAAAAAGTTTCGGCTACAATCCGTCCAAGGTCAAGGTCACAGCAAGGTCATGACTTAAGCATGGTTTAGCGAAAATGCTTAATTTTTACTATGATCACTTTTAATCAAAACATGATTGTTATACTCAATAAAAAGTGTTCAATTATTGTGTGACCTTCAAGGTCAAAGGTCAAGGTCATGCGACATGAGTTATTGCAATTGCTTGTAAACACAATAACTTGAAAAGTTTTTGTGCTATGAAGTTTAGATTTTGTATATATTATCTCTTGAGAAGTACAACATTTTTTAAAAGTTTTGGGTACAAACTGTCAAAGGTCAAGGTCACAGCAAGGTCAACATATATGGAGAAAATGGATTAATTTAATTTTTAACACTTTATTTCATTACAATATTGTTATACTCAATGAAATGTGTTCATTGAATGTGTGACCTTGAGTGTCAAAGGTCAAGGTCACGAGAAAATTCCCAATTTGGTGAGGTCTGTAAAAGGCGGAACAGGGTAAGGCGAAACCCCAAGTTCCGGGGCTGCTCTGCTTTTGCGGTATCTCGCAAACGCTAATCTAGTTTTGTGACTACTATAATAAACAGAATATCATATACGTGCCCATGACATACTATGTTTACGACACTCATGCCTAAATATCAATATATCCCTCGCTCTCGCTCGGGAAATACTAATAGTTAGCCACTCATGTCGTAAATATAGTATTTCATGGACACTCATATAATATCTTCTATTTTTCCCAGCCTATGTCCTGAAGACGAGATTCACTAAGGACCAGTTCACTGATAAGTACCTGAGGAGGATCTTTGTGCGTAACGGCGAGTTTCTGAAGGAGGGTGACTTTATGAAGAGAGAGGACCTTGCAAAGACCCTGGATCAGATCTCAGAGGTTGGGGCGGATGATTTGTACACTGGCTACATCGCTTCCACCATTATCGATGCTGTGAGTAGAGAGGAAAATTAGAAAAAATATGCCATTTTGATAAATATTTATTTATTGTTTTCATTGAGATCATCACACTTTCTGCAACTGTTCATGTTCTGGTACTGATTTGGGTTGGAGCTCTTGGCTTCAAATATTAGATGTTACACATGAGTAAACAAATAATTACTATTAAGAGGGATTTTGTGAAATCTTTTGTTCAGTATGCTATTTGAAATCTAAAATTGTCTTGTTGATTTTAAAGTTATTCATTTTTCTGATGACATCTGGGGCACCTCAGTTTAGGAGGTCTAAAGTTTGCAGGGGTGCAATGTGCATCCCTGGTTCTGTACTTTTTCTTTTATACTTGTTTACTTGTTCTTTATAGAACCATGTCTTTTCTTGAGTAGACAGACATTCACATGAGTGGGTGTAAAAATTAAGTTTGGGTGCTGATATTTTTTAATCCCATTCATGATTTGTTTGAACAAATATTAAACAGAAAAATAATGTTAATATCAATGGGTAAAGAAACATGTCCTTTGCCCCAAAAAGAGGAAAATCAAGAGGATATTTTGAAATAATAAAGTTCTTTTATGAAAGATATATTAATATTGTCAACAAAATCTCTTCGTAATGACATGTTTTAGAGGATATTTGAATGTAAATAAGAAGATAGTGATCAATAAGCACTCACCTTCTCACTGATACTGTGGCCAGGTGGTGGATGCAGGGGGCGTGATGACACCGCAGGATCTGGCCGACTATCGCGTCATCAAGAGGGAAGTTATCAAGACTCAGTTCAAAGGTTTGAATACAGGGTTGTGCATCATTAATTGTAATGAAGTTAAAAATCAACTTAGATCACATATCAAAAACTACTTGAATCTATGGAGATCCTGAACCTGTAGAAACAAAATATTACCTACAAAATGTATTGAGAAACCAGTATGACCACTCATTTCATTCTAAGTTATCTTTGCATTTATTTCTTCTAGGATTTCAATATTAAACACAAAAGATTTCTTTCCAGGGCAGTCATATCTTCAATAATTCATAAAGTTTTCAGCTTTGTTTCTTATTGATTTAATTTTCAGTTTAATTTTCAATTTCCAGCTCATTTGTTTATTACACCACAAATCATCCCTTTTAATTATAACGCTAGTTTCCATACCAAAGGGTAAAGACTGGAAGCAGTATAAATAAATCAGATTTATATTTTGTGATAGCTATAAGTGGGATATCTGCTTTACACTTTAAGAAATATACCCTCAAAAGGAAATAGTATTCCCTCCAACACAAAGACATCAAGGTGAAAGTATAGGACAAAAAAATTTCATAAAATCAGGGACATTTGATAGCTGGATTTTTATTAAAAGCTGCTCTACTTTCACTCTGTTGTCAAAGTGTTTTGACACTTCCCAACCCACCCACCCTAATCCTCCTTCAAACTTTACCAATGGTTACATCAGCGTTTTCAATGGATTCATCTTGCCTCAAAATACTAGCCCTCATATTGAGTTATCTCCCCATGCTCCTGTCTACCCCCGCAGGAAGCACTATAGCCACGATGCCCCCTCCGTCCGCTGGTCCCGTCCTCCTGTTGGTCCTCAACATCCTGCAGGCCTACAACTGGACCAGCGCTAGTCTCAAAGACCCCATGACCTACCACACTATCATTGAGGTATGAGTGTCTATCTATAGATGAAAGTTACTTAATTCACTTGAAAGGTTTAACAAAATAAAGTGTGAGTCTTGATGACCCCATGACCTACCACACTATCATTGAGGTATGAGTGTCTATCTATAGATGAAAGTTACTTAATTCACTTGAAAATAAAGTGCGAGTCTTGATGACCCCACGACCTACCACACTATCATCAAGGTATGAGCTCTCCTATCTATAAATATAATGTATTTACTTGAAGATTACTTAAATCACTTGAAAGGTTTAACAGAATAAAGTGTGAGTCTTGATAACCCCATGACCTTTCACACTATTACCGAGGTATGAGCTCTTATCCTTATGAATATATCATAGAATGTTCTTCTTTAAAGGTTTCAAAATTGTTTTAATTTTCAACTCTTACCTAACATCACTTGAGAGGTAAAGATAAAACCTGTTGGAATAGAAGTTAATTTGATGACTAACCTTACAGGCATTCAAGTGGTCGTACGCTCACCATGGTCTGTTGGGGGACCCTGCCTTCTCCAGCGATGTGAGGAACGCATCGGAGCTTATGATAGAGTGAGTACTGACCACATGCAACAGAGCTTCCTCACTGCATGAATAGTTGGTTTGACAGGTTTGGGTTCAAGTCAGCCCCAGATTGTAGTTTGAATTCATTTGACACTTCTGGAAAAGGTTTTCTATGATATTATTTATTCCATACAGATTGAGATTGAGATTGAGACTTGTTTTTATGAACCAGTTTGTGGCCCAAGACTTCCTACATTCCACATGGTGGTTATTAATGGTAGAAATTCCATATTTTTGAAAGGTATTGACAACTCTGTCAGTACTTATAATATAAAGCTGGTGACATCTTGCTACTGAGAATGTCTTGTCCTGATTCATGAGTCTCATTGACAATCTGATTTTCTCGGGAATAGGAAAGACGGGGCATTGGGAAATATTGAACATTTTATGAAAACAATTTTAAAAGTTTGAAGGTGTCAAGTGTCATTCAGTTTGAAGTTCAGAAAATCACTCAAAACCATGAAAATGTCCATTTGTTTCTTTAAGAGGCATTTTGTAATGCTTTAGAATCTGTGTTCAAAACCTTGTTCCAATGACCCATTGCACATTGTATGAAACAATGGCCTATTAATATTTTTAAGTTTACAATTTATATAAAGGGCAATGGACATTCATACTCAGAAAATTACTAAAAACAATAAAAATGTCCTATTGTCAATGATGGCTTTCTCAATTCCTGTCCCGCCGCTAATGGCTGAAATATCGCCCAAGTTACGTTAAGCATTAACTCACCCACTCAATTAACTCACTGACTCACTCAATCCCTCTCATGAACAGTCCAGACTACGGCAAGGAGATCCAAGCAAAGATCAACAACCAGACGTACACGTCAGACCACTACAATCCTCTCTTCCTGCCCACGGAGGACAAGGGTACAACTCATCTGTCAGTCGTCGACACCTCAGAACTTATGGTCTCCGCTACATCGTAAGTTGGCATGTACAAGTTATCTTCTAACTTACCGGGTATTCTCAATTTTGTACATTGGTCAAAGGTCCTTTAACTGAAATAGAAGATTGAAAATTGCAAAAAAACATAAAATGTATAATGGAGTAGTGAATAAGTTTATAAAAAATGTTTTAAATATATTTTATAGGATCAAATTTAACAATGGATGACTGAATTTTGTTGCATATGACTCCTTTGTAAATTATAAACTATTGAGATTTAATCATCTTAAAGCATGTCTTAGTTAATAATCTCTTAATTCCTGACCTGTTTTCTGACAATTTTTCTTGAAAAAAAGGTTAAAATAAGAAAATCAAAAATGTTCAACAAAGTAGCCCTTCCACCCACTACAGGCCCAAAAACATGCTCATTAATATATATATATATATATGTATCTGTTTTCATATGGATGAAAGGGAAAAATCCTGGGTCTTTGGAGTTTAACCATACAAAAACGTAATAAAGATTGTAAAATTAATGGAATCAGTTCTTAATCCTCATTTATTACTCGCCCGTGTTAAATACTACAGTGTAATATTTATACAGCAATATTAAACTAGTGTAAGTAATATCACAATGCAGCTATGACGTCACAATAATGAGCTGTTGTGATGTCACAATGTAAAAGTGCTGTCACAATGGCTGCCGGGTCGCGGAAATGTTTGTTTCAACACATTTTCAGCATGTTTGCTTGATTTTTAGGGCAAGTAATAAACAGAATACTAAACTTCCTTCCATCTGATACTATTTTTATCTAACTCGTGAAAGATTTGGTATCAAACTCGCTTTTGCTCGTTTCATACAAAATCATATAAACTCGTTTAATAAAAATAGTAATAAATGGAAGGTCGTTTAGTATCCTCTATTTAGACCCTCTGCAGTAATCATCCCTAGACATTTTCACCGTCTGAACATTGGTAATATTCAGCTATTCGTTTATAATTGTTATGCTTCAAACTGTCTCCATCAATGTCTCCCTACAGGACAGTCAACTGGTGGTTTGGTTCCCTCATCATGACCAAGTCGGGTATCCTGCTCAACAACGAGATGGCCGACTTCTCCTTCCAACAAGTCACCTCGCCCTTCGGTCTGCCGCCTAACCAGGTAATTCAGAAATATCCAGTACTTACCAATTTTTTTCAGTTCACTTATACTAGGAAATAAATAATTGATTTCAGGTTGTCTGAAAATCTCTTTAATAAATATTCCATGTTGCAATTAGCAAATATATATCATGGAATGAAATGTTTCGTTGAAAATTAAGAACATTCAAGTAACATCCATCTTTTGAAGTTTCAGTTAACCTAACCTAACACTAGTCTTATCAATCTAGTTTCTATTTCCATACCAGTTTAATAATAAGATATACTTATAAGTGACATTAGCCAAAAAACATTCCATGGATCTTTAAATACAGATTTTTAGCTCATCAGGTCTGAAAGACCCGATGGGCTTATGGCATGGCATGGCGTCCGGCGTCCGTCCGTCCGTCCGTCCGTCCATCCGTCCGTCCGTCCGTCCATCCGTAAACTTTTCACATTTTCGACTTCTTCTCCAGAACCAATGACTCTAGAGAGCTCAAATTTGATGTGGAGACTCCTTGGCCAATGGGGATTCTAAATTGTAGATTTCATGACCTCATGACCCCAATTGGGGTCACAGGGGTCAAAACCTTAAAAATCTATTTTCATCTTCTTCTCCAGTTCCCAAAGGTCTAGAGAGCTGAAAAGTTGTGTGTAGACTCCTTGGCCAATGAGGATTCTAAATTGTAGATTTCATGACCTCATGACCCCAATTGGGGTCACAGGGGTCAAAACCTTGAAAACCTATTTTCATCTTCTTCTCCAGTTCCAAAAGGTCTAGAGAGCTAAAAAGTTGTGTGTAGACTCCTTGGCCAATGGGGATTCTAAATTGTAGATTTCATGACCTCATGACCCCAATTGGGGTCACAGGGGTCAAAACCTTAAAAACCTATTTTCATCTTTTTCTCCAGTTCCAAAAGGTCTAGAGAGCTGAAAAGTTGTGTGTAGACTCCTTGGCCAATGGGAATTCTAAATTGTAGATTTCATGACCCCATGACCCCAATTGGGGTCACAGGGGTCAAAACCTTAAAAACCTATTTTCATCTTCTTCTCCAGATCCAAAAGGTCGAGAGAGCTAAAAAGTTGTATGTAGACTCCTTGGCCAATGAGGATTCTAAATTTTAGGTTTGGTTACCCCTTGACCCCAATTTGGGTCACAGGGGTCAAAACCTTAAAAACCTATTTTACTCCATCTTCTCCAGTTCCAAAAGTTCGAGAGAGCTAAAAAGTTGTGTACAGACTCCTTGGCCAATGAGGATTCTAAATTTTAGGTTTGGTTACCCCTTGACCCCAATTGGGGTCAAAGAGGTCAAAGCCTTAAAAACATATTTTACCCTTCTTCTCCAGTTTCAAAAGGTCTAGAGAGCTGAAAAGTTGTGTGTAGACTCCTTGGCCAATGGGAATTCTAAATTTTAGGTTTGGTGACCCCATGACCCCAAATGGGGTCACAGGGGTCACAACCTTCGAAACCTATTTTCATCTTCTCCTCCAGTTCCAAATGGTCTAGAGAGCTAAAAAGTTGTGTGTAGACTTCTTGGCCAATGGGGATTCAAACTTGTAGATTTTGTGACCCAATGACCCTAAATGGGGTCACAGGGGTCAAAACCTTTTTCCATCAAAAGTCTGATGAGCTACAGAGCCCATGGCTCTATTTTTGCTTTTTGTATTCTTTACAGTGAAATAACACAACATAGACGAGCTGTTCATTCTGACTTTAAATTATTTTGGTATTTCAACAATGTTAAGTTTTTCAAATGGTAATATTATTGCAAACATGTTGTTGGAGATTGGGGTTGTTCTTCAGGATAGTTTTGTTTCAGAATAACTACCTCTCCCCCGGAGATGCCAAACGGCCGCTGTCCTCCATGGCGCCAACCATGGTATACAATCCGGCCACCCCCTGCTCCCTCCGTATGGCCGTGGGAGGGTCCAATGGATCCAAGATTCTTACTGGTACGTACACAGTTCTATTTGGTCACTCAAACTGCAACTTAACTTTGACTTATCACACTTACAGTAGAACACGGATAAAGCGAACTCGGATATAGCTATCAATTGGATAAGGTGAACAAAGTTATTATGTTTTAAATTCAATTCAATCGGTACGTTTTGATATTTAAAAGTCCCGTCCCTATATAATATCATTAAAATTATAAGTGTCTAGCGAACACCGGATATAGCGGACTAAATTTGTTGGTCCCTTTAGTTCATTATATCCGTGTTCTACTGTATTTTGTTATTTGTCTAAAAGGAAAATAGTCCTTACATTGCAGTCCTCAAAGTGTTTCAACTAATTGTTACGGTTTTGAGTTGTTCCTTCCACTTATTAACACAAAATAAATTTTACTTCGGGTCAGGCACATACAGTTTTTTTTCAATCCTCTGAGATAACTCATTTACTGTTGTTCAAACAAAATACAAGGACACAAATAGGATACATTCTTAAAATAATTATATCAAAATTTCCCATTGATTACATCTTGTTTTCAGGTATAGCAGAAACCATTCTGAACGTGAAGATGTTTGGAATGCAGAAAGATCTGAAGAAAGCAGTTGAACAGCCTCGTTTTCATAATCAGCTATTCCCAGATGTTACTGAATATGAAGGTAAGAGAGAAAGAGCTTTTTCATATCAATTTTGAATTGGGTTCAGTGTTCAGTGTAACAACTACCTGCTGCAGCCAACATAGGAGATGTAATCAGACTGTAAAGGGAGATAACTCTTGTCGGTCTGATGTTTTCATGAGAATCAATAACAACCCCAAATAGCTTGTCTACTGAGGAAGGAAGGCTCTGTCTCTGGACAAATGTTTGCAGATGCTTTCAATCCATTTTGCTTTCTTTTAGAGACAGTTGTTGGTGTTTTGACATGTTAGGTGTTGAACATTGAAATTTTATACAACAATCTGTATGATGATATTTGGAAAATAAAAATATAATATACTTTCTCCTATCAAGTGATTTCAGAAAATTAAAGATCATCAATACATTATCAGCAACAATGTGTACATTAAAAGAAGACAAGGGAATTTAAATGGATGAACAACTTTTTAATTTGACATTCCTCATTCTACCAACTTTTTTTTAATGTTCTAGCTATGACTGTGTACATTAGATCTTTTCTATCATTGATAGTGGTTCACTAAACATGTTTTAATCAGCCTTCCCTTATTGGCAATAATAAGTGCACTAGCACTTTTGGCTTTTAAGTGTTCAAAACATTTAGATCATTTAATCATAAAAATAACATTTTTCTTATTCAATTTTCAGAAAATTTAAAACCATCAGTATCTAAATAACAAACACCTTTACAATGACACATTCTCCTTTTCTTTAATTTTCCTTCTATACTCTTCACTCATATACTGTTTTCCTACCAGATGGGTTTCCAGAAGCTATAGTGGAAGAGCTGAAGAAGATGGGGCACACTATGAAGAAGGTCTCGGAGCCAATCAACATCATACAGGCCGTCCTCAAGATCAACGATGACATCTGGGCTCACTCTGATTCTAGAAAATCAGGCAAAGCTGCCATGTTTTAAATGTAACTGTCTCCTTAGACTCTCATCATCTGAAGATGCTAAGTGGATTTTCAGAAGACCAAGCTTATGTAATTCATGATTCACAAACAATCGACGAAAATATTTCAGGCATTGGTGTCCCCTTGCTTTTGTAATGACAAAACTGACCAGAACTCCGGATAAGAAAAGAGATATTTGTAGAGTGTTTGAATAAAGATCCTGAATGGCATCACACAAACTATGGTAACTTCAGAGGCTTAAAGAATCTCTTAACATTCCAACATGAAGCATGGTTTAGGCTCACACTATTATGTATCTATGTAAGATATGTTTATCATTTTATTCATAAGAAACTTTGTCAGGATTTGATTGAAAGCGTTTTGTATTATTATGACATTTGAGGATATCTCTCAGTTTTGGTTTGGCCCACGGTAAGTTAACTAGTGTAAGAACTACAATAGTAGGGTATTGATAAATTTCTGCTTTCTATTTTACAATTACTTTAAATTGATCGTATTCTTACAATAAGTGGGTTATTAATAATAGCATTTATTTTAGTGTATAAGCGAGTTTTTCATACCCGAAATTGAGGGGTCAAAGAAGGTCTACACGATACACAAGGTCTACTCATACACAAGGTCTACGTTTTTTTTATAAAAACCTAGAGGCCGACTGAGGTGTACATCTCACGTCTGTTCAGGAAAGATAAATGTTATTCAACATTTGGGAAATTTTGATAATATACATAGTTCAATATCTTTTAAATATGTTTATATTGTTTTGAATTTTATTCATGAATTATTCCCCTTTTCTTTTTGTACATATAAATAAATGTTTCAATGGTTGTCTGTTAAGGTTGATGCAACATACTAAAGGTAACAGTTTTGCAAAAGGTAGTTCAGGACCAAGTAATGTGCAATATCACCTAATGTTATGTTGGATAACAAATCCATATACTTACTTGTATATGCCCAAGATAAGGATGGTTTTTATGATTCAAATATAAATTCTACCTTAATTATTCTTGATTTTATTCATAGGCTTAAATTGTGATAGACGTCTCCTTTGTTACTGTAATCTAGTTCTGATCTTAAAGCCATTTGATGACTCTGCTATACAATCTGTTAATTTTCAAATCTAACAGGTTCAATCATATCATACATACACTCAACCACACACCTGAATGTTTGGAATTTGCTTCTACTAATGGGCTTATGGTGTTTTTTGATAACATCTTTTAAATATTTGATTATATTATTATCATTTGATCCAACTTTCATCTAAGTTTTTGCTCTTTTCAATTTCTGAAAGGTTGTTCATAGTAAGAGATATGAAAGATAAATAGATTATACAATCTCCCCTCTTAGGCTGTTGTGACTATGTATATATATATTGTGTTTTTCTGTGATAAAAGTTGTTTGACATGTTTCTGTTATTTGAATTCCCAGCATTTTGTGTTGAGGCCTAGGACAATGAAATATATCAATATTGTGCACAACAGTTAACATTTAAAAGTAATGAAAATTAAAAGAAAGTAGGTATGATATTTGTAATGTAGATAATCAATCTTTTGTTACTTCTCATTAAAAAAAAAAGACCCAAAATCATAATAGATATCCATTAGCTTAGGATGTATTTGTTTAAAGTAATAGAAATAGCTAAGATATGAAATGTATTTTTACTTGATAATCATGGTATCCATTCCATCTACTGTTATCAATATAACCATTCCATAGAGATATTTAACTAAAGGTCATTACACTATAGATAATTAGTCTCCTCAATGTATGATTGCACTTGCTGACCCTCGTGGCATATTATTTATTTGTGTATCATATTTGATGTAAAGCTCTTTACAGAGAATGTGTACTTATCATTTCATTTGTTGAAGTGTTGAAGTGAAGAATACAAATACTGTATGTGACCGGGTATAAGCCGAGAATTTGGTAGTTATATATTTGCAGATTACTTATACAGTAGTGTACATAGAAATCTTTCACCTGGGTATTTATCATTGACCTTCTGGGTTTTCTTATAAGGGCATATATAGGGCTTATTTCATTCATTGAATTTTTGAATACTTACCGTCTTAATACACCATTGTTATGAAAATCCTTAGAGCACAAGAAGGGTTGAAAATTGAGTTTGCTTTTTTCAATACTATACTTTTCATCTACTTATCAAAGTTCCCAATATTTATATAGTGTACCGGTAAATGTATTACATGAAACATCAAAAATAATAGATGCCTACAATTAATAACCAAGGACATTCATCCACTACATTGCTTTCCATTAAACTTTATCTAAAGGTATTTGCAATGAGGAAACCAGGAATTTATCAGTGTCATAATAATGTGTTGTAATTTACATCAATACATTAGACCAGGAATTACATCCTATCCTTGTTCTCATTAATTAGCTTGTCCTGAAAAATAGAATATCACACAACCAATCCAAACATTGTGTTACACATCCTAATAGGACAATAACAGCAACTTTCCCATGAAGAATAACATCCCTCCTTCAAGCGTTTCTAAAAATCTATTAGGATATTGAAGAGAAAAGTTTATAACAACTTTATTAATGATATGGGATGGTTTGGCGGAAAATTTATCATTTTCATGAAAAAGTAAACATGCCACTTTTTAATTATTCAAGAGCAATATGTGTGGTTATGAATATTCTGAGAAGTAGTCAAATTGATATGATATCGAAAATTTTTGTGTTAATAATATCTAAAAGCTGCATCTGTTGTGTCTAAAGTTAGAAGATATCTTCCAGAAGTTTTAACTCAAAGATATTATTGTTATATCCTTCAGACATGGGGGATATGGAGATATATTAGCTTGGTGTTATTTGACAAGCTCGTGGTTTTTGTGGCGAGAGGTTGATATTAGAATTTATCCACAATCACATGGACCAATCAGAGATCAAGATTCTTACATGAGGTAGGATAATAACCGACACTTGCCTTGTCAAGTAACCCAGATGACCCAGGGTTGATGAGCTGAATTGATAAGGATCATGTTTTGCCCAACAAGGATAACATTCCACTTATTGTTATAATATGATTTGCCTGCAGTTTCTTTGGTTTTGTTTATGGTAAACTTCATATTTCTATTTTCAAACTTGTGACATGTAGCATGTTTAACTATAACCAGTAGACCTGAAAGCAATTTATATAAACTTTTTTCATATAATTGTTATTCAAATCATCTTCTCTTAATGATTGTTGTTTAGTTTTACATAATTATCATTCTCTCCCCACAGAGGCAGCTCAGTTATACCCGAGTTAGCCTCTGTTCTATTACGCCGAGATCCTGGGGTTCCGAGATCCTGGGGTTCCGGCAGATTGCCCTACGGCAAAAAGTTGTAACTTGAGGTATCTCCCTTATTTGCAGCCAATGAAAACACCATCCACGACTTCGGGAATTCTTAACAGTTTGAGAGTGACTTGCAAAAGCATCATACCTTTATGTTTATTTTTCATTAACAGTGTGAGAGGGAAAATATTTGAAAATCAGATATGAATAAGGTGTTTCATTAGAAACATACTGATTTTAGTGTTTTATAATTGTGTAAATTGTTCTTTGTCTTATGCGAATGACCACTTTATAAACGGTGTCGCTGATTGCACAACTAACTTTGATTGCCTCCAATCAGATTTCTACCTTTCTATCCAATGTGTTAGCCGTAATAGAACAGAGGCTAACTTGGGTATGACTGAGCTGCCTCTGTGGGGAGATAATGCATAATTATTGAAAAATGAAAAGTATCTAATATGCATTTATTCCTCAGTGGTTTGTTGAAAAGGACTAGGTTCATACACGGAAGCTTGTGTGATATGTGTAATAAGTTCATGTGTACTAACTTCCCTACTGTATTAATGATCTGTGGCATAAGTGTTCATGAAGTAAGGCATAATAAGACTGTGAATAGGTTCTATTTCTTGTTTACCTTGGTTATTGGAAATGGTCTTACTTGAATTATTTGTTGTTTTTAAAAAATAAATATGTAAAAAAAACTGTATCCATGATTTGTCTTTATTTTATCAAGTGAAACTATTATATCAAAATGTATCTGTATTAAGTTGATACAATTACATGTTAGCTCACATGGCCTATAGTCCATATGGCTCTACGGTATGGCATGTTGTAATACATCTCTTACTTTCCACATTATTGACTTTGTCTTCAGAACTGTTGCAAAACTGAATTTTGTTGTGAAATACCTTGCACCTAGGGGATAAGAATTTGTTACTTTTTGGTTAATAATGGCATGAAAGAATATCTCTAAAAATTATTTTAAAAATCTTCCTCTCCAAAACCAATTGGCATAGGAGAGTGAAATTTAAAAAAACTAAAAACCTATCTTTGTGACATGGAGACTAAATTTGTTGTTGACATCCCTTCAAACATTGGCACTGCAGATTGTACATCAGCAATTTTTCTTTAAAGTCCTTTTATCTGGAAATTATATTGATGCAGGGAAGCTCCAATATTTAGCTCACTAGACCTAGAAGGCCAGGTGATTTGCCCCATTGAGGGAGGTGACCTTATCAATGAACACCTAACATCCTTGTCTGAAGAATTATGTGAAAGTTAAAAATAATATATAACTTACATATAAAACTTAACATTTCACATAACATCCTTAAGACAAGGAATTTGATATCAATATTGAAATTTGCTTGATCTTCGGCAAACAGAGATTATGCAATAAGGATATGCATATAATGCAGTTTGTAAACACTAGAGATGTCATCACCAAGTCATCCTGACATGACGGATCCAGGAAGTGAGCAGAGAACAGGTCAAGGTCAAGGTCACGACACGTTATAAGCTCAAAGAGGATGAACCAGACATATAACCCTTGAATGTTTCTCTTGACTGTTTTACAAGTCTGTATTGAATGGCTTCTATAAGAGGCAATGGGGAGGGTGGTATGATGAAGGAAACCGTACAATGAATGGTAGACTGGTAGAATGGTACTTTATTTCTTTCATTACTTGGTTTATCATTCATGCTTTCAATTGATAGGTTGAATCAAGTCAAATTATAAATTTACAAAAGGGTAATCAAATTATAAATTTACAAAAGGGTATATTATTTCTTACTTTCTTAACATTATAACCCCGATTGTTATGTCTCTTTAAATGAATTTGTTTGTTCTTAGAACAGAATCAGTGATTGAAAACGTTCTTTTTACGAAGGGATAAGTGCTTCCTATTGACTGCTTTTAACTACAACTGATTATGCAATGCTCGTTAAGATAGGATTACAGCTCGTGTTTTTTATCACACATCAGATAAACGGTTTATAAAAGGGTGTATATGTGATTTCTGAATTTCTTGTTAACAAGAGTACCAAGATGGTGATATCGCTGAAGTGACATCAATTCTTGTCTCTTTCACAGAATAGTAAACAAACTAGGACCTGGCAACTAATGACTTAATATACAAGAGTTTTGAAAAAATATTATCGAAATTACAAGGATTCCTTAATATTTTATCTTACTCAGTTGAGACTCCTTTACAAGTGTAGGTACCACAATGTTGAAATGACAAACGTAGAATACCACTGAAGCAGAAAATGTGAATCTTAGTTTATCAGGAACAATGTACAGGTTTAGACATCTTCCAGCGCAAAACCTAAAACGCCAGTTTCCAAACTGTCAGTTTTGTGCCTTGCTGCTGACCCTTGAGTGCTTGCTCTCTTGCCTGTATGGTCACTATAACAGCCCGGAGCAAGGCATAAATGACAGTTGAGAAACTGATGTTCTAGGCTTCGTGTAGGAAGATGAGGTTTAGAGGATGAAGACAGTCATGACGTCCCTGAAGCTGTATAAGACGCGTTTTAAGGTTTAACATTTCAAGAAGCTAGTGCGTTATATGGATGATCAAATTCTTTATTGTAGAAATTTCGTACAGTGACGTTTCGTTATTAGCATACAACCGTTATCAAGCATTTGACCGTTATCAAGCAGTATATCGTTTTCAAGCATTTGACCGTTATGAAGTATTTGACCTTATCAAGCATTGTACCATTATCAACCATTATACCATTATCAAGCATTATACAATCATCGAGCATGTACCGTTATCAAGCAGTTAAGCGTTATCAGGAATTATGGTGTTATCAGGAAATATAAGGTTATCAAAAAAAATGCCGTTAACGAGCATTATACCTTTATCAAGCATTTAACCGTTATCAAGCATTTAACCGTTATCAAACATTATACCATTGTCAAGCTTTAACGCGATATCAAGAATTGTTTCATTATCAGGAATTATACCGTATCAAGCATTTTATTGTTATCAAGCAATATACTTTTATCTAGAATTGTATCATTATCAAGCAGTATACCGTTTTCAAGTCTCTTGCTTGATAACTTAACGGTGTATGAATCTAAACTGAAGCGTTTCTCTAGTATACAGTAAAGAAGTTGATCGTCTATAAAACTCTTTGTCATATTCCATAATCTACTAACAACAGAACATTTACTATATATGTTTGTTGACAAATTTGTCCGGCCAAGTATGTCCATTAACCCACAGACCGTTGTTCATATTATGTAACGTTTTACAGGCTTTTCTAGAATAAGAATAAAATGTGCATATTTTGATAATTATGTTTGCATCCTATAGTTAGTTTCTAAGGAATTGCAATTTTGTGTTCTCAACATATGCAATGGTACATATTATTGTTCTTTTTCGCGGGTTCAAACCCAGATAGTCACAGCCATGGTGAGTTCACTGATTACAGTAACAAACAAAGTGTAGTTGAATACCCGTAGCACGTTCTTGTGATATTTGTTTCTCCTTAGATTTGAATTTTTAGCTCATCTGGCCTGTAAGGCCCGATGGGCTTATGGCATGGCATGGTGTCCGGCGTCCGTCCGTCCGTCCGTCCATCCATCCGTAAACTTTGTGGAATTTCGACTTCTTCTCCAGAACCAAAAGGCCTAGAAAGTTGAAACTTTGTGTACAGACTCCTTGGCTAGTGAGGATTATAAATTGTAGCTTTGGTGGCCCTGTGACCCCTAATAAGGGCCACAGGGGCCACACCCTAAAAACCTATTTTCATCTTCTTCTCCAGAACCATAAGGCCTAGAAAGCTGAAACTTTGTGTACAGACTCCTTGGCTAGTGAGGATGATGAATTGTAGCTTTGGTGGCCCTGTGACCCCTAATAAGGGCCACAGGGGCCACACCCTAAAAACCTATTTTCATCTTCTTCTCCAGAACCATAAGGCCTAGAAAGCTGAAACTTTGTGTACAGACTCCTTGGCTAGTGAGGATTATAAATTGTAGCTTTGGTAGCCCTGTGACCCCAAATAAGGGCCACAGGGGCCACGCCCTAAAAACTTTTTTTCATCTTCTTCTCCAGAACCATAAGGCCTAGAAAGCTGAAACTTTGTGTACAGACTCCTTGGCTAGTGAGGATTATAAATTGTAGCTTTGGTAGCCCTGTGACCCCTAATAAGGGCCACAGAGGCCACGCTCTAAAAACCTATTTTCATCTTCTTCTCCAGAACCATAAGGCCTAGAAAGCTGAAACTTTGTGTGCAGACTCCTTGGCTAGTGAGGATTATAAATTGTAACTTTAGTGGCCCTGTGACCCCTAATAAGGGCCACAGGGGCCACGCCTTAAAAGCCTATTTTCACCTTCTTCTCCAGAACCATGAGACCTAGAAAGCTGAAACTTTGTTTGCAGACTCCTTGACTTGTGAAGATTATACATTGTAGCTTTGGTGGCCCTGTGACCCCTAATAAGGGCCACAGGGGCCATGCCCTAAAAACCTATTTTCATCGTCTACTCCAGAACCATAAGGCCTAGAAAGCTGAAACTTTGTGTACAGACTCCTTGGCTAGTGAGGATTATGAATTGTAGCTTTGGTGGCCCTGTGACCTCTAGGAACAACACTGAAATCTATTTTCATCTTCTTCTCCTGAGGTATAAGGCCTAGAAAACTGAAACTTGTAGCCAAATACTTAATTTTATGGTTGGTGCCCCTGTGGCCTCTACAAAGGGGGAATCACTTTGGCCACACCCTACAGCATAATTGATGATGAAGCCTGATGAGCTACAGAGCCAATGGCTCTATTTTTGTTATTGAGGTGTCAGTCTAAGGATAGAACACATTATAACTAAACCCGATTACCCATATTCGTAGAGAAAAGTCTAACATAACTCAGACTTTAATACGGCCAATTTAGTGTGAACATCTTTAAAACATGCTAGTTATAATGTAAGTGAGTTTTTGTAGCAGCTCTGAAAAATACGTTAGTTTAGGTTCTGCGTTCTTTCTACAGATAGTCTTGCATTGGTGTCTCTTTAATTTTTTTCATGAGATATCCTGTATCTGTCAATAAACATATCACCGTTATACTTATTTCAATTATCAAGATTCTTATTTCCAGATAATTTGAAGTTTAGAAGTTTAGAATTACTAGCTTTAAGTACAGTACTTTGTTGATATTCAAATTCGACAAAAAAAGGAAACATATTGTAACCACTTTGAATTTCAGAATGCTAAAGATTATTGCAGTTAGCAGTCATTTTCCGAAGGAATAAAGGTTTACAACTTCTTAATTTCCAGTTGTGATGCCATATTTAACGTATTGAAATTTGAATGCCTGAATCATAGGAGATAGCACTTACATTACAGCCACAAAGTTTAATATTCGCAAACATGCCTTCGGGGAGCAATTTTTAAAATAATTGAATATCCAAATTACTTTTAACAAATTACGCATATAGATGGCAAATTAAATTAGGAAGGTAAACATATTAAACACATTGTTGTCGTAACTGGGATATTTTGATATTTAAATCGACAAACAGTGGTAAACAATCAAATGAATTTAATTTAGTTTCCTTTAAATATGAAATTACGTTAATCTAGAACATATTAAGTACCATCAAAACAAATTTGCACACAAATTATTTGAGGCTAAACAAGTTGTTTACTAAAATGAAAATGTATCGGATAGGTTTATGAACTTTTCGAGCCAATGATTTATTCTTAAAACACTGTACCTCTACTGTTAATTCTTATATTAAATAATGTATTAAATAATGCATCTTATTCGTAGCAATAATCTTTTTGCTATTCTTAAAGTGTGACGGCAAATTTTCTCTTATTTTGTTTTCCCAAATGTTAACATTGTTATTTTGCCACAGAAAGTACAAAACCATTGGTCTATTCAAGATCTATTTCAGATATGTAGTATATCTTACTATGCTTTTACCTGGTAAGTGTATCATATGTTTTATTTCTATATGTTTCAAACCATTTAGATATGAACCGGACGCAGTGGTTTTTAGAATTCATATCTACGATATATAGATTAATATAATTACCTCAAACGTAGAGTAATTCAATTCTTTATGTAGTATTTTCCTAAATACTCTTCATCATGAAATCGACAGGCATGCTTATATGTAGTCGTTTTCAGACATTGATCTTACATTTTACCCTTTATCTTCTGAAAAGTTCAATCAGTATTCAATTTCTATATGTTCCCTGATGTGATCTTGGAATGTCACGTGTTTTTAAGTCTATTAAGTCCTTCAGATATCAAAAGATATTTTTTTTAAAGTGTCACCGCCTTGTCACATCAACAGGTTTCGAAGGCTTGTCAAATCTAATTTGGT
Organism: Steromphala cineraria; assembly: GCA_916613615.1. NCBI lineage: Eukaryota > Metazoa > Mollusca > Gastropoda > Trochida > Trochidae > Steromphala > Steromphala cineraria. The sequence continues at coordinate 11,579,875 of OU744720.1, read as the reverse complement.
TGGAAAAAATCATTTTCTGATTGGAATTTTGGTCAACGATATGGTTGAATTCCTTTGTTACACCACTTCGATAATCAGTATTACATACATTTGCTGTCATCTCCTGCACAAGCACTTGATGCATGGGCAGTGCTCATATATATATATAGTATATGAGCACTGCCCATGTATATATAGTATATGAGCACTCACCATGCATCAATTAAGTGATTGTGGCCTCGAGACTATTAAAACTTTTATCAGCATGTTCGATTTGATTTTGCAATAGATTTTGGCCAATAGTTTATTATACTTAAGATCATAGTAGGCCTGTGTACCAAACGCACAATATGACTATCTTACATTGAAAAATAGATAAATTACATGGATTATCTTCGAAATGTACAAATCATTTTATACATTACTTAGATCCTGACAGCAAGTCGGTCAAGGGACCCGCCCCTAAATAGTTTAAATCTCGAGGCCACAAGCACTTGATGCATGGACAGTGCTCATATACTATATATATGAGCACTGCCCATACCCCAAGTGCTTGTGATCTTCTGTTACATTCTTCATCATTCCTTTATTAATCTTCATTCATTCATTACTTCCTGGCCATGCATGACTCCTCTCCCTGACAGATCTCCTCAGCAGGGTGAGTACAACAATAACCGTGATCACCATCGTCTTCAAAGAGAAACATGATCTACATCTATATATCTATATGACAGACGAGGAAGCACCTGTTGAACACACTGAAACATGGCTACATCCGACTTCAACCAACACTTAAAGGACATATACGAATTTCAGAATAGGCCTAGAACCTGCTTGTTCAGACTAAGATTTAGTTTAGAAAAAAAAATTCAAAGACTCATTAAAAGGGATAGAATAAAGTTTTTGGTACATTTATTAATCAATTAATCAAGAAAACTGAAAAAAGTGTTTTAAGTAAGTACAACATTATTTTTAGTCAAAAGTAGCAGTTCTAAAAAGAATGTAGGATCTCATATTTAGATACGTAAATAACCGTCTCTACCTCAAAAGAACAAATGTGTTCACATAAAAATAGCCGCCAACAGTTATTGCATGATAATTGACAATTGCTTCTACAACTTTGAACTTCTTTTGAGTAGTGAGACGTTTGACATTTTGGAGATAATACATTTCCGTCAACTATCCTATATTTTTAGAAATATGGAGATAATGATATTTCCCCAAAACGTTCTACTGACTATTTAATACATTGTCATACTTGTCTTAGAGGTCGAATATAATAACCGTTTTTAATTTCAATTGAGATATATACCCGGATTAGCGTTCACAAAATGCAACCATTATCCGGATAACAGTTTTTGTTATAAATTTCGCAGAATAATCATGACTTAGCGTTTTGTATTAATATCATTTTACGGATATTGCTTTGGCGTTATTGTAAAATGTAATATACAATGTTGGAATCGAGCTGTGGTGCTCATTGCCACGTGGTGTAATCCATCTTGATAAGCAAATCCTTTCCGTTTCGTAGAGGTTCCAATCGAGCACATACGTCATGTACCATGTCGTGCCTGTTTCTAGATTTATGAAAGTCGCAATAGCTCTCCTGAAATATTTACTGTAAATTATATAACGGTCTCCTGGAGAAACATTTTGAATGTTATGCAGACAACAGGACAATAGTCTGTTATTCAGACCCTGAACAAACAAATTTAAAGGAGCCTTTTTAAGTCTAGAAAAAGTTGGCAAATCTAGTCGCCTCCGGTTTATAAATTAAGAATTCAGAATTCCTTTTTTCATTTCAAATATTTTTTAAATTATAAACTTAGTCGGGATTTTTTTCAAGGACCTAGTCTATGGATAGTCATAGTAACATAATTTATGATATTAGAATAAAGATTACACGTGCATGTATTTTGCGACGTTTTTCATTAATATGGATAACAACTGAACAATATATCAAATATTTACAGTGAAATGATTACAATATATATTCTGAAAAGTACTTTTAAGCGTGACCCATTAGAGTTAAGAGCTAGACGGCACTTCCTAGTTCGTTCACCTATCACGGTAGGTCAGCTGAGGACGGGTGGCTGGGACTGTTGATCGATGTACTTTTGGTTGTACGTGATTCGGTTTCAAGATGAGAATCACGTTTTCTTATCTCTCAAGTGTGTTAACTTCTATGTATATTTGCTGTTTCATCAGTTCATGTACTCGCAAGTTGCGCTTAATATATAACGATCTTTCAACGAGTACTTCTAATTCATTTAAAGGTTCATCTAGTGGGTATTATTTACCAAAGGCGCTGTGTTGCGGTCATCATGTTCCTACAGTTCATTTTGTTTGACTGTACCACTTTAATCCAGGCTATCCGTTTACAATAAATAAAGTATATTTCATGACTAAAGATTATATTATAGTAAACAACTTGTTAAACTTGAAACTTTTTTTCAAATTTGTTTAATGGTACTAAATAAATTCTAGATTTACGTAATTTAATATATAAAGGAAATTAATCTTATATAGTACAAGAGAAGATTATCTATAGATACAGTTTAAATTTCATGTTTGAACAAAACCGTTATTTGTATTCTTTTGTCTGAAAAGAACCTTTATGTCGATTTCAGTTTGATTCTTTAGTCTACATTGAGATCAATTATTTATCTGAAGGTAAATGTTTGATATAAAATGTTAAGTAAGTAATTGAGTGATGCTCTTTAAAGGGGCAGTAGCACGTTTTTAGGGGGAATATAAGGTGATGTCAGGAAAATGAAGATTAATGGTTCCAATTGAAAGACAGCGTATTTAAACTAAATGAAGCAGTAATAATTCAAATATATAACGTAAAATTTAGCCATGCTATTCCTTTTTCTTACACAAAATGAATTAAAGGTGTTCACACAAAATGGCCGCCAATGGCTTTTGTGTGAATCTTCATACTTTGTCCTCTGACTATGGATGATTGGCTTGTGTTATGAGATTTTTGACACTGTCAAAATAATACATTTAGCATTAACATACAATCATCAGTGAAATATCTAAAATCTAAAATTATCAAAAAACGTGCTACTGCCTCTTTAATCTTATCTATAATTGCTCAGTTCATATCAGGCGCGTCCAAGATAAGTTGAATGACCTGTACTCGTCTCAACCAGGAAAAGTATATTCAAGTGGTGAGACTTTATCACTCTGTTTTATCTTTTCTATTTTTGTTGGCCGTCAGTTGCAGATATATTTTTGACACGCGTTTCATTCAAACCGGACATAGCATTCCGATTTACTCTACAATTTCGAAAAATGCCTTAATCTTAATTAACGGTCTGAAATGACCTTTTATGAATCCTTTACATCCTCAAGATTGAAGGCTAGGGATGAAAAGGTTACAGAATTCAGATAAAACCTTTTTCAGAAGAGAGACATAAAAACATGTTGTCTATACAGTGTTCACATAGAAATGACTCAGGCAATAGGTCGAGATCTAGACAATCTTATTAAAATATGATCTATTTGCTACACTACGCTATAATCTGCGTAACGTAGTGAAGCAATTAAGATATCATTTTAATGAGATTGAGATCTAGAGGTCGAGAGGCTCTACATGCAACCCACTGCATAGTCTTCTAAGTTTCTATATAGGTTGAAGATCTTTTCGAAAGAGCATGAAGAATGAAAAATTCTTGTAACAATAAAATTTTAAATACTCGTGAAAAAATGTTTAAATAATTTGCCTATTTTCATAACTAAGTGCCAAAAGATGCATGGTTCATGCATGTCTCAGTTTAAGTGGAAATGGAAATGTTTCTCGATTTAACTCGTTCAGTTTCTTAAAGAATACACATTAGTGGTCGTCTATATATAACCATTGTTATTCTTAAAGGCACTTTACACACACAGAGACACACACTCGCATAAACTTAATTTAGTCTCTGAAATGGAAATACATATCAAATGCAGCTTTCTACTATTAAAATTGAAAGAAGCCCACTGAAGCTGTTGATTTTCAGAAACTGCAGTGATATAGATTTGCTACAATAATATAGACTTGTGTGGGTCTTTAAATATATTTGTTGCAGGGGCTGTTAGACAGACTAACACTAACAGAGACGTCAACTGATTGAGATCGTGACCTATATTTATTTAAACCCGGACTTTCCCTTAGTTTCGGTTCACGGAAGATTGTTGTGTGTCGCTATGTGCACTTCTAAGAATCCAGGGCTCTATTCAGCACACGGAGCTCTTCAACCATGCAAATCACGGAAGTGAAATAAAAGAGCCGGTTGCTACTTGATCGATACACAGGACTATGGGAGCTTATCACGGGAGCACGTTCTTATCAATGAGTTGACAAATTTGACGATATATGATCTGTGTATCTTCCGTGAACTCGTAGCTTTTCGTAAAGAGTTTATCATTGAAGCAAATACGTTGTTCCAAAGCAGGATGATTTGCAAGATTTCGATGAAATGTACGTGTTTTACGTGCGCGTGTCATGTCATTACTGGTTTTGATGGTATGTTAACATTGTCAACAAGACACGACAATACTCTTTTGAATAATTTATAAAGAAAATTTTTATGAAAAAAAGGTTTAAAAAATGGTAAAAATGTTATCAACAGGAATGTAATATGACGAAATCTTTAGATATGATATAAAGGGCTACGTATATCTTTTATATCCCTGCATGTTTTAGTATCATTTTATTGTAATATTGTCTCTCATAAATCGCTGAGTGATTGGATGTATTATACATGTGAGACGTAAATAAACTTTTCTGTCTGTCTGTCTGTCTGTCTGTCTATATGTTTAGGGTTTGGATTCTCTGTTACTTCTTTAAAGCTAAAGACAAACTTAACGTGTAGTCCATCACATAGTCAGAGGCAATCTACTAGAGTTATAAAGCGCCGTCTAGATATAGCTTAAGACTTTAAACAAGTACTATTAATTTTACATGAAGGCAGCATGCCCTTCACATAAAAGAGCTACATGGTACAAGTTCGAAGTTTGCTATACCAAAAAGTATATACATCATAACAACATTAGTCATTATTTGTCATTTATGATTAATGGGCAATTCGTCTTGTTTGCTACAAATAACGCAATTTATGCTTTCCAAAATGATGATTTTCAAATGCACGTGAAGTTTTTATTTTTAGTTGCTTAGAACGTTTAGCATATTGAAAGTGATCACGAATCATTGTTCTGTACAATTCAGAATTAAATGTTTCATTAAGAACAAATCGAAAAAATAGTCCTTACCTATCTATTTATATAGAAACGACGGCCAATAACTATCTGAACATTTAACACACAAACATACATGGAAATGAATTGTTGTATTTTTAGCTCATCTGGACTACAAGGCCCGATGGGTTTTTGGCATGGCATGGTGACCGGCGTCCGTCCGTCCGTCCGTCTGTAAACTTTTAGCATTTTCGACTTCTCTTCCAGAACCATGGGAGCTAGAAAGCTGAAACTTTGAAAATTTTGATAATTTTATATTTAAAATTTTCATTGATAATTTCATGCTAAATGTATTCATACATAAAGTAAATGCTTAATGTATTATTTTGACAGAGTCAAAAATCTCATTACACTAGCCAATCATCCATAGTCAGAGGACAAAGTATGAAGATTCACATAAAATCCACTGGCGGCCATTTTGTGTGAACACCATTATTTCATTTTGTGTAAGAAAAAGGAATCACATGGCTAAACTTTACATTATATATTTGAATTATTACTGCTCCATTTAGCTTAAATACGTTGTCTTTCAATTGGGACCATTAATTTTCATTTTCCTTACATCATTATATATTCCCCCTAAAAACGTGCTACTGCCCCTTTAAACCTATTTCGGCTTCTTCTCCAGAACCAAAAGGCTTAGAAAGATGAAAACTTGTGTATAGACTCCTTGACTAGTGAGGATTATAAAATGTAACTTTGGTGACCATGTGACCCCCAATAAGGGCCACAGGGGTCACGCCCTTAAAACCTATTTTTGACTTCATCCCCAGAACCAAAAGGCTTAGAAAGCTGAAACTTTGTGTACAGACTCCTTGACTAGTTGGGGTTATAATTTTCTCCAGAACCAAAAGGTTTGGAAAACTGAAATCTTGTATATAGACTCCTTCCTTGACTAGTGGGGATTATAAATTGTAATAAGGACCACATGGGTCACGCCCATAAAACCTATTTTCATCTTCTTCTCCTGAAGCATGAGGCCTAAAAACTGAAATCTTGTATATGGACTCCTTGACTAATGAGGATTATAAATTTCTGAAGAATTCGGAACAGTTTCCAGCATTTTGAGTTCAAAGAATTCTTTATTACTCTCTTCCAAAGTCAGGACACCATATTCGAACCAATCTGATCCCCTAATAAAGGCCACAGAGGCCACACCCTTCAAACCTTTTTTCATATTTTTCTCAAGAAGCTTAAGGTCCAAAAAAAACCATGTCTACAGACTCCTTAGTTAGACTAGATTAGCTTTTGCGGGACACCGCAAAAGCAGAGCAGCCCCGAAACTTGGGGTTTCGCCTTACCCTGTTCCGCCTTCTACAAGCCTCAGCATATTGGGCATTTTCTTGTGACCTTGACTTTTGATACTCAAGGTCACGCAATCAATGAATACATTTCATTGAATATAACATTAATGTAACGAATTAAAGTGTTTAAAGTTAAAATAATCCATTTTCTCAATATATGTTGACCTTGCTGTGACCTTGACCATTGACCTTGAAAGTGAACATGTCATTGTAATTCCCCAGAGGTGTAAACACTTATACATGTTCATGAGTTCTGAAAAGCTTAATGGGATTAAGTTATATCCAAATTAGTTGCACATTGCAATAACACAAATCTCATGACCTTGACCTTTGACCTTCAAGGTTACACAATCAATGAACACTTTTCATTGAGGATAACAATCATCTATTTTCATTGTTAAACTAAAGCATTTTCGCAAAACCATGCTAAAGTAGTGACCTTGCTGTGACCTTGACCTTGGACAGATTGTAGCGAAAACCTTTTCAAATTTGTGTACTCTTCCAAGGATGATACATACCAAGTGAGAGCTTCATAGCACAAAAACTTTTCAAGTTATCGCGTTTTCAAGGAATGTTTTAGTGATTTAATAGCTCGTGACCTTGACCTTTGACCTTGAAAGTGAACATGTCAAAATCGTTCCCCCGAGGTATAAGCAGTAAGTTCTGGAAAGCTTTGTAGAAAAAAATTATAGCCATTAGTATGAGCGCGGCGGACGCGGCCATGTTGTAAGAACTCCACACTGTTGAAAAGACTTGTTAACAAGTCGAAATGCGACGTATCCAGTCATCATTTAAATGATACCTACAGCAAGTGTCGTCTGAAGTATTTTATTTATCATATCTACATTTACTTCACGTGAGACTTCTTCACCCTTTTACCTATATATATTATATATATAAAGGTACAGCATGTGACACATGAAACAAAATACTGTTCTTCTCCTTCTTCTCTTTATATATACGTACATGATGTATCAGATAATAATGTAGATATGTGTTCTTTGTTCATTCCAGTGAAGCCCTCAAATAAAGAGGATGCAATGGTATAGGTGTGTAACCTTATAAGGTACGGCGAGCGAGGTGGGCATACCTTGTTTGTTTGTTTGCCTAACCACAGGAATCTATGAATATTGTGTACCATTATTTGGCTGTCATTTGAAACATGCGTGACTTTCAAAGCTCGTAAACAAGTTCCGTGAACAATCATGTCCACGATGTAGCGTTATAGAAACACAATAACATGGACTTCATACTGGTGTTATAGTCGACATATCCTCATTCTTCATTTTGTTCACACTATTGTCTTACTAGTCTCCTGAGTTATAGCATCATTTATTCAACGATAAATAATTTGTGACAATTAATATGAATATTTTTCAAAGCTCTTACTTGAAAAAAGAACGTGAATTTGTACCTCATTTTGAAAGAACACCTCTTTTCGATACGCATACCAGTTGAACATCTACGTGCTTCTTTACATTCGTGTACCATGGGATAGGATTTCGATTGTCATGGTGTTGTTGTTTACATAGCTCTTCCGTAGAAAAATACCATATCTTCTTTCATTCTACTAAGCTGAATACATTTGGACCATTCAACGAATATTTGGTGTCTTGATTTGACAAATTGGTTCTATTTCACAAAGATCTATTTCACCCATGCAAGTGCTGGCATAGAAAGAAATATATATTACATATATCATATCTCTATAATATCTGATTTATCATTTCAGCGAATATATGTAATGCTATTTAAAGATGTGCATAGTTAAAATTGTTGCACGATCCGGTAAGTTTTCTCGATAGGACGAAAGACAATATTTCAGAATAATTAATTGTGTGTTTTGATGCAAAACATTCCCTACCAGTTTTACAAAGCAAATTTCATTCAGCTAACGTTGCACTACTTTTTATATTTGCATTCATAAAATTCAACGATTTCGTGTCTAGAAACAAGTATTGTTAAACCGAAAACTGTAAGCCAAGATTGGTGCTGTAATAACATTCTTTCATTCGAACTGATGAACCTAAATTCACTATCAAAGGGACAGTAGCACCTTTTTTGAAAATTTAATATTTTCAATTTTCACTGATAATTGTACGTTGTATTATTTTGATAGTGTCAAAAATTTCATAACACCAACCAATCATCTATAGTCAGAGAACAAATTGGAACGATTCACATTAAATCAATTGGTCGCAATTTTTTTGTGAACACCTTTAGTTCATTTTGTGTAAGCAAAATGAATTGCATGGCTGAACTTAACATAATATATTTGATTTATTACTGATTCATTTCGTTAAAATACATTGTCTTCCAATTGGAACCATTTGTTTTCATTTTCCTGACATCACCTTATATTCCCTCTAAAAACGTGCTACTGTCCCTTTAAAACCTGACATTTTTCAAAACAGCAAATTTGAGAAGAAATACTAAAAATAATCAGGATTGTATTAACTGTAATGGCCATTCTATATCATAGTGTAGTGTGCAATAAACTAACTGAACTCGCAAGAAACTCAGATGATTCCAAAATCATTGATTATAACCTTTTTTCTCAATACTTGTCAATAATTGTTGAAAAAGAAGGTGAATTTTAAACAACCTCTTCTTCCATATCATGATTATGAAAGATTTTTTTATGCGTGAAAGTCAACTTGGTAACAGCAATTTTGCTCTCATGATATGAAACTTAATGTTTGTCGCATAATTTTGGCACATAAACAAGAGTAAATTTCTTCAAATGTCAATATTAACTTAAAACAACTTGGGGCAATTTTTCATAGAAAACCATATCTATATGTCATTTGTGTTTAATTTATCCAATTATACTAGCACTGTAGCTAAGGGGGTGCAACATGAATCTTGATGTGTATATTATATTTAGACGATATGATGACGAGAAAATTCGTCCACTGTCACTATAATGATGATAAATGTTTATAATAATGACAAGGCTAGATGTCGATAGATGATCATATGAATGATTAAATAATAATAAAACACTATTAAATATGCTGTTGATTCTATAATATGATAAATTCTAAAAAATGATCTTATTGGCATTACACATATCAATACCCCAATCCTCTGAAGAACATTTTCCTTATCAATACCCTAATCTCTACTACACATCCTGTTGGTGTATGCCCAAATCACTACAAGTGGGCGGCATTCTTTGATTTACTTCATTTTATTTCCTCAATGTAAATTCATTCATAAAGGTGAGGAAACTATTTTCACACACCTCAATAATAAATAGTTTAAAAGATGGGTCTGTGATAAGGTAATTTGTAATCTCATGGTCACAAATCGATACAGATTATCAACCCACGTGTAAACGTACCAGATATGATATTATGACTTTGTAAAACATTATTTTCCTTCAATAACGTAAGAAAGGTTGCAAATCATCATAAAGAGTTGGTTCAATATTTGTATGACATCGTGTGTATTCTTATTGTATTATATTCCTCGCCATTTAAACACTATTTCTTAAACCAAGATTTGGTATACATTGTTACATAAAAGTTTAAAAGTAAACAAATACTGTCAGATGTTCGTTTCATACAGCTACTACTACTACTACTACTACTACTACTACTACTACTACTACTTCAACTTCTACTACTACTTCTACTTCTATTTCTGCTGCTGCTGCTACTACTACTACTACTACTACTTCTGCTTCTGCTACTTCTACTATTACTTCTACTTCTACTACGACTACAACTACAACTACAACTACAACTACAACTACAACTACAACTACAACTACAACTACAACTACAACTACAACTACTGCTACTGCTACAACTAAAACTACTACTTCTTATACTACTACTACAACTACAACTACAACAGTTACACTAACACTACTGCTGCTACTACTACTGCATTTTCTATCGATAAATGGTTTAACTGATTTTGCAAGCTTTCCCTGAAAGGGGCAGTAGCACGTTTTAAGTGGAATATAAGGTGATGTCAGGAAAATAAAAATGAATGGTTCCAATTGAAACACAATGCATTTAAACTAAATGGTGCAGTAATAATTTAAATATATGATGTAAAGTTAAGCCATGCGATTCCTTTTTCTTACTTAAAATGAATAAAAGGTGTTCACACAAAATGGCCGCCCAGAGATTTTAGGTGAATCTTCATACTTTGTCCTCTGACTATGGATAATTGGTTGGTGTTATGCGATTTTTGACACTATCAAAATAATACATTTAGCATTAACGTTCAATTATCAGTGAACAATTTAAAATATAAAATTATCAAAAAACGTGCTACTGCCCCTTTAAGCCGCCTTGATCAAAGAGAATATAAGTTCAATCTTAAATCACACAATTTAATGTAGATATAACTTACACCTATTTTTCAGAGATTTCATACCACAACACTTTTTCTATATAAAAGTCATATGCTGGAACATTTATAAATGTTAATTAAAACAAATTGATTATGAATGTTATCGGTTGCATGTATTTGTGTACCTTGCGTGTCAGTTACAGGACATGAAATTTCGTCAGGACTATAGTTATAACACTACTCCACGTGATTGACCACTCCTAGCTTGGACTGTGCCTATATACACGTCTTCTTATAGAATTCACCTTTCTTTGGTTCCAAGAAGGCTTCATCGAAAGGAAGCTTTATCTTAATGAAGTAAGTACTAAATTATGTGGTTTTTATTTGTGAAGAATGAACAATATTTTTATGAATACAGTTCTGTGTCGGCGACGTATCGACATAAAATCTAATATCGCTGTCAAGCAGTATCACAATAGGATGTTTGTCGAAACGCCGCCTATACTGTATAAAGAAGTTGTATATCTATAAAATATTTCATTTTTGTCATTTAGTTTGTAAATCAATGTCTGATTGCATTAATTTCTTTTCATATATTCAAGAGATTGTCATATACATTAAGTTTAAGTTGTTGGGGCAACATGTATCATACTGTATGAATGGTATAATTTAATCGAGGTGATAATCGGTTAGATTGAAGGACAATATGAAATTACACAGTCGTAATACTGATGAAATATCGGACGTCATTTGTTCAAACATTATTTGGAACCTTATCTAAAACAGGTAGAAGATAAAAACAATATGTTTGAAAGATTGTATCAATAGTTTTCATATAAATAAAAAGTCACAGAATTATTCAACAATGCAATCCTAATATCCAGCTCATAGATTATACATATGGTATGACCTTAAAGTTAATTAAAGTTGTATTCATAACTATGTAAGCAACATTTTTTGCTGGGAAGGGGGGGGGGGTTGTCTTAACGTTATGATAACCATGTCAAATATAATCCGTGAACAACTTCCGTCTTTGTAATGTCGATAGTGTATGTCATCTTTATCAAGTTTCTCAGAAACTATTTACTCGAGACCAACGGTATATCATTTATGATAAACCGTTGGGTCTTTTATCGAATTTGATCGCTATATGATATCTGAAAACGTATCGTCGGTGTCATTTCTACATATCGGATTCTTGTTCAACAAACCTTGTCTTTTTAATCGAAGTAAACCGGAAGGAAAAAAACACAGATTCTTAACCATGCTTTAAAACTTGTTATTTTCGTGTAATCTAAAGTGAATATCAGCAAATGAATGTAGATTTTAAAGACGGTAATTTTATGATTGTGTAAAGTTACACTTTGCGTCACTATCTTACAAGAGTAACAGAAGTGATTGCGAGATCTCCTCCGCCGGAATTCGAACCCGTGACCTGCTGGTTGAGAGGCAGACACTCTACCAATTCAGCTAAAGAGATACCCCAAGACTATGAGGATTGGTAATATCTAACCCTGCCTAACACAAAAATTTTACTATTGCAGAAAGCATTAACTAAAGGTCGTATAGTTTTTCTACAAGAAATATGCTATTTTGCCATTCAGAACAATTTTTGTTTAAAGAGATCATCTCTACACTTGATGTTTGTAGGATTTTGATTAGAAAATGTAATCATTAAAAATCAACACAAATTTGAATACATAATATGGCTATATAAAGCGTTACTTTAATTTGTAAAACATATCAAAACATTTATATCTTGTCAAATTATGAGGTATCTTATATAGGTATATTATGATAATTTTTAATATCATACCACGTTGACATGACTCTTCTTAAAGGGGCAGTAGCACGTTTTTGAGGGAATATGAGGTGATTTTAGAAAAATGAAAATAAATTGTTCTGATTGAAAGACAATGTATTAAAACCAAATGGAGCAGTAAGAAATCAGACATATAATGTAAAGTTCATACTTGCGATTCCATTTTCTTACAAAAATGAATTAAAGGTGTTCACACAAAAATGGCAACCGATGGACTTTATGTGAAACCTCGTTATTTGTTCTCTGAATATGGATGATTGGTTTGTGTAATGACATTTTTGACACAATCAAAATAATACATTTAGCATTAATATATATATATAAGTGACAAATAAAAATTATAAAATTTTCAAAAACGTGCTACTGCCCCTTTAAGTTCTTTATTAACCTAAATGGATGAAGTCGGCTTTGAAAGCAAGCAAAAGTGATTGTTGATAGATAAGACAGAATTTTGTCAGTTATGTTTCTTATAAACACATTAACAATAGGCTTCAGTGTCGACTGATAAATTATTTTACTTGTATTATGATAAAAAGTTATGGACAAAACCAGTTCCTTGTCAATTTCCTATCGCCCTTATCAAAACGAACTTTAGAACGTTAAACTCTCTGAATGATTTGAATCTTACATCCGCCCTCTCAAGGGGTTTCAAAAATGCGAGACCATAAACAAAGTATACCGTGTTGATATTGCCGTATTCCATGAACCCTTAAGAGTTTCAGCGTTTGGTGTGTTGTCTGTCCGATGCAGATAGTATACCATACGATGTTGCTCCCAATACGGATATCATCTAGTGTCTCCGCTTCCTTGTTATATAAGTATGTACATCATATGTTTACAGTGTCAATTACGCCATAGACAAGGATGAAGCCACTTGTAGTAAATTATCCGAATGCCGTGATATGTCAAAGGTCAAGGACGTTGTGGACGCAGAGCGTATGATGCAATGTTCTTGAGCATGCTTGATGTTGGCGATTTGGGCATGGTTTCTGGTGTTTTGTATATGTTGTAGTGTTTCATGGTGTTGTGTTGGTTTATATCTTGTAGAAGGGTCTCGACAAGACCATAGTCAGCTGATAGACTGTTACGTATGGTGCATTGTGGTGATGTATGTATGTATGTATGGTGCGGCCTACATTGTTGATGATATAAGTAATATTGGTTATTAAAACAAAACAAGAGGTTAGAGATATATTGCCGTTGTTGATTTATATACTACTTCTACAACAACTACTACTACTACTACTGCTAAGTACTACTGTTGCTACTACTACTACTACTACTGCTACTACTTCTGCTACTACTTCTGCTACTACTTCTACTACTAACACTAATACTAATACTGTATATCAGGTTTACTAGACAATCTTACCTAAAGGTTTCGTTTCTTTTCAATAAAATATCATAAAATGGTTAAGTATTGGTTCAATTTATTATTGCGCAGCTCAATTTTTGCATTGCACAACCATTTGAATAAGAAAGCATTTCAATGCATTTAGTTTTCCCCATTCGTAAATCCATATATCAAAGCAATTGATTAAATAGATGTGATTCACTTCGATCATTATCAACGGACAGACAGACAGAGGGAGGGAGGGAGGGAGGGACGTAGTACAAGTAGCCGACAACCAATCACTGCAAGTTCTATAGCTTATCAGGCTTTACGTAAAGGATTGAACCGGTCACCAAAGGACTCAAAATTTCATTCTACGTCATAGCAATAACAATTAAGTTTTTGCACTTATCTATTATCAAATCACGGAAAAACATTTTGTGTATTGGGCGTTAAGTATATGATTACATGTGGACACTACGTATAGAATACACTCAAGGCATTTAGATGTCAGTACAAAACATGCTGTGACGTCAACACAAATATGTGACGTCAGTGTTTTGTGCGGTGGCCCATATTTTGACCCAGAATTGAATAATGGGAAGCTTTGTTAACGAAACACATTATATTTCCTGTGCGCTGTGCGTAGAGTTTGTAAGAGTTTTGTCAAATGTTTCCGCCTCAGTGATGTCAAGCTTTACACAGCTTGCAGTGAATGACTTTTCAAGTGGTTTTCTTCAATTAAGCGTAAAACTGAATTGAGTTAATGTATACGTTTACTTGTTCGTTTAAATTGCAATTTGCTAATTAAATGTTTTCAAAAACGCAAATCAAAGGACATTGTCATTTACGTATTGACATGGTTTGTAATATCGTGTATATGAGAGTATTAAAGTTCAATCCGGAAGTTATGAGTGTAAAGTTGCATCCTTTGGTCAACGTGTCTAGTTCCAAGTCCAGTAGGATAGGCCTATTTACAAGTCATACATGTATTTCTCATTTGATTAGAACCACAAGGCGTATCGTACTTATCTATGTTCTTTAATCTAATCCATCATAATGTTAACATATATTGGGTTGAAACGGGATTTCAATTTTTAAAGTTGAGAGTTTGTCAGTTTTGGCATATACAAAAGCTAAAAGTTATATTGGTATACGGTTTGGCCTAGTCTAACAATAAGACTCTGAAATGAATTTTTTTCAATAAATCTGAAATTTGGAAAAAAAAGGATGAAAAGGAGACTGAAATTTCTTCATTGTCAGAAAATTGAGCTCTCAAGTCCCTATTATAGACTTGCTTAGGCTTGCATTTTATTTTAGGGTCTGGCTGACAGACTAGGTTTGGCCGTTAGCAGTTGTTAACAATAGTCTGGTACACTTTACCACCCCAACTCTCGTTCTCAACTGAATTAACTCAACACACTAAAATGGAAACTATACTATATATGTACTTTTAAAGATATCTAACTGTCTATCTATGTACGACTACCTCGTTGAGATGGATGACCCTGATAGGATACGTTGTATACGTGACTCTTGCTTCCGGTTTGTGACTTTAGTGGCGGGGTCGAAAGGTCAACGACGTGATGGTGTTGTTCGTTTGATTCAATAAAGTTTATCAATACATGCATGGTAAAACATCATAGAAATTAAGCTTTGGTGAAACTGTAACCGTAAATATTATTTTATAATATATATTTTATCAAATTGAACCTGTTGCACTGTAAGTAACCGTAAATAAGCCAGTATGCATACAACTACAAGAGTATTTACACACAATAATGGAATAAGTGTACCAGTATCATCATTGTTTTTTGTGTAAGAGAACAGGCCATTTTTTAGGAAAACCATTTCTACCAGCTGATTTGCTACTTTATCATCTTATTTAGTTCACGCTATTGAAATAATTCTAAGCGTTTGAAACCTTTCTTATTATAGGAAAGATATTTTACCCCCCAAAAAGTGTTGAAAAACATATCGATCTAGATGGCAACTCCCTCGATCCATTTCGAATTCAAAATTCCTGGTTCCGTCATTGTAACTGTCACTTTCATATTTTTCCCTTACGTTCGACTGAACTGACTCAAACAAAGTCATTTTACGAGAGTATATTTTTGGGAGAAAAGATGGCGTGACGCCCTCCCGCACCACATGAAAGGAACATCTTCCGTCTTCAAGTCCGCCTTCCGTCTCTCCAGCTGCGGTTGGTATGGTCACCGTGGTTTAGTTACCCACTCAAGTGTGAATTGTCCTTTTTTGTCGTATAGCAGTGTGATTCCGATACTTTCATACTTGATACTTAACATTTAACATTTTCAACATGATCGTTTGTATCGCAGTCTGTTTCTCAATATTCTCGTTCATATCTTAGCTTTAGATATACATAAGGGTGGCCGCTATAGGCAGGTGGCCGCTCTACAGAGGTGGCCGCTAATACAAGTTCGACTGTATATTGTTTATGTTTCATTTATTGCCTTGGTGTTAGGAGGAACATCGTTACTTTTTTCATCTTCATGCCCATTGGAGTAAGCAACCTAGCATATTTAATTGGTGTTCTGTAAATTCCCTTTCATTGTTGATCAGGTATCGACTGTACTCATAGAGTGTACGTGGATTGTTTCTAAAAAACGGGAGATCCAACATACCATGTTAATTGTCACTAATTCACGATTGTCTATTATGTTCAAGGCTAACGTCAGCTATTTTAAAGTAGTCTTTATCTTAATTTCATTATTTCCATACTTCTAAATCAGCTTTTTGTGTTTGCATTAGCTGACCTCACCTGATGGTGTGGTATCCAAAACCCACCGAAACACTGACCACTCCATGCCGGACACTGGCTATCCTTGGTCATGTTTAGCGTGTACAGCAGAGAAGTGTCGTTATGTGAGGTGCTCCAAACAAAATTTCGAACTCGACTGACTTGTCATTCGGGTAGTGCTTGATGCGATCCATTCATTGGCTGGCTTTATATATAACGACCCGGGTGGTGCTTGATGCGATCCATTCCATTGGCTGGTTTCATACATAACGACCCGGGTAGTGCTTGATGCGATCCATTTCATTGGCTGGCTTTATACATAACGACCCGGGTAGTGCTTGATGCGATCCATTTCATTGGCTGGCTTTATACATAACGACCCGGGTAGTGCTTGATGCGATCCATTTCATTGGCTGGCTTTATACATAACGACCCGGGTAGTGCTTGATGCGAACCATTTCATTGGCTGGCTTTATACATAACGACCCGGGTAGTGCTTGATGCGATCCATTTCATTGGCTGGCTTTATGCATAACGGTCCGAAGTAGTGTTTGATGCGATCCATATCATTGGTTGATTCCATGCATAACGACCCGGGTAGTGCTTGATGCGATCCATTTCATTGGTTGGCTTTATACATAACGACCCGGGTAGTGCTTGATGCGATCGATATCATTGGCTGGTTTCATACATAACGACCCGGGTAGTGCTTGATGCGATCCATTTCATTGGCTGGCTTTATACATAACGATCCGGATAGTGCTTGATGCGATCCATTTCATTGGCTGGTTTCATACATAACGACCCGGGTAGTGCTTGATGCGATCCATTTCATTGGCTGGTTTCATACATAACGACCCGGGTAGTGCTTGATGCGATCCATTTCATTGGCTGGCTTTATGCATAACGGTCCGAAGTAGTGTTTGATGCGATCCATATCATTGGTTGATTCCATGCATAACGACCCGGGTAGTGCTTGATGCGATCGATATCATTGGCTGGCTTTATACATAACGATCCGGGTAGTGCTTGATGCGATCCATTTCATTGGTTGGCTTTATACATAACGGTCCGAAGTAGTGTTTGATGCGATCCATTTCATTGGCTGGCTTCATACATAACGGTCCGAAGTAGTGTTTGATGCGATCCATTTCATTGGCTGGTTTTATACATAACGGTCCGAAGTAGTGTTTGATGCGATCCATATCATTGGTTGATTCCATGCATAACGACCCGGGTAGTGCTTGATGCGATCCATTTCATTGGCTGGCTTTATACATAACGGTCCGAAGTAGTGTTTGATGCGATCCATTTCATTGGCTGGCTTTATACATAACGGTCCGAAGTAGTGTTTGATGCGATCCATATCATTGGTTGATTCCATGCATAACGACCCGGGTAGTGCTTGATGCGATCCATTTCATTGGCTGGCTTTATACATAACGGTCCGAAGTAGTGTTTGATGCGATCCATATCATTGGTTGATTCCATGCATAACGACCCGGGTAGTGCTTGATGCGATCCATTTCATTGGCTGGCTTTATACATAACGACCCGAAGTAGTGTTTGATGCGATCCATTTCATTGGCTGGCTTTATACATAACGGTCCGAAGTAGTGTTTGATGCGATCCATATCATTGGTTGATTCCATGCATAACGACCCGGGTAGTGCTTGATGCGATCCATTTCATTGGCTGGCTTTATACATAACGGTCCGAAGTAGTGTTTGATGCGATCCATTTCATTGGCTGGCTTTATACATAACGGTCCGAAGTAGTGTTTGATGCGATCCATATCATTGGTTGATTCCATGCATAACGACCCGGGTAGTGCTTGATGCGATCCATTTCATTGGCTGGCTTTATACATAACGGTCCGAAGTAGTGTTTGATGCGATCCATTTCATTGGCTGGCTTTATACATAACGGTCCGAAGTAGTGTTTGATGCGATCCATATCATTGGTTGATTCCATGCATAACGACCCGGGTAGTGCTTGATGCGATCCATTTCATTGGCTGGCTTTATACATAACGATCCGGGTAGTGCTTGATGCGATCCATTTCATTGGCTGGCTTTATACATAACGGTCCGAAGTAGTGTTTGATGCGATCCATATCATTGGTTGATTCCATGCATAACGACCCGGGTAGTGCTTGATGCGATCCATTTCATTGGCTGGCTTTATACATAACGGTCCGAAGTAGTGCTTGATGCGATCCATTTCATTAGCTGGCTTTATACATAACGGTCCGAGGTAGTGCTTGATGCGAGTCACTTCATTGGCTGATTCCAAACATAATACTACAGGTCTGAGTGTATTGTAGGAGCTCTTCAGGTGCGCTGATGTAGCAGGATATTTTGAGGTGGTAACACCGGACTTTCTGTTTCTGTTTTCTTGTGTTTCTATCTTTAGATTTAGAAGAAACTTGGTAACAGTCAACATCGATCTTAGCTTGTTTGCAAATTGTTGTTACTATATTAGCTTTTAGACTTTCAAACTTTTATCGACTTCACAAGATGAATACATGGCTGATTATGAAGAAAAAGAAAAAGAACATTATTTTATTTTGCTATCACGTATTGTTAATAGTAGCACACATATGGAATATTAAAGAATTATAGGCGTAAAATCATTTCATGTAAAATATTGAGCACTCAGCCTTTGATACGCCATTGTACAATAATTCAAATTAAATATTGATGCAAATAGAAATAAAACACGAGGTAAAAAACATTTGTTAAAATGGGATGAACAAAACTATAGATAAGATATTTTATATTTATGTTAGGCGCAACCAATTATAAGCTTATCTATTTGGATGGTGTGTTTTATTAATATCTCATTTCATAATAGCCTACCTGAAAGCGAATTGTCTAAAAAAACTTAAGCTTAAACACTGAAACGATCTCCCGTGATGTTTTCAAAGACACTAACACAGTCGAGGTCTCACAGTTTGTCTACGGGGAAAACCGATGACAACGATGCTAAAATTGCCATTGACGGGGTCAAGTTGCCCTGTATCCGGGGTTGTCAATTTATTTTCGTGGCAGTTTTAATCAAGGTTCCTTTAATGTCCGATCATATCGACGTGTCAGGTGATAATATTACACATAACTCACGAGACCAGGGGATAAAGGCAATACACAAGTGTGTTACACACTGACTCAATAGGGATTCCCCATGTCTATTTTAAGAACTCAGAGCTCAACGTATTGACAGCATCAGATAAACACGTGTATTTGACACACAAAAAAATACGCTTTACTTTAAAGAATACCTTAATTAGTCCCGTGGTGTACGTGTTATAGACAAGAAGGTGACCTGGTATAGATAAGCAGTATAACAATGGGGTATTGAAGGCGACTGATTCATTCCGACGTGAGACCAGCGTGACTGACATTGACTCATTGAGGATAGCCTTCTAGATTGACTCGCTTCTTGTTTCTCTCTCCTCTACATACGGAGGTAAGTATTCAAATACTTGTCATTAGGTTTGAATGTCACGTCATTTGGGAATATATAATTTTTAGTTAATATAGTTAATAATATAATTAGATTAATATATCGATTATCAAGTAAATAAAGATGCATATATTTCAAACAGCCAACTCATGATAAATTATCATCTCTAAGGTTCATATTCTAAATAGATTATTGTAAGGTTGGTGTATCGGTCTGCGGTGCCAAGAAGATGTTGTGACGCTGATGACAGTAAAGTAACACCGTTATAACTAGGATGTGTGTTCACTTTCTAAATGACAAGGAGGAATGTGATAATGAATTCATGTTTAATATATATCTGTATCGTATATGGTAAAATGTCTCACATCATTAACACTATTTATTATACTACTTAAAAAACAGCCACCGACAAAAATATGATACCATGACGATAACAACGATGATTAAAATGGGAAGGTAGATAACGACGATGATTAAAATGGGAAGGTTGATAATGACGATGATTAAAATGGGAAGGTTGATAATGACGATGATGAAAATGGGAAGGTAGATAACGACGATGATGAAAATGGGAAGGTAGATAACGACGATGATGAAAATGGGAAGGTTGATAATGACGATGATTAAAATGGTAAGGTTGATAATGACGATGATGAAATTGGGAAGGTTGATAACGACGATGATGTAAATGGGAGGGTTGATAATGACGATGATGAAAATTGGATGGTTGATAATGACGATGATGTAAATGGGAAGGTTGATAACGACGATGATGAAAATTGGATGGTTAATAACGACGATGATCAAAAGGGGAAGGTTGATAACGACGACGACTATGGGAACGACGATCATGATAACGGTCTTAACACACACGATTGTGACATCGTTGACATCGTTAATTAACGACATGTTAATGTGACCTAACCACAAATCCAAGGAGATATTTATTATGTGACTCACAATCTATATCAGAGAACCAAATAACCCTGTGTTCTAATCAACGTATGACCTAACATAGTCGAAATGCGATAAGCTCGGGTTCAGAAAGTACAGCAGGTTAAAGCAACTCGATTTGATAAGTGAAACGTAGGTAAACGTAAACCTTCACCTCATGTACTTTGTAGGTTTATATTTACCTACGTTATACCTATGTTGTACTTACGTTATCGAGATCCATTGAGTCTACCTATAAGAAAATGTCTAGTATGATGATGAATCAAGTCTATAGAATGGAATCGGCTAACGGCTAATTCTAAAGCTCAGTATAGAGGCAGTATTCAGAAACTCTTATTCCTTGGAACATAGTTTCTTTGTCTGTCTGTCAGTCTGTCTGTCTGTCTACACCATATGGTCAGAGAAGGGGATTAATTTTATATTTTCTGCCACGGGGTTTATATTGTATATTTATCAAATTTATCAAATTATCAAAGTTATCAAGAACCTTTACGTACTCGATGAGTCATAGGCATTCATTGATAGGGAATAATTCATTCTGATAATTCGTCTACCATATAAACTCGTAGGTTGATAGTTCATGGAATAAGCTATTATGCGTCCGCTAGAACAATGCCTACATATCTACGTAAAATAGTTCCGCCACTAAGTCCGCGAGGATTTACGTCGCAAGCATGCATTGTAACGGAATTAAAGGCGATGACACCATCGATATACATCCTTCTTATGTCGTTATTACCAGTCTATTTTCCTATTGATATATCTTGTCTGTATAACTATTATTTTGCTTCATTTATTTTCCCATTTTCCCCATTTTCTATTTTACCGAGTCCAATTGATAAAAGACTAACATGTAGTCCCTGAAAAAAGGATTTTATGACTAATGTGATTTTTGTTTTTAAATAAGATAAAAAAGAGTCCTGACTAATATATAACTTCTAAATACTTCAAGCCGGTGCAACTAGACTTGCCAACATTTTCTAGACTCAAGAAGGCTCCTTTATTTCTTTTGCTGGATGTCTAGAAAAAAGTTGATAATGATACTTGAATTTATCTGACAATTTATCAAAAATCATATTCGTTATTTATTTGTTGCAGTACATATCCAATACTTATTATCATATGAAGTTCTTCCTCTTCTTTGATGATCATAATATCCATCCTACACCCATCAACGTCTTACATTATTATTATTATTATATGAATATTTATATAGCGCGCATATCCATCCACTCGTGGTTGCTCATGGCGCTACATATTGTTTTACATCGCTATAATAAGATTGCATTATACCAGACGGCACAAGTAGTGATATAAAATGTTCTTAAGTGCGATAGGGTAGGTCTCCTCGGGAACTTCGCTTTTAATCACTTCAACATAATTGTTATCAAAGATTTATATTTCAACGTTTCGTTTTCCATACTTGACGTCTTAAGTCGGATCTTTTTCTCCT
Organism: Steromphala cineraria; assembly: GCA_916613615.1. Classification (NCBI taxonomy): domain Eukaryota; kingdom Metazoa; phylum Mollusca; class Gastropoda; order Trochida; family Trochidae; genus Steromphala; species Steromphala cineraria. The sequence goes on along the minus strand of OU744720.1, from coordinate 11,557,249 downwards.
CTACATCATTTCATATGTTCCAAGTACCTCGTCCTTTCCTAATCAATTATCACTCTTTGACCAGTTTTGTATTATCTTGATGTGTCCTCTTTAAATACCTTTACGTGTTGTATCATACCTACCATATCTTTAGTATAAATGTAGCAGGAAAGAAAATCCAATATTTTCATGTTCAGCGGGATTCGAACCCGGGACCTATACTCTACCTGTTCGGCCAAAGAGATATCCCTCCAGCCAAAGCCATCTGTCACTGTCACATATAACAAGTCACGTTTACTTTCTTTCTCATTCCACTTTGAACGTACTTTTTCTTGTTTCATTTCTAATATTCTCACGTTTACCTTTCTATTTGTAGTTCGTCACTTTTACTTTCAATATCATTTGCCTTCATCCTCGTTTCTTTATCGAAGAATACTTGAAAAACTTCTAATATTACCACCTCATCTTTAAATGTCTTTTGTCACTTTTGCTTTCTATTCTATTCAACATCCTTTCTTTATCATTTTGCTCACATTACTTCTTCCTTTAGTATTCTTTCATATTCTTAACCAATTATATACTCTAACCTTATTATTGGTAATATATTTTCATACATTTTGCATTTTATTTCTTTAAACATTTCTTCAATATTTTAGAATGTATTGCTTTTAGAACACACTTTCTTTTCCTCATTTCTAAAATACTCAGATTATCCCCTTTCACCTTAAGAAATTAGATTTTTATCATTCAAAAATTCGTCTCTATCTCTGCTGTCTATATCATAACATATTTCTTAAGAACATAAGTCTCCCTGTATGACATGGAATATTAGATCTTTATCTTTTATATTCCTTTTGTCACCTCTACATTCTATTGTATTACTTTCTTTAGAACATGCGTCTTCTTTCTCTTTTGATATAATTACTGATTATTCGTCACTTCTACTTTCTATCTTCTTTACCTTTTCGAGTTTCCCATATTCTTCTTGTCATTAAATGTGTATACTTTTTCTATTATATTTTCAGATAGAAATCTCTCCTCAACTTCCTGTTACATTTATCTTCAAAGTATTTGCCTATCTTATTCCTTTCTCCCCGTCTCAACACAATAAAAACGAAGAGGACACTGATGTGAAATTGACAATATTAATGTTTAAATATTGACAAGTGATTAAGTATTATCATGGACAAATCCAAATATATCGTGAAAACAAAGTAGTTTTGTAATGAATATGAAAGTTCACATGGATAGTTTAAGGAAATGGTCAATATCATACAAATCTTGGTTAAGATGGCTGGGTTGTAACTCATCAATACAAGACACCTTAACACTGAGTGTTCTGTGGAAAGGTTGCTGTACATTCAGGTCTTCAGGCTTTACTAAACCACTGATGGTCCTGCCTCATGACTGACTGATTATTATATAGGAGCCTTTATAAAGTCTATGTCTTAATTCTGCACGTTTAGATTGACCGAATACATATGAAACAAAAGCCTCAAGAAATATAATGATATGAATGAAGGAACGGAAATATTTTTAATATTTCATAAGCTATATGTTTGTCTAAATCGTTGATGTCATCAATGTTTATATGTTTATATGACCTCTATCGCCTCGGGTCACGTTCCGTTGATCATACATCGCTATGGACATGTGGAATGCTTGATTAAACATCAAGCAGGGTTTCCCCCTTCTATATTTAGGCGAGTCGGAATTTCCCTTTTACGAAGTTCCGCTCCCCCTGTAAAGAGGTGTTCATTTGCCCAAGGACGTATTCTTATTTTGTCCCATTTTCTGCGACCCCAACTCGAAAGACGCCTGACTTTAAATGTAAGTTGAATTTCTTTACACCTTATTTTTTTAAAAACGTTTTGAGTGATTTGAGTGATGTTTGTTTTATCTACTTCACTTTCGTAAATCCAAAACTCTTTTATCACGATGAAAGAAATGTATTTAGTATTTTTGCGATATACATCTACTTTATATTTCACGAGTTTTACTAATAAAGATAATAAAGGGGTACTAACACGTCACAATTAAAACATGTATTGTATACAGCAATAACATAAACAATTTGAATTAACTTTAAACAGCTTTCGACATTTTTGGTTCTAAGGAATTCAGACCGAATGTTGTACTTTTCAAATTATTTTCGCTAATTCATGACAATTCGCAAATCATCAACGCCATTCATGCATGAGTTGTTCTTACATCATCTATAAATGATAATCATTTTCTTCTATGCTAGAATATGTAACGGAAAGTATCGGGAATGGTTTTATAGTTAAAGGGCAGGTATAAACATTTGTGATTTTATGGATAACGACAATTTATTTGCATAGGAGAAAAAATAATACATTTTTTTCAATGATTGTGATGATGGTGTCACAAAACTATTCGTTGTAATGCAAAAAACGATACTAATAACAATACATTTGATTGTTTGTAATGTATGCAGATTAATTTTGATAAAAGCATGTGTTTTCAATGATCATAACCGTATTATAATGAGAATAAGCAATATCATAGAATTACATAATTTACAAGACAACCTCATTTTGACTTGGAAGTTGAAGAGAAACTTCCTCTCGTCGACCCTTATGAAAATAACCATATTACAAAAAAAAATTGGCATTAAGCGTTTGGCTAGCGGTAAAGTTTTCTGAAAATATATATTATAGGATGTAGAATATTTTCAAGGATGATCCCTTCCACAAAGTACTTCCTTTCTCAGGAAAATATGAATGATTGAATCAATCCAATATTCGTATAAATTTAGCAAAACAATGCACGTTCAATATGGATTTTCAGAATACTTTCATCCTTGTTTTCCCTCTAGGCGCAATACCCGAACAACAAACTCACAGCTACACACACCTATATAGTTGAGCCCTCTCGGGTCTCGAGGTGCTTCATACAAAACTGATTATTCTCACTATTATACTTTGATGTTATGAAAACATAAAAAACCATGCATGCGCAGCTCCCGCCCCTTAGAAGAAAGCAAGAAGACAATCAATATTCTGTGTAAGCGACGTTTCGACATAGATTCTAATGTCGTTGTCAAGCTCAGAATAAAGAAGTTGTTCATCCATAAGAATTGTTCATCACACCAACTTCTAGAATGCCAATCAAAGAGGAAGACAATCTCCTCGGCAATACCCCACCGTTTCTACCCCGTGACACCTCTGCTGCAGGGCGATCAGTTCACCCATTACATCCACTTCCGCCCTTCTTCCTACCCTCCAGTTATGTTATACTACTGTCCTAAAATAAGGTTACATTCATCCCTCAACATCATACCCAACCCTCCGACACATGATCGCAATAACAAAAATCTTTTTTTTTTTTTTTTTACTCCTACACTCGACTCATACACCGACCGCTAACCCCCCAAACCCCTTTCTTCATACCTCAACGAAATACTCACCCACACTTAATCCATCTCTGCCTACATATCGTATACCTAACAACGCCTGTCCAACCCTTAATGATATTGATGTCACGTCACCCTCCCACCCCCGTTTTTCCTACACAGAGGAAGCATTTTACAAGGTCAGGGTTTTATGACTTGAGCTATACTACCTCTGTTGGGAGAGAATCCCCCGCCGACTGTCATGTGCAACCTCAGATCTTTATTTAGGTGATTTAAGTGAATTACTGAGTCACATAGTTGGGGAGAGTAGAGCACGAGGTTTCTGTGTTATTTAACTTATATCAAATCCTTAACTGGTGAATAAAATATAATTAAACGAAAATAAACAACTGTATTAGGTATGTCGATGATATCAAATATTCATATAAGGGTTTCTATGTTGTTTAACTTGTACCTATAGTGCTTCTCTGAGGAATAAAACATGTTAATTACAAAAAAATACATGAAAGATTTCCAAAAAAGTATTATTTTATCGAAAAGTACTGGATTTGGCTAAAAAAATTAATTTCCTTGTAATCAATTATATAATCTGTAACAATATAAAAGGATTAAGTCGTGATTTCTAATCGAAAACCGGACTGTGAATACCACTACTGCATGACGCGTACCGATTAGTCAACGTATTTTTATCATCTTTAAAAATGAAACAATTTGGCCGGAAGGGTTGCATGCATAGTGATAAGTAGACTTGTTGGTATTTCTGCACTTATGAAGTCAACTAAACTCATGACTAATACGCATTTCTAATCCACCCTTTTATAGCATACCCCTTTTTCGTAACTCTTAAACACCCACTTGATTCTGAATACAAAATACGTACGTCACTTCTTTCCGCCATAATGCATTGAATGGTTGTTGACCTCATCAGAATGTTTATCCAATGGTCATAGACTTTCCAAAGTTATACAATTTCTCGGGAATGTTAGCTCCCGACAATCGGGATTCTTCGGGAATTGAACGACTTCCGGCTGTGAATTCGGGTGTCCATACATTTTTCAGTTTCTTGTTAATGCGACAACCTTTCTTCTTCCCTCACCTTGACTAAGGCTGTAAGGTAATGTATCGACTTGTGGCTGAAAGTTTTCGTTAGAATTAATTGTTTGCCAACATAAAGGGCAAACTTCTCTTTTGAAAACATGGTTTTTCAAAGTCGATTTGATTGCATTTTTTATTCGGTAAATGTTCAAAGTTTGATCTTTCTGATTTTAAATTATTTTCCGGCGAATAATTTTTCGAAATTTCTTCGAAACTTCATTTTTTGATTTATTGATTATGATATTTTGATGCCATTTATTTTTAAGAACATGTTATATTCTTTAAATGGCAATGTATTATGTTCGTAAAATAACGACAAGGGATATTTAACAGGCATATTGATATTTCAAACCACGATAAATATTCTTATCAAATGAAAAAATATATTGAATTTTTTTTTATTTGTTTAAAAGATCTGTGGTAGTAACACTATCTTATAAACTAAGGTTTCTAAATCCAATGTGAAGTATGAAAGTATCAATAAAGAGGATAGGAGATGAGCGTTGTAGAAGAACACAAGGGCTATTAAGAATGAGCCCTTGCTTATGGATTTTACCATATTGAAGATACTTTTGCTTACATGTTTTATGGACAACAGAAGATGAAGACCAAGAATTATCAAAATGCTGTTGTTGGATTGGAGTTCAACGTCTTCTTTCACCATTGGGTGATGTCGCCGACGTGGGGCCTATGCCTATGTTATTTCAAAAAAATGGGGGCGTGAAATTTAGAATAGGTCACAGACACCAAAGTAAAGTTAATAAAAGTTCTAAAAGTGGTAAAAAAATGAAAATAATTTATAATTTGGAATGGGAGATTCGTATGAATTAGAAATTAATGGTATCATGGTATTTATAGCACCTTATAAGGACATCAAAAGATGTTTGCATTGTGTCTTTTCGTAATGTCGAAACAAAGGCTTATTCTAACGAACGAATTCTGTATTTATAAGGGTTGTGCATTAGTTATCTTAACTTCTAACATATATTTGAATATGGACATTTGAATTGACTATAATCTTTGAACTGGTAATGGTTTTGTGTTCTAATTTGATGTGCTAGTAATATAAAACTATGAATAATTTATAAGTCTATTTGCAAGTGTCGACACAGAACGTCGACGATCACATACGCTCTTAAATGAAGAAATCGTCATGTACAAAATACCTAATCGTGTTCACTTAGGGAAATTTATGTCGGATTGTATCAGGTGAACTTGTTCACTTTATAAATGTCAACTAATGAATAAATTACCATTCGTGCGACAATTCCTACAGACAGGCATACATTTTAAGATAATGATGCAACCAGTATGTAGGCCTACTGGATTAAGTTATTCATTAAAGATACTCCTTTTTTTAAATGCATATTTAAGTCGTCTTTCTAATGGCACTCTTTCTTAAACAAAATATGAATACATATTTAATAAATACAAAACCGATTAAAGTGGACAATTATTTGCGATGTGGTTATAAAGTATCACATTTAAAACAAAACTATCGGAATGACGGGCACGTGACCAGCCATTGATGTATGACCATAGATTTGTGACATTAGGACGTCTAACCAATGGGAGGATTCCTTCGCTCTTGTCAAGTATAGCAACATCCTGCTACATCAGCGTATATGTCTCCACTAATGCTACAACCTATCCCCTGAGATCCTCCTATAGTCTTCTGTCGTATCGCTGACGAGTGGTTGCTCAGCGCTATTTATAGCCTGTCTGTTTTCAGTCAAACTATTTCGAACTCCATACACTGTTGTCTAGTGGTGTAGCACGTGGAAATCTAAGAGCGCGTGATTTGGAGCTTAGCGGTAGACTGCAATGAGAATCAGATTTATTATCAAATAGCACTCCTATTGGTTAATTCGAATCACGAGGTGAGCACGCGGAACGAAGCCAAGAAACTAGTTTGCCGCTATCGCTGAAAGGGCATCATTTGATTGGCTTGCTATATATAGCGATACGACAGAAGACTATAGGAGGATATCAGGGGATAGGTTGTAGCATTAACCCGAGGCAATTGGTTTATTATTTGGCAAACACTCCTGCAATGGTTTCAACTCAATTTATTTATATAAAATTATTTTATAAACGTTTTAGCGATAAGTTTTGCGGGTTTAAGAATTTCATATTTAGTCTACTTTCAATACTTACAATAATCTCCTGCTTAGGGTTTTAGAACTAAAGACTTTAATCCTTACATCAAAAACTATTTTATAACAATATTGATAATTTTAGTGGGGAAATACAGACATAACACAACAAAATGTAATCAAGTGTCAGCGGTAGCTCGATCTCGTGGTAATGGCACTACTTGACCTCACAAAGGTCCCGAGTTCGAATCCCACTTTTGTTGTTCATAAATCGTAACTTCTTTTTTGATTAAAATCCAAATTTTACAAGTCCAATTGTTTGCGTATTTATCAATTTCATAACCGTCCAAGGTGGTTATGAGACCTGCAGTTGGAGCTTGCAGCATATGACATTCAACTAAAACAAAGGCAAGGGGAGTATAGGGTAAACATCTCTAGGAAGGTAATTACAACATATTGAATAGAGATGGGATAAAGCGCCCAAGGGGTGAGTCTTGAGTAAACTAACATATAGTCCCTAAACACAAATTCACTAAAATTTTAATTTTAGATAGACTTGCCAACATTGTCTAGACTTAAGAAGGCTCCTTTAATTTATTTTTGTTTTGTTTAGGGTTTGGATAACAGACGAAGTCTTGAGAATTGCAGAGATATTTGGCCTGGGAGTTGAACGATAAGTCGGTGACCCTGCACGTGACCTTATATCTCAACTAGTTGACAGATAACGTTGTTATTGTCGTCATTGACCGTGTTATTTAACGCTCGCTTGTCATGCACGGGTAATTTGGAGACGCAATTAAGGTCAATCTGACCTCCACGCGTTGAAAGGATGAACAAACAACTATGTAGATTTTCAAGTAATCCCACATACCATTTATGATTGTTTTTCCTTCAAGCTATCTTGAGTAATTCAGTAATTTAAGACATTGATATTCAATTTGTTGAATCTGACCTTTTTAAATAAGGTTCGCACGTTTAACCACTATGACAAACCCATGCACTGTTGGCTTTCAACGTGCTGATTTTAAAATCATCTTAAACGCCGTAATGGACCTTTCCTCATTAATATGCACATATTGCCAAAAGCAGCCACATTGGAATGATTATCATTATATATCAAGATCGTTCTGTCCAATTGTGGTCAATTTTGTCAAACTGCCGGTCTAGTCCGGGAAAGTAACACCATTAGTTTCACATATACTTTAACGATAGAACATCAAGCCAAATGGCAATTAGTTTTTATCGATTTCATTTATTACATGTTATATACAGAGTTACATATGACAGTCACAACATTTATCCTTATTACAATGGTATTTCAATTGTATGGATATCCGATTCAAGACCCAACTTCCCTTTTACTATATACATTTTATCTTTTCTTTTTCACTCTTTTTTCATGTAAGTTTACAAGGTTTAATACTCCACCTAGTATGTTCATCCTCAAATGACAATAATATAACATGCAATATTTTTGGTGAAAACGTAAACATGTACTTTTATATTGAATTGTAGCGAACTGCCATATTTACTCAAATAATGCTTATCTAATCTATAATTAACACTACTATATAAATTTTCTTCTTGAAGATAATACCAGTCTCTAATATTACGTTTTGAAAACCGTCACAGTAAATTGTCCGGTTTTCGATCATACATTATATTCTTATAAACTTAAGCAACCTGAAACTAGTTTTAAACATGCTTATTTCTGACAACAGTCGGTACTATTCGAAAGTAACAATGGACTGAACGATTTACATCATATGTATAGAAACCTATCATAACAAAACATGGGGTTCTTAATAGGTGCATGATTTATTATTGCGTCACCTGGTGTAATGTACGTATATTTCAGGTACATAAGTACAACGTTGTAAGAAGAGGTTACTCATGTTCTATGAAAATATATAATACGTGTATGTTACTGAATTGTATCAGAGAGCTTTGTACAGTCGAATCTTGAAAACGTAGGCTAAACACTGATGGAGGGAGAAAACTAGGGCGGGTCTTGTTGTTCAACTGCGATCGACATTGATCATCCAAACAACAGGTATTCGTTTGACATCTCCTCTCCATCGACAAAACACTCCCGCAATAAGGTGGTGCAATTAGAAATCAAATCAAGTAAGTTACTATGAGTAAAACGACATTCACGTAGCCGAGAACTATATCACACCTCTTACGTATCCTGCTATACGTATTTCAGCCAATCAGAAGCGAGTTTCACTTCCACTCCTCGCTCAATGAAAAACGGCTCATATCGTTTCGGACACTGGAAATAGGAACACGTGTTACTAGCCTGTGGAAACTTTACTGTTTATAAGTAAGTATATGTTTAGTGTATTTTAGAAAATATGCTGATATAGGGCGATATTATCCTCAACGAATATATATTTTATGTTATCAACTTTACATATTCTTTTATAATATAAACTTATTAACTGATACTCTGTTACACTGAAACGTTTTAAACAATGATAAGTAGTAGTTATTATTGAACAAATTATCAAGAAAGAAGTATCAGTTTAATGAATATAATGTGTTTTTCTTTTCATATATTTCTTTCAATATATAATCATACATGTCAAATGTGTTTGAAAGAACAATTGCCATATTTCCCTGATAATTCTTTGAAACGATAATAACTTCAGTGTCAATTGTGATTGTTTATTTTCAGTTAAATAGTTAAACTAAATCTAATCACTTAGTGAAATAATATTCAGGTATATTTTTTTACTATAGTGTTAAGTAGATGTCCGTTGTCTTGTCAAAACATGGATTGTTACATTACTTCTTAACTGATTGTAACGAGGTAAACATAACGACGATGTTGATGAAGATGATTGTTATGATGCATAGCTATAGGCCTATAGTAACTTGTGTTGACGAAGACAACGATAATGACAACGATCATGGCGATACAGAAGACACTGATGGTGATGATGGCGATGATTATGATGATGATGATGATGACGATAACGATAACGACGATGACGATAACGATAACGACGACGATAACGATAATGACGACGATAACGATAAGGACGACGATGACGATAACGACGACGACGATGATTATGACGACGATGATGAATGTGACTAATAACGGCGATGACTATAATAACGGTTACGACGACAACAATGATGACGGCTAGATGATAAATGAATTTTATATATGTCATATATAAGAGGATGTTAATCATCTTACAAGCGAAGATGACGATTACTTGCCATTATTATGATGATTATTGATATTTCGCGCGTTGATCATGATAACGATATACGTATGATGACCATAAAACAATATAACTCAATTCAAAGTTTCTTCATCCGGCTTTGGAAAGTTTTTTTAAAGCATTTTATGAAGTATCAATTGTCATTTACATAAGCGCACTTCTAAGCTGTTTACGATGAATTTTACAACACGCTAGCGTGAAACGTATTTGACCTCGGCTTGAATGACTTGTGACGTCACACCAAGCATGCGCATTCCGTGCTATGTGACTAAACGAAGTAAACAAGATTTCGTAGGCGAGAGGCACTATGACGAAATGTTTTCAATCACTGAAACCATTGTGTTAAACAGATGAGGTTAACAACCAAATGTTTGCGATTTTTTTGTATAACAAACAATGATCAAGCTTTTCTGTGTACGCGATATGTCAAGTCGTGAACCATATCCCACGCACGATGAGATGTAAAGCACACGCACTGAGCGAATGAGTGACAGGCCTTAGTTCAGGTCTGGGAGTGTTCCCATTATAAGACAAACTAATAGGGGTGTGCTTGATTAGTGAGGGGTGCGGAGGACGGGTGTGGCGGCAACCCATGCAAAGATTACCCCCACTTGATTCGCATCACCTAAACACTACTCTGGTGCAAGTTTGTGGGCGTAGTGCGATCGGTTCAACAGTTCATGGCGAAATCTCTGTCTTAGGTTTCATAGCAATAACTAAGCCCAATGTAAATTTTTGTAAGATCTGAAAAATGAGTAACTTCCGAAAACAATATTTCCGGAATCCTTTTGTAAATTCGATCAAGGTTAGTCCTACATCCGGATTTTTTTCGTTTTGATTTATAACACAAATTACAAGCATTGCATTAGACTAACATATAGTCCCTGAAAAAAAGGTTATTTACTAAAATTTGAATTTCAAATATTTGATATTAAAATAAAAATGAGCCGTAATTCCTAAAGCTGAGGCATAGACTTGCCAACATTGTCTAGACTTAAAAAGGCTCGTTTAATTTCGATTTAGGGTCTGGATAACAGACTAGCATTGCATTGTAGGCTGGTCATTTACAGGCACTTATTTCGAATTGTCTTCCATTATAAACCAACACACGCCAATAATTACATGACCAAAGATTTCATACTTGACTTTTGTTGCACATTAAGCCAACAGAATATATGTGATGATGGGTATTGACAGCCTTAAAAACATGAAACACATTTTAGTCACATTAGTCACCCTCCCCTTCTTTCATCTCTGTGGAGATAATATTCTCAAATCATTGATAATTGAATCTTTATATAGTCACCTACTCGCTTTCTCTGGAACCGCGAAGTTTGAGAATTCTAAGTCATACTCACATTCGTAGACCAAATACTAACACATGGCATAAAGGTGGTTAAATTAATATTCGTCAATGTCATTATAAGAACTGTTAATATTAACATTTCAACAAACGTAGGCCAAGTTCTAATACATGTTAATAAAAGTATTAAACTAATACTTCGTCCTTAAAAGAAGTGGTAACATTAACATATAAAAACAGTAAGTGTTTTATATATATTGCCCATTTTAACCGCGTTATTTCATCTCACTATTTATGTTGAGCCAAAGAAACAGTAACTGATGTTAACAAAACTAGATCAAATAACCAAATCATCAACCTTTATTTGAGTGCCTTAAGAAATTGAAATCAACCAAGTTTAAATAGTTAAACATAATAAACATTACATTTTCTAGTTTGAGATATGTTACCCATTAATAGTTGTGCCAAAATAATCCAACCGTTTTCAGGATAATTAACAAAAAGTTATTAACAGAATATGAGCTCAAGTTTGAACTACTACAACACGCACTATTACACAACCATTCGCCCCATGAATGAAATTGCTGAATAAGGGTGTTCCAGTTAATGGCTACAATCAAACCGCAAAGAGATAAACTTACGGCTTGCGCAACTGATAGTGGCTATGTGTACAGCCTTTCTCAATGAATAGCCAGGTAAAGAAGTAGAGGTCACAACGGGTAGTTGTCTAGATAATACGATGATTCAGGGCAAAAGGGGTGTCATATACCCCAATGTGTCACGTCACGATTTTGGCAACAGACTTCAGTTATTTCATAATGTACCAAGTTCTGATGAGATCACCCCATTTGGTGACTTGGTCCCCTTTAAATCTTCTTACAAATAAAGCTGTCTTATGAAATATCTATATATATTTTCAAGTGTAAGAACATCGTGAAATAAGTCATTTTGTTAGTGTACTATGGTCACGAGTCTTTTTAATTGAACAAATATCGTGATAAAAAGTTCAATAGTGTTAAACAATATGTAAAAACCTTAATGGAAACATCTTAAAGTTCTTTAATATTTATATGTGTAAGTTTTAATCAAATTTATGGAAGAATACACAACGTCCACATATAACATCTTTGACCAGCTTGTTTTCTCATATCTCAAAATATGACAATAACGTATGGAATAAACTGAGAAGTTATTTTTTACATATCAAATGATTAGAAATCTTATTCATGAATATACAAAAGTAGGCGAATTAAGAAAAGGTTTCGAAGCTATGTTACAGTTAAAATTGAACGTAGTGTTTTTAGTTAACATGTGAGATTACGACTTACTATTTGTCACATCACAGAAAGACAAACTAATATGCATGATGTTCCACAAATGGTCAAATAAAAACAATTTTAAAATTTTGTGATTTTCATCTTCAAATTTATGCAAGTTTGGTGGTATTGATATGTATTTATCGCCTCTTGGAAAGCAAAGTTTTTTTTATTCTGCTGCAGACAAGCTATTGGAGACACTTTCTGATGTATCCTTATCCAATCAACTCTGATGATTCAGATAGTTACAATCATCAACGTTACTTTGTTTTAACAAGCCTTTTTGTTTGTTCTGAAAATATCATAACCACGCTGAAAATACACCTGTAACTTGAGACTTGTTTATCTTGAAATTCTCAAATCAATTTATTGTAATACCATGCAGTAACTCTACAAATGGTGACACGATTGATAGATAGACTATTTTTAGAAAATGTCGCCCTTTTGCCTATAGTATAAATATCGACCAACCGTTGGCTTAGCTTTACTCGTGATTGGAACTCTTTTGACGGTAAGATAGCCTTTTAGCATATAGACTTGATTCCAACGTTAGAAGTAACAGTAATATGAATACGTTTAAAGATAGTATAAACAAGATTATTTTTCATAAATTGAAAAAAAAAATCTTGTGCAGAGGTAAAGAAATCTTTTAATTTGTTCCATTATTCACGTTCCGATTTTACAATTTAGAACAGCACATCGACCTATAAACAATAAACATTCAAGTCAGTTTGTCTTTGACATCGCTCGGCTAACGATATCAGTCCTTCGTCAAACTGATCACATTCTCTCATCCAGAACTGCTGTAGCTTAAACTTGGCCTTGCCCAGCTGGACCCTACCAGTATCCCGCCTTTCAACAACCTTAATATGGCAGACCGTATAGCTTAACCATGTCTTCTCCAAAACCAACATAGACATGTTTGAATATAAAATACGAAAAGGTGGAGTTGAAAGATTAGAAAAAATGTGTCCGATCCAAATCAATGGATAAATTGTTTACAACAGTTTGCATTATTCATTTTAAGGGCTCCACCGAGATGGAACCAGTATATTCTGGAATTTATTTCCTACTGAACAAGAATCGAAAGTAACGCCCCAGAATAGAGATGAAACAAAAACATAGACCTATACATGAACCCATTCAAATGGCTGAAGAGAATATAAAAGTACCAGGTTCATGTAGTTTTACCTGTCCATTTATTTTCGCCTTAAGGGATGTTGCACTCTTTTTACTTTCATTTTAAAAAAGGATCGAAAGTAGAGTCTCTCTACAATCTTATATTTCCGGGAAAAGGTTGGGTTGTCAAAAATAACCTATAGTAATTAACGTTAACGTGTCTGCAGTATGCATCCAATCGTATTAGAGCTAACAGGATATGGAACCTATTACCTCTGGAGCTTAAATCGAAAGTAGAGTCAATGAACGGGTAAAAAAATTAAGTTCCGGTAACGCTATGGCATGCTTCCGGGAAGGACACAAGTTGCTTGAAAGAAGTAAGTTTACATTTAGCCCCCATTATCTTTGACACCTGTTATACGAGACGGTAGGCTACGGTATAAGGGTTATATTTGCTCTTAAATCGTATTATCTGTGTTTTTTGCGAGCACGCATGAGATATCAAAAAGAGAGAATTAAATGAAATGTCATATGTGATATTTTTTAGATTGATACACGCATTGAACATCATGATATCATAACTTCAAAGACTCGTCGCTGAAACCTCTTATTGAGATACTTGATGGGTTCATACGTTATCAATTGTGTCATTTCATCTTAAAAATGCTTTTGCTAAAACGAATCAGTGTTAGATAAACTGCTTAAGCATAATGGCAATACCAACATGAAAAGTACATATATATTTCAACTAGATAGTATTTAGGGGCGTCTGATTTCGACCTCTGCATATGATATACAACGGCTCGACCAAAAGTATTGATTAATCAATTTTTAAGTGAACAGGTGAGATCCATTTTGACACGTGTTTAAAGCCCCCAAAAAATCGTAAAAATCACAAAGTGAACTATTTAAAGGCAAACGGTGAAATAAGCTCCTACTAAATTTATTTGATTTTTTGTGACAACAAGACTGCATCTTGATAAAAAAATCAATATTTTAATGATGTGGAATGTTATTTGCATTTAGAGGTATTAAAGACCGTGTCAATCGCTCCCTCTGAAGTTCAATAGACGTGGGTGCCTTAACGTCAGTGGTCGTGGTTTCCATTCAATGAATTTGTTTACTACAACAAAATTTATGACATATCACAGATAATGTGATTTTTTTCCTTTTATTCTCTACAGCTGAGCATCAACGGTCGTACGTGAATGGAGTTGTTTACTAGACCTGTGTGTTTGTCTTTGCAGCACTCGGCAGGGAGACGACCTTGCCCATGTATCCAGTCATGTGACCTGTGACGTCATGTGCCTAACATCATATATATCAAGGTAGACAGCAACGACGAATCACTTGGAACCACGCCGATTAGTCTGTGAACTACAGTGTTACTGGTCTAGTTGTGCCTATGCGATGACGCTTATCTGTCATTTTGTGCGGGTTTAATGATTTGCTTTCAAACTACTCAGTCTTCTCTATCATTTATAACATTTTCTTGAAAACCCTAGAATTAAGTTGATTTAAAATTTTGCATTTGGCAACTGATTGCTTTATTTTGAAATTTATTTTAAATGTTAAGGTATCATTAAACCATTAAAATTTTTAGGCATACATGGAACCTCCGTATTATTACACGAATACTTCAATTCCAAGTCTCCAACTACAGTAACTGATGATGCAATCACTACTTCTACTTCTACTACAATAACTTCTACTACTTCTACGGATATTGTTGTTGCTGCTTCTACTACTAGTATTACTGCCGCCACTACTTCAATTACTATTACTACTGTTATTATTACCAGCCTACTACTAGTATTATTACTACTACTTGCACTACTACTACTACTACTACTATTACTTCGACTGCTGCTACTGCTACTACTACTACCACCACTTCTGCTGCTGCTGCTGCTGCTGTTACTACAATTACTTCAAATACTATTTCTGCTGCTGCCACTACTACTTCTACTATAACCACTACTACTGTTTCAACTACTTCTACTATAACCACTACTACTGTTTCAACTACTTCTACTCCTGCTTCTACGCTTACTTCAAATACTACTTCTACTTTCTAGAACTACTACTTCTACAACAGTACTGCTACTATATTTTGTTGTATGATCAAAACTTCTTACACTTCTACTACTACTACTACTACTACTACTACTACTACATCTACTATTGTCAGTACTAACGTCCTTCTGTAACTACTACAAAACCGTCACTTCTGTAAGTACGACTTTAGATTCTAAATTACTTCAGCGTCTCACGTACAGGTGGATAACCAGGTGTTCTTGTGTCCCACAGCCTCATCAACTCGCCAGGTGTGTCGACATCAGACAGGTACCCATCATGTCTCGCAACAACTCCAGTTCCTCTTCAGATACATCAAGTGAGTCCCTGAAGGGAGTATTGCTCTTACCCTTCTCTATATACTTGATTTGTATATAGGTTATCATTTAACCTCTTGTTATCGATTCTGTTGATTTACTCATAGGTTATCAATTAACGTCTTATCATTGTTTTTGTTGATTTACTCATAGGTTATCAATTTAACGTTTTATTATTAATTCTGTTGATTTACTTATAAGTTATCAATTAACTTCTTATTATTAATTTATTCATTACTTTTATAGAAGACAATTTATTTTTGATTTTTGACTTAATATTGTAATTTTTCACATTTCCTTAATAAGGACGAATAAGAATATTTAATAATTAATATTTTGATTCGAATAACTTTTAATTTTTGTGATGTAATTATGTATGTGACATTTGCTGTTTACGTGACTGATTAACTTATGATGATATGTTACAAAAGTTGGTACCTTCAAACTTTTGACACTTTTTACTTGACAATATAGTGGTAACGTGTATCGTTACGTGTATATTACATCGACACGCGCCTTGTCTAAGGCGTTCAAGCTTCTGCTGTGATGAATAATTATTGATAGATGTAATTCATTAGTTCTTGAATTAGAATATTATGTTAAAAATTGAAACAGACAAGGCGATACACATTTAACAGTATGTATCGAAACAATTATACAAAAACACAAATTCATTAAAACTTAAATGCTTTTTTTTTCCTTTTTAATCAAATGTCATTATCATTACGCATAGTTTGGGTTTGGCAACCAGCATGTAAATTTCATCAACGCCTTTGTAATATCACCACGCTTCAATTCACTGGGACGTGGAGCGAACCGCGCGTGCAGACCGTGAATCACGTGAACCCACACTTTTTGCTGACTCAAACTAACTAACGGGATAGGCCTATCAATATCACGGCAAATTAATTAAGATTTGGACTTGTTCTGATATTTCAAAAATGTTTTACTTTCATTGGTTCAAGCTTTATTTTCTGACGTTGAAGAAATTGATTTTATTTGAATTTCAATAAAATATCAATACAGACATACACATTTTAAATTGTTATTTACCAGAAAGACGACCGATCTATATTAATTTGATTTCATTTTTATCGAGCTGATCAAGTACTATTTTTCAAGAATCGAAATACGTTTTATCCCCCTAAAATTATGATTCTAACTTTATTTGATAAAGTTCAGGACAAAATTGTACAATCATCAACCGCCGAGCAATGACTGAAATATTGCCCAAGCGGCATTAACTCACTCACTATAATCATAAACCTTTTCTTTTATATCGAAAAGGTGTGATGACTCGCCAATAAGTACAAAGGGTTCGATTTCATCATCAGGAGCAATGTTTGGCATGAATCACTTCGATGAATTAACAATGTGCTCTTATACAGTAATGCTTTGGTAGGCAATTTTACAGCTGGTTAAGTAACAGGCGTGGTTCAGTGATTCACCGTTTGACAGTTGTGTTGCGTAAGTTCGAGTCCGATCGAGTAATATCTGGCCCGCGGCTGTCACCACAACAAAGCGCCTGTTTATAGAGGCCGAGTATGTGACCTATTTAGCTGTGTTTATCTGGGTCAAGAAAATTCCATGCACAAATCATTTACAAGAATGTCAATGTCTTATTTCTATGTTTTTGACATGAACAAAATACGTTAGTAAATATTAAATGAGGGAAAAGACATCATCTACAAACCATTTTGATAGTAAATAATATGTTGATCTACATCAGAACGTTCTGGTTCTTGATCACGTGGTTTTGTTATGTTGCTAAAAATAGATTATGACCTCATGTACAGAGGTTTTGATTGGTCGACGGTGTAGTCATGCGCATAAATGCTGTGACGTCACGAACTTGTGTGACGTATTCCCGATGTTTGTTTACATCTGGTGCAGAATACATATTTCCTTCAAGTAGCAAGCATCAGACATTCACTGTGAAACTTTCTGTTGGATTTTAGCTGACAGCAACACGGATCGTTTGGAAATAGCGAAGACAAGCCCGAGCAGCATCCCAACTGACCAACAACAGGTAAATTCATTTCTTGTTTTGATGGGGTTTTCCCGAAATGAGCTCTCGTGCATTTCCTAGAATCTCAACAGGTAGTTATGATCAGCTGATTTCAGCACCAGGGTTTGCTAGGGTACACTGTTACAAAGATACGCCGTGACCTTACCATCGGGTTCATGTACATGATGTGCCTGTGTTGTTATCTTGAAAACTATCTATCATGATCTTTCGGAACTCATGCTGAAATGTCATCCTGACGATGTCATTGTCAAGTTACATGCTGTCAAAAGTTGCTCAAAGTTGCTGATGAAGAGTACATTGTACTCATTGCATATGTGATAATTCTTTTAAAGCTAGGTGATATGTGCATATGTTAAAGGGTATGATATATGGTATGTTATATATCTGCTTATCTATTTTGATATGCAAAGTTTATCAACATTGATGCTTACTTTAATAACATTGTTGCTAAAAGTTTCACAACTGTTTCAAACTTCTATTCTATATGATAATAGCCATTATTCCCTGCAATATTGGAAACAGTGAGATAGAGCATATAGCAAAAGATAGCAATAATTTGTGCATTTTAGTACGAGTCAATATTTGGTTTAAATAAAGGTATATAAAATATTTTGTACCATACCATCATATGTATAATGGTCTAAACTAATGACACATTCATTTATTTCAGTGTATGTGTCCTTTTTTTGAAAGGATTGTAAATCAAATAAATGCAAAATGAACCAAACTGGAAAAAAATCTGATCCATTATGAAAAACTACAGGTCAATATATAAATCCGAAATTTATGCCTTTTCTAATTTCAATATTATTTACATCATGCTTTGAATCACTGAAATCAAAAGTTTTAATTTGTATTTTCAATTTGACACAATCATTTGCTAAAAGGAAGATGTGTTTAATTTTTCATATTGCATTGTTTGTAAAAGTATCATATTGTACTATATCCAATTTGGAAAGCTTTTAGAATGATCCAATTTCATTTGTTAAGAATTTATTCTAAGCATCTATGTACTTTAAGAAATACCTTTTAATGAGGAAGAAAAAATGTAAAATGTTACTTTATTCTCACCGTGTTTCTAATTTCCAGACAGAAGACCCAAAGATGCTGGGAGAGCGCCCAGTGAAGCGCGGTGGAAAGCGTCCTGGCAGGAAGCCTTCTAAAATAGATGTGAAAGCTAAACTTGAGAGAAGCCGTCAAAGTGCACGTGAGTGTCGTGCAAGAAAAAAACTTCGCTACCAATACTTGGAGGAACTTGTGCTAAATCGTGAACAGGCGATTTTCTCTCTCAGGGATGAACTTGAAGTGGTAAGTAGTGACACAGGTTCGTGACTTGACCTTCTATCCTGGTTGCTGACAATAGTTGTCTGCAGCCTCCAGAGGGTTAAGACTTCAGAGTATTCATCTTGGGTTAAGAGAATTCAGATCTAGTACTGGAAATTTGGTGTAATAGCTAAATTTTGTTGAAATGCTTGGTTATATTATTCTTAAATCGAAATATCATATTTATTTATTTCTAATTTCCAAAGAAGAAGCATTAAAGGTCATTCAATCATAATGAATTTGTTTCTTTTTGAAAAAATGTAAAACAAAATTTTTGCACATTATTTTTTACCATCTTCTAAACAAACGTTATGATTACTTTTTTGGAAAGATAAATGGTTAACAGATGAGATTTGTGTAGCTCAAAGAATCTTTTGTCTTACATAACTCTGCCCAATGATGACTTGCACTTTTAGAAACTTTTAGTAATCTAAGGGAAGTAACTCTATGTTCAATCTTTTAGATCACAACACAATGTACATGGTCCTTTGCCATGTTGAAGATTACATTAAAACCTTAAATCTCATTTATTTGTTCAACATTGTGTTTATATTTTTGTATTACCAATTGTAGAAAAGATTCTAATATACATCACCAATGTATCTTTCACTTCTTTTATTAATATTAAAATATGTATTTCATTTCTTTAATGAATATTCAAATTTGATAACATTTGACAGTTTCTTGTCTATTGATATTTAATGTACAATTTCACCCTCGGACAAGATCTTGAAAGCAGTTGTTTGAACTGCTTGAATATCTTTAGAAAATCACTACTTTTAGGAAAGAAAGAGAGTTAGATTAAGTATTGTTGGAACCGAGGTAGTATAGTGTTTTATATTGTCTACATGGCATGAATTTTGTTACGCACAGTTCAAGCAGTGGTGTATTCAAGTTGATAAGGGGATAGTCAGTGACAAACTTCTCAGTGCTTTACAAGAAGAACAACCAAGAGACCCACAGACCCAACAAAGCCAAGGAACGCCAACTATCGGAACAAGTCGTGGACCAAGACAGACAAGCACTGTGACGTCATCAACACAGAGTCTCTACAAGTCTACGTCCGTCGAAGAAATTCCCTCGCTCAGAGAGTTCGGATCAAGTACAAGGTCAAGGTCATTTGAATACCCTCCAACCAACTATGGATCAACACCAGGATTTGGAAGGTCAATCTCTTCCCACCTTCATGGATCTGGAGTCCAAGTGCATGCTGGTCTACCTTACGACCCGAGATCAGGACAATATGGTGGATCCATGGTGGACACAATGTACTCAGGTCAAGGTCATTATGACTATGGAACCCAGGGTAGCCATGGTAGCCCAATGAACTATCCAACACCAGTAACGACTTCATCTCAAGGGTACATCACACTCAGCAACATGTCAACTGTACGAGAAGATCCTGTCACAACTCTGTCATCCATTTCCAACCCTGGATCGGTGTTGCCAACATATGACATGGCCGTCATGTACAACCAACCCTCCACATCCCAAGGGCCCACGACTGAAGCCTCGTCCTGGTATTCACTGCTTGCGGAACTAGAGCCAGGATTGGCCAGGCAGGAAGCCGAGTCAGCTTCAGGGACACCTCAGTCAGTCGATGGAGTTCGCTCCCTTCCTACAGTTCTTCACGAATTTGCTGACACTGACTCTAGTTCCGACACTTGACAGTAGGTGGCGTCTGATGACCTTGAAAGGTCATCAGGGGCCACTTTGCAGTGTCTGGAATGCAGAAATGGCATTCTTATCATTAACATTAGTGCTTAAGAGAACAGTTGTTAATTCATATCTTTACAAATCATAGACAGAAGTGCTGAAATGTCAATTGTTAAAGATATTTTTTTGAGAAATGTCCTTTATTCTGTAGTTTTGAGTCATTCTAGGAGCATACAATAACTTTTGTGCTCAGAGACTGTTGTGTTTAATATTTTCGAAAGTTTTTCTCTGTTAAACACTACCATGACTAAGATCTGTTTAAGCTTAAAAGCTTTTTTTGTGTGTTTGATGTGACTGATTACCAAATCCTCCTGTGTGTCTGTTGGTAAGGACGCATGGTAATATCCATATGTCGGTATATTGCAATACAGAAATAGCACAATTATTGATGTATCAGTACACACCTTTGAACATTTCCAATATATTAAAGGTTTTGAAAAAGAAAATAATTTCATCTACAATTGCAGAAAAATGTGAATTT
The DNA here is from genome assembly GCA_916613615.1 of Steromphala cineraria. Taxonomy (NCBI): domain Eukaryota; kingdom Metazoa; phylum Mollusca; class Gastropoda; order Trochida; family Trochidae; genus Steromphala; species Steromphala cineraria. Next base: position 11,535,784 of record OU744720.1, on the reverse strand, counting down.
AAAGAAGTTATAAAATAAGTGTATACTGATCTGAAAATAGTTCAAATTTTGTTTTCAGCTGGCTTTGTTAAGATAGGCAAATTGTTAAAACTTTTGAGTTTTGGGATAGGTTTTACGTGTACTTTGTACATTTGAAACAGGTACACTTCTCATAAATTTTTTTCTTGTACAAATTTTTTAAAACTTGGTAGGTCTCATGTCACTGACCTACCAATTTCTACCTTGCTTCTGTTAATCAATTACCGGTAGAAGTTGTTTTTCATATGTTATATTCAATTATATGTTATTTGATATTAAACCAATGACATTGAACAGAATGATGAACCCCTGTATTATGCTTGAAAAGCAGAGATGCATATTTCTTGTCAGCCTGATTTGATGTTTGAAATAGGGCAAATTTCAAAGCTTTATACAAGTTACTTATGCAATAACCTTGAAATGGCCTATGTTATTTATTTTCAATGAGCAAAATGGCATCTCTTCCACTTTTACATCTTGACCCCTCTGAATATTGCATTTATCAGTATTTATGTCCTTTTATATCCTTGTTTTAATCACCTGCGTTGATTAATATTTTATGTCAAATCAGTATTTAAAGTATTTTGGTTAATAGTGCATGTTACTTTATGATATACTCAAAAGAAAACTGTAAGAGTTTTTTTCACATTATTTTTGTAATTGATATTTATTCATATCTTACTTTTTGTGAATCCCATGCTAACGGAAAGAATTGTTATTACAAAACGACAGATGAGTTTATGATTGTTATTTTGTTTCAAACCAAGTTGACATTCCATCTTGAATATGAAAACTTTATTTTACCGAACTATGTCCATATCATTGTTAATTTTGTTGTCAAATCAAATGTATATGAAATATAAAAATATATATGTTATCAAATATAAAAAGGCTGCTATATATCTTACAATTCTAATGTTGTGTTTAATACCAAACACGTAGTTGTTTGTATAAATGAGTTTTGAGTGCTATAACATCTCCAGTAAGGTATATAATATAAAATGTTATGTATATCCATAATTCATAAAGTCTCACGTTCCTTTGTTAAAACTTTTTTAGTAAGTTTATTCATGAATTTGTAATCTTTCCTTTCATTGTATGTAATATATTTTTGCTTTTAATGAAGTGCCTAAAATCTTTGCAAAAAAAATTCTCAGAATTTGTTATATTTTGCCTTTGCTGTTTTCCTCTCATCCACAACCAGTAAACATTTGTGTAACCTGATGAAACTCTCAGTGATGTTATTGATTATATGATAGAGACAGCATCGTTAAACATATTCTTTTTCGATATTGCAAGTGAGTAACAAAGTAAAAAGACATTTCAGATATTGAATTACATAATGATATATATCTTTTTTGAAGAAATAATTCAACAACAAAATTCTAATAACCCAATATAAAGTTCTACGAAAGTAATAGTATATGTTTTGTTCAAAAGCAGCTACCCATTTTTGCAAAAATGATTGATTGAATATTAATCTTTTTGGAAACCATCATACCTATTATTTCATCATTTTCATAATCATCCTTGGATTTGAACCCCACTCTGTGAGAGTCACGGTAGCTGCTATGCAGGTCAAACTTTATCAGTTTCTGAGAGTTATATCCCTTTATGGAATATCTGAAAGCTTGCTTTCTTGATCTTGTGTATTGTTTCAACATTGATTTAATATTTTGAGTTATTGTTTATTATTTGAAAGAGAATATTGAGAAACGGATATTACGCAATACATATGCATTTTTTTCTATGCACGCTTATCAATAATTATGTTCATCGTCTAGTCGATTGCCTACGTCATTCAGAAAGAAATATCATTCTCTAAACATTTGTTGTATATTTTGAAAATTGTTTTTGTCATCGTTATTTGTTGAATTGTCTTTTTTTTGCATTGTCATCTCGCCGTTTCATGTTGGGTAATACATTTACAGTTGGTAAACAATTGTTATCAAAAATGAATTTTGTATATTCCATATTAAACCTTCATAGATGAAATATCATAAACTATATTTTCTTTGTGATTGTTTCGTTTTTATTATTACAACACATAGATATATTTATGCCTCCTTAAAGGCAAATTGCATTTGGTCAAACAGTTTATGTAATGGTTTGATGGTCATATCAGAATGTTTTTATCACAACGTCATAATGTTGTCAAAAAGGATACCATTTAGGCCTTTTCTGTTGCTATTTAACAAATAAATGCATTTCACAGTAACACAATAGGCCTACAAGATAGAGGAAAGGTAAAACGAAGCACGTCAGGTCGCTGTTTAATACATTATTTAGTCACCCTACCTCCATTAACGTTAACATAGAGCTACACATAAACGCTAAACTTAAAACTTGCAAATTAATCTTAATTTTTCATAAAAAAACCACCACAACTAGACTACATTGATTTGTGACACATTGAGGTTTGAAATTCAGAGAAAAATTTAAGTTGTGTTCCATTACACCCTCTAACATTTCACATATAAAATGCTTACCTAACCTAAGAGTTTTTAAGGAATTAACCATTGGTAAACAAGTCAAAATCCATACGGTACGAACATATTATATTGTGTGGATGGTCACAGTGGTTTGAGAAGTATATATTGAGATATTTGATTGGTTAAAGCAGAGAATTCTTGATCGTTGGGAGGGGCGAGATAAGCGTACTAGACTTGCTAATGGTTGCTCTCAGGAATGAAGAAATCAAAAGCACGCACAATGACAAAAAAATATATATGAAGGGGCACACTACATTCTACAAGGTGGTCAAGTTCACCAACAAGCATTTCATAACTATAGAAGAATAAGAATTTTTGTCTGAATGAAGCACTCGTAAAATATCACTCTTGCAAGACAAGCAAGAGATAGAGTAAAGGCCAATACCTTTGATAAAATGGGGATTACATTGAGATGTAAGCTTTATCAAAATGGTTTGATTCTATTTTCATCCAACTGAGCCTTTAACTCATTTAGCATGTAATAATAAGTATTGAAAAATATTTAAAACATCAATTACATTTACAAAGTATACTTGTTTTTCCTCGTGTTCGGTTTTCGAAAAGCAAGGAATAAGAATCCGAAACACAAAGAACATGTAGATAATTATGCATGGAATTGATGAAGAAACGCACGTGATTTCCCGTTCATACCTTTGACCCAGCATTGAATATAATTCTAAATAATATCTTAAAATAAACTTGGAAGAATGCACTGATGTTTTCTTCGTAATGTGTTAAAGGAAACACGATAGGACGTTGTGGAACCATGAACACAAGTTTGAATTATAAGAAAAACGACAATAAAATTGCTGGTAACGTTTTGAAACATGAACAACATCACAAATAAATGTCAAAATAACGAAATATATGAATGATTTACGGTGCTTCCAAATAATTAGCCTTCTCGTATTTTATGGACGCTTCACATAGTATTTGAGTCCGATTAGTATATTTCAATGTTATCTGCTAATGCAAATTGTCATATTAACAATGTTCGTGACAAGCTAATCATCTTAACGAGCTATTGTCTGTGTGTTTTATTCATATTCAATAGAATATAGACAAGTGAGAAAGACAAATCTGAAACTTCGACAAGGAAGAGATTTCGATCAATGTGCTTCATCTCCTAGGAAGAGACATTGACAAGTGAGAAACTTCGACAAATATGAAAAGACAAGTTGTCAGTGACTTATGTTCATTTTATAAGTATCGACAAGTGGAAAAGATCGACAATGAAGAGACATCGATCCATGTGATTTATTTATAAGTAAGAAACATCGGCAAGTGCGAAACTTTGACACATATGAAAAGACAAGTGAGAAAGATCGACACATTTCGAACTTCAACAATTCTAAGACAAGGAGAACAAACGTGAAACTGGGACAAATTTAAACATTGATGACCTGTTATTTATTCATATTATCAGGTCGTTGTTCGTGTTTTAAAATGATTTGTTTCAATATTCTCCTTATATAATGAATCTCTAGCATGACATTCATCGACTTCGGTGTAAGCACAGGGACACGAATTGTTGAAAACAAGGTGCTTAAATGGAAGCTTAGAGCATCGATCCCTGTTTCCAACAATACATGTCCCTTTGTTTGTGAACAGTCGAATAGATCAAGTCTATCAAGATGGAACACTTCTGATTATTCAAACGTCCATCTTTCTTTTTCAGTACCGAAAGTGGTGCCGTGACGTTGAAGAGGGTCACGTGACCGATGAAATCCGCGAGAAGGTTCTGACTCCAGAGGAGGGAGAAATCAAACTGGAAATCAAACAGGAGCAACCGGACGATATCGACACAGGTCAAAACGACTAACATTTGACCTTTGTTTGACTGTCCTGGTTAGTTCATGATGTCCAGGTTCTGTTGTTATTGGCACGGGGAAGGTTAATGGGACTGTTGATGTATATAAATAAGATGGATTATGACTGTGATAATATGTTACAATGGCATGCGTGTACAATGGTTTCTTGGTGATTTCGGAGAAGCGGGTCTTAAAGACAAATGCATGAAAGCGTTGGTGTTATGACATTCAAGAATTGTGTTTCTTTGTTTATACGTCGTTTCCTCATTATAAACCTAATATGCAGTTAGAATGCTCACAAATACATATTTTCTTACGATGACTGTCATTAGACCCTCATTGCTGCAACATGAAAATATACTGGACATAATTAATTCGGGATAAGAAAATTTTTTAAATATGAATATTTCTACAAATAAATATTTCTACATTGGCCAGCTGATGAAATATTATTGATAAAACTTACAATATCCCTAACTTATAATGTCCAGTGTATAACGTCAATTTTTGGTCTGCCGATGAGTTACACACGTTTGATCTGTAAGTGACTTTCTCAAGTACCAATGTAGTCTGGATGCACACAATTATGGGGGAAAATGAATTGCACGATTGACGATTCCCAATTGATTAATGTTCACAGAGCCAGATGTCTGTTAGTATGAATTTAACGAGTAGATCAGTTGTCTCGTTGTTCACAAGCAATAGTTTACATCGGTCTGATCATATTAACACCATGGCACAAATGGGACGTCGATCTAAACAGATCCTGCAAAAATAGTATTATTCTGATAGCAAATTTGTAGGAATTCTGAAGAATATATCTTTTTGTGTTGCTATATTACAAATTAGAGACATGCCAAAAGTTAAAAATATTAGATAGAAGAGCTGTTTAAATGGATGTTCAATTTCTTGCAAAATAAAGGTAAAAAAACTATACCTTTACGTCACAATGGTCTATGATAGGGATGTTGACCATCCATAACACTCCTTATCTTTTAAATATATCTCTTTATTGTGAGCATTCACAACGATTCAGATGTACCTAACGAAAGAGAGGGTATATATATGTTCCTAAGCGTCACAATGAAGAAGTTCTCGGATTGAATAAAACAGTCAGCCAATCTGAGGCCATAGCAAAAGAGTCCATCAGAAATGCTTTTTTGCACTAAACATTTAAAATTACCTGGTTTGCATGAAAACTTTGTTTATAAAGACATAGGCAGGCTTTAGATCGACATCTCAATTGTGGTTGGATCCACAGGAACCCGATATCGTAAATAAAATGTAGGTAAAACGTGGGTAAGAAAGATCCGTTCCTATATGTATACACGTTTTACCTACATTTTATTTACGATATACATATAGGAACGGATCTTTCTTACCCACGTTTTACCTACATTTATTTACGATATCGGGTTCCTGTGGTTGGATCTGATGTGATTAGACTGTTAAAGGGACAGTCCTATCGGGGTATTTGTTGTGGAAACGAAATTCAAGAGGACACAGTAATGCATTCTATTCTTTCTCAAATTGTTAAATCTAGATCAATTAAAATATTAACCTCTCTTATATATTTGAAACAAAGTTTGAAATAATCATGTAATAATCATATATATGTATAAACAGGAATTACTCTTGAATATGATTTCCACAAAATATACCCCGATAGGACAGTCTCCTTAATTAAAAGTGTGATATACGTATTTGATGTACTAAATTCATCAAAGCTGCAACACTGCAAGGCAATAACTACTAAATTATTACCTCATGTTTTCATTCATGTTTTACCTAATGTTTAAAATCTATGGATCTTTCGTCATGCGCTGTTTCACCCACTACAAACTTGAATTTCAAAAATATGCATGTTGTATGATCAGTAAACATTTTTTGTTAATTTTGCAACTAGTGAACATGGGTTTTGACACACAATAGTGACAACCTTTCGTCTTTGGCTGTATGTGTATATAGTATTGTTTTATATATTATTTGACATTGTCAGTTTGTGGATAAGTAGTTATAGTTATTATTTGTTTATATTTCTTCGTTTATGTTGTGAAGAGATCCAATATTGATATGTTTCGTGTAAATACATTGATATGATTTTAAAAGTCAGCATTAACGTACATAATTCTGTTGCATTTGATTTGCACAGAAGGAACCAAGAAACTTGCCTATTTGAATGTGCAGCTATGAACTGAAGACACAGCACATCACCCTATGGCCAATCTAAGGCAATGGCAAAATTCCTGTTGATAGGATCAATCGTATCTTTATTTGATATAATCAGAAATTAAGTAATCATATTCAGAATTTTTTTATGTATGTGACAATTTTACTTTCCTATTTTTGAACATTTTAACATGTTAATTTTTTTTATACTGCATATTTGAATGTGTGTAAAATGTATTTCATGATCACATTTTGTTATGTTTAGTTGTCTTGATCCTTGTACCTTGTACCGTTGCCATTTTTATTCCATGTTATTGTCATGAAGTTATATTTCGACGATTTTTTGCAAACAAGCAATATGATGATAGCACACGAGTATGACAATTGACATGTGTTATGTGTATAGTCCCAGTAAAACATTTATTACAAAACTCTATCGCACACCGACTCAACAATGTGAATTTCTAGGGTCACCCTGAAATGGAGATTTCAACATAATGACAACACGTATAAAGGATTTTGATTGACATTTGATTTGACAACATAGCAAGAAATGTTGACAATAGCGACGTAGACCAAGACACTATCATTTAACCCAGTTCGCAAAGCTTAGCCACGCCGGCAACCCGTTATGTATTACATGTAAGTGCAAATCGTATCAAATAAAATAAAAAAGACAAAGAATATTAAAAATTTAGGATAGGATTTTACTAAATGCGTACAAGTTGCACATAGATCCCTTAGTCGAAGGTGACATTATTTCAATGTCATTAGTCTTTGTGCATTTAATGCCTTGTACAATTTCTGCAATTTCGATTTGTTATATAATACCATATGCATTGTGATTGTAAATATACTTTTAGTTTATGCATATTTATGAAACACCAACAAAATTTAATCTTGTCACTTTTTTAAGAATGTTTTGAAATAACTCCTTGAGCAAAGATTTTCCCAGGAATTGTACATATGAAAAATGGGCTTTCAAGACAATATGTACTCAAAGAAATAAAACGTTCATGAATAAAATACAAAATTAATATTATTGAGTTCTGTCTTTTGTTTAAACTAGTTCGTAGGGCCCTGCCAGCTGAGCACATGAAATTGGCTGTAAACTGTCAACACATTCAACTTCTTCTGTAGATCTGCCGCTTCTAATAACATAATATTTTTTTGCGATTTACGTTTTGAAAAAAAGATGCTATGAATTACAACACTCTAATGTAACTGATTAGTCTGTCATCAAGACCCTAAAGCAAAAATATTTCATTGATGACCAACCAAGTCCAGAAAAGTATGGCAAGTCTAGATCGCTCAGCTGAAGTTAAAGCATCTTCTGGGCTCCATTTTTTTATAATACATGATATGTTTTAAAATATTGTCAATATTGAAAACAATACCTTTGAGAATAAATGTTAGTATAGTAACTGATATCAAAGGGGACAACTTTCTGCAATCTAGAAGTTAGTTTCTCCAGTTAAAAATGCATTCGAGGATCTGTAGCAAATACATTCATTCACGGTTTATACATATTGAAGTTAAGGAGAGAATTATAAGAAAGTGCCAAGTTGCACAGAGATCCATTAATGTTAGGTGACAGTTACTCAATTACAGGTAATGTTATTATTGCTTTTTGCTTTCAATGCTTTGTGCAATTTCTGCATTTTAGACCGATAGTTTCAAATGGTTGATAACATATGCAGTGTCATTAATAAAAAAAATTGTTAGTGATAATGCGATTCTTAACTGGTTTATATGCCTGAATACACTATAAATGATTAATAAATCGGATGTGAATATTTTTGTATATGGACATACTATATTGGGCGAAACGTCGCCTTCTAGGAATCAAAAGTCATGCTTAAACTGAAATAGCGTTAAACCTAGTTATCACTCGAAGAAGATACCATACTATGTTTCAAAAACTTGCCTTTATCTTAATGTACAGATCCAAATGAGCCACATATAGCGTCACAGAGCTCATAACCAGGGATTGGGAAAGGCAGGGGCCATTGGCAATCTTATTCAAATCAGAAACGTAGCGACCTACGAGTGAAATTTTCTATCTGATTTGAATGAGATATGGGACATGGTCCATTTTGCACATAAAGTAAGGCCCTTTAAATTTTGAAAAAGTTACCTATTGATATAAAGCCAATGGCCCTTTTGAAATCAAGAAAATTACGGAAATGCCTGAAAATGGCCCATTGTCAAAGATGTCTTTTTCAATCCTTGCATAGCCTTAATTTAATTCTGTATCTAACATGACAGCTTGTTTTATATTTGTATCTTATATGATGGTATAACATGCCCCTATACAGTTACAACTGTTGTTTATAAGATTTATCCATAACATTATCAGATGATGTCAGACGATAGACAAATTAAAGAAAAAACATTCCGTTTTGAGGGCTAGTTTTCGTGTTAACCGTGAACCTTTAACCCCTTCCTCAACTACAATAATCTATACAACAAAAACCCTCATTATCAGTGCAACTGTACTATCAAAGGGAGATAACCGTTGTAGTAACTGAAATATTGCGTAGGTAGGAAGGACTTCGCCTCTCCCGTCAAGATGCAATTTGACACGTTTTGACTAAATTGTAGCCATTTTGCCGTATTAATGTATCGATAAACGTCAATATCTTGTGGATATGCTTGATATCGATCTTGTACAGATTGGAGAAGCATGTGATAAACTTCAAACACTTCAAGCCGACAGACGATTGTCCTGACCTCAGCCCAGGCGAGCACCTGACGTAAGTATAGTAGACCTACTGCGAATTACATTGTTGAGATTGATGTTGTGCCTTGTGGGTTATATTTGTTGTATTGATTCAGATTACTTTGGAGATGAATGTGGCAGCACATTTTATGATATAGGTTTGAAGACAATCCTATTAGGCAGAGTTTAATGGCAGGTTGAATGGTATGACAGTGGTAAAAAGTTTCTAAGATGATTCATCGATACGTAGTAGATCTCTCTATTTGTAAATAAATCTATAAATATGTACTGTATATGATGCTCGCTTGCAATCGCCGTAAACACTGATTGATTTGTTTCTAAAAAAACACCCTTTACTTACATGTTTGGTCCGGATTTTCATAGTGAAGAAATTATCGACATTTTATTTAATATTTTTGACATTTAGCCGAAAAAAATAAATCTATTCAATGTAGGGCCTATTTTAGAAAATTTCAATAATGAAAAATAATGACATTTTATCTTTTTCAAAGTTTAAAGTTCTCAGTTTAATCATATATCAATTTATACTATAAGCATTAAGCACCTATCAAAACTTCTGTTTAAGAACATCTATAGGCTTAGGAATTAAAATTTGAACAGCAACATTTTACAACAAACTAGTAAAGCATGCTATTTCTAAACTTACAAACAAACAACATTTTGCTTTTACTTTTTATGATTTTGGTAGTTTTTCTGTGACATATTTGGATGTTGTGAAGCAAAAAAAGATACGTAGTTGTCAAAATGTAAAACCACTATTTGTTCCTCTTCTGTATCCAATGATATGCTACAAGTGTCTACAGAGTATTTATTTTATCATTTATAGTTTTAGGCACCTGGTTATTAAATGAGAAATCTGAAAGAACATGAATGTTTCCTAAAAAGAATATGTATGTTTTATTTTTATTTACCATATCTCCTATAAGCGCTGGGTCTCAAATAAGGGTCAGGTTAAACCATTTCAGTAATGCTCCTTCAGTAAAGTTGATACAAATTTTCATCATGAATAATGGTGTAACAAAAGCTATTAAAGATATAAGCACTTGGCCTCAAATTACCGCCAGGCTTCTAATAAGCCAAAAGCGGGGGACAAAGGGGTGCTGAAAAAATAAGCACCCAGGCGCTTATTAGAGGAAATACGGTGCTCATATTAGGAACACTATGTGTACAGAGTAGAGAGGATGATATCAGTCACTAACCGAGGAGTCACTAATGGCTGAAATATTGCCCAAGCAGTGTAAAACCATGATAACTCAGTAGCCGAGGTACATGATGTTGTCAACAGTGTCAGTGTAACAGCTGGCGTACAGCAATCTTAGGGACAAAGAAGAGCCACTGGATTTTTGTGTAGACATGCTGTTTTCATTATCAACATACTTCTTTTTCTAGTGATGAAAAAGCTTTGTATGAATCATGAACTTCTTATTCATTGCTTTGTAATCGCAGTCAGTTCTTATTTAAGCAAGGTGTTACGATGACTGTCCTGCTACACCACAGTATTGGTGTCAGCAGAGCTCCTACACCACCTTGACAGTACAACCTGACATTGTTTTCTTCCTGTTTTTCAGAATAAACTTTATCACCTGTATATGTACATATTTTCTTTCATGGTTGATAACCTGAGAGCATATTTTTGCTGATGTCAAAGTGTGATAATATTTGTCCTTCTTTAATCAAAGACACTTAAAAGTATATATTTTCCTGATTTCAGCATGTCAGCTATAAACCTCAAAATAAATACCATCTTTATTTCAGAAATATCAAAATGTCAGCCACAGACCTCAAAGGTGAGTTGACCTGTCCAATATGCATGGAGCTCTTCAAGCGTCCACTGCGGCTGCCCTGTGGTCACTCCTACTGCAGGAACTGTCTGCAGGCTTTCATTGGTAAGCAGGGTCAGAAGGACATCGTGACTGGACACGAGCGGCCAGTCAACTGTCCGGAGTGCCGGTACACCCTGGAGCCGACTGTTCAAGGTGCTGACCTGTTCCCGGTGGACTTCAAGCTGTCCAAACTGGTGGACGTGTACATGAAGATGGAGGACCAAGAAAACCAGAATGAGGTAGGGTTTGTTGCTTGTTGTCAACTTTTATCATATGATTGAGGGTGAGATACTCTGTTCTATCAGTGAAATAAACCCTCTATCTGGCTACAGTAGAGATAACCTTTATCGTCACTCTACTGAGTGGTGATAAACTTATAACCACTCAAGTGACGTCAGATTCAAGAGTTTGATGAAATGAAACAATGGTCTGGCTGTCAAATTCTCATTTGACGTCACACTGTAATAAGGCCCATGTCGCCGCTCAACATGAAATTTTCCTTTTTTTGGTGTGATTACAAGGATTTCATTATATAACAATTAGAATACCTTTAAATTCTTGACAAATACCATGTTTATCTTAATTTGTTAGGTAAAAAATAGAGCCATTGGCTCTGTAGCTCATCAGGCATCATATCAAGTTTGCTTTATACAGGCAAGTAAGCTAAAAATGAAACTGATGTTACCTATTGCAAGAAAACCTATAAAAAAATTACAAACCAAATGTATTATTATTCAACACTTTCTAGATCGCCAATATCAGACAGTGAAAGAAGTCCACACTAAAATATCCAAGGAGAAATAAATTTGCCATAGACTGTCATCTAATGGAGAAAAATAGGTTTTTAAGATTGTGACCCCTGTGACCCTATTTGGGGTCATGGGGTCACAAAACCTACAGTTTAGAATCCCAATTGGCCAAGGAGTCTACATGCAGTCTTTCAGCTCAATAGACCTTTAGGAGCTAAAGATGATGATGAAAATAAGTTGTTAAGGTTGTGACCCCTGTGACCTTATTTGGGGTCACAGGTTCACCAAAGTTACAAATTAGAATCCCCATTGTCCAAGGAGTCTGCACATATCACTTTCAACTCTCTAGTCCTTTTAGAACTGGAGAAGAAGATGAAAATATCTTTTTAAGGTTGTGACCCCTGTGACCCTATTTGGGGTCATGGGGTCACGAAATCTACAATTTAGAATCCCCATTGGCCAAGGAGTCTGCACATATCGTTTTTAACTCTCTAGTCCTTTTAGAACTGGAGAAGAAGATGAAAATAGGTTTTTAAGGTTGTGACCCCTGTGACCCTATTTGGGGTCACAGGGTCACCAAAGTTACAAATTAGAATCTCCATTGTCCAAGGAGTCTGCACATATAATTTTTAACTCTCTACTCCTTTTGGAACTGGAGAAGAAGATGAAAATAGGTTTTTAAGGTTGTGACCCCTGTGACCCTATTTGGGATCACAGGGTCACCAAAGTTACAAATTAGAATCCCCATTGGCCAAGGAGTCTGCACATATCATTTTTAACTCTCTAGTCCTTCTGGAACTGGAGAAAAAGATGAAAATAGGTTTTTAAAGTTGTGACCCCTGTGACCCTATTTGGGGTCACAGGGTCACCAAAGTTACAAATTAGAATCTCCATATGCTAAGGTACTTGTACACACAATTTGAGCTCTCTAATGTGTATGGTTCATGAGGAGAAGTCGAAAGTGTCAAAAGTTTACGGACGGACGACGGACGGACGGACGACGAACGACGGGCCATGCCATAAGCCCATCTGGACTTTCAGTCCTGATGAGCTAAAAATTCAAATACTAGTATTCTAAGTATTTCAAATATAAACTTTCTACCTCACTTGATCAGATAAAACATGGCATCAGTCAAGAAAAGATAGATACCCACTTATCTCAACTCATGGCAGATACAAACTGTATCAATCTCTCACTGACTACATTGTGCCAGATTTTGGGTGCAGGGGCTTGTATTAGCCAGTTATTGAGACCAGCACATGTTATGCTTTGTGAGGGAAGCTGCATGCACTGATATTAGCTGTTGGTGATCTTATCAGGTTGAATTACCGTATCCTATCGGGTATATGACCACCCTCGAACTAAAGACCACCCCCCATTTTTCAGGGTTGAGCAGGTTGGGGTCATTCTCGGTTTATAGCCCACCCCCCAATTCTAGGAAATCTGACACCATCGATGTCTACTCTTACTTACTCTTCAGACCATAAAGTCAAATGCAGAAAAATTTGATTTAGATTTGATAAATCTTTTATGAATGCTTCTAGACACGTTAGGTTTAGATTTTCTTCCATCTTTTGTTATATTATATCTTGTATTAAGCATAATGATCTTCAGAACTTCATAAATGATTTACATTCACTTTGTCTTCGATAGAATTGATTCTTAAAAAAACTCTCGAAAGCGGTTTCGCCATTTTCAACATAATAGTACATCAGTATGTCCTCATTTGATATACTGTTGCATTGTTGTACTGTTGTGAAAATCTCAATCCTTTTTATTTCAGTCTAAAAAGACGGATAATGAAGAAAAGAAGGATGAAACAGGAAGTGACCTGGAGTTGCTAGGGGCTTGTGGGTACACGCCTGACCCTCAACTAGAAACAGACCTGAAAGCAGCGTCTGTTGTTAAAGAAGAGAAAACTGATGCCAAGGAAATTGTTAAAAAGAAGTTGAGTGAAAGGACTCAAAGGAAAGTTGTGTACGGGGTAAGCTCAGACTCTGAAAGTGAAAAAGAGCAGACGGATGACAGTGAAAAGCAAGCACAACCGCGCAGACGGAAACGAAAGAATAAAGTCATACGTTTCTTTGCGTACCTGCTTGATTTGTCATCATCTGACGGGGAATACGATCTCAAAGAAGCTGCGTCATCATCTTCAGGTGACGACGATACGTCTCGCCCGGTGAGAGATGTCATCCCGGAGACGGCCGCAGCCAAACCTCCCCGGAGGAGGAACAGATGGGGCTTCTTCTCCTCCTCTTCCTCCTCAGAGTCCGAGAAGAAAGCAGACTCTTCCTCTGATGATGAACCACTCGGTGCTACTCCCCAGAGACACAAACCCATGAAAAAGTCCCAGGGGCTGCTATCTTCTGTCCAGAACAGGCTCAAACCAAGTTCTTCCGATGAGGACATGATTAAATAGAATTATGATGATACTACCCAGTGTTACTCCCCAGAGACACAAACCCACGAAAAAGTGTTGTAGACTGATATATTCTGTCCAGAACAGGCTCAAACCAATTTCTTCCAATGAGGACATGATTAAAAAGAATGGTGATAATACTACCCAGTGTTACTTCTCAACATCTTGAACCCACAAAAAGGTCTTGTGGAATGATATCATCTGTTCGAAAGAGACTCAATCCAAGTCCTTCTGATGAGAATGTGATTAAATATAATTACGCTTGGTGTTACCACTCAACGACGCAAACCTTAGAAAGATGTTCTGTTGACGGATATCTGCTGTTCAGGACAGGCTCAAACAAAGTTCTTCTGATGATAACATGATTGAACGAGCATGGTTTTTAATTTACTGGCAGTTTCCTTTGAGTGTGATCATTAATGTGACCATGATACATGACAATAGATATTCAAAGATCAGCAATTTTCTTCCCTGAAAGATAAATGATAATGAGCTGACAATTAGTGACAATATTTTATTTACTTAAAATATTCTTGTTGTTTCAAGACTATTTAATATCAGTAATAGTCAATATTGTTAATTATCTACATTATGATATCAATGACCTATTTAAGGAACAATCTGAATGTCATCTGAGACAGTTTGTGCAAGGTTTACAAAATTTTATGCTGGGTTTTCCAATAGAACCTTACTTGAAGAATGAGTATTGGTTTAATACTATACCTAGTCACGTGACGATTTTCTTGCTCCTCATCTGTTTCCTTGAGAAAACTCTATAAGAGTTTATCTTTTATACATAAAAATACTCAAAAATTAAATAAATATGGAATCTTTCATTTCAAGCATTTCCTCTAATTTAGCATTCATGAAATGTTCTGATTCCAAACATTGAATATTGAAGTTGAAATGGAAGATATTGTAATAAGATTTAAAGCTCTTATATATTTAATCCATGCATAGAATATGTGATAGTTGCTTATGCTGTCTTTCACAAGTATACTATACTATTACTGCTGTGGTTATACTGTGTTGGTGCTTTCAACCCTTGGAACATTGTTCTTCCATTGTGTGGACGACTCCTAGCCTGTGATGTAAGCATGTGTGATGAGTGTGCAGCTATTATCAATATTGGTCAACAGAAAACCAAGACCAAATGTAGATTTCATTATAACTTGCCATTGTCCTCATTACGTGTAAATCTTGAACTATCTAGTCAATGCATTACAAAGTGAATTTAGATAAGATTAGATACAATAAGATAAACTTTATTATCCCTGCGGGAAAATTTGTTTTACATTCAAAGAGCTTTGCATAAATAATACAAAATCACAATTAAATAGATATATAAAATGTAAACCTGGTATTTCTATATTTTCATTTCACCTGTTTGTGCTTTTGGCGCCTGTAAAAAAACAGTACAATTAAGGTGATAAAATCATCTTTAAATGTTATATGCATAGTAAAAGCCTACAATTCCCATCTCTTACATCTTTTGATACGACATTGAAGGAATCAAACTCTTACCTTCTGGCCCAGTTCTGGGTATTGAGTGGATATCCCTAGTTTGCAAATATATTTATCAAAATTTTAATACAGCACTGAACTTCAGAATAAGCTTTTTGACATTTATAGACGGTAAAGTGTTCATGGTAGATGATGAACTTTGTGAATGTATCAGAACAGGTCTTCTGAACAGTCAACTTCTTAAATGCATGAATGCAACTTCTTCAGTGTAGAGAGCACCCTTATCAAGCAAAGGATTCTCAACTGATCATTAATGAATGTTACTTTTTCAAGGTCTTATTTTACTGGTGATATGTGTAAACTGACTAGAAAGTGGACCCAGCGTAATCTTGGGTATTATTTAGGGTTGATTCATATACCATTCATGACTTACAGAATAAACCTGAATATTTATTATTTCTCATTTTCATATTCATATATATTGATAATCATATCTGCTTGTATTCAGATTACATGTTTATTCTTTCAATGTATGTGATGAATGGTAGTCATATTTTTTAGCATGCTTTAAACAAACTTTTCCAGAAACCATTTATAGCATAATGTTTTGAATATGACTGGGTTTGTTAGCTGTATTTACTTCAATCATTTGCTGTAAATATTGTGAAATATTTAATTTTATTTGGTCTCAATTTTCTACTGCTCATCCCTAACGTTTGTCCAATTTTAAAAATGAGACAGTCTATGGCTATATTAGTACATGGGTTTTGGATATGAAAATTTCCAAATTTAATTCAACTAATCCACACCATTGCAACAATTGCGTATGTCACTTGGTGATGACACCCCTATCATTAGACTAAGGGTGCTGTTTAAGTGCCACTTTGAACAGGCTGTATTTTTCCTGACTGTCAAAATAACTAAAAGGAAACATCTTTAATGTATTCATGTGTGCTAAAAGCTTTTATTTTCCTACTTAAGTTATATTTCACTTGGTGCTAAGCTAGTCATAAAATGTGAGTATGCAGCTAGAATGTTTGTTACTGAGAAATAGAAATAACATGGATGACATCTCCCTATGCTACTTAGAGCTTTTGATGGTGGGTATCATAGAAGAAATGACAACACTTGACAATGTTTCAAAGCCCTGACTGCATTGTATGCATTTATATTGTGACAACTTATAAACCTAGTTTGCTCAATGTGTTATTTCACCTGAAGCAACCCTTGATGTGATATATGAATATGATCTACATAATGACAATAAATTATAACTATTAAACTCCTGTTTCCTTGATTGATTCAGAGTTACGTTTATACTTAGAGAAATGTAAGGATATTAATACGGGTAGACCAAACATTATAACTATACATCATTATAATTGTCAACTCTTCCTTGCCTTCTTAACATTATTTGATCTCTCAGAGTAAAACATTTTGAAGCCGTCATTTAAGACATGCAACACAGAAATAGAATTTCAGTAGTTCTGTATTTCCTAAAATACAACCAGGGTCTTGGATACGACCTTGGGAAACAAGAAATACTTTGTTAAATACAACCTGGGTATACACACTTTCAACTTGACTCCAACACAAACCGGTTCTCCAATGGAGATAGAGGGCACTGAAAGAAAGGCACGGGGCTGTATATGAGGAAACATGGTACTCCTGGACACAAAAATCAGAAGTGATGAATGTTAATCTCCGGGGGTTGGTAGCTTCACACATAAGTGCGAGTGGTTAGCGCGTTTGTCTTTGGATCAAGAGGTCCGTGGTTCAAATCCCTCCAGAGGCTCAGCAACTTTGTCTGCAGTTAAGAATATACACCTTAAAGGTTTGGATGCAATGCTACACTGAATGTCATGGTATGCCTGTTCCAGGCAAGTTTGCAGGGTTTATCACAATGAATAGCTACAATAGTATTGCAGGCTTTCTCCCTGCAATAATACTAGCAGCCTTGAAGTTGAAGTAAGTGAAATACTCTTGAAAGCAGCATTAAACTCCATATCACCTCACCTCACAATATTGTGTCAACTTCAAACAATGCAAGTCATTTGTAATCCATATCTTCAACAAGACAATGATCTATGTACATGAACGTGCAAATAAAAACAAAGTCCATTTTTCTTTCATTTAAATGTTTTTATTATCTTTCACATTTTACAATGTATTAGATGTTTCCTTTCAATGCATGTATAAAGTAGAATTTCAATGTTTCTAAAGGAAAATTTTCTTTCAACAAAGTAATAATCTTAATATGCACAGAAATTCTTAATCTTATGATTTTCATATAAACAGCCTCAAATGATCTTGATTCAGGGACAAATTGTTGGGAATTTTGTGAATACCTTTTAATAAGAATGTAACAAGAGTTTGAATTAAACATTGAATAAATAAATCATTAATTAATGCAATATGTCTTACAGAAAATAGCTTTGAGTAATTACCCATCCAGGTATTTTAGAAATCAGAAATTAATTCATAAATAATTGGCAAACTACATGTACATACTAAATTATGATTTGTTTTTTACCTCAAAAATTCTTTAAATGTTTCTAGATTTTTGTTTTAAGTTTAATGTTAATGTGGAAATGTGTTAAAACAATTTCAAGTTTCTGAAACAATTTGTTTTATTATTTCAGAAGGTTAAGAGTGTGAGATGGCCAAACTGATTCAGGGTCGTCCTGAATATATAACTTTTGAATTAGACACAATTTTCCCTTACTTTATATTATGGAAAGATGAACATTTTGAAAGTTTGTAGATAATGTAAGCTTGTTACCCTGGTGATAAGCTCCTGTGATACATGTGTTCTATGTACAAGTATATGTACATGAAGAAACTCTGTGAATCCTTTGAGCAAAAATATATACGAAAAAATGTACATTTGCTGTAACTCAATGATAATATTGCAAGTTTGTGAATAATAGAACCCTTGTTTAGGATAACAGCGTAGCAGCTAAGAGCTATTTACTCACACCTCCGGGAAAATATGTTCATTGAAAATCCATATCAAATAGACACAAAGATAAATATTACTCAACAGTTGAAAACATGAGATGTATATAGATATACCGTATATGTATTGCTTGATTTATCACAATATTAAGAATGATTTTAATCTTAATGTTTTTGGATTTAAGAGTGCTTTATAAATAGACATTTATGGTGAGTTTACAATTTGTAGTTTGCTTGTAACACTTCATTATTTTTTCTTTATCAGAAGGAAATTTAAACAACCAAATAACCAAATACACTTAATGACAGCACTGACAAACTAAGCCATGCATGTTATTTCAATTATGAAAATAATAATGATATTACTTTCCTCTAATAATCTGTTACGGAAATTTCAAGCTTATAAGATCAAACATCTGGACTTTAAAGAACGAATGTTGTAGATGAAACTTCAGTGAGTTGGACATAGGTTAATAGTATTACAACACTTTAGAATATAATTTTGATGTTTTTGACATTTTGATGTCTGTAACAAGTGCAGTGATATTTTGATTATTTACAAGAACAACATTTCTCCACTTGAAACAACAATATACAGTCTATAGATAATATACTTGAAGTATCCAAACACAGAAACATTTCACTGCAAGACCGATTTCCAGTAACTGTGAATGCATTACGAGGCCAAATACTCACTCAAGAGCAAGATGAGTTCCCATGATGGAGTCGGATATTTACGCCCACTTGGGCAATGTTTCAGCCATTAGTGCCATTGTTATCCCAACATTACTGACCTTTTACTATCTTTCTCATTACCAACTATCAATGACTGAAAAGTGACATGGTTTTGTGACCAAAAAATGTTTTTAACAACATGGAACTTGCATTAAGGAGGGGGGAGGGGGGCCTTTTTTTGATTCACAGCTATGTATCTTTATGTTTTTCTCCACACTGTATAGCGTAGGTTAGCACCACCCCTACCCTATAAGACTTGTCTGACTTGAAATTCTATCTGATGGAGTTGCTGTTAGATTACAAATATACCTTTTTCAATGCTTTGCCTGGAATATGTCACATCAATCAAACAGTTTCACTTCCCCTATTTCCTGCACATATCCATGAAAACGTGATGTATATTTGAAATTTCTTAATTTGACTTAACAAAAATTTCTTGGAATGGTGGTTATCTTGATATTGCGAGGCAAGTTTGAGATAAAGCTTACTGGAAATCAATCAAGTGTGGAAATTATTCAACAGTCTACAACCAAGTGAAAACAGCTATCACTGAGATAAAACAGAACAAATTATGAACAATATACACATCAAACATATCTCAACATCAAGGAATATTATTCTATATTGAGGGGAATTGATTTTTTTTATCCCTGATCAAAAACTTCTTAAATAATTTGATTGAATAGTATATTTCATATAGAACATTTTTGTACTTGTATTAACATTCCATGATAGAAAGTTTTTGTAAGTTTTTGTAAAAGTCTTCCACTCTCTGATTTCTAATAGTTAAAGCTAAATGAGGCATGTTAAGTTGACACTAACCATACACAGAAAACTTTTTCACATTCAGCGTAGAAAAATTTAACCTTGATTACATCAGTGCTTCAAGAAGTTCATTTCTATAATCCACACATGAAACAAACATTTTTTATAAAATCACATAAAATATTTCTTCAATGTAATAAAAATATATTTCGATGACTCATTGATATTGCAATGGTTAGGAAATAAGCTATAATAATATTTCTTTTGCTGTTCTTAAGCTCTTATTTATTACATTTAAACATTGAAGTCTACTAAAGATATTTTCAAAGGATTCAAAAGTGGTGAAATGTCAACTACTAATCTTCTTAACCCAAAAATGACTTTTAAGATAATGTAAACATAACATAGATTAAAAGTGTCAATTATTTTCAAAAGTAACAATCAATTAAATAATTTTGCGATTGATCCCAGGTTATGTACATAAATCTAAAATCAGTATCAAACATATTCATTCTTAAAATCAAATTTACAATTTATACAAAAATTATAAAAATAACATCAACAAATATTATAAACTATTGCCATATATTAATTACATTCACAAAATTAGTGTCAATGAACAAGTTATTTTCAATCATACATATTGACTGAATTAAATATACAAAAATGTGCAAAAATAACATAAGGGCAAATATTTGATTATTAAAAGGGACATTTTTAATTAACGTAACAGTTTACTACATTTTTTGCAATATGTAATGATGCACAAACACATCGTTCTTTACATATTCATTATAACAAAACAAATAAATTGTAAATTCACAAAATTAGACATAAATTTTTCCATTTGATAATCATTTTTCAATTCTGGAAACATTTTGCGTGAAAAGAAATGTTCAAAACTATGATTATAGTAGACAAATTTCAAGCTACAATGTTGATAAAGCAACTTTCAATTTAGTGTGCAACTATATAAGAGAATAAATCGCTTAGTTAAAGTACAAGATTAAGTACTTAGACATCAAATATCGTATCACAATATCTATAGTCAGTAAAAATATCAGTAATATGAAGTTTCTTAGCACTGTGAGGTTTATGACATAAGTTTGAGGGTAAATATTTTGATTATTTGGCAGTATATGATAAAAAAAATTCTATTTACAATCCTTTGACAAACAACTATTTTCCATCATATTTTCCCATAATCTCTTTAATGGATAATGCCAATCAAAGTAATATTACATGTTAGTGAAGTTTCATTTTCAGGATTCACAAAAACAAAGAAAAATCATGAAGGTAATATCCTCCTCATTCTCATATTGCCCCTGTAAATGCCTTTAATAAAAATAATTATTTAAAATTTTACTTTTAACTCCCTTTTAAATGATAAATTTGCATATCAGTCAAAACAGCCAATTCAGCAACTCTTGTTTCTTTGGCCAAGCTAGAGCACCTCCATTTGTCTTGTTACCATGGATATCGACTTCTTGTTACCATGGATACAGGTCTCCTGTTACTATGGATATCACCTCCTTGAGACCATTGGTTCAGTTGGCGATAAACAATTCACTGTTACCATGGATACAGTACACCAAAATGATAATATTTTGGTCAACTTTCGATCACAAGTCATCATCGCCGATTCCCTCAAAAGCTGTGTTTTCTGTGAGGCTGTTGTCTGGCTTTGATGATACCTTGGACAATTTATCCTAAAGAAAAAATTACAAAATTAGAATGAAATACTTTAAGAGGTGTTTGTCTAAAACAGTATGAAGGTCTTAATTGTTCAGTAATTATTGAAGTTAATAATTTACTGCTGAAAGGTCACTGTGGCAAATTGTTCTCAGAAGATTATATAGATACAACTTAATATCAGAAGTTGGTTAGCTTATTCAAATTAAATTAATTAATAAATGTACATATAGATGGTGAATAAGGTAATTTTGCCATATAACAGAGAAGCATTTTACTTCAATTCTAAGTTTACTACCGGATTATCACACTAGCGTTCAAATAGAACTTTTTTGAAGAAGACTCAACACCCTATCAGATATTTCCACTCTCAAGAAATTATTCTGTTTTATTATAAAATTATGATTGAGGGTGAGATACTCTGTTCTATCAGTGTAATAAACCCTCTATCTGGCTACAGTGGCGATAACCTTTACGTCAAGTTCAAGAGTTTGCCGTCATGTGACAATGGTCTGACGTCATGAATTCTCATATGACGTAACACTGTTACCGCGGTGACGGGCCCTTCCAAGCGGCCGCTTGAAATGAAATTTGCCTTTTTTGACGTTATTAGAAGCATTTCATCATATATGAATAGAATATCAGTCAATTCTTGACAAATACCATGTTTATCTCATCTCGTGCACCACTCGTGAAAATATAAACGTCCTACCTCACTCGATGAGATAAACATTGTATAAGTCAAGAAAAGACAGATATCCTCTATGTATAAGAAACACTTACTGTGATATTTCTCTTCATGGAGCCCACTGCCTTGTTGATTGTACTCTGCTCCTCGTTCTGAAAGTAGATAATTTACTACTTAAAGTACTTGAAAAACAGTTTTGACAAAAAAAAAGACATGTCAGTTAATTCAACTAATTCTCAATCCCTATAGTTTTGTTTGCTCAATGTTAAAAATATTAATCATTTTACAGAATATGATCTGTACTTCTGATGTCTGAAAAATTAAAGCGGAATAAATAAGTTACTTTTGTCTTTAAGAAATATAAATTGAAATATATTCAATGCTGATACCACTTGAATCTTTAATCAAAGAATACACTCGAAACACTCAATGACCCTCTAAAATGCATGTAAGAATTGTGACAAAACAAAAAAGTTTAAATAAATAGTGACATAATTTTTGCAATTGTAAAACCAAAATCAAACGAAAAACAAGAAAACATAATGTGTGATTCACCAAAAATAAACCAGAATTCTGTAACTCATCAGACTTTGGTTGATGTATCCTTGGTTGTAGAAGTTTTGAGAGATACACAAAATTCCCTACAGCTCATATGGACATGGATTGGTCAACTCTAGATTTTTAAACATCTTTGAATAAGGTTAGTTTATACAAGATATCAGTATTCTGTCAAATAGTTTTAGTGTTGCACCAAGAGAAGCAGGACTTACAGTTAATAACTCCTCTAGCTTGCTCTCTTTTACTGTAGTTTTTTACACATGATAAATTTGATAAAATATATGTGGTCAATTATGTCTATGAATATTGTAAACATTCAATGGACAAAGGTGATGTTAGGGGTCCAGAGTAACAAAGGTTTCTGTTTGTGCTAGAGAAATCAAATAAACAAGTGAAATATAGAGGTTTTGGTGAAAAATTCAAAAATCAAAACAGTTTGAAAGACCAGTAAAACAATTACACAAAGTGTTATCGAAAGACCAAGTGCTGAGTGCTATTAACCCTGACTACCTCAAAGTAAGAGTACAACGTGTAAAAACAAAACAAAAAAGGAAACTTTCAACAATATTCAATTTTATACTTGATTGTCATCCATTAATTCCGACAGCTGCTTTAAAAAAGAAGAGTTTACATTGAAAATCATACTCAAGATATGACAAAACAAATTCTGAAACCTAGAAAAGCTTTACATTCATGTCTTAAGAAGTAAAATATCACCCTTCTTTAAGAAAGAAGTTTAACATTCATGTCCAGTAAAATCCCCCCTCCTCTCAGAGAGATCTCTAAGTTTCACATTCATCTCCAAAGTAGTTAAATATCCACCTTCTCTAAGAGATAAACTTTACATTCATGTCCTAAGATGTTAAATATCCACCTTCTCTAAGACATAAACTTTACATTCATGTCCTAAGATGTTAAATATCCACCTTCTCTAAGAGATAAACTTTACATTCATGTCCTAAGATGTTAAATATCCACCTTCTCTAAGACATAAACTTTACATTCATGTCCTAAGATGTTAAATATCCACCTTCTCTAAGACATAAACTGTACATTCATGTCCTAAGATGTTAAATATCCACCTTCTCTAAGACATAAACTTTACATTCATGTCCTAAGATGTTAAATATCCACCTTCTCTAAGCATTTTTTTACGTAATATGTTAAATACGTAACCAGAATATTTGTCTGACTATTGCACACATTTAATTTTTGGTCAAAAATACCATTAAATAGATCAATTCATTAGAGTAATAAAAGCCAGAAAAATTAAGGATAACAGTTAGTTGGAAGTTAATAAATATCATTATCTAATAAAAGCTTAGGGGTCAAGGGGTTAATAAGTGATAATTACCTCGCCATTAGCGTACGACGATTGTCTGTTGACACTGAAACCTCCTCTAACAGGGTTCTTCAGTCTGTCTTGGGGCTGTAATACAAGTACATCATATCTTCAGGAGGAATCAGATACACAAGGCTGAATCCAAACAGTTATCATTCTTATTTTGAATGTCATTGTTGAAATGAAGTGTAAGCGTAAGCCATTTTGTGAGAGTAATATTTACCTTTTTGAATTTCCTGCCTTGTTTCTTCATGATGAGTTCATCCACCATGGCCTGGAGAGACATGCTTATCAGCATAGCCTGTAATGTGATAGTGGCTCCTTATAATTAAACATAAACTTGGAACAGGAGCAAGAATATTTCACCATAATTATATGATTATTATCACAAAACTCTTTGATATTATTTCCTGAGAATCATAATACAATTTGGCAATGTTAAGTTGCATGCATAAAATATTGTGGTCAATCTATCTACATCCAAGTTCCAGTTTATGGTTAATGAATATGTAAAACTGACTCCTTATTAAAGAAAAAAATGATTGAAGCATCCATAAAATATCCATTACAAACAAGGCAAAAGTGAGCACAGCTCATATACCCCCGCCTGTAGTTTGACCGCCTTTCTTTGACGAAAATAGTGAAAAGTCATATGTTCTGATAAGTCCTAGGATTGTTACCGTATTTTTCCATCACATGATATAGCAAATAACATTAAAATTTGTCTGAATAGGTGTGAACTGGTATAAATACGATAATAAATGTTTTTCAACAAACTCTCACCATCCATTCAGTTCCATGTAGGTCAATTTATATTCCAATATATGTATTCTTTGCAGTGGTATCAACATTCCAATATATGTATTCTTTGCAGTGGTAACAACATCAGTCATGTTAGAACTATGTTCATACAGTGTCCATATGAGTATCACTATAGGTCACAATCCCTTTCTTTTGGTTACTTCCAAAAAGATAACTTGAAGGCAAAACAGTCACATTTACAATGTTTATACCGTATGTGTTTGTCATTAGGAAATATATTTACAAGCTTGATCCTCAACCTACTGTTTTCGGACTGTTTTGGTTCAAAATTTCAAAAATTATTTGAACTTTGGAATTAAAACCCCTAAAAGGAACAACAGCCTCATATAGGTTACTGCCATACCAAGTTTGAAAATTCCAAGTGGTATAGTTTTTAAATTATGATCCGGAAACGACAGAAAAATCCAAATATCTGACCTTTTTGGTCAAAATTTCTAAAAATTATTTGAACCATTGAGATGAAACCCCTAGTGGGCACAACAGCATCATATAGGCTACTGCCATACCAAATTTGAAGTTTCTAAGTGGTATAGTTTTAGAGTAATGCTCCGGAAACGAGACAAAGTCCAGAAATCAGACGTTTTTTGGTAAAAATTTCAGAAAATAATTTGAACGTTGGAGGTGAAACCCCTAAAAGGCACAACAGCATCATGTAGGCTACTGCCATACCATATTTGAAGTTTCCAAGTGGTATAGTTTTTTAATTATGCTCCGGAAACGAGACAAAGTCCAGAAATCAGACCTTTTTTGGTCAAAATTTCAAAAATTATTTGAACCATTGAGATGAACCCCTAAAAAGCACTACAGCATCATATAGGCTACTGCCATACCAAATTTGAAGTTTGTAAGTGGTATAGTTTTTGAGTAATGCTCTGGCAACGATTTCGGATGGACGCACGCACGGACCTACGGACGGACACGCGGAGCGCTATATACCCCCGACTACGTCGTAGCGGGGGTATAAAAAGTTCACTTTTGACAGAAAGGTACTGAGGTATTCTCATACGAAACAAAATCGTCATAAATTTCCTTTAGCAAATTAAAAACATACCAAACATGTCAAAAGTTTATCCCAAAATTCAAAAACTCCCTCCATAAACATAACAACCATCCTCCCATCCACCCAACTTATCCAATACATTACCATTCACCAATCTCCCTTCTCTCAACCAAAGCTTTCCCCGACTCTAACCTGTTCACTTGTGACTGTGATCCACTGCAGGGAGTCCCGAGACATCAGGTACTCGAAGGATAGCTCTAGTTTCGGTTTTGCGTCTTTTGATGAGCTGTCATGATCGTCAGGAAACTGTAGCGAAATAATGATGATTTTCTCACCACATGGTAGAAGTTGTTTTTTTATACAATCAATCTCTGATGAAAAGTCCTGAGAAACTCAACCTGTTTTGCTTATCTGGTGTTGAGCAATTGAAAACTTTTTCCTTCATACTTTTCTATTTCCTCACTTTAGAGCTTGGGTTAATGCCTATTGTAGTTTATTGTGGAAACTATGAATACATGCAACTCAATCTTTTCCTTATGTTGTTTGGTTATGTTTTTACCAAAGACTTGACTAATTTTAGAAAATAATAGAAAAATACCAACTTAAAAGTTCTTTCATAAAATTTCTCATATTTTTTGTACATTTCTCACATAGATATTGTTGTAACATCCTAAATAACATGAATAACATAAAATAATAAGCACTCAGCTAATCAAAGTGGCAAAAGCTGCTATAAACAATACGCATTTGGTTTGCCAACAAAGTGAATCAACATGTTTAAATGTACTCAACATGTTTTGTGAGAGAGGTTACTTATGATTGAACAAGTACCAATTATTAGATTAAAGTATTTGTTACTTACTGTAGTTGTAATTCTCCAACATTTCATCCGTGTAATTTTGAAACTGCCCTCCTTCATTTGATTCTGAAATGTCAAAAATATTAAAACCTTTGAATGTAACATATTGTAAGATGCAATCATACCACTTACCTTAAATCCACCATAAAATCTCATGGGAAAGATGTTACATATCTACATTTTATCTGACAAAAAGAAAATACGGTTATAGTTAAAAAGCAACTCAAATCTTCACTAAATTGAAAGTTAAATGATGAACTAGTAATTTCTGCCATTCAGATACCATGTCCATTTACACACACGTATGTACAGTAAGCAAACAGCAGTGATAATTGGTATATATGCAAACGAGACAATGTCTAGAAATTAAAACCATCTGCAGGTTGGGACAGAAAGACAGATCCCCTCAACTTACATCAACCTGAACCCTGAAGTTGAGCTCCTTATTGCCGGCCCCGATGAGGACCCTCGTGTTGGGACTGGGGTAGTCCGTCGTGCAGGGTCGGAACTGGATGTAGTTGTAGTACTTGAGTGTCCTCGCTAGACGCAGGTACTGACGGGGAGGGATATTGAGAATAATTTAAAAACTTTGGGAAGATGAAAAGATAAAATACAATCGCATCGCAATATGATTTGCATACAAACAAATTTGGGAAGATGGCAAGTCGAAATAGAAATAGAAATCAAATCACAGCATTTTTTGCATTATGTCTATAAATTTTATTCAAAACAAATATTTATATCTATTGTTGTTGATTTGCCGACTCTGAGAGGATGTTACAACTGTTCATGTCAAAAAAACATCCTGTAGTTAGCCCTTTTACCCCTACAAGATAGAAATTAGGCGCAAAACTTATATCTTACTGGTTTCTTATGAGTGAAGGTTAAGCAAGACTGTCCAAACAGTGATTATGCTGTTAATAACCGCCAAGCTTTCATAACTTTTCAACTCTAGCGAATGAGAAAATCTTAGAAAGCACATAGTCAGATACAGTCAAACCTTCAGTGATAAAAAGAACACAACTTTAACATGGAGGGAATATTTAAAGGGAGATAACTCTACCATACCTCCTTCTTTGATCCCCTATTATTGAGGGTGGTAAGATGTTTGAGCTGATCCTTGGTGGCCAGGATCCACTGTCTCTCGATGTCACTCACCGTCTGGGGGACAACAAGCAGCGCATTAGTACCGTTGTGGATTATTGTCAATTATTCAACTTTTGAATAATGAAACGGATCATTCAGTTGATAATGCTAATGGCTACTAACCAGCTAGTAGGCACACTCGTTTATTCATCAATTGAAAATACATTGAAGTCATATATTCTTTATCAAACCAGTGTTTTTAACTTGGTATTATTTTGTTGATTTACTCAAGTATATTCATATTCCTAATAATGAAAAGTGTGGTAATATGACTAAACAACTGATGACGAGAAACAACATCAGAAAACAATAAAATGTAATTTTTACTGTGAAACCTGAAAGTACTTTCTGGGACGAGCAACCCAAGAATATAAACTGCACTGAATTTCAACGCTGTTGAAGATGCAAAAGCATTTAGGAGTATTAGATTATTTTGATAAGTTGTTCTGCCCTGTTATTCTGACTTTGTTTTCTTATTTACAAGATCTTCACAGTTTGTCTGAGGTGAACTCTCGTCAGCTGAAAATATGACAAGCGAAACTCTGACTGACCTGGACATACAGCAGGTTCATCGTGATCTTGTTATCCAGCAGGTCGTCGTCAAATGAAAGGTCCCAGTAACTGTGGACAAAACATTCAATCAATCACAACTGATATAAAACCCTTTCATGATATGAGCTAGAAATTAAACTAAAAAACAATTTGTTTCTTGTTTTCTTAGAGGTTTCTGACTGCAGTAAGAGGTATATTGAAGCTGACTTGAAGACAAGAGAAAATGAATGCCTTTCAAAGATTTCACAAGCAAAACTATGAGCAAACTCGACATAATTTAAACTATATCGGATTGCATCTTTCTGTGGCATTTTAGAAGTTTGTTGACTAAAACGTCAAATATTGAAATGGATTGACAATGGCTTTTTTTCAAAAATGTCCATGAAAAGTATAAATTATAATTATCATACTCATCTGCATGCAATACAATCAAAAACTGCAAATGAAATGTCATAGTAAAGAAGCCGAACCTTTTCCTGAGTACAATTCTGTGAACTCCTTCTTTATTTGCTGCCTTTAAGGAAATGAACGGTGATTCAAAGTCCTGAAACTTTCGAACAACTGCAAAAAAAGAGAGAACAACATTTAAGATATCCAAGATATAGATTCATCAGGTCTGGTCGACACAACAGTTCTTGTAGAAGTTTGTTCAAGGTACCCTACAGATATGGTTTCTATCTGATGTATCGGTAGATCTTCAAGTTTTGCATCGGTGATTGTTGCATGTTCATTATTCAATATCAATTAATTTTTCAAATGATAGCTGCAATTAACAGCAATAAATTCTAGTACATTGTATTGCTTACGTAAAGAACAAAGGTGTTGCCCACCCTTTATTCTGCAATAAAGTTTAGTTTTTGAGTGATGTCGCAAAACAGTGGTCCATGACATCAATAACAATCGTATTATGAAATTACTAGACAAGGACCTGGTAGAGGATTTTAAATTTGCAGCCGAAAGTGATTTAAGCAGTAAATGTTTATTTTGGAGTAAACTGTTACAAGTTAAAATCAACAAACTAGAAAAGAAATAGAGTAGCCCCAACCATCATGTGTTTTGCAATAAAGTATAGTATTGCCTGAACCAAATCACTCGGCTTTAGCCCTCATGCTTTAATCATAAGAGTTCAGGGCAAAACTATACTTTATTGCAAAACACATGATGGTTGGGGCTACTCTATTTCTTTAATTCAATTGCTTAACTTTCTTCACTAAACTCTCCACAATAAACTGCAATGAACCTACTTGAGTTATCTCCCCCTTCTTCTTTCTTCACTAAAAATAGACCAAAGTAGAAGACAAATTCATCTGGAATCTCAATTTGTGATGCGACTTTCTGAAATCAAAAAGATTAAATAACTGTAAGTCACTTTGTGTATCTTAAAAAAAAACATAATAAAGTTCCTTTAATTTCAATTATTTTGCCTAATTCACACATATTGGGAATACTTTATTTTCAAAACATAACACAAAACATCTTTCAGCAAAATTATGCGTATAGTCGATACAATCACATTGAGTGTAGAAAAAGTATTCCATTGAAATGACTGAGCTAAACAAATGATACATAGTCTCAGTTTGAAGCGACTTTCAACGACAGATATTTCTGGGGATGTACGTTTGTTCATTTTGTTTCATATGTAAAAGGAAGACCTGAACAACTTTCTGGGGGAAATTGTAAGATTAGATGTACCAAAACAAAGTAACAGCCAACAAATTATGAATTATGAGATGCCAATTTACAGATAACCATCATGGAACATTAATTTCATGAATGTCAGGTGTTTATCAAAACGTTATTGCAATTCCCGTGAACAGCATGTATGGAATTCAGCAGCTATAGTTCAGGGGTACAACGGTAGGCTGGGGGTTAATAAGAAGCAACGGTCAGACTGACCTCCATCACATCCTCGGACTGGTCAGTGGAGAGAATATTGACCACTATCTTGTGTCCGTTCATCAGGAAAACGTCTAGAGTCACTCGTTCGGCTTCCTCCTTCTGCGTTTCCTGATATTCAATATACCGGGTAAGAGAAGTTACAGGAATACAGTGACATTCAATAGTAGAGAAGTTACAGGAATACAGGATAATTTGTGTTGTCATGAAGGGTATATATGTGTCTCATATTTTTAGTATGGTGTGCCTCTTAATCTTCTACTACTGTGTAAGGTGATAAGGTCTGGGTTTTTTTTAAAATGACCACATGTGTTGAAATATATAAACTACACATTCAGAATTTGTTTTGAAATGAACACTTTTGAACAATTGAACAATTTCAATACTTTATTTCAAATCAATAACTGGAAAAAAATTTACTGCTTTCCTCATAAAAAGAATTTCGAATTTGTGAAAATTATGGAACTTGATATAACAAAATTATTAGATAATCATTTCCTTGTATTTTTATCTTATTCATTACTCTTTGTGGTACATGGATCTTCCAGTTACAGATATGAAACACAACATTTACACCAGGACTGATATTGTTTGGATAGCACTTGATAGAGTTACTCCATCATTTGAAAATTTTTGGCAACATGAACAAACCTGCTGAGCACTAAGAAGGAAGCCGTTGAATTGTTCGCTGTTTGATATACCAGTATCTTGACTCACTGCAAAATGGAAATTGAATCATTTAGTACAAAATGTGTACAATCGTTTTTTGGGATCAATGTCCACATTTTTCAAAAATTCACAACCCTTCTATTTAACTCCAAATGTGTTTGAATATGAGAAATCCTTTCATTCATCAATCATCTCCAAATCTGTTTGAAAATGAAAGCCTCTTTATTTAACTCAAGTTGTGTTGAAAATGCAAGACTCCTTAATTCAACTCCAAATTTGTTTGAAAATGCATGACCTATTTATTCATCTCCAAATATGTTTGAAAATGCACAAACCCTTCATTCATCTCCACATGCATTTCGATGACCTTTCACATTTATTTTACTAGGTTTCGACATAATTCAAACTCACAGTGTGACTCAAATTGCAAAGTACACAAATACTTTATTTATAGAAGTTATGTTTCCTGTTACATTTTGGATATAATTTCAAAGGTATAAAATAACTTTCCATGAAACAATTCAATTTTATCTTAAAATTTCAACTTTCACATCTTTCAACATTCAGTGTATCACATGCATTTTATCAAAACTAATATCTATGTAATTTACAGAAACAAGCATTTGTTTGTGTAGATTTTACTAAAAACACACTTTAGTTTTCATTAATCTATTTTTATTAAATGCGTACACATGAAATTTTGAATAATTCATAAAATTCATAGAACAGCTGCTGAGAAATATGCTGACACTAACATGCTCAAATATTATGTACTGTATATTCTATGCAATGTTTACATGATAATAAAATAAGTATCATATTCATCGTCTCTGTTATCAGGATAATCATAAAGAATTATTAAGTACAGTAACTGTGGAGTATTTGGACCCACCTAGCTGTATGTATCTCTCCAGCATACATCGTCTCTCTTCAACCTGCGGAGGATTCAGGGGGAAAAACTTCTTTGGAGGGAATTGGGGGAGAGCTGAAGCACCGAAATCCTTCTTCAACTGAAATTATTTATTTAATATTTACAAATGAAAGCAAAGTTAGGTACATTCGCATCACAGGTTCACAAAATCAATCAATAGGATATGATGGATCGATAATAACACTGGCTTTGATGTTATAACTTTTTCGTCATCCATATATTCCTCAGCATTATTTGATGTTATAGTTGATGATGTTGCACCAGCTAAATAACCATTTTACAAATAATAACATTAATTATTCCTGAGAAATTTGTGTCCAAATAAATATTTTTTTGAAAAAAAAGAAAGAATAAAATCACCATTATATTTTATATCTTTCTAAACAAATTAACATTAAGTGAATAAAGGTTGCTTTTCAAAATCTAAGGTTACTCTGGTTCATGTAGAAAAGCATTATCAAGCCTAGAGACAAAACACAACAAGACCAACAATGAATAACCTCCCCTTATCAAACATCTGAGCAATTTTTGGGGGGATTTTGTTATTTCTATTCACAAAATAACAACCTTTGGGTATAGTTCCTTATATCCTTTTCAAGGATATGGGAGTTGTAATTATTATTTTCACTGATGTCAATAATAAAAATAATTGTTATACTTGCGCTTTTAAACATAGCACTTGTCTATGAAACTCTAAGATGTCTTGCAAATTTCGCGCCTTAAAAGAGCTTCAGTAGCAGAACACTTAGAAACAAGAAAATACTTTTGATTTCAGTGATCCAATGATAGTTTACCTGTTCATGGAACTGGTGTAACTGCCGGTATCTGACTGAACAGTGGAACACGCCATTTATGTAGATGTTGTAGGACTGAAATAGAGAATGGGATTCGTGCAACTTTTATACATGACATGATGATGTTATAATTTGATATTTCAACTCATGAAAGAGCATAGCCATTGGCTTTGTAGCTCAAATTGCTTTGCAGGATATATTTAATAAGACTGGAGACATATGACACATATATTAATGACATAGATTATGGTCTTACAAGGTTTACCCATCGTTCATTGAATATATTCACAATTTTCAGCATCCTTAAGCTTTTTATTTCTTAAAAGTCAATATCCTTATAAGATCTTATCATAATTCCCTGATTTGAAATTGGGGAAAAAAAACATATACCAGTGTGGTTCCCAGGTGATTAGCTAAGGGAGGCATTTTGGCAAAGCTTTAGCAGATGAGCCACTTTGCAATGGTAAAAGTATCCTACATCTAATAATTCTAAGGGACAAATTTCCACAGGACCCCCTCTAGGAACAACACTGCATGTGCAGACAAAAACTGTCTTTAGCCAAGAAGCAGTACAACTTTAAAGATTTTCCTCATAATAGTAACTTTGTAAATTTATTATTTGGCACAATGAAGTGCTAGTACAAGAGATGGTTCTATTCTATTATTGCATAGTGTCAGGCAAAGAAGTAAAATATCTCATATGACAATGGTTGGTACAAAGACATATTCTATCTACGTCTTTGGTAATTGGTATGACATTGTCGAGTGGATCCTCTAGCAAATGTACTATACTTTCTGGTACTATATCCAGCATAAAGAAGTTCATATACTAGCAACTAGACAGCAATAACAGCAAAATACACAATTGTTTAAACATGAATACACAATTGTTTAAAAATGAATACACAATTGTTTAAAAATGAATAAATGTCAGCTTTATTACATAAGAATCACTTCCCTCATTTGTACCTAATTAAGCAACTTGCAGGCTTTGCAATATAGAATATATAGATCAGATGCGTAGATTTGTTACATCTTGATAAAAACTGCTATATCAAATACAGGATTTATCGATTTATAAAGATTTAATAATGATTAGTTCTTGGGGTAACATTAATGCATTTTTTAGGGTATTTAAATCTAAAAAAATATCTAAATATCGATGTAAACTTTCAATTTGTTGTCACTTTACAAATGGATAACGTCTCTATCAGGTCAATAAGTTATTGAAATAATTTCTCCACGCAAATGACAATCGTCAGTAGACCATGCCTGAGGCTATTAGAACTGTCAAGTGTCAACAGTGAATGAATGGATCTGGAAAGATACTGACAGACGGTGTCGATCTAAAACACAAAACATAAACATCGCATCACTCTTACCGTGAAGGCAGACCCGCTGTCATCCTTACACTCCTGCGTATCAGGAATAGAAAAATGCATTGTTACTTTCCGATCCTGTTATCTACTTGACTTGAAAGGACAACATCTAAAACACAAAATTCCTCGAAGGGGTCACTCCCCTTCTACCATTTTGTAATTGGTCACGTGACCCGCGACGTAAATAAACACGCATGATTTCACATTAAGTTGAATAGATGGCTAATTACCCTATAATCTTGGGCCACAATCTTTTTTCTTTTTAAAATATCTTACAAAAAACAACCTTTGTTTTTTTGTTGAAATATGTCAATGTCGTAAAAAAGGAAACGTGACAAAAGTGACATACTATTCTCCTAGAAACCAAATATATAGATAGAAACTGGCATAGTGAAATTTCCATTAACGGGGTTTTGCGTAAGCAAGCCCAGGGCTTCTAGATACGGAAAATATGGATTGTGACAAGTGAACTTTGGCACCAAATAAAAGCTCGGGCTTATATTCGGAAACGTGAGCTTGTATTCGGAATGTATTTATTAATTATAGTGATAGTCATATAACTAATCTACTGTTAGTATTAAAGAAAGGGAAGGCAAAACTTTCACACTTTGGAATTCAATAGAAGCCCATTTGTAGGCTAAAAAACGGTCAAATCTAGACTTGCTGGATTAGAATCTGGACTGTATCAAAGGCTCATATTTAGTACAACAGACGTTATTACAATGCTAATACAATTACAGTGCTATATGCTGATCTAGGGGATCCGAAATAAATCAAAGTATACATCATAACATGTGTATTGAATATATCTACATTTGAACAGTATATGCTTACAATAGAAGATCTGTATTAGCAGGATAAAGCCATTTCAAACAGGATTCTTAGTTGTTTGATTTTATTTAAATGTCCCGTGATCACTAAAATATAATAAGCCAAACACAATTTATTTTGTTATCATAATTTGATATGTTTTAAATGAAGTCAACAACCGACCCAACATAAGTATCCTAATGTAAAAATATTTAAAATAAATTCGTGTGAAACAGGATTTAACTCATTCACATTTTTCTTATCAGTTACATGGACTTTGGATCGACTGACGCATCGTACTTAGATAATAAGTCGTTAGGAAATGTGTAACCCTGTAAGGAGTTTTAACCCTGCATTTACCGCACTTGTTTAGAGAGACCGGTGTTAAAAGCGGCGTACGCTGTCGTAATAGGCTTAATCGGCACAAGTTAGTTAATTGGAAATATAGCTGAGACTGAAGAAAGGCGACTAAAAAATCTTGTACTTGTTTCCTTCAGAGACCTATTTATGGAATTCATATTTATAATATCATATGTTTCAACTGATATAAATTTAAAGGATACTGATTACGAAATATACAGCCGTGTCGGGTAAAGATACGCGGAGGGTAAAGATACGCACTTTCACAAAAGTTAACCTAGTAATTGACATTGTAAATTTTTGTTGTTTTCACATCTTTTTGAAATTGAGAAGATAATAAGAGGTTTCAGATTGCTTTAAAAGAGTAAAATATTGAACAGGGGCACAAAACAGTGACAAATCGTCATCAAATATTTTCTCTTCTCCCATATCAAATGTCAATGGAAACCAAATCATTGATCCTACAATCCATTTGTCATTCCTTGAACTTCTGAAAACAGTTTTAAAATCTATAAATATTATAAAATTGAAAATATTAGGTGTATTCAAAACCTGCCCGTGTATCTTTAGCCTACAGTCCCGGACCTTCCCAAAATAGCGGGTAGTCGTTAGAAAACTTTTACGGTCATTCACAAAAGAAATTCCAAAATATTCCAAACATAAGAATTGTCAACTAAACAATAAACTTTCACATGGACATAGGGTTTTCTCATATCTTGTATTTTCCTGACATGACTGATCATTTATCTCTTAGGTGCGGATCTTTACCCGTCAGCACTGTATATATTTTATAATGAGTTACGGGTAGTTCAAATGCAGGTTTAAAATATACACAATTGATTTGCATAAACGCTATTAAAAAGCCAGTCAACGATTACATTATTAACTGTACTTTTTTTTAATGATTTCAAAAAATAAAGACACGAGAAATCATTATGTTAACAGTGTATAAAATAGATTGGAAACTTAGCCTGTCCTGAAAATTAATGGGTCAATTCCTTATGGGAAAATAAAGAAAAATTTGAAAAGTTGCCAGTCCTGTCGAAAAAGTAACCAGTCCTAGCAAAATGTAGCCAGTTGAAGGACTGGCGGACGGGTTACATATCATAAACACTGATATCAAATGTAAACATGTTTTTAAACAATGACACGATAACTAATTATTGTTAAATAATAAATTAACCAATGATTAGAAATACTTAGAAATACTCGTATGATGAAATTACTCTTTTTATTGAATCCAGTCTGAGAGATACCGACTGGTCTTATGTACGCCGATTATAACGATACAATGGATTACGCCGTTAGTAGGAATAAAGTATAGCCAAGTAGTACGCCCTGCCTGGAGCTTAGATGAATACTTCCGGTTCACGACCTTGAGCTTGGTGTTGGTGTGTTTGGTGCCACGATTGCCGGTTCCTTAAAGCGTAAAGACCTCAAAATGCCAGCAGTGCCATCCCCTGCCCCTGCCCAGAAGAAACCCCAGGGCATCAATGCAATTCTTTTGGGACCTCCTGGTTCTGGAAAAGGAACACAGGTATACTTAGAGAGAGCACATGGGTCGACCTGAATAAACAATGTGGTTGTGATCTCATAACACTAAGCCTGTATGCTAGATTTGGCATGGCCAGTTGACAGTCACTGAGTGGATGTGTATCTTGTAATGAGACCTTTTTTGATAATTGGTCTAATATTGTCCATGATTGTGATTCAAGGGTCCTAATATTTTGTGCATATTTATACTGTACATTTTATTGTTTTATCCTGATCCAGAGTTTCCAACCATTATGATTTTGGCTAAATTTTTACGATTTTGAGGATAAATTAAATTTGATTTTGAAATATTTTAAAAACGTTTTATTTAAATGCATCATTATGATAACCAAATAATCTAGGAAACCAATTCCCTTGCACGTCCAGTTTCTGTATCAAATTATCCAACTGACTGCATTCAAATTCAAACTATGTTAAAATGCAAGCTAGTGGCACTAGTGGATAACCTGATCAACCATTCTAGAAACCTTTTCATAGGTCCTAATTAACAGATAATTCTATGGGTCAAAATATATAATAAAAAAGGTTATCATTTTGAAACTTACAGGCTCCGATGCTGTCTGAGAAATACTGCGTATGCCATCTGTCAACGGGTGACATGTTGCGCGCAGTCATAGCTTCAGGAAGTGCGTTGGGAAAAAGGCTGAAGGGTGTTCTAGATGCTGGACAGCTCGTCAGTGATGATCTCGTAGTTGAGATGATAAACAGCAATCTTGACAAACCGGAATGTCAAAATGGTTTTCTCCTTGACGGCTTTCCACGAACAGTTGGTCAAGCCCAGGCAGTGAGTAGCTTTAGTTGCCTCCGTATCTAGATCTTGGCATGTTCATTATGAGTAGGAAGTGTCCTGATTCACTCGTGTGTCTGTGCAATAAGTTTTATAGTAGATTTGGTATTGGTAACAGTTTTTTTTCTGGAGCAGACCTTCAAAAATTGATATCTTTATTGATCAATAAGCCTGTTGATGACAGACTCATTAACAGATGATTAAGGCCAAATGATTATTTGTCATAAACTTAAGATATCACAAGTATTTGAATAATCTTCTGAAAATTTTTGAGACAAATTTCCTTATATGATTTCATTATGATTTGTCCTTTCGAAGCATCAGAACTGATCCGTGACATTTGTTCAGGTTTATTTCACATTATCTGATACAGTTGGATGATCTGCTGGCTAAGAGAAAGACCAAGTTGGATTCTGTGATTGAGTTCGGTATTGATGACTCACTGCTGGTGCGTCGGATCACCGGCCGTCTGATCCACAAGTCCAGTGGGAGAAGTTATCACGTTGAGTTCAATCCTCCCAAACTACCTATGAAAGATGATGTAAGTTGTTTAGTTAGCTATTTTTAAATTATATAGCCATGCCATCATTTGCCGTGTGATTAAAGTGTCAAGTTAAGAAAGTAATAAAGCATGCCTTAGTCTGTGTACTATAACAAATTTTGATAGGGTTGGTTAATTTACTCTTGCTTTGAGGATTCTGTAACAGAGTGTGTAAAGTTAAATGATAGATTTCATGTTATTATAATTAATGCTGACAAAAGTTTTAACACAGCCACCCACTTGAAATGATACGCTGGCACCAGCATCAAGAATAAATTGTTTAAGTTTATAAGCAAGCTGAAACATCAGATAGAGATGATACACTTCACTAGTTATTTCTTCCAAAACAATCTTAACAATTTCTGTATGTCTGAAGATACAAGAACTCTTTGTAACAAAGCAACTTGAATCTTTCAGGTGACGGGGGAGCCCCTAATCCGTAGATCAGATGATAATGAAGAAGCGTTGAAGAAAAGGCTACAGGCGTACCACAGTCAGACGAAACCACTCGTAGACTTCTACCAGAAGCGCGGCATCCACACAGCACTTAACGCCGCCCAGCCCCCTCATGTCGTCTTCGCTCTCATAACTGCTACCTTCTCTGCCGCAAGGTCGAAAGACAAAGTCTTATTTTTATAGTTTTGGTTAGTAGGATACAAAGACAATTCGTTTCATATATCTCTAGAGATATTCTATATACTGTCATCATTATTTAGGTGGAAGAAAGCATAACTATATTACAGTATACTTCCTAAGTAAATTATAAGAAGTCTTAACTCTCATTTTACCAACTTTTGTTGATGAATAGTCATTACTGAAGAAGATCTTGCCATAATCTTATAGTTACAAAAAACGTTTTGACTTGGTTTGGTTTGTTGCAAAACATCAAAGTTTGTTAGAATAAATTGTTAGATGTTATATTTTAATTGGATATTTTGGATGTGGTGTGTATGGTATGTACAATCAAGAGAAATATTCAAATAGTGCTCATTCTATATCTGTCCAAGTTTTATGGAGTGTTTGTCTAAAGATATGATTCTACGCAAATTGATATTGTCCAATTTTGAAAAAAAAATTGGAGATGTTTTTTTTTTGCTAAGTTTGGAAGAACAAATTGAAAATGCTCGGTTTTGACCAAAAACTCTAGCTAAATTTCAGCTTTGACGTTAGTGGAATACTTTTGGGGGTAGTGATAAACTCCTAAGACCTTACATATAACCATCAAGCATGTATCCACGAGTACATTCAAATGACAGTATTATATCATAATCAAGTCCTCAATTGTAACTGCAATACACTGTTGCCTTGACAGATTTGTTTGGTTTATTGAAATGTAAATGTCAGTCCATTCATTACACCAAAAATAACAATATTAATGAATTTCAAAAGTTCTCTGCACGAATATGTTTATTGTTACTATTAATATGGGATTGAGCTGTGACAATATATCTAACAATGAATATATTTGTTTTTGGTCACATGTATGGATGACTCGAACGATGTATTTTCTGTAGAAACTAGTGTTTTGTCAAAATCGAAGAATCTGTCAAGTATTGATAAGAAAAAACTTATTCTAGCATATTGAACATAAATGAATTCTTATTTATTTTTGTCACATCACTATTCTATACTTAACAAAAACAGCATCTCAGCATCCTAAAATTCAGTACTTCATTGTTTCACTGAATTCGATGAGTTGTTTTCTTCTTACAATCAGCATGGTTAAATTTCATAGATCTAATATGGTCTGTGAACGCAATAGCATCACATTCCCGTGGGCACTGACTGTACAGGGTATGCTTGTAATCTACCAACAAAAAATAAATTAAAGCAAGCAATAATTGTTGTTTCTCCTTTTTAGCTCATCAGGTCTGAAAGACCCGATGGGCTTATGGCATGGCATCCGGCGTCCGTCCATCCGTAAACTTTTCACATTTTCGACTTCTTCTCCAGAACCAGTGACCCTAGAGAGCTGAAATTTGATGTGCAGACTCCTTGGCAAATGGGGATTCTAAATTGTAGATTTTGTGACCCAATGACCCCAAATGGGGTCACAGGGGTCAAAACCTTAAAAACCTATGGTCATCTTCTTCTCCAGTTCCAAAAGATCTAGAGAGCTGAAAAGTTGTGTGTAGACTCCTTGGCAAATGGGGATTCTGAATTGTAGATTTTGTGACCCCATGACCCCCAAATGGGGTCACAGGGGTCAAAACCTTAAAACCCTTATTTCATCTTCTTCTCCAGTTCCAAAAGGTCTAGAGAGCTGAAAAGTTGTGTGTAGACTCCTTGGACAATAAGGATTTTAAATTTAAGGTCTGGTGACCCCATGACCCTAAATGGTGTCACAGAGATCAAAAGATCTACAGAGCTGAAAAATTGTGTGTAGACTCCTTGACCAGTTGGGATTTTAAATTGTAGATTTTGTGACCCCATGACCTCAAATGGTTACATTGGTAAAAACCTTTAAAACCTAATTTCATCTTCTCCAGTTCAAAAAGGTCTAGAGAGCTGAAAAGTTGTGTGTAGACTCCTTGGCCAATGAAGATTTTAAATTGTAGATTTGGTTACCCCTTGACCCCAAATGGGATCACAGGGATCAACTTTTTAAAATCTATTTCCTTCCATGTGAGTCACAGAGCCCATGGCTCTATTTTTTTAAAATATGAACGAATCTTGTAAATAGCTTTAGGTGCCGTTGTTGACCCTAGCTCAATATACAGCTATGGACATTATGAACCTTTGTGTCATGGTAAGAATTCATCCAATGAAACTCCCTGCCGCTTATGGCTGAAATATTGCCCAAGCGACGTAAAGCAGTAACTCACTCACTCCAATGAAACTCCAGTCTAATAGCATTTTCTGATAGTTGGAGGGGAGTTACTTCAGCGGCTACTGGGCCTATGTAAGTTTGTTGTTTAATAGTCAACCCCTTGTCAGGTAGGTGGCTATAACATTTGCAAGGAAGTAAAACAAAGACACCTGTTATGATTTGATTGAATTTTATTTTCAATGGACAAGACCTCATCCTGTGAATCAAAACTATTCTTGATAGTCAACATGCAGGAAAGTTACATTGAAATGATTTTTTCTCTATGGTTGTTTTAAAAGTGAAAATTGAGATCAAATAGACTTGATGACTTTGAAATCCAAGTCTTTGTTACTGGTGACAGGGGTGTGATCGTGTTAGCAGCTTTTGATAAACTTACCATATCCAGTGCAACACATTTTGATTATTCATTAATATTTTGTACAAATAAGAATAAAATACACCTGACCAATTATATTGATTTTTAAAGTGTAATGAAAATAATTTGATAAATATTTTCCAAAAAAATAACATAGCACTGTTAAGCCCAGACCCGATGCAGTGTTTTATGAATGTAAAGCAATAAGCTTTTAACATTTTTTTTACTTCATATTATCATCACCTTTTGACTTTCAACTTCCAACCACTGTCCATAGTGACCAGACTATCCAATGTAATTGAATTACTTGTGTTATCGCCTTGCTACCAACGATCTTAGAACACTAAGAAAATTGTTTCAATATCAGTAACTGTTGTTCAACAAAACTAGTATTGATTTTAAGAATTATCTGAACTCATTCTAAAGAATTCATTTATGTAGCCAATAATTGGTAGGCAAGTAAATATATTCATCTACAAAGAAATACTTTCCAGGTGTATATTTTTTTATTTCTCTACCTTCTGAAGGGAGAAAATGGAGAATGACTTTAATGTCCTTTTAGTCCTTAGACCACGAGCTCAACAATTGTTATGATGGCATCATTAAATGCTCTGCCAGTCCTTAGTACTCAGTCTTCAGACCATCAGCGACAGGTGTAACCATCTGTTTCAATAACATTACCGGTAAATAAAACTCAGCCGTTCACACAATGCATATAAATATGTACACTACACAACAAGTATGTACACGTCCCGCCCTCATGTCTCGTTGGTCTGCGCCTGTGTGACTCGCAGGACGACTGGTACGGA
Source organism: Steromphala cineraria (assembly GCA_916613615.1). NCBI lineage: Eukaryota > Metazoa > Mollusca > Gastropoda > Trochida > Trochidae > Steromphala > Steromphala cineraria. The sequence continues at coordinate 11,493,263 of OU744720.1, read as the reverse complement.
GGTGCAGGGGATCATGCCCAGCTCGGTGATGACGGCCGAGATGAGTTGTGGGGGCGTGACGTCGTACACGAGGTTGAGGAGGGTGAGGTGGGTGTGATCCTTCCACTCGGACAGGTGCGGCGTCCGACTCCCCATCTTCACCAGGTCACTCGGGTCACCTGCAGAGATTTTGGTAAGTTAACATAGCTAAAGAACATTTAACATGTTGTTCTAGAGACTTAATAGATACACAACTTGTAGCCTAACAAAGAAAAGATTGAAACTTTACCAAAAGATTTCCTTCTTTATGATACTTTGACATTTTAATTTAGGGACCATTTTAAGCGGGCAAAGGGAATTTTGAATCTCCAAAAGTGGTCGAAAATCAGTAGATCCATGTAAAACCCACTATAAGATCAATTTCAAATAACCAAAATTCTCATTTAAAAGTACAACACACTTATCAGCCCTTAAATGATCCGAGTCCAAGATCCCATTAAATGTCCCTAAATAAAACTCACCAAGTTCATTAAAGACAAAAGAATCTGTCTGCACCCGCTCACAGAACTTGTAGGTCTCGCAGCAGACCAGGACCGGCACGTTGCACGAGTTGGCCATGAGAGCGACTAGAGAGCTGCCCACACGCGACATCACGAAACCATTGGCCAGCAGCGCATGGGACCCCAGGAACACCTTCGTAGCCTGTATAACGAGTCAACATCAATTCATTAATTATGTTAAAAATCTGAGGAGTTGAAAAAATCAACCTGTGAATAAATTAATTTTTCAGAGCTTTCTTTCTCTCAATGCATAATTTATGGTACCCAAAACACCTACCATAGTGATTTGAACAATACAACAGTTAAACTTACTTTGACCCTTTCAATAACTAATTGTAACCCTTTAGGATTACTTCCTATATAAAGTTACGTTATTGCCAAGGATCAAGAACCTCCAAAACATCTTTGTGTACAGAGTTTAAACAATAGGTACATGCCAGAGTAATTCATATATAGTTTTTTATCATAAGTAGACTGTTCATATACAGTGTTAAAAATATAGCTTTTTTTGTCCGCCAGTCCTTAACTGGCTACTTTTTTGTCAGGCCTGGTACCTTTCAAAATTACTTTTTTTTTCCCTAAGAAATTCACCAATTAATTTTCAGGACAGGCTATGTTTCCAATCTATCTAATACACTGTCAGATATTATGAAAATTCCCTTCAATACTAGACCATACTATGTGCTGATCTCACCTCCTGCATGACGTACGAGGCAGAGTTGATGAGAACGTAGGAGCACTGGATACCGGCCTTCACCAGTCGACGCAACATCTCCTTGCCTGCCAGCAGTCACATGGGTTAGTCACATGGCGGTCTCATTGAATCATGATCTATATTGCTTCACCACGTTAGGGTAGAATTGTTTTAAATCCAGCCAATTAGCGAGTGGGATTGGTAAGCTTGGGTGGTAGCTTGCGTGGCAAACTTGCTGATTGGCTGGATTTGAATAATGTCATAGGTCAGTTTGACGGCTTGATTTACAGAGCCTGATGAGATTAATATGGTTTTTTTTTGTTTGTTTTTTAAACTTCATCCCTATATATATTTTATTTTCAACATTTTATTCCTCCACCCCTGTTACATGAATTGGCCTTCATTCCAGGGAGACAAAGGTCACATACAATAAGCATTTCGTTATACTGTATCGATTATTGAACATAAAAACTAGATACGAGATTTTACGTAGGTGGGATTTATATACAAAGATAGCACACACACACACACACATTCAAGCACAATCCCCCTTTTTATTATCTAACAAGACATAAGAAAATGTTAATGTAGTGAAGCAAAATAGATCATAATTTATGGAGATTGAGTTACATGGTTTAGCATTTGAATTAGAACTTAATGCATTCAGTGAAACAAAGAGTTCTCATTTACAGTGACAATTAGAAGGTTTTATTTGGTTATCACCAAGTATTAGACCAGGGATCAGTCACATAGAGAGACTCCTTCAGAAAACTAAATGTGAGATGAAAACAGTTTCCAAATAATGCATATTTCTGGCACAAAACAAATTTACATCTCATGAAGAACTAAATTTTATGAATTTCAGAAAATTGCAGACAATCTTTTTCATGATTACTTAGAAATGATAATCAATTATTCAAGTAAAGTAACTATAACTAACTTACCTTCCATTTTGGGTCTCCCGTCAATGACGATAACCCGGAACTTTTTGCCTTGTTGGTGGGCATCACAGAGGACTCTTTTGATTAGACTTGAACTGGAAAACACACACATCTTTCATTACTTACAATTTCAGAGCTCTTTTTTCTTCATTACTACAGCATTCTCAATAATCTATGAAAGTTCCATCTCTCCTTGCTAGTACTGGGATATACCATATTCTCAAAATAGGTAACAACATTTTTAATTACTTTTTTCAATGATATTAACCAAGTTCTCAAAATGTCCTACCATGCATATACGACAATAACATCTCCATCGGTTATTTTGGGAGCTGCATATATGGAGATAGCTTTGCCTGCCATCAACACCTTTTCATGGATGAACAAGTCGATACAGTCGTGGAGTCGCCGCTTGGCCTAGTGACGAGAAAACAGTTTTCTATAATTTCTTTTTCTGATGTACACATTAGACATTCATTCATATGCTTATGGAACAACAAATCATCAACCTTTCTATTTCATCTCAGATTTCAAGGTATCGTTTAGGAAGGAAGTCCGCTCAAAGAAACTCAACACCTGCTAAATTACTGAGTGCAAGATGTTCTGAGTGGTCAATCAACAGCAATTGGAACTTGTTAACAACTTCAAATATTCTCAAAAATGCGACCAACGGTGGTATGAGCATAGAAATATATAACAAAGAAAATTACATAGTTTCCGAGAAGAACAGAGGACATTTTCATTTAGCGTACAACAAGAGACTGAAGATCGGGTATAAGCATTTAATAAAACCTTCATGGAATGAATAACAAGAAAAAGGTGAGCATGGCTCACATACCCCCGTCTGATTTTTCTTCTACTTGAGTCAAGAGTATCATCAGGTGAAATAAAAACCACAATTTCATCTACCTAACTGTTCAGATAAAACATGTCCAAATTGGAGCATCAGACTAGTCATTTGCACCAAGTTCAAACCCAAACCCAAGGGCGAATTTGGTAACAGCTTTCAAACTCGATGAAAAGTATCATCAAGTGGATCCATTTTCAGTCAAATTGCAGAATCAAGGGCAATAACTCTGTGAAAAATAATATTTCGGGAATATCTTTCAAACTCGATGAAGAGTATCATCAGGTGTACCCATTACCAAAATTTCATTCATCTAGGTGTAATAGTTTCTGCGGAAATCTGTCCCCATTGCAGCATCGGACCTGTTAATCGCTCCAAATCAAATTGCGCAATCAAGGGCCATAACTCTGTCAAAAATAAAATTTCGGAAATTGCTTTCGAACTCGATCAAGAGTATCATCAGGTGTATCCATAACCAAAATTTCATTTACCTAGGTGTTATAGTTCCTGAGTAAATCTGTCCCCACTGCAGCATCAGACCTGTTACTCGCTCCAATTTCAATTTCAGAAACAAGGGTTATAACTCTGTCAAAATTAAAATTTCGAAAATGGCTTTCGAACTTGATCAAGAGTATCCTCAGGAGCACCAATAACCAAAATTTCACTCATTTAGGTGTTATAGTTTTAGAGCAAATCTGTCCCCATTTGAGCATCAGACCTGTTACTGGCCTGAAGTCAAATTTCAGAAACAAGGGCCATAACTCTGTCAAAAATAAAATTTCGGAAATGGCTTTCGAACTCGATCAAGAGTATCATCAGGTGTATCCATAACCAAAATTTTATTTATCTAGGTACAATAGTTTCTGAGAGAACTTGTCCCCATTGAAGCACCAAGTCCGCTGTCTGTACCAAGTCAAATCAGAGATTCAAGGGCGATAACTCCGCAAAAATTAATTTTACGGAATCGGCTTTTGAACTCGATCAAGAGTATCATCAGAAGCATCTATAACCAAGATTTTATTCATCTAGGTCCAATAGTTTCTGAGAAAATTAGTCCCCATTGAACCCTATTAAACTAAGTCCAAAAAGTGACGTTTCCATGGAAACGGCCAAAAATTAAAATTCCAGAATGCTACAATTGGTCAAGAATTGATAAGAATGACATGTTTAACAATTCTGCAAAGTTTGGTTGATGTAGACCAAGTAGTTTTGGAGATATGTGACCGGACGGAAGGACGGACGGACGGAATGACCGCTATATACACCCCTGTTACTTCGTAACGGGGGTATAACAATGGAATACATACAAGAAGGGCCACAAGGAAAAAGTGTTCAGTTGATAGTTATAACAATATGTTATCCTTTAGAAGGCTTTTATTGCTTAACTAAAGTGGAGCAGAATTTTCAGTTCAGGCCTCTAAACATTACTCCTTGAATGTCCGTCTGAGTAAAGCTAAAAGTTTGTCATATGTTCAATCTAACTGCCAAGTAATGAATAAGGCCAGGGAAGACAACTCAAGGTGTAAACAGTACCTCAGTATCCGACACGTCCCTCGGCATGTGGCTGATGTTGAACTTGAGGTACTTGATCGCGTTTCCCATACTCACTGAAAGTGGGCGACACTGCACCAGAAAACTGCAATGGAGGTTCCAAAACAGTAAATAAAAGAATAATCCTTTCTATACATTAATCGAACAAAGTAAATTTATAAGACCAAAACAGATAATATAACAATTTGATTAGAAAGATTACCATCTAGGCATTTCAGCTATTGTCAGATAAAGAATTCTTTGATCAGCCACTGGGAAGGATCTTATGGTACTAAATGTTTAGTCAAGCTTAATTGAAAACATGGTTGGATGTAAAAATTTCTGCGATAGCATCTTCCTAAAGATAAAACTCGATACTTCACTGATGAATCAAGATTACCTGATATAAGGCTTTATCTTATTTTCCAGATCTCTTGATAGTTCCTTCTGAGGTGGTGTGTTGTAATCTGTTATAACCTGCCAAATAATTCAAATATCTTAATTCAAAATGTACTTTACATTATCGTAACTTTTATTGGTTACTTTTTGTCTCTCACTTTCATATTTGAAAGTATCTTAGGATTGGTGAATTTTTTATAATATCTTGGATCTCAATAATTCAATGACATCGATAACATATAATTAAAACCAATGGCTTATACAGGTGAACACAAATAATGGGTAAAGAATTCTGAATGTGACTTTCAGGCACCAGGAGATAGACGTCATTGTAACTCAAATGATATAAGTGCACTGTTGACTCATGTTTACCTTCTTGAAGGCCGCCAGTAGCGCCACACATCGGGCATTAGATCCACAGATGATACCCTCCGCGTACTGCACGCCCAGTTTGATGATAGCAGGATGAATTCCTCCGTTAGAAAATCTAATATAGAAAGAATATCTCACTTAAATTTCCTTGATTAAACAAAATGTTGCATGTTTTGTCATACCAAAATATATAAGCAGTCAATGATAATTGCTTTCTTGCTTGGCAGAGAGGGAGGAAACATTCACCCGCAAGGAGGTGGATGTGTTAAGAGGTATGGGATATTTATAACTGCTTGGATATCCAACTAGGCAATAGCAGGAACCATCTGCAGTGAGATTCGCTAAGACTATAGTAACTACCGGGTAGATGAAAATACGTTGGGTCATCCTTAGCACTTAAGGGCTTTAAAACCTAGATCTAGAACACGATATGGGAACTCACTGTAGAGAATGTGTGGGGGGCAGTTCCCTCTCGTACTGATACAGGTGGTTGAAGAGGCGCACCTTGCGCTGGACGTTGGCTCGTTGGGGCACCTGCTGTTTCTCCAGCTTCTTGGCCAGCTTCTTCTGGGCTTCCGGAACATCGGCCTTCACGTGGTCCGACACACGCACAGACTCCTTCTTAGGGGCAGCAGGAGCTGTACATTGCCACATAAGATATATTTGATAACTTTATATTTTTTGTGATTAGAAGCTAAATAAGATGATAGGAAATGGTATAAGAATCTATACTGAAAAGTTGCTATTCCGGAAACAGAGGTTGTTAAAATCTTCCTCATACCCAAAACTTTAAGAACCCCACTGGAAACAGTTCAAGAGGTTTTTTGTATGTAAGGCCCCCTTCAGTCCAGTATCGGTAGTAACTACTTGTCATAATCACAGCAAGTTGAGATGTCAGACATTGTCTGTAATAGCTGTCTATATCAGAGCTAAGTGGTAGTTGATTTCCAATTTGGCAAGTTTTAAGAGTGGTAAGCAAGCTGTCTGCCTTGTGAAAGTTTGTATGAATTAAATATCTCTTATCTGTAGGAACTGTCAAAGTTTGAGCAGGGCTTGTGGGTTCTTAAAGGAGACCTTTTGTCAGTAAAGCCAAGACAAACAAGTTTCAGATGGTAGATAAACTGATAAAGTGATACCAGTAGTCCTTCAACTTAATATATTTGTAATAAAGGAAATAAAGAATAACACATACCTGGCCCTTCTGCCTTTTTAGCAGCCTTAGCTGCTCTCTGTGCTTCCTGTGAAAAATATTGGCAATGGTTAAAAAAACTGATCATTAATCAAATTCTAACCATTCTAAAGCAGTTATCAACCTGGCAAATGATATTTGAAGAGCAAATAAAGGCTGCTGCTGGACAAAATAAAAATTTCAAATGGCACATGATAAAAAAAACGAACAAAGAACATTTGTTGGCTTCTGTAATCTTGTTTATGGTCATTTTAAAAACTTAACCAATCAGATTGGAGATGATTGACTACCAAACTAGTATTCATGTAAATGGAATGTGTGACTTATTGTTTTGTGCATACATCAAACTGATGTTTGATTTTTATTGAAAACTATAGATTTGGTGTTTAAATACATATTTAGGATAATTTCAATTGATATCAACATATATCATATTTTGGTATGCATCAAATTCAATGCCAAATGATCAGTCATTAAAGTACCTTCAGATAGTCACATTCATAGAAATGATGATAACAGAGAAAATTTAAAAAGGCTAAAGTTTTATCAGTTATATGATATACAGAATAACGAACCTGTTTAGCTCGACGTTCTGCTTTCAGCTCTGCTTTACTTTTTTGTGCAGCTTCCTGTCCCTCTGCCTTCGCAGTTTCTTCTTTCTTCTGACCTTCACCTTCTGGTTTCTTCTCAACTTCCTCTTTCACTGGTTTCTTCTGTGTGTCTTCTCCTTGTGGTTTCTTATTTTTCCCTTTGTTCTTCTTTTTACCACTGTCTTGACCTTTAGAGTCAGGTTTCCGGTCTGGGGTTCCATCTTGAACGCCTGCATCGGCCATAGCTGTGATCAATTGTTGCCTGAAACATTATTTTCTTGCATAACAAATAACTGTGCAGGTGAACTGTTTTTGATTTCTTCATAAAGTAATTCACCCTTTTGCTCTATAAACATTGATATTAAATGAAATTATCAAAGTAGCAAAACCAACCATTTCCCTGACATAAGAAATCTGCCAGTAGATTCCATCTTAAAACAGTCATATATTCACGGTAAACAGATTCACATGTCAAATTTACACATTACTATAAGAATAATCAACGAGTTGCGAGGAATTACAGATTATCTGTCCTGAGTTAATTATTGTGATAAACTCCCGAGCTTTATTTGCGAAACCAGAAAGAAAAGTAAGACCTCGTTAGCTTTCGTTGTGTTTGACAAGCCTTGTGTGGAATGTCATGACGTCACTATTTGACGTCATGACTAATGACGTCATAGAGCTTTGACGTAAAGACAGTTGGGCCGGCGACTCTCCCGCACAGCACCACCTTGAAGATTGAATATTGTATTTACAACAAAGAAAACGTCAGAAGGGCTTGATTTTCTATTTAAAATGTTGTAGTAATAAATGACTTTCAAAATGTAGGTTTAAGATTTCTCATTTAAATATACCAACTAAAATAGAAGATCCGAATCATGAATGGGTGCAACTAGTTCCGTGAACCAATCAAAATGCGAGTTATTTTTAGAAAAACTGTAATTCCCATTACCATTATGAAAACTTTAATACCCGGAATAATCATGCCCACCTGGGTAAGAACAACTCGTAACTGTTATTCTGACTGTTTAGTGTTCTAGAGCTATCAGATGACACTATATTGGTTAAGTATTAATTAAGTACATTAATATAAACATTATCAATGCCAAATAAAGCTATATTGACTGTGGGAAAAAACAATTAAGAATTTTCTTAAATATCTAATAATGAAATATCATCCAATGACAATAAGAACATTCGACGAAAAACATATTTTGTAAGGAATTAAATTTCATAAGTCTTTCTTTATTTTCTTATGTTTTCAAAAAAAATCTTTACATGTATTTGATACGATAACATCATTTGAACATTTAATAAAGTATTGTCATCATTATCCTCAAAGCTCTGCATGATACAATTTAAATCACAACAATCAACATATGGATAAATTTCTCTGTTGATCGAAAATAGGACAATAAGCATGGACGAATGATATTTGAAGTGTTAGAATACCATATTCTGTGAAAAATTACCATGCCAACAGTTTATTCCTTCAAATTGAACAAAGTGAAATAAATCAAGAAAGTTTTACCTTGTTTTCAAGGAAATACAGATTGCTTATATCGAAAGGGTCGTCAGAGTTTGCATCAGACAGGAAGTCAAGCACGACCGGAAATTACCTTACATGCGGAAACTTAAATGTAGGATTATTTAACCGGGACCATGGACACGGACTGGTGATCGATCTTTGCTTTCTAAAAATCGATTACGAAAATTGTTGGCGGATGAGGGGGTGCCAAATTACCAGAGTAGGAATTTCTATAAAAAAATGTATTTCACCCTTAAAATATAAGCAAAAGTGTTCATTATTATGTCTTTCATCAAACTGGGCAATCAAAGTCATTTCAAGTTATCAAATGAATGAATGGATTAAAGTTGTATTTCAATCTCCAATGTAATCAATAAAGATCCTGTTTTTCATTAATATCAGTATAAAGGCCGAATTTCGTTGAGTGAAAAGCTTTCACCAACTAATAATCAGTACCTTATTCATTAATCGGGGTCCTCTATTTTACCAACACTGTTTTTTCGAAAAAAAATATTTGCCCCTCAAAATCAATGAACAATTAATCTTTTTGTTAAATCAGAATGAATAAATCGGGGATGGAGATGGCATGGGGTTGCTCCGGTCGGAGTTCGACCGCAACCCTTCAACCCCTGGAAAAGAATGGATTAATTGTTTTGTGCTTTTACCTACACTACCGGGCAGAAGAAACGCCTACGAGTTTTCTTAAGAATGTTTTAAAAAAATATTTTCTAAGAAATAATTCATGTTGGAATTTTCACTTTACTGTAACATTTACGAATGTTTTTTTCGGATGTACAGACCATTCCGCGGCGTAACCTTGATCCCGCGCCAACAACGTAACCGACTAGCCTGGTCACGTACTGCACATGATGAGATGGCAGAATAGGAACTGGGCTCGTGTGTTGTTCACAGACGAAAGCAAGTTCAAATTGTTCAAGTCTGACAGGAGGATACGTGTTGTTCGTCGTTTAGGGGAACGTGTCATGCCCGAAACTGTCCAAGAGGTGAGAGCATTTGGAGGTGGTGGGATGATGCTTTGGAGAGGCATCTGCGGAGGCAGGAAGACAGATCTTGTAATTGTAAATGGTAATTTGAATGCCCAGGGATACATTCAACAAATTTTACAGCCCATTGTCATTCCATTCTTCCAACAGAATCCCAGGACGCTGCTGCAACAGGATAATGCACCGAACCACACTGACCATCAGACTTCTTGCAAGGGCAAAATGTTAATCCCGTACCATGGCCAGCACTGTCAACGGGCCTTAATCCCATCGATCACCTCTGGGATCACTTGAATAGGAAAATTCGAAAACGACCAGCGCTTCTTATGAACAGAAATGAACTTATTCAAGCCCTCAAAGAAGAATGGAGACGCATCCCTCCTGTTAGCATCAGCCGTCTAACCATGGCAATGCGTCGACGAGTGCGTGCCTGTATTGCTGCCCGTGATGGTCACACCAAATATTGAACGATCATATTGCTGTAAATTGTTTAACATATCATTTCTTGGATTAAACACTGATCGAAAACTGGACAGTCTACCGTGTCTTATTAAAGTTCTCACCATTGCGCTGAAACGACATCTCAACTCAGGAAAGTCAGGAATGTCACAGATACATGATGTTACTTCATTTAAGAAATAAAGTTCGCTCTACGTGAAACAATGACTACCGTCCTCGTGCTTTAACTATAATAGTTCAGGGCAAAACTATACTTTATTACAAAACACATTGGGGTAGAGCGAACTTTATTTCTTTTCTAAGATACCAAACTTATTTGCAGGGAAGTATAAACATTCTTATAATTTCAAATCAAAATATTGTTAAAATAACTTAGATTATATATCCATGAACAGGGCTAACTGCTGGCTATTCCATGTTTAGACCTTACCCCCTATTTCAAAAATATTGTTTATTGGTGAAACGGTTGATTATGTAATTTACTTTTTCCTTTGACAATAAGCAAAATAGCAAAGAACAACAACAACCTGGAAACTGGGCTCAAACTTTAATACCAAATTGAAATTGACAAGCTCTCTCAAGTAGAAGGCTTTAGTTGTAAAAGTGAGAATTATTGAGAGATTATGCATTAATTATACAAAAATTACATTTTTTGTATTAAACCCCTCAGTGAGCAATATACAAAGGATGCTGAAAAAGATTACATCATGACAAAGTAAATGACCCGTACCCGAGCAAGCGAGAAGCGAGCAACCAATAATACTACTGGGAGGGAGAGTGGGAATAAATTGCATAGATGTGTTAACTAGCGTTGCTGCCTGCATGGCGTCTAACTTGAACGTGAATGCGCATGAGCACAAAGGGAGATAATAACTCCCGCAAAAGTGGCTTAAGATAGCAATGTGGTCAAAGGGAGATAATCCTAAAACTTAATTCAAGAATGAATTACACCTTTACTTTTTCCTTTGACAATAAGCAAAATAGCAAAGAACAACAACAACCTGGAAACTGGGCTCAAACTTTAATACCAAATTGAAATTGACAAGCTCTCTCAAGTAGAAGGCTTTAGTTGTAAAAGTGAGAATTATTGAGAGATTATGCATTAATTATACAAAAATTACATTTTTTGTATTAAACCCCAAGCCCAGGTCCAGGTATTACAAAGGAACTATGTAATAGCTGTTGTATGTGGTGATGCATACAAATGATAAATAAACACAGAAATAGAAATTTAGAAATTAAATGATACACATGTTTACACATTATAAAACTGGAGAATGCAGCGTAACATGCTGAAAATTCTTGAAAAGAAAGGTTTAATATTCAATGAAAATGCTTTAAACCTCAGCTGAGGTAAATCAGTTTATGACTAGAACTCTTATGCATTGCATAATTGAACCATTTGCTTTACTGCAGTGAGCTGGTGTTTAGAGTCTGCATCAATGTATCTTAGGTAGGTGTCACTAGCCAAACACCCGATCCGCTGGATCATCTTGTCTGATAGTCCACATTTGTAGGCCCAAGTGGCTCCACCACGCCTGAAGGAGTGGCCTCCAAAGTCCTTAGCATGGAAACCACCTCGCGATAGTTCAAGACGTAATTTGCCTAGAAAGTCCCTGTATGTAAGTGGTGACCTGTCAGAGTTTATGAACAGAGGCTGGTATATTTCTGCTTTGTTCACCAGATCCAGGTAAGCCTTAAGGGCTGTCGCTGGGCACAGAGGGTGACCAACCACTTTCGGAACAAAGACTTGAACAACTTTAGTTCTAAATTGCAATGTTTTCATGTGTCTAAGGTGCAGGATGAAACCATCTGTGACCTCGGTCACATCAACCCTGCGTACAAACTTATCATCCTGATTTTCCTCGGTCAAAAGGAAATTATTAGGCCTCAACATTCCAAAAAAAGCTACTACACATGCTGCCCAGAAGGCGTTATCTTGCAAACATCTCATATTTAAACTTGACTTAACTTTCAAGAGAATAGCAGGTGTTATTGGCTTCACACACTCTTGCCCTGCTCCTAAGACTCTCTTGACACCAAGTAACACTTTTTTCACACCCCATGAGTTGTTCACAGGACTTGGAAAACCTTTACACTCATGCACATGTGACACAATATTTAGGTAGCACACAATAGTGCTGTATTTGAAACACTTCACCTTAGCCAGATAGGCTATATAACACTCCAGAATATCATCTGGTATTGGCACAGGATCTACACGCACAGAATCACAGAACTTCAAGTATGTCTCCAGGTGCACCATGTATGTCTTCTTTGTAGATGTCGACCAAGCGGCTGATTTGAAGGTCGAAACAGCTCTCTCCAGAGTTGCATGGCCCCGACTTCCACCTGAAGGTTAAGAATTTATATGACATGTGGTCTGCTAGTTCATCCACAGAAAATGGTGCTAAGTTTAAACTTGGTACACAGTTAAACAGGGCAGATAAACCATTCTTTTCATGCAATCTAGAACACTTGTCGGCCATAACATTAACTTTTCCCGGAACATAGACAGCGCTCAGAGCAAAATTGTATTTCACACTCTCTAAGAATAACCCCCGGAGAAACACCATCACCAGGTCATTCCTACAAGTACCTTTGTTAATGATACTCTTAGCTGTACAGTTATCTGTATTGACAATCACTCTCTTATTTCTCCAAAATTTACCCCATCTCACTGCTGCAGCAATTATGGCGAGGGTTTCCTTATAATTAACATGTAGGTCTTGCACGTCAGGGAGGTCACACTGCCAGTTAATGTAAAAGTAGTCGCCCATATAGACACCGCCACAGCCTGCATTACAGGCATCAGTGTGTAGGGAAGTGACAGGCCTAAAATCTAGAATTTTTGCTGTACCATTGAATTTACAAATAAGTTCTTGCCACCACACAACGTCTGCTCGAAAATCAGTAGAGAGTTCTATCTTGTGATGTCTGTCCTTCAGACCATCTTTCAGCGACAAGATTCGGCGTAGAAAAGTACGTCCACCCGCTATCACACGACTGGCCCAGTTAAGTTTCCCTGCAAGGGACTCAAGTTGATGCTTGCTAGCCCGCTTCCTGCTTGCAAAATCTTTAAGTAACATACGGAAGTCATGTAATTTCTTTCCTAGCAAGGAAAGAGTAAAAGACACAGTGTCAATCATTACACCTAAGAATTGAAGTCTTGTGCTTGGGCCCTCAACTTTTGACCAGTTTATATAAAAACCTAATGATTTCAGAACCCTAATGAGGAGGAGTAAGGCATTCTGACATAATTCTTTACTGTCTTCAATGATTAAAAAGTCATCTAAATATGCAATTACCCGCACACCAAACTTCCACATCATAATGTCACTGACTGCTTCACTGAGGGTGTGAAAAATCTTTGGACTGCGAGAGGAGCCAAATGGTAGTTTAGTATCAACGATGTAAGTCACTTCTTTGTCGCCTTTGAACTTCCAACACAAGCCGGTAGCCCGATAATCATCTGGATGTATCTTCACAGATCTGTAAGCTTGTCGAAGGTCAACCTTCGCCAAGTAGTTGCCATGTTTGATATGTTTACATGCTGTTTTTAAGTCCTGATATTCTACTCTGGTATCAAAAGAGAGGCTGTTCATAGATAAATTATCAGGTCTACTTCCATCGTGAATGAGTCTGATTTTTGTATTGTTCTTGGGAATGGCCCCTAGTGCACTGACAATACTAGGTTTGTCTTTGACAATGATATAATTCCCTGCGTTTATCTGATCAATTAATTCTTTCTCCACCTCAATTTCCAGGGTTTTGCACGATCTGGAGTTAGCAACAAATATGTCTGAAGGAATAGATTTATTTTCATCAGTGATACGAAACCCCTCCCGCACTCCAGAGAGTATGAAGTCCCTATTTTTGTGATGTTGTGGAAGCAGTTCATCCCAGGCATGAAAACTCAAGCCTGGTTCTGGGCAGCAAGTTGGTACTGGGCCCTGGCTATCTCCTGTCTCAGAGGGGGGTGTGGTGATGGGCTTGGTGGGGGGTAGTTTTTTGGGCTCATACCGTGTCGAGATTCTGGGTGCTGCAAGAAGCAAATGGCACACACATGTGCCAGTTTACAATCTCTTCTAAGACAGTTCTCTCTGTTGTAGTTTCTGCATATTTCTCTCCCCGTGGGGGAGAATGGCCCACGTCTCCGTGATGTACCCTGTGCCTGGGTGTCTGCAGTACGGTTAGCAATGTAATGAAGTGTTTTGGGGATCAATTGAAAATCTCTAAGTTCCTGCAGATACATTCCCCACTGGAAGCCGTCTTTAGCCTGAAGTTCACGGTATTCTTTATCATATGACAGGACACTGGCCCAAGTATACCTCGATGCTAAGCGGAAAGTATCTGAAGTGTATTTAAGGTAGGCTTGGTAATCTTCAAAAGAATTAAGTTGTTTGTTGATCATGAGCGCTTTCATAATCCTGGCATTTGCAAACCCCCATTGTTGCATTGTCACCTCTGAGAGTTTAGGACTTTTCTTTCCTAAATTTAACTTGGCACCCCCTCCAATGTTTAGCCTATTTCTAGATCTACCCCATAGTCACTTCCGTGAACCTCCTCCCAAATAAAGTTTACTATCTGATTTGCTTTGTTTCTTTGCTCGATCGGAAATACAGTTTCACAGTTCTCACCTCCTGTGTCAGTCTCCAAGAGCTGACGCAAACTGTCAACATCGGTAGTGCCACCACTTCCGGAAGCCACGCACTGGATATCGCGACCATGCGGTCTACTGTCACCTATTTTCGATGCACCACGTGACTGAGCTAATTTGATCTTGTTTCTCTCTGCCAATAGTTCACTTTCGAGTTCAACACGCGTACGCTCCAGCTTCGTTAATTCCAGTTCCTTTCTTAATTGTTCACACTCATTTCTAGCTGCAGTTACCTCAGCGTCGATGTTTGGCAAAATCCGACTGTCACTCAAAGTCAAACTTTCGCGGTAACTGCCCGCTTCGTTTCGAAACGGCGACGTCGTCTCACAGAGAAAATCATCACTCACTGCCTTCTCCGCTTCGATTAAAGCTTTCAGGTTACCCCCGGCACCTTTTCGTTTAGGTTTACTATCCATGGCGTTACTCTTCGTCAAATAAAACTAATAAATTGCATAGATGTGTTAGCTAGCGTTGCTGCCTGCATGGCGTCTAACTTGAACGTGAATGCGCATGAGCACAAAGGGAGATAATAACTCCCGCAAAAGTGGCTTAAGATAGCAATGTGGTCAAAGGGAGATAATCCTAAAACTTAATTCAAGAATGAATATTACACCATGTAGTAGTTTTATTTTCTCATTTATAACGTTTAAAATTTTATTCTCTTGCTATATTTTCATTGTTCAAACAAAACAAAAATATCAGACAACTCATGTTTAATAAAACGTTGCTTTTGAATAGTCAAGTTGTGCGATCATGCAGTGCGGGCCACACTGCCCATATAAGGCTTATCACGTGATTGACATTCCACAAAGAATTATGGGTATTGTTTGTCAGGAAGCGTGGTAGATCGAGATGGAAGAGTCTAAACGGCATCTGGTAGAAAATGCGTGACGTCATGGAAGCTATTTTTAGCTTAGCGGTATCCCGTCTCGCCTGTGCTGGAAAGCCGAATGCACTGCGCTATGGGAAACGTGAAGACAAACAGTGTGTATTGGGAAAAAATGCATGAAATAATTAAGTAAAAAAAAGAGGTAAACTACCGATAATGGCCTTTGTTTTATTATTGCTACATTGCTGTTAACATACAGACCCGTGCCAGTAATATTCGGACAGTGACGTTATTTCCATAGACTTGCGTGTTAATTGGCGTAGCAAAAATAATAATCACTCATTTAATTTAAATCAGATTCTTTTCATTTTTTGCACATAGAGTATCAGTGTATCCCGTAGAGTATCAGTGTATCCCGTAGAGTATCAGGGTATCTCATAGAGTATCAGGGTATCCCGTAGAGTATAAAGGTATCTCATAGAGTATCAGGGTATCCCATAGAGTATCAGGGTATCCCGTAGATTATCAGGGTATCCCATAGAGTATCACAGTATCTCATAGAGTATCACGGTATCTCATAGAGTATCAGGGTATCTCATAGCCTGTCAGGGGTATCCCATAGAGTATCAGGGTATCTCATAGAGTATCAGGGTATCCCGTAGAGTATCAGGGTATCCCATAGAGTTTAGGGTATCCCATAGAGTATCACGGTATCTCATAGAGTATCACGGTATCTCATAGAGTATCAGGGTATCCCATAGAGTATCAGGGTATCCCATAAGGTATCAGGGTATCTCATAGAGCATCACGGTATCTCGTAGAGTATCACGGTATCTCATAGATTATCAGGGTATCCCATAGAGTATCAGGGTATCTCATAGAGTATCAGGGTATCTCATAGAGTGTCAGGGTATATCATAGAGTATCACGGTATCCCGTAGAGTATCAGGGTATCTCATAGAGTATCAGGGTATCCCATAGAGTATCAGGGTATCCCGTAGAGTATCAGGGTATCCCATAGAGTATCACGGTATCTCATAGAGTATCAGGGTGTCTCATAGAGTATCAGGGTATCTCATAGAGTATCATGGTATCTCATAGAGTATCAGGGTATCCCATAGAGTATCACGGTATCTCATAGAGTATCACGGTATCTCATAGAGTATCAGGGTATCCCGTAGAGTATCAGGGTATCCCATAGAGTTTAGGGTATCTCATAGAGTAGCAGGGTATCCCGTAGAGTATCAGGGTGTCTCATAGAGTATCAGGGTATCCCGTAGAGTATCACGGTATCTCGTAGAGTATCAGGGTATCTCATAGAGTATCAGGGTATCCCGTAGAGTATCAGGGTATCCCATAGAGTTTAGGGTATCTCATAGAGTATCACGGTATCTCATAGAGTATCAGGGTATCCCGTAGAGTATCAGGGTATCCCATAGAGTATCACGGTATCTCATAGAGTATCAGGGTGTCTCATAGAGTATCAGGGTATCTCATAGAGTATCATGGTATCTCATAGAGTATCACGGTATCCCATAGAGTATCACGGTATCTCATAGAGTATCAGGGTATCCCATAGAATATCAGGGTATCCCGTAGAGTATCACGGTATCCCGTAGAGTATCAGGGTATCCCATAGAGGATCACGGTATCCCATAGAATAGCAGGGTATCCCATAGAGTAGCAGGGTATCCCATAGAGTATCACGGTATCTCATAGAGTATCAGAGTATCTCATAGCCTGTCAGGGGTATCCCATAGAGTATCAGAGTATCTCATAGAGTAGCAGGGTATCCCATAGAATAGCAGGGTATCCCATAGAGTAGCAGGGTATCCCATAGAGTATCACGGTATCTCATAGCCTGTCAGGGGTATCCCATAGAGTATCAGAGTATCTCATAGAGTAGCAGGGTATCCCATAGAATAGCAGGGTATCCCATAGAGTAGCAGGGTATCCCATAGAGTATCACGGTATCTCTTAGAGTATCAGAGTATCTCATAGCCTGTCAGGGGTATCCCATAGAGTATCAGAGTATCTCATAGAGTAGCAGGGTATCCCATAGAATAGCAGGGTATCCCATAGAGTATCACGGTATCTCATAGAGTATCAGAGTATCTCATAGCCTGTCAGGGGTATCCCATAGAGTATCAGAGTATCTCATAGAGTAGCAGGGTATCCCATAGAATAGCAGGGTATCCCATAGAGTAGCAGGGTATCCCATAGAGTATCACGGTATCTCATAGAGTATCAGAGTATCTCATAGCCTGTCAGGGGTATCCCATAGAGTATCAGGGTATCTCATAGAGTATCACGGTATCTCATAGAGTATCAGAGTATCTCATAGCCTGTCAGGGGTATCCCATAGAGTATCAGGGTATCTCATAGAGTATCAGGGTATCTCATAGAGTATCACGGTATCTCATAGAGTATCACGGTATCTCATAGCCTGTCAGGGGTATCATACAGTATAAGTGTTAGTGTTTATCTCAGACAAAATAAAACATAACCATGTCCATTACCATTCATATAATTTATTTTACAAGGAACAAGATGATGAATGTCTTCATACAAACAAGAAATTTATCATCGTAACATATTCAACAAGTTGTATGTTGATATCAAAAATGACACTTTCATTTAGCAACTCTTTAGCACACTGTTTGAGCTGATAATTATGCTTGATTAGCACTACAAAACATAGAAACGTTTCGTCACATCTTTTTGTTACATTTGACAAACTATGGTACATAAGGCATTTTGGCAAAACATTCGGTTTGGCAACAATTTTATATGATATATCTCAGCCTTTACTCATCTTAGAATGACTAAAACTTGGTAATGAAGAGTTCAGCTTACAGTATTTTGTACCTATATATTACTATACAAGTTTTAATCTATAATATATAATAAAGATAAATAGCATAGAGTCATATGTCAAGTTTGTTTTTCTTTCACAATAAACAAGGAATATAATCTGAAAACATGATTCACCTCACGGACTCATTAATAAAGTTCACAGTTAAAAGCGAGGAAATGAATTTGCATGGAAAAATATTTACAATATATCAATACATCGACAGTTATATAGTAAACAAAGACAGCCTCTTATAACAGATGATCCATTATAGCGACAATGGCGCAATAACACTTTCATGTCGCATTGTATATTTCAAACCCTATAAATGACGCAACAAGGCTTCACCGATAAGACTGCCTACAAATTGGCGCCGTTGTGGCTAGACTTGTCTTTTTAAAGTGATAATGTGATTGTCTGTTGTTTGCTGAATCTTACATGACCTACATTGCCTATTGATGGTTATATGTTATTTTTTATGATCTTTTTTCTATTATGAAAAGATAGACGCCACAGTGAATCATCTATAGTATATATAAACAATACTCTTCTTATTACGTTTTAAAAATGATAAACTGACTTCATTACATTAAAATTTGGTACAAACTAGTACGTATACATAGGCTTATATAGGAAAATACAACAATCTAGACATGACACAACAAAAGGTACCGCTACCTGTATCAAGCCTCAGTAGCTCAGTTGATAGAGGCGTTGCATCGCAACATGAAGGCCCCTAGTTCGCTTCCCACTTTGGTCGTTAACATTTCTCAAAAATTCTAAAATGTGCAACTCCGTTGATTTGCCCAAGATGAAAATCTCTACACCTGACTTAATGTGGCTGTGCAAGAAAGAATAGTTGTATGGGAAAACTTGTGGTGTATCGGTCAATATACCTACAGTTAGAACAAAGGAAACCATAGCAACGAGACCGGAATTGGGGTATAAAATGTCTCTTAACCATCTATTCATACATAGCATTACAAACAGGGCAAACGAAATCTCCTTTCAGGTCTTTAGAATTGCCAACGCAAACATTGTGACACCATCTACCGCAAACATCACAACAAACCCACTTAAGGGCTCCTGGTTTTTTGCATTCGAGCATGTCACATCTCGAACGCTGTGCTGGCGGTTTCTCTGCCTGTTTCATGAGAATATGGAGCACATAGTTCCTCATGGCGTGAACATGCTCCTTGGAGACGACATCCAGAGGCAGTCCCCTCACCAAAACCAAAGCATTCTGGAAAATTAAGAGTGATCTTGAAATTCAAGGAAGTGTTGTTCAATAGTTAGTAATTGAGTCACAAATTGTGCGTCCACCAATAGATTACGTCAATTACATCGCCATGAGCCTAAGATAATTTAATTGTTGAATAGAATATAATTCATTTAATTGTCACACCATACATTATTTTCTTTTGTTGATTAGGTATCAGATGAAATATATTTCCATATTGTTATAATAAAGACTGCATTTCATTTTGGTTGCAAATGTAAACTTACGAGGAGTACATATAAACCGCAGCTGTGTCCATCTTGTTGTTTTTCAGATGACAAATCTCCGTCGCACCAGGTTCCTAGTTCGTGAACGCACTCCGCCCTTTTCGTCATGAAGGTTCTGAAAAAATATCGTATAACGTAATTTTTTGGTTCAGTTAACAAATTTAAGAGGAATTCTCCTAGATGCCACCCAATCCCAAAATCAGAGGATGCCTACACTACTTCATGTTATGGAATGTGCAATAACATTAGTTCTTTGAGGTGTTGGTATAAAACAATCAAAATTACCTCCACTTCTGGATGTATGTTGGACCTCGGGTATCCGACATAGAGTCCAGGAAAGAAACAGTCTTTGAGGGCACATGTGCAGCCAACAACGTCCAATGATTGTTGTTGATGTTAATTGGTAAAAATATCCACTCAAACAGCAACAGATGAACCTAAAAATAATATAACACAACAACTATATTTTACATAACATGTATAAGAGATTATCAAATAGTTGAATAACTATCTATTTCATTATATGCTTAATGTTAATTTTCAAAATAGCTTCAAATGGAATCTAACCTTTTTATACAGCCAAGTGTCAAAGCATCCTCTTTCCCAAAGCACACTAAGATACGATGGTAGCACATATATATGACCACAGTAGTCCTTGTTCTCCTCCATCATCATCACCTTCAGAAATGCGTTTATAACCTAAACATAAACAAGTATAATCATCACATACATGTAACACATGGTAACATACATTACAATGGTAATATTGAAAATAGATTGTAGAGGTAATCAATTTCTCTTGTCACCTTGTCAGTGAGCCAGTTCTGTTTGAGGACACTTCTAATATCCGTTGACTCCAAAACCTCTCCACACACATGGAATCTAGAATTCCCCTTTGGAATTACAGGGGCTTGTGTTGTCTTCAGTTCAAGCAGAAGAGTATCTGTTGTAAAATGAAATATGAAAACAAATAACAATAGTACCGTTTATTGAAGATTTAAATCAACCATACTAAAGTCTTGTCACGTATTAGACACTTTTATTAACTCATTCCCTTTAATACAGGTCGTTAACTTACCGTCATTGGAAGCCTTTGTAGTTTTCGTAGCGATGTCCTCTAGCTGCGATGTGCTTGTATGATTTTCTTAAAAAGAAAGGCATTGATTTGTATGCATTATATTTCAAAATTGTTACCAAACAAATTTTTAGGATATTTCAGTTCCCTGTTTGAATAAAGATATTCGTAGTCCTTGACGTAAACTTTTGATATGTTCAAGTAAACTTAATTTTAAATTGTAACCAAGGGATTATTAGTTGAAAATAATTGAAACCAAACTTAATGACTCCAATTAAAATTCCTTCCTACCAGATTTGAAAGATGAGACAAGATCTTCCATGGCTTCAGTTGCTTCCTTGTCGGTGGTCGCAGGGTCCTTTTCAATGGGTACCATCCCAATTTCAACTGAAAACAATGTAATGAATGATGATCAATCATTAGGAATGAAGTAAACAATAAACGGAGGAAATTGCAAAGTGTTGTTATTTAAACAATTGTTTGCATTCTATACAAAACATCACATGAAGACAAGAGGATGATACAGTTATGGTTTTCACCTATCAAACCAAAGATTACCTAGTTTTGCTGTCAGTTTGAATAGTATATCCACCAACTGCTTGTCTGGTATAGGAAAGGGCACAGAGCTCTTAACTAGCTGCAAAAACAAGTCCTCTTGAGCTTCCTCCTCCAGAATAGCACCAGCACGTCGACCCTCTATGCTGGTTAATTCCTTGTCTCTGATATGAATCCACTCCTTCATTGTCAATGACATTGCGTAATCTATGATAGAAAAAAATATGTTTATAAAGAAATAAAGAGAAAACCATATGCATCACTGTACATGTTTAAAAGGGAAACAAGTTTGGACAATATGTTGATAAGTAGCTAGGTGAAATATTACATTATCAGGTTCGTTATTTTTGAAATTAATTTTACCTTTCAACTTCATGAAAACACTTTTCATGCCTTCTTCTTTCTTTTTCTTCTTCTTCAGAGTAAGGGCAGATCTTGATCCGTTAGACCTTTTTCTGGTTTTCTGTGTTTCTATTGGGTGAACTGGCAATCCTTCTTCAGCTGTTATAGTTGTCTTTAAACGTTCTTCTGCTTTCTTCAAGGTGTCCTGGAGGTCTATGAGTCCATCCTTGTCGTTGCACAGAAAGGTTAAATCCCTTATGTTGGCCAGCAGTTCTCTGCATGTAGTCTGGATGTTGGTCATTCCACTCCTTGATCTTTTTGGTAGATCTCCTTCTTTGTGCATGACCTTTTGCTGTAGTTGACATCTTTCAGTTTCCTTTGTCGTTTCTTGGGAGGAGGATTCGTTGTCAAGAATGAACATGGGAGACTTAGAGTAATTCTCAGGGAAGTCTGCCCAGGAACATCTTCGGTGGAGGATCAAAGCCATCATGTGTTTGCATGGCATGTGTGTCACTTGCCAGTCGACACACTCACAGTTAGGCACGCCAGAGTGACACAGTGATGTTATGTACGACATAGCAGTATTACCTGAACCCTTGACTCTAAATGTGCCATCTTCATTGTCATAGATTGTATCTAAATTCTCTGCTGCATGCAGTTTCTTCATGCAATGGATGATGAAAAACCTTGGTCTGTTCCGCAAGTACTCAGGGATTGTCTGGCTGTATGTCTTACCGAAGTTCTCGTTGGCTTTAATGTTATGCTTGATGTACCTATAATCAACAATGGAGGAAGTGTTAAATATACATAATGCAGCATGACGTTATTACCAAAATGTAATTTATGTTACAAATATAATCTTCATATTACATATTACAAGACCACTTAAGATTAGTAAAAGCATCCAATATCAATACATGATGATTATTACATAAATAACCATAATTTGAGAACTTACTCTTGATACTTCTCAGGGAGAAAGACGGTGATCATCACTTCAAGCATTCCACTCAGGCTGTTGTTCTTGAATCCTGAAAGGTAGTTGTGCTTGAAGGTCCGATTCTGCCTCTCTATCCCATTGTTGGTATTCAGCTTGCAGTTCATGCGATCCTTCCGGAAAGCCCAAACCCAGCGCTGTAACATTCCATGCTTTGAATAAACTACATGAAATTAAGTTCAATATATGATTAGAATGAATTTATTTAAGAAAAACATGTCTAACTGTTAACAACCAGTCAGCAAAATCGGTAATTGAGAGGAGGTTACATGCTGTTATCTAAATATAAGACTTAAATGTAAGGAGTTACTTACTTTATAGACTGGTTCCCACTGATTTGAGTACCACTTCTGCAGCTGGCTACTTTCTTTCCACTCCAAAGAATCCTTGAAAGATTTCAAAGCCTTATGGTAATGTTCAACGGTTGAAGCTCTTGATATCCTGCACAGCATGTTGAGAATCCTCTCCTTGTTATTGGAACATCCATTCTTTCCTGCTTTCGTCCACCTTAGCCAAGCTTGTTCTCGATGGAAGTCACAAAGGTAGACAAAGCAACCTGAGGAATAAAACAAACATTGTTAGTTAATGTAATTGTATTTAACCATTTTTAAAAACAACACTTTTGATTAGTACATTATGACTTTGCAAACGAGGACAATAGTTACCTTGAAAAACCTCTTCAATGGATTGAATTTCCACCTCACTGAAGTCTGTAAGAAAGAAACTTGGTGTCCAATTTGGATTCCATTCCTTGAACTGTTCCAAGGCCTCTTTGACGGCTTCCTTAGTTTCATGCTGCACTGCAAAGGAACCAACCACAGTGTATCCAACGTTGGTCTTGACTACAAGGAAGAAGAGGGGAATGGATTACCTTGTTGTCCTGTAGGTGGCGTCAAGAAAGCACATCTCATTCCCATATCTTGCAAGTAATCGTTTTTGCCAAGCGGTTTGGTGACAGAAAAGAAGAGACGTCTTTAGGTCATGAAGATCGTCAGATTCATCTTCCTTAAATGCTTTGGCTGGGTCAGCTCTGCACGATCTGTACTTAAAGCTGTCATTCTGATATTGCTGCTTCCATTCCTCAACCTTGTGCTTCAAGTTCACTTGATCAATCTTGGAATATCTGTTCTTGATCTGAGTACTGAAAAAAAGGATAGATTTCATTTATCCTTTCAAAGAATTCAAACAGTTTAAAAGTTGATAAATCTGAATGAAAACAATTCCAGGTTTCAAATTGATTCGGAAACATATAGGGGTTACTAATGTAAAATGATACCTACCAGTATATATGATTCCGGATGTCTCTGTTTGATGGGAAATACCGTCTGTCACCAGGTGAAGGTTGTTCATGAGCTAGATGAGTTTTGATGAAGATGTTGACATGTCGTCTCATTTCCGACACCCTGGACACACCTTCTCCAACTAGTGTGTGAATCTTATCCCTTATCAGAGGATGAATTGGGTTGAAGAGAGTCGCCTCCTGAAATGATTATTATAAACGTATACCTTGTTATGTATATCTATGTTTTAGATTGTATCCAATTCATTTGCAAGCCAACATATAATTTGGTAAAATATTGAACAAGAAAGAAAAACCAATGCATTCCAACAAAATATATAAGTCCAGTGCATATGATTCCATCTGAAAATGGAATACACTATTAAAAAGTTAATTAACCATTAATTTTATGAATATATACTAACTGTGCTGGTTGAATGGTATTCATCGTGAGCATCAAGAGGAGGGAAACGGATGTAAAATCTTTTTGTGCCAATTTCGTTGAGAGAAAGTCTTTGTTTTACTTTAAGACTTGTCGCATTTCTCTCATCTTTTGAATCAGACGATAACTGTTAAAAAAGAAATCAGTGTTATTGAACAGTAAGAGAACATATTGAACTAATTTTAAGCGTTGATTTGAAGCAACCATTACTTACCTTAAGCTGTGGAAATTTCAAAACCTCCTTCACATATATTGTGGCTTTGCAATCCTTTTTCTTGGTGTCTTGAACATATCTTCTTTTCTTTAAGAAGACGTGGTCTCCCTAATGAAATGAAGCAATATTGATTACGATATGGTTGTACAAAAAAAAAAGTTTAGCATTAAAATTCTTTTGGTGGTTATTTGCATTTTACAATTTATCGTTGCTTTAAAGGTGGTCTTACTTTTGCATTTTCTTCATCTTTATCTTTCTTTTCTTCTTTCTCTTTCCTATGTTTATCAATTCCTAAATGGCAACCAAGCACCATGCTCCCAAGACTGAAGAATGGAACACCATCATCTACAACCACGTCTTTATCTCCTTCTCTGTCTTTGTAAAAAACCCTGCAGGTTTCCAGATCTTTTATCGATTCTGTGAAAAATATAAAAATTTTAAAGTTTGGAATAACGTTATGGATTTATCATCATTATCTTCATATTATGGTTCAAATCACTTTACATACGAGTATATTTACTTACCACGCTTTCCAAAACATTTGTCTTGTTTTAGGTAAATGTAAGAGGTATTGGTGCATCTTTCATAGATATTGATGACCTTCTTTACATTGTCTAGGGTAGTCGTGTAGCCTCTTAATGGTTTCAAACAGGTCCAGTGGTCTTGAAGTTGTGCCTCTAGTTCTGGCCAGTTGTGAGGATATTCTTTAAGAAAAGCATACCATACATTATCTATAGTCATATCTTAATCTACTTTTTAAAACTTTAAAGTTTTTCTATACTTATTCTTTCGCCTGAAGTCGTACTAATTATCCCTACGAGATACCCTGCTACTCTATGGGATACCCTGCTACTCTACGGTATACCCTGCTACTCTACGAGATACCCTGATAATCTATGAGATACCCTGATACTCTACGAGATACCCTGATACTCTATGAGATACCCTGATACTCTACGAGATACCCTGATACTCTATGAGATACCCTGATACTCTATGAGATACCCTGATACTCTATGGGATACCTTGATACTCTACGAGATACCCTGATACTCTATGAGATACCGTGATGCTCTATGATATACCCTGATACTCTACGGGATACCCTGATACTCTATGGGATACCCTGATAATCTATGAGATACCGTGATACTCTATGAGATACCCTGATACTCTATGGGATACCGTGATACTCTACGAGATACCCTGATACTCTATGAGATACCGTGATGCTCTATGATATACCCTGATACTCTACGGGATACCCTGATACTCTATGGGATACCCTGATATTCTATGAGATACCCTGATACTCTATGGGATACCCTGATACTCTATGACATACCATGATACTCTATGGGATACCGTGATACTCTATGATATACCCTGAAACTCTATGAGATACCCTGATACTCTATGAGATACTGTGATACTCTATGAGATACCCTGATACTCTATGGGATACCTTGATACTCTACGAGATACCCTGATACTCTATGAGATACCGTGATGCTCTATGATATACCCTGATACTCTACGGGATACCCTGATACTCTATGGGATACCCTAAACTCTATGGGATACCCTGATACTATATGGGATACCCTGATACTCTATGATATACCGTGATACTTTAAGGGATACCGTGATACTCTATGATATACCCTGACACTCTATGAGATACCCTGATACTCTATGAGATACCCTGATACTCTATGGGATACCCTGATAATCTATGAGATACCCTGATACTCTATGGGATACTCTGATATTCTATGGGATACTCTGATATTCTATGAGATACCGTGATTCTCTACGGGATACCCTGATACTCTATGGGATACCCTGATACTCTATGAGATACCATGATACTCTATGGGATACCGTGATACTCTATGATATACCCTGACACTCTATGAGATACCCTGATACTCTATGAGATACTGTGATACTCTATGGGATACCCTGATACTCTACGAGATACCCTAAACTCTATGGGATACCCTGATACTCTACGGGATACCCTGATACTCTATGAGATACTCTATGAGATACCCTAAACTCTATGGGATACACTGATACTCTACGGGATACCCTGATACTCTATGGGATACCGTGATACTCTATGAGATACCCTGATACTCTATTTCTACAACCACGTCGCCTTCTTTCGTTTCAGGCAACTTTTGCAGCGGAAAAATCGTTGGGATGCTTTATGTTTTCCCCATAAGTATAGTATAGAATTGGTGTGTGTGTGTGTGAAAAGCTGTGTTACACAAGATTTACGTTAAAAACGTTAAGATGTACTTGATTGGAACAAGTACAGTTTTCAGAAAGAAGCATAACATCAAAAGTTTATGGACACTTTTAAAGATAGGTAAGTTAACGTTTGTATAGAAAGCTTATCATTCATTACAATATATGTCAATATTATGTTTTCTCACTGACGGGTTGATGTAGACTGATGTAGCATTTCCTTAAGTCAAATGTGTTTTTACGGCTCTTGTCTATCCATCCAGTAGTATTATCTTATCAGACTCAATTAGTATAGATTTTGTTATTATTCCTACGATATCATTCATTGTCTTGTCGTAGATTTTACTTCATTATGAAATTGAAACAATTTTTTTTTTTATTGCAACAAGGTTTCCACCGTCGTTTCAGATGAATATTCTTGCGTCATTAAAACATATTTCCTTTTATTTTAATGTTGCAGTGATTAAGTTATTCGTCTTAATGAATCATTTCAAGGAACATGCGATTATATATTGCAGTTTCTTTGTAATATGGGCATTTTGTTAACACGGTTTAAGATGTCCACTTACACAGCAATGTTCATTTCCTTTTTTCGAGAATTTGTTTTCATAATATTTTTTTATACACATAATATATTGTTTATACTCTTTTAAATGAATTGATGGAATATGTGTATACACATTGAACTTTAATTAAATTTGGTCATGTTTATTTGTACACAATCATTAAAGGTACATAAATACAAAAGTTCATATCATGCTCTCCTTTGGCATATGTTTATTCTTTATTTGTTTTTCTCACTTTGTTGGCTACGATAGGGATACTTCAATATTCTGTGACAGTTGAAAAAAGGTTATATATTACATTATTATTGTCAAAAATAAAATTGGATCAATCAAATAATAAATTTGTACAACTGTACGCCATGGAAGAACACTTATGTTTTGAGACTATTCTTTAAGTGACAATCCAGTGTTAAAAGAGATATTTTACGATCGCTTCATCCATTGGTGTAAAGCGTCACTACTACAGCCTAAGGTGACAACATGAACTGGATTTTCGCATTATTGTATAGTCATATGGAATCCTTTTCAAATACAATATTTGACTTCTCGTTGACTATATAAACTTTACATGGTTATTATGAATAACGATGCTTCAACCGTTTTTAATAACGCCTTATTTTCCATTTTCATTTTTATTTATCTGCATCTAGATTATGCATGTAAATTTAATATTTAATTCTCCCTGTAGATTTCATTGTACAAGTATATTAATGTTGTACTATATACAAGACGGAAGATGTTAACATTCATGTTTTTTTGGTTCTCTATATGGATCTGAAATTTTGTTTTGGTAAAAATATTAACGGGAATGACGTCCAAGATTTGGAATGTATTGTACATTATATTATGCAATGGCTATGTCCTATTTCCTTATTATAGCAAAGGAATATGATATTATTCTTCAATTATACCGAAAACTTCAAAATTCTTAAATATGTTTATTGTAGGTTAACTTCATTTTACTACAAAACCTAAAATCGTCATTTGAAGTAGTTTTTCATCCTATGCAAAGTATCCGATAAAAATGTAAACAACTGCCTTATTGTGAACTTATTTAGAAGCAAATGCACATTAATTACCAATTAATTGCATAAAACGATTACGCTTTGTTGGTAAACAATACACATACCACTCTGTTCAGTCATTTTGATAAGGAACGCCTTTCATCTATTTCATACATCTTCCAGCGATAAGCAAAACAAACATGGCTGATCACTTTGACTTTATTTAAAATTATTTGGTACAATATCATTAATATCACATACTCTCGCCTTATATTTCGCGCCATTCGAACACAGCGCAACCCACAGGGGATACCTCTAAGCTAAAAATAGCTTCCATGACGTCACGCATTTTCTACCAGATGCCGTTTAGACTCTTCCGATCGAGATCAATCATTCTTTTTTTGCTGTTGTCATAAAAGTTGAAATTGATGGTACCACCGCTAATATTAGCTGAATGTGTACACCATGAACAGGAGTACAGTTTACAAACTGTATTGGTTGAGCTATATGGCACGTTGTTTGGCAGAGACGGTTGACGTGTGTCAACGTCACAAATGCTACGGGGCGCCGTGACCTGACGTGGAATGTCAACGTGGTCACTCGACAAGCATGTCGGAGGCAGAGCATTGGTCGCAGCGTTGTTCCCCTTTAAGATTATGTAGCTTTTCAATGACTGCTCATTAATTGCTCTTTTTAATAAATAAGTAACCCTAATTATTTATTAAAAAGAGCAATTAAACTCATACGACCTGTAAGGTTCTATACTTTCTCGATACAGATATATATATTTATTACCTACGAGGGCAGTCATGTCGAGGTTCATATTTTTCATATGTTGCCCTAGGGCAAAATATCACTTTTTCATTGTGACGTCACGTTATAAACAATGCTTTGACGTCACGGTTTACCTATGACGTCACAATCTATACGGGTCGGTGGCGGCTAGTCCGCCTATGCCGAGAAGTAGGTTTAGTGTATTTTCTTTAAAGTTAGGACTGCGGTATTAAACAGAATATTATATTCGTACCCATGACATACTATGTTTACGACACTCGTGCCTCAATATCAGTATATCCCTCGCTCCCGCTCGGGAAATACTAATATTTAGCCACTCGTGTCGTAAACATAGTATGTCATGGACACTCATATGATATCCTCTATATACACCCCACAAATAAATTACGTATTTAACAAAAGTTTAAGGAATGAGATAACATGGAGTATAGTAGGCCAATATGTTTACGTCACAGCAGAGAAGAACATTTAATGCTAACATGGATGGTCCACTCTTCCGCGAGACTTGAACAAACTTGACATGTAGAGCGAAGCTGTCATGAAAAACATAACTTACATGATATATTCAGCATTAGCATTATGCAAGGATAGACTTACCCAGAGCTTTCTTGTCCTCTATGGAGATCAAGGTTTATAAAGGGTAGGCTAATCACAGCTTCCGTGTGCTCTAACCGAGATCAAGGTTTATATAGGGTAGATGAGGAAACTAGAGGAGTGCACTTCTATTGCTAAAAAGTAAACGAGGAAGTTTACAGGGCAAAAAAACCTGTTTTGAATTTGTTAAGTAGCCTACGTCCCCTCGCCCTTACTGTAAATGTAAATCCACGTTAGAGGCGGCGAGAAGCGAATATGCAGGTAAGTATTTGTCTTCAAAGATTGTATTGAGGTAGGAATCTTTCAGTTGAATAATTATCAAAAGTTATAGAATATATGCAATAATAATATCATGCTCATTTCGTTAAGTACCTAGATTGATGTTGATAACTGTTAATAAACGACAGTTGACATTTTACACAGGCTCATAATACAAATGTTGTAAATAGAAATGTGTTGTATCAGAGAACAATATTATACTTAACTGATATAATAAATATGTCAACATGATTCATGAATTAAAATTATCTTAAGTGAACAACTTTTAAGAAACTCTGTCTTTGTTTAGTAGCTAAGAAGATAAATACAGAATTTTCTAAAATGTGTGACTTTTGACAAGTATAAGGATCGTATCTTGTCTGAAGTTGGATTATACACTTTAAAACTATTTGCCGAATACATTTTCTTCTTAAGTATAATAAAATGGGCACTTACGAGAAAATATGGTAATCAGATTCAATGTTTTGCACAATGAAGAATTTACATGATATGTTTTGTCCAGGTTTATAAACGATTAAATAAGCTTAAAGTACTATTTGAATGCAGCATGAACTAAGATTATTCGATTTGAAACGTCGCAGATATTGCTTAAATGAAGTTGCCATCAAACTTGTTCTTATTGATCCAAGATATGCTCGATTGGATTCATATCCGGATTTCTAGCAAGCCGGACGATTTTAATAGATTCCATGTAGGGTACTAGTATTCCAAAATGTTATTATTGTTTCAAATTGTAACACATGATCTGAGAAGTCATTAAAATTATTAAATGTCAAACATACACTATTATTGTTAATTATGGGTTCCGTTCTATTTATTTGTGAATATTTTCATTTAGTGCGTGCAAGCTCGCTTACTTCGCATCATACATTTTGCATGAAAGGCATGTTCACACGGCAAACATCTTTGACAGTCCATAGGTCATTCTATTAAATTGTCGTGCATGACACCTACTTCTTAACAAAATTAAGTTTTGCACATTTGATTGAAACATTTTTTCGCATGTTATCAAATAATACCGTACCTGTATCAATCCTCCCATAATAAATGAAAAGAACGACTAAAGTTCTAAATCCCCTTTCCAATTGCAGATTGACAAAACAATGAGACTGGATTCGAACTACGGAAACGCCACGAGTGAGTCTGAGTTTCACCGACAGGTGGCTATGCTGATGACACCAGGGATGATCGTATTGGGTCTTCTGATGTTTGTCGGACTGTTTGGAAACCTCCTCGTTATTTACATCTACACTGTCAAGCTGAAGAGGAGTCCAACCAACCTATTCATCATCGCACTCGGCGTCTTTGATGTCGTCGTCTGCTCCGTTTGTATTCCTATCGAGATAGTCGTGATGAGGTTCCTCTATACTTTTGATAGACCATGGCTTTGTAGAGTCATGCGTACCATCGTCATTTACTGCGTTCTGTGTTCTGGGAATGTGTTGTTAGCAATTGCAGTGGACAGATACAAACGGATCTGTAAACCATTTTCTAAACAGATAACAATAAAATCTGCAAAAATCGCGATCGGAGTGGGATGTGTCTGGAGTGCAGTTGTAGCTGCACCTTCAATGGCCGTCCTGGGCTCTAAATCTCTGAACCAGACGGACTTTGTGGGTCACGCATGCGCAACAGATGATTCGATGATCAAGACTCCATACCCCGTTCTATACAATGGATTGCAATTCATGATAGCTGTGACTGCTATTGTCATTTATATCGTGATGTACACATTCATTTTACGAAGAGTTAGAGCCCAAGACAGATATAAACAAAGAATTATTCAGATTAAAAAAAGAAACGAGACTGACATGAAATCAGATGATATTGGAGAAATTGACCCCGATGTAGAGCATGTAAATAAAAACCAGTCAGAAACAACCGCGGCTTACGTCACCGAGCAAGGATTCCAAGAGGAAGCGACTGATACTTCCGGTAAGTCAAGCGAAAAGTTGCAGCGCTGGACTTACAAAACGACGTTCATGATGTTCCTGATAACGGCCGTGTTTATAACAAGCTTCATTCCTCATCTTGCTCTGATGGCCACCAGGGCTGCTCAAGGACACACGTTTGAACATCTCAAAGGAGCTTCACTTGCTTTGTATAACCTATTCCTGAGGATCTACTTCATAAACTCAGCTGCCAACCCTATCATTTACAGCTTTCTGAGTGATAAGTTTCGAAAAGAATTGAAAAATATTTTCAGAAGATTTTGTAGGAACTGATTCAAATGAAAAAGTCTAGACTGCGATATAGATGTTATCTTGTGTATTCTTTTGCCGATTAAACTGAGATTTGGTGACTAATCTAATTTGCCTAATGGGCCACACAACCAATAGCCTCTTTCTTCTGCTGAACAGCTGTCGAAATTGAAAATCTGAGTCTATATCCATTCAAAAACACATGTCTTTCAAACATAAAATCGACATGCATCTTCAGCTAGTTCTATTATTTTCTATGAAAGAATTTATGTTAATCAAAGTTAAATATTGTTGAATGATTGTGATTTCTTGAAATATTATCATTGAATAATAGAACTTGGTTGCAAACCTTTGTATTTGAGTTTAATGTTTATTGTTTACATACATTATAGGAGTGAAACAGATAATATTGAGGCTAGGTTTACTTAGACTGCTGTGTCTATGTATTGCATCTTATTACATATAGGTTGTAAACTTTATTGATGGATTTACCCCCAATTTCTTTCTTTTTTTATTATGTGAACACATATTGATGTTTGGGTAATATAAGTTCCTAAATTTCCTAGAATTGAAAGCAGGTATTTGTTCACATGATGTCTTTAAATGAAGCTAATTAAGTATTGAATGCATTTATGAGGAAGTAACGTGCTTGAAAGAAATAGTGAATATTGAAAGCAAAGAACTGCCAAATCAAATGGGTTTAATATGCTAAAGAAGGCTGAATTAGAAAGCTTGTTCTTTTTAGAAACTTGAAAGGGTGCAAATGAAGTACATGATATTCAAAAATGTAATTCAACATCTGTCAGTTAAATAAAACAATTCAATATCCTTGATAAATGTAAGACTTGCTGTTGAGAGTCGAACTGTGACTTCAGCGCCCCATGTTGCTCCAAGATTTCTGGAAGGAAAATCAATGTCAGGCTCAGGCTTCTAGAAAGTTGGCACTGTGTTACTTCCTTAAAAACTGCTGTGTGCTGTGTTTTAGTATAAAAGACAGGTAGATGTTACAGAATAGCTTTAAGGTTGTGTATTGGCGATTTAGGAGTTGAGGCGTATTTAATTTTACGAAAACTACCCATATATATATATTATCAACAGTAGTCGATGTTTGTGAATGCCATTACACTTAATATTTATATTAATAACATATATTTTTATTGTAGTCTTATTATTAATATAATTTCACGCTCATTCATTGCATTTATATTTTAGAAAATAGTGTTTCGGTGCATAAGAGGGTTCTAGTCTCGAATGAGGGTGAAAGATAGGTTTTTACTTTAAAATGACTGCCTCAAAGCTCATTCAAAGGAGTCCAGTGATGATGGATAAACAATTTAGTACCGTATCGTCGTATATTGGTGAATGTGAAAAAAAGTCAGGTAACGTTAAAGTGAAAATAACCTTCATCAAAAGGTATCAAAATGCGATTCATTAACTAGACATAGGGATGCCGACAATTTCTAAAGTTGTTTTGATATATAGGCATACAATGATTAAGAAGGCATCAACGAACAGACATGGAGATCAAATACCAAACAAAGACATCAACGAACAGTCATGGGTATCAAATACCAAACTAAGACATCAACGAACAGTCAAGGAGATCAAATACCAAACTAAGACATCAACGAACAGTCAAGGAGATCAAATGCCAAACACATTGCCCATCTGTTTTTCATAATACCTTATTCATCTTAGATACATGCCCAAAACTAATGGTATTGATAGAATTGAAAACATTTCACTAAGCTTGTATATTACTTCCAAAATGTAAAATAATACCATGAACAATAATAATGAATATCGAAGAAGGACATTCCACGTTGAGAAGCAAATATTACCGTCCGCTTATTGTCCAATGTGACTTACAAAACACGACCACAACATACCTTTTTTTCTTGCCTTTTAGAGTAAGTTTCCAAATATTACAGCTGTAGGCAACAGTCCCCTGAATTGATACACATGGCCTTGCGTTTCAAGATAAAATTGGTGGAATTTTTACTAGATAAGATAGGATGTAATATGTTATATTTTATTTACGAATAGGTGATAAAACGGGATAACATGTGTACAGTACTACATGTTAATGTTTACTTGAAATGTGATCTCCTCCGAGAGTTGAATAAACGTTACTAACCTTCGGATGAGATTGTAAAAACATTAACACACATAGGTAAATACAATTTTAGACCGAGAGGTCTTTTGTGCTAAAGGGTTCAACTCGATGTAAAAACAAATTGATCTAGATCAACAGAAATAGCTTCGTGTTACAACTTCTGTATATTATGTAGATCAATGCCTTTTGGCGTAGATATAATTACTCCTTCGAGTAGAAATCGGGGGTAACAGAATAAGATACATGCAACTTAAAGTTTCTCACTATTGTTTCATTGCTTTTATTGCAATGCAGTTTGAGGTATATGTGTCTCCCACTCAAACAGAAGTTGATGACGTAGTGGATATAAACTCCGAAGAGTTGTGACGTTCACAATGAAGCAGTTGTTATTCAGAAAATCGTGCTGCTCTTATGTTTCTTCAAAACGCCCTTCAAAGGTTTGGTCTAGATCGAGGTTTGCAAAGGGTTAATAAGGAAGATAAGAAAACACATCCCCATTGCCCAAAATAAACAAGGAAGTGAAAAAGAAGAAAGAAAACCTGTTTAGAAAGTCTTTGATACTAGGTGATATAGTCAGGACGACCTTATCTTATGCGTATTTACATCCGCGTTGTTCAAGTGGGGAGATATAAACAGGTAAGTATAGGAAATTCACTTTATATATTTATTAGAAGCTGATAACAGAATAAGATACACTTTTTAAAAACCGATACATCATTTTAAATTCTCATCTTGTAGTTAGATTCAATCAATATTATGTATAGAACGATAGACAGCCTTGTTTTAATTAAGATGCTGTATATATACTGAGATTATTATTGTTAGTATAGACAAGACTATTAAAAATCAACACTTTTTATGTATAGAATGATAGACAGCCTTGTAATAAGATGCTGTTTATATAGATACTGAGATTATTATTATTGTTCGTATAGACAAGACTATTAAAAATCAACTCTTTTTATGTATAAAACGATAGACAGCCTTGTATTAAGATGCTGCATAGATTGTGAGATTATTATTGATGTTAGTATAGACACGACTATTACAAATGAACACTAAGTTCTCACTGAATAGGTAACAATGAGTGAGAGACATGTTACTATGTTAAAAGAGAGCTTCTAGTGACTTGATCATTTCCTTGCAATTGATTTGATAATTTGCTTTAACTATAAGTGGTAGCACATCTATGAAAGTAAAGTTGAAGAATCTTGACTGAAAAGGTATTTGTCCTAATTAATTGCGGTCGAAAGAACGAGGCAAAGATGAACGTCTCTTTCAACTCCCGGCGAGAGTTATTATCAATATTTATAGAATCATGTACATGTTAAGTGGCCTTCATGATAAAACGACTCGAGATCTGCTGCAGAAAGTTCAGCAAGTACTAGACGTTGAATAACAGGTCGTAAAACTCATGTCACGGTTCACTGATTTTTTCGCCTCACCTCCTGTATGTTCCTAGAGTGCCCTATTTCAGTCACAGATAGAATTTTTATGGAGTTTGATTACACAATTTGATATAAATTTATTTCATGCTTTATCTGTTTACTTAAATATTTTATCAGTTAAATAATATTAACAATACCTTTGGTAAGCTGTAAATGTGCTTTATAAAAAATATATATGTAAAAGGTTGTCAGGTGAATTAAACAAGAACAAAAGAAGTTAATTTAACAATGCCTTATGGCATATTAAAATTTGAATAAACGTTTGATCAAAACACGACAGCTGCTATGTTTACTGAAACAGCGATACTTATACTAGTAAAATGGTTAGGTTGCAGATAAAGCATATCCACCTCTGCAACGTCCAATTCCTCATTGTACAGTGAAAACAAAACAACCCCGACTCCACGTTCACGGTTAGTTCTAGTTAATACGTTGTTTATAACAGATTTAAACTGTCTTGGTGGACCGATGAAGCTTTACTGCTTTGTAAACTACTGCATTTATAATGTAACATAACTTCGGTCTCTGCATAATGATGATTTTCAGCTGTCCTTGAGATCGCGTTCGAAAGCCTAACGAAAATACGTCTAAATTTGCCAATCACAGCAATTTAGATGAACGGAGTCATTCAAATTAACCTTTCATATGTTGATAGAATGTGGATATCGTTATACAAATGCCCAATCAAGTATTTCTGAC
This sequence comes from Steromphala cineraria, assembly GCA_916613615.1. Lineage (NCBI taxonomy): Eukaryota > Metazoa > Mollusca > Gastropoda > Trochida > Trochidae > Steromphala > Steromphala cineraria. Next base: position 11,456,460 of record OU744720.1, on the reverse strand, counting down.
TGTTTCGGCCAAATATTTCGAATAAAATTAAACTGTACGCTGAAGGGACGTTGCGACTGTCTCAGATGCTGACTGTACGGGAAGTTGCGCATTTACAGAGTAACCGAGAACTGTCATATGTTTATAAAATAAGGATTGCATTTAAATCCACACGCCACTAATGGCTGTAATATTGCTCAAGCGGCACTAAACACCAACGCAATCAATCAATCACTGTTCAGAACTTACATGCATAATAGTTTCGGGTGATGTATGTTTTGTTTTGATAACTTAAATAGTAATGGAGTAATGAACTTTGGAACTTTGTTGAAAACACTGAAATTTGATTAGTTTTAGACCCCTACTTCATGTTGATCCCTCTAGCTCCTTAATTATCAACATTTTCGTGATAAAGTGCAACATAGCAAAGGTTGTGCTTGGAATAGCGCATGTAAAAATGCAATCAATTTAAGGATAGTCAGTTTTATGCTTCATTTTAGTGCGGTAGATCTGCATAGTTAAAGTTCACACCAAGAGTGTAGAGGACAAACTAACCAAGGTCTGAGGCAGTGTGTTATTTGTTATAGTAGTACATAGAAAAGTGTGAGAAAGCAAAAATACTGAATAATATAGTAGCCTATTAGCTAGTTAGCACGACAACATCAATTGTTTGGATCAAAATTTACAAATTATATTCGTTTGCGATTTAGTAAAACTAGCTCTCAGGCGTAAGAGCGGTTCAAAAGTTGGGGGGGGGGGGGGGGGGGGGGGGGGGGGGGGCGCAGAATTTTGCAAGCGCCTTAATTTATTGGGGACATGTATCAAAACGTACCAACTCCCCGTACAGTATAACTGTTATTATATGTAACTCTCCGTACAGTGCCGGTGCAACGTCCATCAGGGCGTACAGTCTATATTTTGTCTTGTTTCTCTTTAGATGTAATGAAATAAGCATTGATACACCACATGGGCCTTTGAATACGCATTATTTTACTGTATACGTTACAACAATCATCAAATGACCTCTACATAGTCCGCAACATGAGTTAAACAGTCAATTTCGCGATCACTACATTAGCTTCGAACGGGCAGTCACTTGAAATGGGCAAGTATGACAAGAATTGAAACATTATCGTAATTATGCCTTTAAAAATATATAGAGAAATACTTAAAAGTTTCATATTTTACACGTTTCAACTCTCAGAAGGTGAATATTACTAGAACTAACCGTGAACGTGGAGTCGGGGTTGTTTTGTTTTCACTGTACAGTGAGGAATTGGACGTTGCAGAGGTGCAACTTCCGCTTTACCTGTACAGTCGAGTACCCCCTGTGATATCAAGATTATATCATTTTTGTCCGTAGGAGATATTTTAAAAGCTGCACCAATGCCTAGTTCAGTCGATACAACATTTTTTTTATCATCATTTGGCGCACAATATACACTCCATATCAATTAGATTTACTATCTAATAATGTAATAAATCTAGAACATTTAAAAAAAAAATTAGGTCTTCCTGTTGACCAAACATTGACCGATAACACTGGCCGTACTGTTAAAGATTGACATTTCGCCGCCATGACTATTATGAAAATATGACATATTTCGCTGGAGATTCCGAGAGCTTCGAAACTTTGTTTTTGCAGTTTGATGGTGTATGGAGCTTCATTCGGACAACGTCGAGCGATCATCTCGAAATATAATCCGATTGCTGAATTATTTTAAGTTTTAATTCAGAAATGGTTTCGTGTAGTATCTATTATAGTTAATGAAACGTTTTAGATTTAGATTGTAGCTTGAAATTTATCCGTCTTTTTACCTTTTCAGGTTTCAAATAATAACGACCCGAATCCTATTCTCCTTTTCTGATTAAGAACAGAATGAAGTTGGATTCTAGGACGAGTGAGTCTGAGTTTCACCGACAGGTGGCTATGCTGATGACACCAGGGATGATCGTATTGGGTCTTCTGATGTTTGTCGGACTGTTTGGAAACCTTCTCGTTATTTACATCTACACTGTCAAGCTGAAGAGGAGTCCAACCAACCTATTCATCATCGCACTCGGCGTCTTTGATGTCGTCGTCTGCTCCGTTTGTATTCCTATCGAGATAGTCGTGATGAGGTTCCTCTATACTTTTGATAGACCATGGCTTTGTAGAGTCATGCGTACCATCGTCATTTACTGCGTTCTGTCTTCTGTAAATGTTTTGATAGCAATTGCAGTGGACAGATACAAACGAATCTGTAAACCATTTTCTAAACAGATAACAATCAAATCTGCAAAAATCGTGATCGGAGTGGGATTAGTCTGGAGTGCAGTTGTGGCTGCACCTTCAATGGCCGTCCTGGGCTCCAAATCTCTGAACCAGACGGACTTTGTGGGTCACGCATGCGCAACCGATTATTCGATGATAAAGACTCCATATCCTGGTCTATACAATGGATTACAGTTACTGATGATCGTGTCAGCTATTGTAATATTTGCTGTAATGTACACTCACATTTTAAGAAAGGTCAAACACCAAGAAAAATACACACGGAGGTTTAAATTAAACATGACTGAAGCAACATCAAATCTTTCTGAAACATTTGACGCCGGACAAGAGCAACAAAATCAAAATCAGTCCGACAATGGTGCTTCCTCCCCGTCTCAAAACGAAGATGACGTTTCGCCAAAACGAGGCAAAGAGGAAGTGATTGATACTTCCGGTAAGCCAAGCGAAAAGTTGCAGCGCGGGACTTACAAAACGACGTTCATGATGTTCCTGATAACGGCGGTGTTTATAACGGGCTTCATTCCTCATCTTGCTCTGATGGCCACCAGGGCTGCTCAAGGACACACGTTTGAACATCTCAAAGGAGCTCCACTTGCTTTGTATAACCTATTCCTGAGGATCTACTTTATAAACTCAGCTGCCAACCCTATCATTTACAGCTTTCTGAGTGATAAGTTTCGAAAAGAAGTGAACAATATTTTTAGAAGATTTCATCGGAAATAATTCAACTTTCTACTTTTCAATTTGTATCTTTTTGTAAAAAGGTTGAATTTCGTACTGAACAGCAGTCGGACTATGTTGATTATAAAAAACAATGGAAAAAAGTGTAACAGGTCCTTGAACTCCAAACATACCCAAAGGTTCATACATGCACTGTCTTGTACCATAAACACGTTTTGCTATGGTTGTTGCTTTATTATAATTCATTTACGTTTTTATTGAAATTTCAATTAAAGACACATTTGTTGCAATTCGTCGATTACGCTTCATGATATTGTGGTGCCAAACGGAATCATATTTTAAATTTTGAATTACTATTTATTAAGCTTCCTTTACCCATTAATATTGAACAAAGCACTGTCGGTAAGACCTTAAAGTAGCACGTTTTTTGATAATTTTTTATTTTAAAAATTTCACTGATAATTGTATGTTTATGCTAAATGTATTATTTTGAAAGTGTCAGAAATCTCATTACACAAGCCAACCATCCATAGTCAGAGGACAAAGTGTGAAGATTCACATAAAATTCATTGGCGGCCATTTTGTGTGAATACCTTTAATTCATTTTGTGCAATAAAACGGAATCGCATGGCTAAACTTTACGTTATATATTTGAATTATTACTGCTCAAGTTAGTTTAAATACATTGTCTTTTAATTGGAACCATTAATTTTTATTTTCCTGACATCACCTTAAATTACCCCTAAAACGTGCTACTGCCCCTTTAACAAGTTGAGTTGTTGGGGGACTTATTTGCTAAACGTAACCAATAGCGTCATCTTAAGAACCTTAAGAACAGGAAGATTTGAAGTCGCGATTGTGATCGAAAACAGGACAATGACACGCGTCAATCAGCAAACGTTATTTTTGGAACTTATCTCAAGCAAAAAGACAAGAGTAATTCTATTGATGAACGATATCTTTATTTGACAGTAGTGACGTTTCGGAAGTGACCTTTATACCGTTACCAAGCACAGCATGATAACTAAATAAGGATCTTTACCGAAAAGATGACGGATCTTTAATACCGAAACGTCGCTACTGTCAAATAAAGAAGTTGTTGTTCCATAGAATTACTCTTGTCTTCCTTATACCATAAACTTCTAGAATACCACTCAAACAGTTCATTATCTAAAGCAGTCAGAATGACAGTTTCGAAGGATCAATGTTTTATAGGTTATTCGACCTGTGAATTTGGCTTCAGTTAATTAATATGACTGTTTTAAGATTGTTTTAACATTTGTTCATTATAAAATTACCATATGGGGAATAGATATGTGAGGCATTTTGTATTTATATTATGAATTTTAACATTACGTTCTTATCAAAGCAAAGCCATAAATGACGAAAAGCTGCTTAATAAGGTACCTCTATGTCTTTTATTTTATTGCATGTTTTATGTTTATGACATAAAGTGAAAATGAATTGACCTGAACGATCACGAATAAATGAAATCTTCAGTTTTCGACTTTCGATCGCTAAATGCAAAGACAGATCCAACTGGTACGCTCTAGGTCGATACATATAATGTGTAAGGGTGCATGCGAACAGGGCTTAAATATTTTGTACAAGTGAAAAGATGCATCAAATGAGATCTGATTAATTAATTTAATTTCCTATTTATTTCCTTTTTGGGTCTCTTTCTTCGATTTATAAAAGAAGTATGAAGTACTACAGATATTCCACATGCGCCTTTTGTAAAGATTAATTTTGAGAATTGTTGAAAATTTATAACATTCTCTTAAATAAAATGTCTGAATATTTGAATAAAATATATATTATGGAATTATAATCGAAATTTGAGATACATTTAATATGTTGTTCTATAACTGTCGAATTGTGACAAAAAACATTAGTTGAGTAAAAGTGTGTCTTTTATCTTCTGATGTGATTATCTTCTGTGAAATGTAAAAGGTTCACTAAAATTAGAATTTTCACAAGTGTTTTCAATTATGAAAATATAAACTAAGGAAAATTCTCGATTATTGAAGAAATATGAAAAAATATTTTTTAAAGTATTATTTAGGTACGTGACAACCAAGTGAGTGGAATCCTTTCCTATTAATAATGTTGACTATTCATATTGAAACGTAACATTTTTCATCTATATGCCAGTATTTGGAGCGATCCAGTATATTTTTCCAATGATCAAAAAAATGATCGAAAAAGAGATAACAAAGAAAAATACCAAATTCATTGTTTTTAATTACATAATTAAACATTTTTAAGAGAACAACACAACGGTCATGTATATTAAAATATCACATAAAAATGACGTCATTACATACCACTTATATCGACAAGTACAGGTCTCTTGTTGGAATATAGGATATGGAGTAGGTAGATGTATGAATTCATAACATTTAATTCATAACTTTCTCTTTATCATTTAACTAATAATTATCCAAAACATCAGTTATAGATAATCTGTTATCTTCCATGACGAGGAAATATATATCGAGATAAACTACGAACAGTTTCACTCGTTGACTAAGGTTCAAAGGTTGCGCATGCGTAGTAGGTATTTGGAAAGCCCAGTTAAATTCGTTTCCTGCAAGAGCATCTATCCGGGGAATTGGATTTCGGTAATTATTATATTTGATATCTAGTGCTAGTAAAGATAAATCATTGTTATATGATATATATACAGCAAACAATACGTTAAGCTAAAAGATGATATAGGACAAACTCGTCAATTTTCAACTTTCTCTTTCGGTTTGACCTAAGCTTGTTGATCGCTCAGTGGCGGAAATGACAGTCGTTGTGATCTGTCCAAAATTTCTTCAATCGATTAAATTCGATCTGTTTCAGTGACGCACCTTCATCATAGCAGTTATCATCGATTGAGTGCCTTTATGCAAATTAATGAAGAAGCAATAAAAAGTAGCAGAACATAACTTTATTACGCTCAGGCCGATATCCTCGGCATATGAGGTACAACATCACAGGAAATCATACTACTAAATGCATCATACAAGCGGATAAGTGATTAGTCGGAAGATTTTACAGTATGCATTATGATTTTATAAAATAAACATATGTAAATCAAGTTTTTATCAAACACTTGTACAACCAGTTATGTGTAACAACAATACAGCTGAATGGCCGTTGCTTGATTTGAATAAGCATGCAAGTATTTACATCCTCGTTGTATCGAAGCTCAACATGTTTAACACAATGTCTTCTAGGAAATAGTGACTGTACATCCGTCATGTTTAATATCATTCAATCCACAGGATACCGCTATGTTTACCAAGTTCGTGGACGTTCACTTAGTTGCTTGCCAGAGATTATGGCCTTTGTTAGTCTTATCCATATATTTTGACTAAACAAATATTTAAAAGACAATATCATATTTATTGAATGCAGATTTTAAACGTTGTCCCTATAAGTTGTTTATTATGTGTTTTTATGTATTTTTATCGCGGTTTACCCATTTTCTAATGCTATTATATCTATTGATGACCCTTACCATGCCAGCCTGTTTTGTGATTCTGAGAAGATCATCTAGTCTAACAATTAGACATTGAAATGATTTTTTTCAATAAAACTGATTTGAAAAAAATGAATAAAATAATGAAAAGGAGACTGAGATTTCTTCATTTTCAGAATTGAGCTCTCAAGCCTTATTATAGACTTGCTTAGGATTTTATTTAAATTTAGGGTCTGGCTGACAGACTAAAGATCACCGAACACTTAGTGTTTTGAAAAACGTTCTATTGGCATTAAGTATAGCTCCCTGTAAGAATTATGAACATATCAGATAAGGGGAAATAACAAAATAACCTTATGCCTTCTTAACTTAAATGAAAATACTATATTAGTTTAATTTGAAAAATATGTCTCAAATGTTTTGCTTAGCTTTTAAGAAAATATGTGTAAAATTAACGTAAAGAAAGAGATGAATTGAAAACATTTCACTTGACATTCGATGCAAAATGTCAAATATACTCAGCATTTCACTTGACATTCAATGCAAAATGTCAAATATACATTCTCTTTCAAAGAAAGGGGGCGCACTTGCAAATATTATAACTCGGTGGGGTGAGTGTTCTCAGCTGGGGGAGGTGAGGGGGGTTTCATCCTGTACAAAAGTAAGGGGGGGGGGGGGGGGGGGGTCAGATTTTCTATTTCTTAGCTGAGCTCTCGTATTTAATGCTTCTTTACGGTTGTTTTAGTCATCTTCACATATTTTACCATTAACTCATATGCTGGATATATAAAATCTATTATAATAAAATTAGTAGGGGTTATAGTCTATATACATGTTCACATTTAAGTTGTGTTTTGTTAGTAAAACTCTAAATCTGAATCTGAAACATTGTTTCCTCCTGGTTACTCATCCGTACTAATAGCAACGATACGGAATGAAATATTGATTAAAAAAATTATTTTAAAAACCAAACTCAAATCTGTTTTAAAAATATGGTTTCACAAATTGGTCGATCGCGGATAATTGTCAGATTTTAAAATATAAAAAATACAAAAAAAAATAATACCTGCTAATTAAATTAGTATAAATGTAAAAATAGATCTTAAACGATCAATCGATAACCATTTAATGACTTGATATAGGTGATAAGCAAATATTGTAATACAATCCTTTTTAAAACAACAGGTCCTTAAACGAACTTACAAGATTTGGTTAAGCTACAAAATCCATTCTTTATCTCGAATGCTTAAGCGATATTCGCTCAAAAGTTCAGCATTAAGTTTATGTAAGTGTCACCCGATTCTTTAACATGTTTTACCCGCTGAAGAAATTATGTTTTGCATTACCATTATGTTAATATGGAAAACTACATAGTTTATATATATGCTGTACAATTCCAACAACACATGTTGTGTTACATTTATTCTAAATCCAAATGTTCTAAATACAAAATATTGACAGTTCTTTACTAAAGTATTCTTAGTAAAATAGTAGTTTGTATCGAACCAATATGATATATATATATTGTATATATTTTGTTCAAATATCTGTTGTATTACATATACAATAACATTGTATATATTTTATTCAAATATCTGTTGTATTACATATACAATAACATTGTATATATTTTATTCAAATATCTGTTGTATTACATATACAATAACATTGTATATATTTTATTCAAATATCTGTTGCAGGAGTGTCGTGATTATTAATTAAACTCTAACATGTCCATTGGAAAGGACATCATATCATCATATACCATCAACCTTGAGCCTTCAAGGAAAGAGTTTGTAAAACAATATACTCTGTCAAAGCAAGGTAACATTGTCAAGGCAAGTGGTAAATTTTCATCAGTACCGTTGTCAAAAGGTTCTCTTGAAGTTCAGAGTGCTGATGGCAACCCAACATCCGAGGTGACAACATACAGCACTGCTAACCACTCGGATAGTTCACTTGAAGTTCAGAGTGCTGATGGCAACCCAACATCCGAGGTGACAACATACAGCACTGCTAACCACTCGGATAGTTCACTTGAAGTTCAGAGTGCTGATGGCAACCCAACATCCGAGGTGACAACATACAGCACTGCTAACCACTCGGATAGTTCACTTGAAGTTCAGAATGCTGATGGCAACCCAACATCCGAGGTGACAAAATACAGCACTGCTAACCACTCGGATAGTACAAATTACAGCACTGCTAACCACTCGGATAGTTCACTTGAAGTTCAGAGTGCTGATGACAACCCAACATCCGAGGTGACAAAATACAGCACTGCTAACCACTCGGATAGTTCACTTGAAGTTCAGAGTGCTGATGGCAACCCAACATCCGAGGTGACAAAATACAGCACTGCTAACGGCCCAGAGAGTTCTCGTGGGGAATATAATGTTTATGGCAACCCAAATACAGAGATGTCAAATGATAGCAGTCTTAACGATCTCGTGTTTTGTTCTGAAGGTCAGAATGCCAATGGTAACTTCTATTCGACGCTGACATCAAATGGCGACGATGCTAACCGTTTAGAGAGAGATTTTACAGGACAGAAAAAATCATCCAAAATACATGTTACGAAGGCAAAGGAGAAATCTTCATCCCTTTCCATTCAAAAACGTTCATCGAAAAAGTTCAAGGAACTTGGTAAAGTTTCGGAAAAACTGAAACTTGTCCTTGCTGTATATTGTCGGTACATGGTAATCTTCTCACAGAAACTGCAACAGAAGGCAGACCTGGACAAACTGGAAGATGCTGAAACATCAGAGAGTAGTCAGATCCTGGCCAGCAGATTTCATGCGCTCTTTGTGCTTTTGGCTAACGCAAAGGACAGTGTCTCCTTCATTGTGGATTCATTGTATGGCTACGGGTTTCTGGTTCAAGAAAAGTTTTTGTTGTATGAAATTGCTGGCATAGATTTCGTGGATACAGTTGAAGTGTTGATATTCTGCGGCAAACAGAGTGATGAATTAGATGAGTATCCTGTTGATGGAAAAATGAAAAGGTAAAACGAAATCTTGATATCAGAAGATTTGTTTTATTGAAAATGGAAAGATGAAACGAAACAAGAAAGTCTCACATTATCCAAGGCATATATATACATGATCAACTGACAGAATTTTCGTTAAATCAATCAAAATAAAGCACCTACTCAAAAATGCATTAGAATATGATCAGCATTTGACGTTTATTTCAACTAAAGACTTTTCTAAGAATAAATTAAACTAATTACAAACTTAATAAATAAGATATACATTGAGATATTTCACGTGACAGAGAATTGTGTTTCAGTGAGATCTACCTATATATGGCAGTATCGTACCGACAGAAGAAGCTAACCTCGGGAGCTTGTACGTGTACCTTTTGGTTTTGATAAATCGTTTTCCATCTTGTGTAGAAAGATATAATATAATCATTCTAGGTTGTTATTAAAAATCCATATGTTTTATTTTTAAACATATCTTATATGATGACATGTATGCTTGTCACTTACATGTACCTAGTCTTTTATCTTCAGATTATGTTGTACTTTATTCATAGGACACAGAGGTTCACTTTAACATTTTTAGCATACGATACGTTTAAATGTGTCTTCAATCCTTCATCAAAATATTGAAATAGCTGATTTGAATAAATGGTTCCTTTGATAGACCTCATATCTTTGGAGGAACTGAGAAAGGAAGGCGTTGAAGACCTCACTGACTGCGCACCGTCAGCGAAGTCAAAACCGGAGACTGATGGTAATATACATGTCACATTCACAATTTATATTCATAGAATCCATACAATTAAATAATGTTTCGCCTTTAGTGTCTTCTTCTTAAATTCAATAAATAAGTATATAAATTTGATTTGAGCAGTACACTGCATCTTTACATAGAAAAATACATTTGTTTCATTGACCTGAATTTGTTTCATTGAAATATTAATCCTAGAATACAATATCCAAATGTGTATATTCTGTAATTGTCACTGACTGCCTTTACGAAAAATTATGTAATATTGTAATTGTTATATGTGAGTTGCAGAAGATTATCAGAAAACTTCTGACACAGAAGTTGAGATCGTGCCGTCAGAATACTTCGATGAGTGGGCGTACCATAGAGTGAAGGAGGTCGTCATGACGTTACTGGGAGGTACTGCATGGTTGAAATATTTCAAGATGGTATAGGGGAAATCATTAGATATTTTATATTCCAAGACTGTATGGTACAAACCTACCAAAGAGTGAAGGAGGTCGGCATGACTCTATTTGGAGGTACTGCATGGTTGAAATATTTCAAGATGGTATAGAACAAAACTTTAGATATTTTACATTCCAAGATTGTATGGTATAAACCTAACACAGAGTGAAGAAGGTCGTCATGACACTACTGGAAGGGACCGCATGGTTGAAATATTCCAAGATGATACAGGGCAAATCTAAAGAGAATTCATCTTCAAAGATTGTATGGTCTGGAACAGGTCATACTTCTGAGTGAGGGGGTCGTCATGACCTTTGAAGGAGGTAGTGCAGAGGTCTTGCATTGGTTACTTCAGGAAACCTCTAAGTTCTAAAAGTTTCTCAATACGTTTTCATCCGAAAATATTGACACTGCTTATCTCACATTACTTTTGTTTCAAGCTATCCTGGAGTGTCATTTTGCATAAATAACCTCATCTAGCTACATCAGCGTATTTGTATCCTTCCAGTTCCTTTTCAGGTACTGAGTATGCGTAGAAGCTATGCTCATGCAGCAAAAAAGGTGTAAATTCAACTGCCTTTAAAACAACGAGCAAATAATATAATACCTTTTACTAAAATAATTTAAATAATTTATCTTTATGATTTCAAGATATTTTGAAAACGCATTTTGCATCTTTATTTTCATGTACGCCAAATTTGGATTAGAGATTTTCGTTATAATCCAGTTTCTTATCTTTGAAATCGATAGACCCGCTTTATATTTATGATAACGGTAAAACAATACCCATCAAAAATCTTCATTTTTTACAGAGAGTGGTGATTTTATACTAACAAAATCACGACGAAATGATAAAATCGTTTTATTCCGCAGGTCTGGAGGACGCTAGAGCGGCTACACTGAGATGTGTTGCTAGTTTAAAGTGTTTAAGAAGTGAGTCTTAACGTAACACTAATATGGGATCAACCAAAATATGAGACCCAGGCAAGCTGTAACCCGCAAATACGTGAACTATTGTGTCAGTTACAGAACTGCATTCGCCTATGTGAAATATAAATAGTTAAAAGTTTTCAATAACGCTAATATCTTTCAGAAATGATTGAGAGTTTTACGCTTCTTCATTCAGTTTAATGATTTTTGAAAATTCATTTCTAGATTCGATACCGGAGGCCTCACGACATTTGGAGACACAAATGTTTGCCCACCTTTTTGAAAATACGGGTGAGAAAAAAGCTTCTGTAATATTCAAAAACAATACTTGAAGTATACCTACAATGTCACTTATGATCTTAATATTTGTTCACTTATGCAAATGTCTTGTGACCGCGAAATTATTTAAATAATGGTTCACTCCATATTTTAACAGGTGATAAAGGTGAGTAGTAATATGTCATTTATCTATTTCAAATGTCAAAGATTTTAACGTATGAAAGGTCAACGGCTCTTATACATAACTTACAGTGAAGTACATGTCTGCTAAGAAGGTTTAAGAGAACTTCAAGGTTTAAGATTCTCGGTTCGAAGATACTACATTTAAAGGGGCAGTAGCACGTTTTTTTATTTTATATTTCAAATATTTCACTTAAGTTTGTAAGTTAATGCTAAATGTATTATATTGACAGTGTCAACAATCTCATTACACTAGCCAATCATCCAGTCAGAGGACAAAGTATGTGGATTCCTATCAAATCCACTGGCGGCCATTTTTTGTGAACACCTTTAATTCATTTTGTGTGAGAAAAAGGAATCGCATGGCTAAACTTTACGTTATATTATATTTGAATTATTACTTCTTCATTTAGTTTAAATACATTATCTTTCAATTGGAACCGTTTATTTTCATTTTCCTGACATCACCTTATATTCCCCCCAAAAACGTGCTACTGCCCCTTTAAAGTGAATATATTATGTAAAAGTACTACATGTTGACTAACAACTGATATCTCGTTTTTCAGTTGGTATCATTAAAGACACTTTGGAGTTCCTTGGGAAAGAGAACAGCGCAGTTAAGCCAATTCTTAACGTGAGTACATAATAGATCATTTTTATCATAATGATGATTTGATACATGTAAACATAGGGTAATCAAGTAATACTTTTCTCTTTTTAAATTGTTCTCTTTTTCTACTTGACTTTTCATATGTCAATCCCATCATATTTATTTTTATTTTAGGTTTTGGAAAAGCTTTACGTCGAGATGTTTGGTGGATCTAATAACAGTGATGGAAGACTTCCTTCATGAGCATTGCCTCCACTTACTTATGTACATAAATGTACAAACTCAAATGTACAAATTCAAACTCTTATTTATGAACGACTCTGAGGTGATGTGTCATGAACTTCTTCTCGCCTCAGGCGGCTCTTTTTGGTGTTGATCCATTCAAAAGGATTGAAACTCACCTCTGTTAGTTCAGATACTTGATGCAGAAAGCTAGAGCTTTGGTTATGAAGATTTTCATTTTTCTCTTCTTTCAGTAAGAAGGTTAGACGGCGTTGAGGTTCAGACACCGGTATAGATTTAGGTCAGGCAGAGATTTATAAAACCTCAACCCTAGAATTTGTTGCGGATTTTACTTAATACTAAATTGCCAATGTAGTTATGTATAATTTTTTACATGTATATAAACAACTTTCTCTTTCTGTAACTTAAAAAACATATTAATGTGCATAAACCTAGCCCATAAACTAGAGGATTCAACATAAATAAAACATTAAGTTTAAGTGTGATGTTTAATGAATTTAAGAACATTTAATACACAACAGTCAATCAAAATTAATTATAAACGACGGTACTAACTTCATATTGATGCTATTGTAAATTTATTCATCTGTAAAAGTGTATCAGTTATTGCTTCATTTAATGCGAATATTTCATAATGTACATGTAGACTAGTGTCAAGAAATTTCATTGTGTTTCCATTATGACCTCTCACAGTATAACAATTCAAGTTGGACTAACCCTACGATGTACTGCTCCAGTATCGCCGAATACTCACAGTTTGCCTACTCAAGATATGATATAAAACTCTTGGTTATTTCTTCATTAAAAGGTGATTAATTCAAACAACATTGATTTTTGTTGTTCATTCAATAAATATTATGCAGTTATCGTTTAAACAAATGTATTAATTTTTCTGTCAAAATTTGTTTTACAACAAAAAAAGGACATTTTTCTTTTTTCATTTATCGCAAAAGGTCATCTGTTCAATATCATATTTTCTAATCCAGTTGGATACATATAATCATATACCTTCAATGGCTTGTAAAGACAAGGATTATGTGTACAACATTTACTACAAACATATACTAGTATACAAATATACAAGAAACTGGATACATCGCATAACATTTTCAAAACACAGATATAACACCCGATGGTTAATGAAATAATGTATGTGGCATTTCTAGTAACAGAGGGTAGCCAAGTCCTAACTATTGTGAGACAGTGACAAACCATCAAACCCTCTCAACTTTTTCTTGTGGTTTAACATGTATTATATCTCTCACGAATTTAAAGATCGGTTTAGAATTTTACATTGATTGGTTTCATGAGTTGAAAAGATAGTTATTATATTGTAAAGGCATATTCTATTTACAGTCACATTGATCCATTAAGATTTTACATTTAAAGGGGCAGTAGCACGTTTTTAGGGGGAATATAAGGTGATGTCAAGAAAATGAAAATTAATTATTCCAATTGAAAGACAATGTATTTAAACTAAATGGAGCAGTAGTAATTCAAATATATAACGTAAAGTTTAGCCATGTGATTTCTTTTTGTTACACAAAATGAATTAAAGGTGTTCACAAAAAATGGCCGCCAATTGATTTTATATGAATCTTCATATTTTATCCTCTGATTATGGATGATTATCAGTGAAACATTTAGAATAAAAAGGATAAAAAAAACGTGCTACTGCCCCTTTAAGGTAGCACTTTTGGTGTTTTGAGGAACAAAGAAAGCTTTATTTGAGGTCAATGGATGTAATCCCATGGACAGTCATCCGGCAATGTTAGTCAGAGTCGGTCTTCAGAGTATGTTCGAGTATTACCATTATTTGTAGGTTTACAAGTGACTAGAGTGAATTGAGTCTGCAGTAGTTACCTTATAAACAATATAATAACTTTAATAATAGGGGTTCCAATGTTTGGGATTAGTTCAGACCCTGGCATTGAGAAGGTGCGTAGTAATTCAGCTATGAAATGCCGCAATATTTTATATTGATTACCTTTAAACAAGGCGTGTTTATTCGTATAAGCTTGATTTACCTGTTTACTACGATTTAGTTTTTCAAGCTATTGCCAGTGAGTATTTAATTTTCAGAATTGAAAAAAAGAATTAAGAACTGTTATGCCATCCAATGTATTTCATTATTACTAGCCTTTATTACAGACAAGTGATCTCTTTGCTGTCATTCTCTTCCCACAGAGGGAGATCAAGTCATGTTGATTGAGATAATGTTTCTTTCGGTTGAATGTAACGAATTAGAAAGAAACTATTTTCTCCTAGGCGGTATGTGAATGTATCAAGGGAGATAATTTGCCTGGCAGGTGGCGTTTCCTAAGGTATATAAGGGAGGGTTTTTTGAATGTCGTCTCTCTCGCTCTAGACACGGCAGGCTTTACATTATTATCTACACCATGACAGAGGACAGCTCTTCTACGGCGGGAAAACTGGACGCCATTTTGTTAAAGTTGGACAGTAACAGACAAGAGATTGAGTCAGCCTTCGATCAAAAGCTTTTAAATTTGAGAGAAGAGTTCGTTAACAATGCTAAGGATATTAAGAAGCTTAAAGCAGAGACAGAATATTCATGGTCTAGAGAGGGTAACCGTATCCAGTTCTCCTTTAATTCTGAAGTTTTAGACGGTTTGACCTCAGCTAAACAAGCCTTAGCCTCTGGTGATTCTGATAGAGTGTCATCTACTATCAACAAAGAAGTTGATCGTCTACGACAGAGGAACAAGCTGATAAAAATCGCCGATTCCTCCGAGGGTGGTTGGGAGACCGTGCGTAACTACGTCTCCAATGAGCTAGCAGACGATTCTGATGACGACAAGAAGATTGCGAAAGCGGATTTGAAAGCCCTGAAAAAGTTGAAACAGAAGAAGAGTAAGAATGGCCCGTATCCAAAAAATGTACGAAGATCGCAAGTTTCACCGTCGCCCGTGCAGTATGCTCTTCCTGCTAGCAGTTCTGTGCACACTCAACCTATCCAGTCGATTCAGCCCTTTCGTGGGGTCAGAGGTCAGCGACAGGGGTCTTGCTTTGCCTGCGGTGACTTCTCGCATTACATCCGAGAGTGTCCCTACCGAGCGGGCAGCACGCAGTCTTCACGAGCCGGAGCAGGCGCCACGTCTACAGTCACCTCCTAGTGTGGATCAAGAGTTGTCAGTTAAGTTGCTTTGTGATTCGAATATCTCTTATACTGATCGTACTGATATGCCACAATGTTTACTTACTGATGATTATTTTGAATACGAGCAGGGCGCAGCAGAGATTATAGTTAAAGGCCGTTTAAAAGTTAACATAAGCTTTTGGCGTGAAATTGGTGCATCCAATTACATTCTTGACATAATTGGAAATGGCTACAAAATTCCGTTTATTTCCAGGCCTCCGAGTATGCGTTTGTGCAATAACAGTTCAGCGTTAAAGCATTCGGAGTTCGTGACAGGAGCCATATCTGAGCTGAAGAATAAACAGTTGATAGTGGAGTGTGAGTCTCCCCCATACATCGTGAATCCATTATCTGTTGCCATTCAGTCATCTGGTAAAAAACGTTTGATTTTAGACCTATCAAGAGTGAACAATTATGTGTTGAAGAAGACTGTTAAGTATGAGGACTGGAAAGTGGCGATTGAATACATTGACATGAATGATTGGCTTATTAAGTTCGACATACACTCAGCTTACCACCATATCGATATTTGCCATAGCCATACAGATTACCTGGGGTTTTCATGGAGAGATTCGACAGGTCAGATCCAGTATTTCAAATTTCTAGTTCTACCATTTGGGCTCACGTCCGCGCCTCATTTATACACAAAAGTTATGCGTCAGCTCGTAAAGAAATGGCGATATGAGGGCAAGAAAATTGTGACATTTTTAGATGATGGTCTATTATCGGCTTCCTGTTCCGACGCAGCAATCGTCACAGGTGATAAAGTGAAGGATGATTTGATTCGTTCTGGCTTTGTTCCTAAAGTCGAAAAATCGTTATGGTCCCCCTCTCAGGCCCTGGAGTGGTTAGGATTCCACATTAACACTGTTTCCATGGTTATGTCTATTCCTCAGAGGAAGATCGATAAGTTGAATTTACATCTTCAACACTTGCTACTCCATAGGCATAAGTATCAGAGTGTTAGATCACTGGCCTCAGTCGTTGGGCAGATAGTATCTATGAAGATGGTGATAGGCTTAATTGCTCAATTGATGACTAGATCACTCAGTGTTGACATAGTATCTGCGTCTTCATGGAACAGTAAAGTCAAGCTTTCTCCCCAGAGTGTTGATCAGTTGTTATTCTGGAAGACACATATCAATGATTACACAAGTACTGTCTTAAAGATGCAGTCTATTGCAACTAGAGTTGTGTATAGTGATGCGAGTAGTTCCGGGTTTGGTGGGTACTGTGTGCAATTTGGTCAAGCTATTTCACACGGTCAGTGGTCAGATGCAGAAGCTGAATCAAGTTCAACTTGGAGAGAACTTCAGGCAGTACACCTTGTGCTGAAAAGTTTTATCCCCGGTTTGTCTTCTCATAAAGTGATGTGGCTTACAGATAACAAAAACATCACGTCGATAGTTGAGAAAGGGAGCATGAAACCTCATCTTCAGGCGATTGTTTTGGATATTTTCAATCTGTGTGCTTCTCATAATGTAGCTTTATGTATGCAGTGGATACCTCGTTCAGAAAACGAGACAGCAGACATGCTTAGTAAAATTGTTGACTATGACGATTGGTCTATCCCAACCTGTATTTTCAAGCAAATAGATGCTAAATGGGGACCCCATATCGTTGACAGATTTGCTTCATATTATAATGCCAAGGTCCCTTGTTTTAATTCCAGATTTTATAATCCGGGATGTGATGCTGTTGATTGTTTCAGTGTTAACTGGAGTGGGGTTGTAAATTGGCTCGTCCCCCCTGT
This sequence comes from Steromphala cineraria, assembly GCA_916613615.1. Lineage (NCBI taxonomy): Eukaryota > Metazoa > Mollusca > Gastropoda > Trochida > Trochidae > Steromphala > Steromphala cineraria. Next base: position 11,438,717 of record OU744720.1, on the reverse strand, counting down.
GTGTCTTATTCCAAGGTGTCTCAGACACTTGGCAGAGTGTCATGCCAAGGGTACTCTTATAGTGCCAGAGTGGCACTCCGCGTGTTTTTGGCCTCTCATTACTCTGAATTGTGAGTTTATTCCTCAAGTGAAGGATGTGATGTACCTATCCAGATCGAGACAAGCTTATGTTCCGTCTAGAGTTAAAGGGGGCCTTTTTGGAGAGCGTGATTTAGATTTTAACATGTTGGCATTGTTTGTTGACTTTAGCATTATCTGAATTCATGTTTGGTTTACAGATTTGTTGTCAAGTGCATACGGTGATGAGTTGGAGAGGTTGCCAAGTGGTGCGAGGAGTTTAGCTGACAAGTTGCCCGGGCTGTTGTCTCACTGTCGAGCGGATGCCACTGCGCGGAAGTACCGTTATGGTATTGCAGCATGGAAACGGTGGGCTGATTCTTGTAATATGTCTGATAAATTGCCTATGTCCCCTTTACATTGTGCAATATATCTCGTTTCTGTTGTTCAGAGAAGCGAATCGTTTGCCCCAGTGCAAACGGCGTTTTACAGCATTCGTTATGCTCACGTTGTTGTAGGCCTGTCTAGTCCTACGGAGAATAGTTTGGTGAAGAACGTGTTAGAGGCAGCTAAAAGAAAATTAGCTAAGTGTGTTTCTAAGAAAGAACCAATTACCATTGATTTGTTGGAAAAGTTGTATGATTCCTGTTTTGCTTCACCTTCTCTTAGTTCTATAAGAGTGATATGCATGTGTTTGATAGCCTATACAGGATTTCTCAGATCGTCTGAGCTTTTACATATTACCAGACAAGATGTTGTATTTTATGATACTCATATGATGATTTTCATTGAGCAGTCCAAGACGGATGTTTATAGGGACGGATCATGGCTGGTGATTAGTAGGACTCATTCCAAGTTATGTCCAGTTGTCTGTTTGGAGAAGTACCTCGATGCAGCTGGTATTCCTTCTATCTCCGGGGAATATATATTCAGGAGTCTGACTAAGACATCTTCAGGTTATAGACTAAGAAAGGATGATCGGCCCTTATCTTATACTCGTTTGAGAGAGATTTTTACAGAGGCATTGGAACCATTTGTTTCTAACGTTAAGATGTATGGTTTACATAGTTTACGCAGTGGAGGGGCCTCAGCTGCGGCGAATAACGGTGTTCCTGATAGGATGTTTAAGAGGCATGGGAGGTGGAGGAGTGAAAATGCTAAAGATGGCTACATCAAAGATGATCTTCAAAAACGTTTAAATGTTTCCCTGTCCTTAGGCCTATGACTTTCTTTGAATCTCGCTATGTGTCGCCGAGCGGCCGTTCCAATGTGCTGAATGTGTTCTGTTTTTATTGAGAATGAGCTCTCTTGGGAAGGAGAAATAATGTTTCTTTCGGTTGAATGTAACGAATTAGAAAGAAACTATTTTCTCCTAGGCGGTATGTGAATGTATCAAGGGAGATAATTTGCCTGGCAGGTGGCGTTTCCTAAGGTATATAAGGGAGGGTTTTTTGAATGTCGTCTCTCTCGCTCTAGACACGGCAGGCTTTACATTATTAACTTTTAATATGTTAAATTATATATGTATGTATATATCATTCATTGTGCAAAATATCTTATATTTTGTTTTGTTTTGCAGGTTGTGGTGTTCATTTACCGTGATGGTATAACTAAGCAGTGATCTGTCTTAGTGAGCATTGGTTGCTTTTTCGAGTCGTGCATTGAGTGTACTCGATCGTTATGGTATGTATAGAGCCGATTTGCTCTATAATGTTTTACCGTGTATGGTTCAGGCTGAGGAGCCGTTATAATACCAGTCGGTGTGAGTCGAGTTCATTCACAACAAGTTGTGGAGCCTTTTATATAAAAAGTAATGTGTTTTGATTTTGACGTTCATGTATACTATAAACTTCCTAGTATGAACTAAGCATTCGTTGGAAGGGCACAGTTCCAGAGTTTTTTCTCACAAATGAGTTGTTATCTCTGGTTTATGTGGCGGGCTAGTTCTAATATTCATGACTTTTTCACATTTTTGTGTTTATGGCTGGATCTGTATATTGCCAAGGATTGTGTATATATCATGCTTTGTGACCCGGAATACATATGCCATGTGTCGCTGATGATGTTGTTGTTACATTGGATGTGTATAAAGTGAAGGATTGTGTATATATGATTTTTGTGATTCGGAATAAATCTGCTATGTGTCGCCGAGCGGCCGTTCCAATGTGCTGAATGTGTTCTGTTTTTATTGAGAATGAGCTCTCTTGGGAAGGAGAACCTCTGTTCTCATTCGCCGAGTTTGTGGTGTTGAATGGAAAATGCATGATTAGAGGCAACCAAAGTTAGTTGTGCAATCAGCGACTCTGTTCTGAAATCATCATTTTGGCTACTGAATCAAGACAAAGACATTGAGATATGAACCACCCTTTCCATTCGAGAAGAGTTGTCATTTGCAAAAACAATTCAAAGATTGTGGTGCACATTTTTTTCCGCCAAGGGAAAACTGCCGGAACCAACGGATTTAGTTTAATTAGAACAGAGGCTCAGTCAAAATGACTTGATCTGCTTCTGTTGGGAAAGAATGCTTTGCTGTATAAAACTGCTTTTCTGTCCCATTAATAAAACCGTTTTTACATTCAAGAAGAGTTATCTCCCTTCCTTGACAGACTCTCCTCTTCCTCAGTGTGTGTATTGTATCGAGTATAAGCAAACACTCTGTCGCTGGAGAGAAAGTCGACATAGCTGATGTCAGTACAGAGTTACATAACTCCAGTTCAAAACTCGGGAAAGCCAGGGGAATGTCTGGAGGGTACTCGTGCCAGTTGTTACCATCATCCACCCAGCTCCAGGTCCACACTCGCCTCCCATGTCCATCATCAACATCTTCATCTGAAATTATTTCTTCTCCATTAATTATTTATCAAACTTTACAATATACATATCTAGACTAAGAAGATATGTTAAGTTTGTTGTCAGTATACACTGGACTAAGGACAAATGCTGTAAGTTATGTTAAGTTTGTTGTCAGCATACACTGGACTAAGGACAAATGCTGTAAGTTAAAAAGCTATTTGTTCTGTACAAGAAACGTTTCGAAACAGATTATTTTAAGAATGCAAGAATTTGTATTGATGTATCAAACCAATCTAGTTAACAGTTACTAAGTTAAGAACGTGTAAAGTAAGTTACCTCAATGGACCCAGGACGACCACCAGGAACTACCAGTTTCCCGGGCGAAGGTTATCTTCCGTGGCGTTGTTCACAAGTTATTTGGTTACCCGTTGCGCTTAACGAATTGATGTGGATGTATGCATTCTCACAACATATATTCACAAATATAAACCGGAATAGTCTGCATCTCAACTTCGTTTTTGTTCAAGTAAAGAGGTTGAATAGTGTATGCTCACTTTCTGTCAAATATATAAACATAACGTCTTCGAAACGACGTTCTTTACATGAAAATAATTCAAAGAAAATATAGCCTTTTCATAGTTATGCTCATACATAAAATATGCTCGTAAAAAAACACTTTGAAGTGTTTTTTATATGTGTAACGCTGTTATCAAAAAACTATTGTCAGTCGTATAATGTCTACACGTGTTAAAAATGAGCTATGAATTGAATCATTCGGAATAAACACTCAAGTGTTCCGAAAACGTTTTAAACAGCTGTATAAAGGCTACACGTGTTAAAATGAGCTACAAGATGAATCATTTGGAACCAAACACTTGAAAACGATTAATCGGTCGTTTAAAGGCTATATGTGTTTAAAAAAATAAAAATAAATTGAAATATAGTTGCAGAGCAACGATGACAGGATTCAGCCAACTATATGAGCTCCATTTGAAGCCTTTTGATGCATTGTTTTAGGTGGAAAATACGATGTTCAGCGAGGCTGGCGCTATTTTTAGTAACAGAATGTAGTGGCTACGTCTTCCCGTGTCCTGTGGCGAAATGCATGGATTTAGTGACCAAAATCGAGTGTACATGACTGGACAGCGTGTTTGCATGAAATGTCTACAAGCACAAAGTGTAGAACATGCGGCCTGGAGGAAATGCATATTTCAAAGTTCAAGAGGACGACAGGCATTTTGGAAAAAAGAGTTAATCGAGGACGTCACACCCTTGCCACTGGAATCTGCCGAGCACATAGGCAGGAATCAGGACGGCCCATATATATCTATTGACCAAGAGCCCAAGAGCTGATAGTGGCCGTCATTATGCCCTTTTCGTTAAGGGAAGGTACACTTGCTTGTACCTACCTACGCACCCACCCGTGCCTTTGGTCTTGAAAATAAATCTTGACCATAAAGGCTTTCAAAGTGTGTTTAGTCCACTTGCACAATTTATTGTCAGTCCCAAACAAAGAGTTTAATTGACAATATGAAGAGCTTTTCATCATATAGCTTTTTGTTCCAAAATAAGTATCGTTGAATGCACGCAATTTCATTGTTATCAAAATGTATCAAATCTATCAGTGTAAAGATTTTCTATTTTTTCCCTCAAATTAACCGACGGCACTCACCGTGCAGCATTCCTATCTGCCGAACCATTAGAGATATTTCAAAATTGATTTTACCATTGTTTAGAGGAGGCATTGGTCTTTATTTGCATAGATTATTTCTTAATGAGCATGGAAAAGTAAAGAAACGGTGAGCGATGCGACATCTGCCGCAAATAACACATTTTCCATCAAAATTAGCAATCCCCTTGCGCCCTCTATGCAGACAGACAGACAGACAGACAGACAGACAGATAGTTTATTTATGTCTCACCTCAACATAATACAACAATATATATACATTCATTAAGATACAGAGTCAATGTATTAAAAAGTTGAGCCATTCCCTAAGGAATTACGAGAGACACTTTTCATGTATAATAGCCATTTAAAGTAATTAAAAGTAAAACAGTATAGTAATATATCTACCATACTATTATGATATATACATATTTGCAGTGCGTTTCTTAAGAATATTAAAACAGGTTTTGGCAGATAAAAACGATAACTCAGGGGAGGCTAAAATAGCACTGACCTTCTCCACATCACTAAGATTTATAAAACCATCAAAAAGATCAATACATTTTGATAAGAGTGTCCTTCGTTCACCAGCATACAGAGGGCAATACAATAAAACATGTTGTTCATCTTCGATAAAATCTTTGCAATAAAAACACGTCCTTTCATTTAAAGGACAGCGAACATAACGGCCAGTTTCTACTCTTAGCGGAGCAACACCACATCTAAACATAGCTAGTGACCTTCGAAAGGAACGAGACATATCACAATTGACATAAAATTCACAGCCAAATTCTAATTTAAAAGTACTATATGTACGCAACTTATTTCCTCCTCTGCCACTTATGCTATCAACTTTTAAAAGATCTTGTTTCCACTTCTCAACAAACTCGCTAAAAATAAACTTCCTGACTTTCGAGACCACGTAAGGAATATGATACACAGCGTTAATATCACTAAAATGACCAAGATTTAAAACAGATAATTTTTTAACAACTCTAAAACTCCAATTCCGTTTTTTCCTCAAAGATAAAACATGACTCCATCTAAAAATCTTACTTGTAACTCTGCTGTGATCTAAATGACTAAGACGTCTAAAGAATCTCACCACACTACTCCATTGATTAACGACTGTAGGGGACCAGCCCATATCACCGATGATAGCATTATTTGGAGCAAACTTACGTAAACCTAAGAAAAATCTCATAGCTCTATTTTGGACAGCATTAATAGAAGAAAAGGTATAAGTACCCCATATTGCACAGCCATAATCAATAATAGACCAAACCATAGACTGGTATAACTTAGAATAGGTCCGAAAATGCATACCACCTAAAAGCTTATATTTAGTAATGAGCAAACCTAGAGCCCTGCTGGCTGAGTTTGCAACAGCTTTTGCCATACGTCCAAAGTCAAGATGCTCTGATAAAAGAAGGCCTAAGTAAGTATAACTATCCACAACGTCTAACTCCATATCACCACACTGAAATATAGCATTAGTTCTAGCAATGGAAGATCCTCTAAAATGAATAACTTTAGACTTAGAGCAGTTAACCTTCATGTTGTTAGAAACAACCCAGTTATTCAAACAATCTAGCATTATATTAAGATCTCTCTCACAAGACGCTATTAAAACTATATCATCCGCATAAGCCAATAAGCCAACATTACAGCCATCAATATCAACACCAAGAGACATACTGTTAATGGTAACAATGAGATCATTAACAAACAAATTGAATAGTAACGGGGATAACAAACAGCCTTGTTTTAAGCCAGAGTTTACATCAAACCATTTTGTATACAAGCCATTAATTTTAACTGAACATTTTACATTGTTATATATTGACATAATTGCTTTGAACATATTTCCATTCACACCCATCGCATCCAGTTTACTCCACAGTAGCTCTCTATCTATACAGTCATACGCCTTTTTAAAGTCTATAAAAGCAGTAAACGTAGATTTTCGTTCATACTTCCTGGATTCAATTATTGATGTAAGGCTTGAAATGTGTTCCGTAGTTGAGCGACGCTTTCTAAAACCGTTTTGAAAATCGTGAATATGACCATTATCTTCTGAGAAAGTATACAGTCTGTTGTTGAGGGTTGCACAGTAGAGTTTATATGCTGCACTAGCGAGTGTGATCCCACGGTAGGACAACGGGTCTCTGGGGTCGTCTCCTCCGGCCTTAGGGATAGGCGTAATGATCCCCTGGCCCCAGCTAGATGGCACACATCCAGTCTCATAACATATAGAAAAGAGTTTGTGGAGATAGGATATACACGCATCATTCTTTAAAACGTCAGCTGGGATATCGTCGTTACCCGGGGCTTTTCCTCTCTTAGCTTGACTTACTGCAAGTCTTACTTCCTCTAACGTAATAGGGTTGTCGAATACGCTATCCTCGCCCTGGGAAACATACGGCTCAGATACGGTAGAGATCGTAGAGGGACAGTTCAGAAGGTCACAATATGAAGACCGCCATTTGTCCAGTACCTCAGTGACGTCATTCGTGATGGTTCCGTCATTGCGTTTAACCTCCATCGGGACTTTCTTTTTCCTCTCACAACCGACCCCAACTCGTCCAATCTTTCTCCAAAAGTCATTATCGTTAGCATCACACATATCTTCCAGCTCCTGAAGTGTACGTTTAGTATTGTCTCGCTTTGCTCGCTTAGCATGTTTATCGAACAGTTTCCGTTTAGTCACATACACATGTTTGAGCGAGCGTTTACGGGGTCCATGACACTTACACCACTGTTTCTCGGCGTCGCACATGTCGTCCCAGAGTTTAGATAGATACTCAGTCCACCACTCCTTCTTCTGCCTATGTCTCTTACCAGCTACACTGACTGTTGACGTTTTAGTAAAAGTCTTTGTTGGGAGTTTGTTTCTCATTTCCGCCCTAAGGGTATCTTTAAAAACATCAAACGCTTTGTCAATATCTTCTTGCTGCTTGACAGAGTTAGATAAGTTAGATATAGCACTATTTAACGCGTTTATACAGTCTTCTGATGATAGAAAGTCGCTAGGTATGGATGAAGTGTCACTTTTAACTACAGTTGTTGTCTCACAGGTCTCGGGTACGTGGGTAGAAGGAGAGATGCACGATAAAATCACTGTCCATGTAAGAATGGAGTGGTCAAGCTTCAGGATGGAGCTAGCACTTGTTATACCGACACAGGCACTTTTATCAACAAATACATTTGGCCGTATCACACTAAAGTCATAAAAACTGTTAAAATGCTCATACGGGCATACACAATAATCCACCACTGATAGTCCCCTTGTAGATATATAGGTATAGTCATTAACACTCGCGCTCCTCCCGTTTAACATACAATACTGGGCACTGATGAGGAAATCTATGAAGCTATTGCCTTGTGAGTTAATGACATTATCAATCACATTCCGGTTAGGTATGGTGGTGTCTATACCTTCTACAAAGTCGGTTAAATCTCCACACCTGCTATTAAAGTCACCACAAATAAAAGAAACCCCTGGTTGGTAGTACTGATGGGTCTGTAGTAGAAGGGTATCGAAGAACTCTGACGCATCGATATTTCGACTTGAATTTTCAGGGGGAAGGTAGCATACACAGGTTGTCACAGAACAATCTAAAATCTTGTGACTTAACTTAAGCCATAAAATACCTTCATGTAAAACATCTAAAACATCAACACTAAAAATATCTAAGATAGAGTCCTTAATTAAAAATCCCACGCCACCAGATCCACACTTAGCTTTTGTGTGAAGCTTAGTTCTGTTGTGGCCAAACCACGTATAACCGTCTACTGACACTTTATTAAGTCCGGTTTGATGGGTCTCTGCAAGTCCTACTATATCTAAATCAGATGAAGTCAAGCATTGTGAACGAAGCACATGATTATCAGAGTCAGAACAAGATGACCACCCCGCGACATTCCAAAACCCGCACTTTACCTATTGTCTTTGTGATCGGCTGTTGTGAGTGCGCTCGTCGCGTGAGTGGTTTCTGTACGGTCCTCGGTCCTGATTGGGCGAACGTGGCCTGTAGCTATCACGTGGTGTATGTTGGTATGCATGTACCTCCCGAACCGTTAAAGATAAGTTCATATTTTTTTCACCAGTGAATAGAGGAGAGATTTGTCTTTAAATGCATACATTATTTGTTTATGAGCATGAAAAAGCAAAGAAACGGTGAGCGATGCGACATCTGCCGCAAATATCAAGCTTTATCTCAAGAAAAAGATAATTTAGCTTATTAACTGTGAACAATTTAATATTGAAGTACTACACAAAAGGTGTTTGTCTTCAACAAGCGTAGCCATCGATGTATAGTATGTTTTCCTAGTGTTTTATTGCCAATGAAGTACAATTTTTCAATCATTCTTATATGAGAATCATTCAAAACGCAAATAGGATTGACCACATTTAAATGCTCCGAATTTCAATGTTAATGTTTAATCTTATTTTGGTGAGATTTATCGCAGATTGTATGATCTTTTGGCTTTCTAATGATATATGGAACAATGATTTGTCTCCTGTCACTGATGAGTAACGATTTTTTAAACATACCTATATCGTTTGCATTCAAAACGAAAGCAGAATTGACAATATTCATAGGGCCGTAACTCAATATAAAACAAATTTACTGTTAAATTTAAAAAAAATCTATAGACTTTTGGCTTTCATATGATGTATAGAACTAGCCGTTAGCGTACGTCGTTGATGCATTACGATACGTTAAACATACCCACCAAAACACCACATTTCCAAAATGCAAAGTTTGACCTCTGACCCTGACCGAATATGACTGCTCGCGAGCGACCATGCCAATGTCTAACTCTCATGCAAAAATCATAAAATTCTATGGTCTGGTTTTTGAGTTATCTGCCCTTGAAGTTTGCGATTTTTAGATTTTGGTCAAATTTGAAAAATCACAGCAAGAAAAGTATAAATGTTAGGACTTTGTAGAAGTCAAACTAAGGTCAACAATGCTTCAGCTACATTGAGTATAAATTTCAGATCTCTAGTGCAAGTATCTTCAGAGGAGAAGATTCTCAAAGGTGGGTGGGGTCGGCAATGGTCAAAAATGCACTAAATCCAAGATGGCGGCCAAACCACGTGACCTACGAATTTTCCATGATTTGTTTTTTTGCAGCATTTTTGATTGCGCACATTTAAAAAAAAAAAGTCAATGTTAAATTTTCGATTTTGGAATCGAACTGGACCTTTAATGTATGGGCCGAATTGTCCCGAAAGCTTATTGTCGCCATTCCTCAACAAGGTCTTCAAGCCTGTGAAATTTGGCTTTGAGAGCATCAGCCGTTTGGGCTGAAAGTTGACCACAAAATTCGTGGAATAATTAAAAAAAACACGCCAATAACAATAAGGATTCAGCCTAATGGCTGAATCCTTAATTACTTAGAATGTGCACAGAGGCTTAAGATATATAACTGGTACTTCAACATGTGTCAGTGTATCTGTGACGTATTTTTGTCGATAGGTTTTGTTGTTTTGTCAACGTATGAACATATACAAAAAGTTTACAACATCACGGTTTATACTTTTAGAATTAAGAAATATAGTGTTATACAAGCACGGTTTTTTCCAGAGAAAATACAAACCATTTTCATAAAACATAAATCATGCCATCAATAATTTGTCAGAAACAACTGTGTCTGTCATATTGTAGATACTGACAGGATATCCTTCAATTGTTATACAGTCTATTCTTCCGGATTCTATTTTGTTGTAATGTTAACAATGGCATATACATATATATATATACACAATGTATAGATTCGCAATCAAACTTTCTTATGTCATTTAAACAGCGCTTGCAAAATATATATCTACAAGACTGGCTCCATAAATTATCCGTTTCAAATAAATGTTTCTATTTCAGAATGTTTAAAGAATCTATCTGCAGTGAAAATTACTTATCATCGTTGAAATTTTCAAGATTTCGCTTTCAAGATTTCACTGCTCGTCTCATGACTTATCATAAAAAAACGGTAGATATATTGGTTTGGAAAAAGAACATAGATTATGTAAAATGTGTAACTTAAATGAAACTGAATCATTTTCTTTATGTCTGTCCAGCATACCTCGATTTGAGACATATGTATATTAAAACATATTACTACACGAATCATAATATTTATAAATTTGTATCATTACTAAACTGTTCTAGGAAAATTCATGTCGAAAATCTTTCAATGTTTCTGTACCATGCCTTTAAACGTAGAAAGTATGTACTCTCTACTGCCTAAAGTGTGTTGTTTATAACATGTACTATAGGCCTGGGGCCTCTTTCGGTGCAAATAAAGATTGAATATATATTGTCTTAAAAAAGATTAATGTCATTGCGATACACGAACCGGTGTATCCGGTATGATAAACATCGTGTGAATATGTTGATGATACACTAACATCCTGCTCGGTTATTGAAACAAGAGATTTATTGTTTTAACAAAGGGTGATATTCCGGTTACACTAGATATGTTGATCCTTGCATCTTAAAATTTGGAAGACCATCGTATTGTTTTCAAAATAGAATTATAAATTCCTATTCAATTTCGAAAATGTTTACTTTTGTACTCCTTACATGGATTAAGGAAACCAAGAAAAGGTCATAGTCATAATTTCGGTAAATAAAAATTTCGCCTTATATCGTCGATTGGTTTCCGCCGATTGGATTTTTTTATAACAACAATATTTAAGGACAAGATATTGCTGCATGATCTATGGTATTTTTTTGTTTAAAGCAATCGTGAATTAAGTATATCGTAATGACGAAGTTGTGCTTATTAGCTGACAAAGTTATAGACGTTATGCAAGAGAATCGTTTGGCTGATTTTTTAAAAACATTTTGATGAAAATCGAATAAACAAACCATAAAGATTCGTTTGAAAAGCTTTATTCTTAATCCACCAACATACCAATAGAACATCATAACATAAATTTTAACTTCTTTTTGTATTTATAAGAAAATGTTACAAAACTGATAACAATATTTAAACTTACAACGACCATAAGTATATTTAAATGCATTTGATTTAATAAGCATCTCATGCATTCAAGAGAGAGAAAAAAATAACGATAGAAACATGTTAAGCATATGCCTTTAAAATTGTAAGTGTTCTCACTTCAACAATGGCCTTTGTTAACAAAATATCATGTGGATATATTTTCATCATAAACTTGTTTTATTGCACAGTCATGTTCAGTGAACAAATCAAACAATAAAATAAACCAAAATAGCACCCTCTAGTAGTCGCCCGGGACAGTCTATACACTGTATTGCTCGTTTTGAATAAAATGTTCTCGATTTGTTTTAAGAAAACGTACAGTATATAACAAGCATTATTGACAGCTTGACAGAAATACCATTTCAATTACACATTGAGCCTAGTAGGCCTATATCAACGTCAGCTGGTTGCCCTGAAACATAATATAAAAAAACCCATCAAATATGCTTTTTCAGTACAGTAATTTGGGATAATTTAAGTATCAAGTTAAGGGTTTTGGTTTAACCATTATTAAAACAGTCAAAGTTAGTGAATATTGTGGAAAAAACGATTTAAAATAATCCGTAACAATAACCACATACATTTACCTTATTCAAATCTGACATTCCTTGAATCTCCTCCTTTCGTTTTATCAATTGGTTTCTCTTCAAGAGTTTTGAAAAGGACTCGATAACTGCCAAAGAAATAAAAGTCGGTAAAGGCAAACCATTCTATCAAGTCGAGCTGATGTTGAAACAGATTGCATATACAAGAAAATATGTGAAGAAAGAAGCCCTTTTGGGGCATAATTCATCACTAACAAATAATTATCACATTTCATAAATCACGAACTCTTACTGTATTCCATCTCTTTCAATCAAGCAGCTTCCATCAGGACGTCTCGTATATGTCTTTATCAGCTTCTCGTTGTCTCCGTGACTATACGGGATCCATGATCCATCCGGGTCCTGCCAGTACCAGCGGGTGGGAGTGTATTGAGGGGACGTAGTGTTGCTATGTACTTCTTTCTTCTTCTGTCTTCTTTCAGTAGAATCTAAGGTATAATGAATGAAGAACACTTTAAAAAATTCTCGCTCATTTCATTTAGCATTTTCTGTTGTTCTGAAACATATAACTGTAATATAAATTGTATTCAAGTGCCAATACTGTTTTATGTCAGTATAATACCATATGCGAGTTATTGGTTTACATATCATAAAAGCTCATACAAATGAGTCATTTCTGTTGTATTTATTTGAGGTTTAAGGAGTACCTTTCATTTAAAGTAATATAGATAAGATTAATATGTGGCTAATTCTCAACAAGATTTAAATCGATTATTTCCGCTGAGTAAACGCCTTTAAAGGGGCAGTAGCACGTTTTTAGGGGGAATATAGGGTGATGTAAGGAAAATGAAAATTAATGATTTCAATTGAAAGACAATGTATTTAAACTAAATGGAGCAGTAATAATTCCAATATATAACGTTAAGTTTAGCCATGCGATTCCTTTTCTTACAAAAAATGATTTAAAGGTGTTCAAAAAAAAATGGCCGCCAATGGATTTTATGTGAATCTTCATTTTGTGTCCTCTGACAATGGATGATTGGCTTGTGTAATGAGATTTTTGACACTGTCAAAATAATACATTTACCATTCACTTACAATTATCAGTGAGAAATTCAAATTAAAAAATTATAAAAAAACGTGCTACTGCCCCTTTAATGTCCTTCTAACGATTCCTACGAGTTAACTTTTGTTCATCTTAACATTCGCAGATGGCCTATCTTAGTGACTGTCTTTATATAACTATAAAACTCTTCACAAATCAAACACTTACCACGCGTGGCATATTTTGGTCTCGATCCAGCAGCACTGACAACCTCCTTTCTCCCTGTCTTGTAGTCTTTGACTTTGTCATAACAACTTCTGTGGATTTAATGTAACACATTCAAAAACTGTTCAAAAAGTGTTTTTAATCGTAAAAACAGATGTCTCCCCCTTCCTCGAATGCTCCCAACCTCTAAACAATACTATCATAAAGCACCATTAATGTTCTCTGTATAATTCAACTTAAATAAATATGTTGAGTAAGTAAACAACAAACCAGTGCTTGTATTACGAGGCGTTTATTACTAAATACAAAAAATGAAGACAGTTTAACATATATGGTGATGATTGGTCAAATAGTTCTGCTCCGGAAACAAACACTACCCTTTAAAAAAAACTCAGTCCAAATTGTTGCATGGAAATATAAAAAAAATAATTTTTTATAAATCTATAACCTTCAAAAGGCACATCTACATGGTTTGGAGAGACAGTATACCAAGTGTGGTGATGATCGGTCACATAGTGTTAGAGATCTGCTCCGGAAACGAACACTACCCTTGAAAAAGACTAAGTCCAAATTGTTGCCAAGGGAATAAAAAAAATTTTTTTTTAAAGAAATCTATAACCTCCAAAAGGCACATCTACATGATATGGAGAGACAGTATACCAAGTTTGGTGATGATCGGTCAAATAGTTTTAGAGATCTGCTCCGCAAACGAAATGGGAACGCCAAAGCGGACTCGAACTCAGCTAAAACCAATATGTCTCCCGACCCTTCGCGGGGAGACATAATCACTAGAAGACGGTCCCAAACTCTTCTAAATTCTAATGATTCTGAATGCAGAATTAAATTCGTTTATTCAGTATTTAATGCCTAAGGCGAAATGTCTCCCAAAATTCACAACTAGCACATAACAAGTTCATGCGTATCGCCATCGAAAACACGTGATCACGAGATAAATATTTTCTATATTCAACCTTTGACGATGTAGGTAACGTAAGATATATGAATAATCACGACAACCACAACATTAAGCAGACATTCACTTTGAAGAAAACCCATGTTACAATCGGGAGAGTTATTTTTAGATAGGAGTACTAGTGATAACAATTAAGCCTCTTCTTCATGTTACAATAGAAATTCTTTGCAAATGTCTCTTTAACAAATGTCATTATGTTATAGTTTGTAAACTACACAATAAATACAATTTTACAGTCATTTTAGTGCTTCTGTCATTAAGTAAGTAAAGGTTAAAATCGATATTGTTCTCGATAACAGAAGAGTAAATTACTAAAATTGGAACTGTCCTCGACACACAATATCTGCCTACGATAGATAAGCTATAAATGAAAAAAACAACATTTTTTTTTACCTTATAATCAAATCGTACCGGCCATTTTCTCCAAATCTGTATTCATGCATCTCCCCATTGTTCCATCGTACCTGAAGTAAATTGGATGTTTATTATAATTGATAAACTTCCTCAACCAATTAGTATTACACGGTCTTTAGATATTTATAAGAATTACATTGTTACTCACCTAGGTGTGGAACCTTTTTATAAGCATATGTATGATTTGAAAGTGCACGCATGCCGTGAAATAGTTCATGTTCTCGAAGAACAATTGTATATTGACGGTTAACTGCTTGGGATCATGTGAACCATTTTAATAGCTTTTACAGAACTGCCCAAACCTCGGACGGTTTGAAACCGATTTAAGTACTTTATATCCTGTTAGTTTGGTTTGTTAAAATTGCTGTCTTGAGATATCCATTATTCAAACAAAATTTCAGACTATTTGAATCGGAACAATCCGAATCTTAGTCAGCTTGCACTAAAAGTGGGACAACAATTCAGATTTACAGCTGTAGAGAAACGTATTTGTAGACACTGCCACATGGCATGCATGTAGCATGTATGTAGCAACGTTGTTTAAATTTTAATGAAAAACTTATTCCAAAAAACTCCGTGCTACATTGTTCAAAATGTCATTGATCCAGTTTTACCATCACTCGGAGGTAGTTGTAACGTATGACGGTTCCATATGAACCTGGTCCGCCATCTTGGTCGCCGTAACTCTCGTGCCAATCTGGCCCTGAAGTGAAAGAACGGTATTTGGAATGAAAGTGGCATACATGAGACAAACGCATGCGCAGGGTTCAATATGCAACGAGAAGAAAACCAGAATAAGTGGCAAAAGGCACCGCTTCAGCACAAGGTATAATAACAACAAAAAAACTCATAGTGAAATACCTTTTCGATAGAATAGCCAGAAAAGGGTTCATATGCACTAAGTTCAAATCATTTCGATGGAAACAAAAACAACAACAGATAAACAAAAGTATCCAAAGGCGCTACTCCAAAAGAAGACATATCAAGTTTCGTTACAAACAGTGAAGTTTTTTTAAGATATGACCCTAGAAAAGAAACCATAATAGGATTTGTGGAATGGAGGAAATACGGTTGTAGGAGAACCCAGAACTTTAACCGCAGTGCTTGCGGTGGACATAAAAACAAGAGTCTGAAGTTTTAAATATTACAATAACCTCTTTCGACTTGCATTCCAATGCGGAGGACCAGATCGGATTCATCCGGTAACATCGGATGGTCATCTACAGGACAGACGTCGTAGTACCCGAGACCATAGCGGTGTCTGTATAGCAGGACGTTGTTGTCCCACAGTACCCATAGGTTCACTTTGAAAAACAGTTGATAAAACATAAATTCGAATTTCATAAATAATTCTAATTTCATAAACATAAATTCGAACTTCATAAATATAAATTCGAACTTCATAAACATAAATTCGACAATTACCAAATGAAAACACTGCTGTAGATCCGTAAATGCAAACTCGAAAGGACGAGGACGGTCCTTACGAACAAACTATCCGTGCATTTCCTGGTAACTCGAGCACTATGGTTATACCTTACTAACGAATTTTAATATGTTTGAACAATGTCCAAATATGATTATGTACAAAAGGGTACATGTATGTTTTTTTATTAATGTTCTACAATAGGCGTTCTAAGCCTGAACAAATTGGGTATAACTCACTTTTTTTAAACAAAAAGCTAACCTATCTGTATGGTCGTTGGTAAACTTCTGTTTTCATAAGAAGTGATAAGTCAGAAGAACTCAGAAAAGTCGGCATGCCCAATGTGTAATGATAAGTTGCAGAACATAGAAAATGCTAGAAAGAACTTGTGTCGCAATCCTTTTTTTCAAATAAACTAAGTCTCATGAAGTTACCAACATATTGACGAAACGCTGAATCGTTTAAGATGCTTAAATGGATACATATATACTTCAAAATACGTCTTTCTTTCATGTGTATATAGTCCGCATTTTAAATTGACTTCACCTTTGTCCGGTTCATGGTTGATGACCGTTCCGGGACCGTTCCCATCCTCGTCCTTGCCGGGCCAGTCCGGTCCCCGAATCACTCTACTACCCAGGGGCGGCAGTGTGCTCTCCTCGTTAATGTTGTCGTAGCTAGATACAGAGTAGGCGGCCGGAACCTCAGGTTCATATCTCTCCTTCACAATATCCGCAATTTCTAACTGAATGCAGAAGAAACAGTCTAAGTAAACCTAGCCTCACTATTATCCGTTACACTGCTATACTGAGTCTAGAAAGGTCTGGTTGAGGGTCGCGTCAGCCGACCTTTCTGCGACCTATGACCCTCCAACGTTAAACGTGCGAAGGCACACTATTGTGGCTTGGTAAGATCACTTCTGATTGGTCAACTTGGTCACGTGGGCTGACGCGACTCTCAACCAAGCCTTTCTAGACTCAGTATAGCAGTGTAACGGATAATAGTGAGGCTAGGTTTACTTAGACTGCAGAAGAAACAAAAACACTTTAAATGTTAAGCTAATTGTTCCAAATATATAAGCAGCTACAGTACATATTTGCCATACATATTGAATGTGACATATTGAGTAAATTGTTGAAATGGTCGTACAAATACGAGAAGAAGTTTTGAATAAATTTGATGCTTGATATAGGTTCAAGGATCCATACCAAAAGGTTCCAATTGTCAAACAACGAAGTAACAATTGTAAGAAGTTGTAAGATTTGCCATTCTGGTTTCCGTGTAAACCATTCTTTTAACATCGATTGCACTCAATTGAAGCCTTACAATGACTGGTAGTTTTGTGAAAGGGTAGTGATTTGTGTATTTATTTTTATTATTTATTAGTTTTATATTTAAATCACCTTTTCTGTTTGTGTAAATCCTGCTGTGAAGGCTTGCACGATTTGAAGCAGGCTTGTCGCTGTTGATCTGTTGCTGCCGCACTGACTGTCAATGTACTTCAAAATCTGGGCAGCATGTCTCTGGTAGTAGAAAAACCTTCATATCACATTTGATAATGAAATAACATCTAAGTCATGTTGTGTGTTCTTCATAACATAACCATTGATCAATGATCAAGAAACGACAGAAGTTTACGTGCTTCATAAAAAGTAATTTATTTTCACAATTTTAAAATGTCATCACTGGCATTTCAGATAAAACCAGTGTGGAAGCTAGCCGGGCTCACATACCACCGCTTCAAGCTTAGGTAACGAGAAAAAAGTAAGCATGACTCACATACTCAATAGGTCAAAGGCCAATGAAAGAAAAAGCTTCTGAGACCAAAATTTACTTCACATAGGTGTTATAGTGTCTAAGAATGCGTGTCCCTATGGGAGCATCAGACTTGCTAATGGCTCGAAGTTATGTTATAGAAGCAAGGGCCGTAACTTGCCAATAAGGATATTCCAGAAATAGCTTCCGAACAAAATGAAAAGTATCATCAGATGTATCCAAACCAACTCGTCATTCACCTTGGTGTGATAGTGTCTAAGAAACTTGTCCCCCATTGGAGCACCAGGCCTGCTTATCAGTCTAGTCCAATTGAGTCATTATTCTATTCTGGGGTCCAATTGAGTCATTATTCTATTAAGGGGTCCAATTGAGTCCAATTGAGTCATAACTCTACTTAGGGGTTCAATTGAGTCATAACTCTATTCAGGGGTCCAATTGAGTCCAATTGAGCCATAACTCTATTTAGGGGTGACTATAATGACAATGGATATTCTTTAAAACTTAGTCACAAAGAGTCACATCATCTTTTTACATCCATACAATTTGGTTTTCAGACAATATATATATCTGTTAATAAAGTTTATCTATCTCATCTGAATAGATTTTCAAAGAAACTTAAATGCACATAAAATTCCAGTCCCGTCAGTATACATTTTTAGACCTACCTTCAATCGTTGGTTGTTGCACAGACTTGCTATATCGTTTACCAATCTGCCTTTGCACTTCTTAATGTAAATATTCAACATATTCTGAAAGTATAAATTGTGTAAATATGAAATAAATTGTATAAATATGACAGGTGTGTGTACAAGATCCAATGTGTCAATAACCAGCGAAATAACCAATTGTTCCAACTTAAGAAAACAGATCATAATTCTGCGCAATTACGTTGCAAAGATTAAAGATCTCAAAAGGCCTGGTAATTAACTGACAAGTTCACCTTTGACCTTCTGATCTAGATGACCCGAAGCAGATTCCCTCGACCAACCGAAATGCACGTCTAAAGCAGGCCTTACTTAGACATAAATGTTTTTCAGCTTCTCTTGATTTACTATCTCTTACAGCGTTTTGAATTTCCAAAGCGCAAGTATGTATACCAAGTTGCTCTTAAATTTACCCATCCACTCGCCTTCGGCCTCGTTCTTTAACTATTATAGTTCAGGGCAAAACTATACTTTATTGGAAAACACATGATGGTTAGGGCTACTCTATTTTTTAAATAAAGGATGGGCGGCGCCTTTGATATTTACGGGAACAATACTAGAAACCTCATTAACGGGTCCATTGGGAACAATGATCACATCACCGAAGATATTCTGTCGAATAAAAGGGAATTGAAGCTGGACAAAAGCTGTATATGTCGTAACCGTCTCCTGAAATGAAACAACATTGCTGATGAAACGTTACAAAGGGCATTGGTTAATAGAATTCGTGCATAAAAAGGAATGATATGGTACAGACAAGCAGTCGTAGCGATTTAAAATTTCGAAGCTGTAAACTGTGGACAAAATGCAATGATAAGAATGTGGATAATACCTTGAAGTAGGACATTAAGGCCGTTCTAAGGTCCCCCTACTCACGATCAACATGGAAACATAATTTCATGAATGCATTTATAAGCACGGTGCAGCAATAATTACCACATCAGTTTGGCAGCCCTCGGCTTTGCCTAGGACAAAACCATCTGTGATCACGATAAGTCGTGGAGGAACTCTCAAATATCCTCCCAGGTCACAAACTCCTCCTGAAGAAGATGATATCACATCACTCATGATAATGAAGTTTGAAAACAAAAAGCTTTCTCAAAATGTTATAATCCACAGACAGGTCAAAGACAGTGATATTTCAAGAACAATGAAACTAAGTTGTGAGCCTAAAATTGAAAAAGATATTCAAAACTGAAATAGCTTAATGCAGGACGTGTTACCTGTCAATGACATTAGGTCACACATAGCGTGGGAGGGAAGCTGTATAACATGAAACATTTGCTTATTTGTTAAATTTGAAGATGTTTTGTTTTTTGGCTTTTCAAAAAGTACTCTCATCCTCTGCAATCGAATTATTATTAGACAATCTATGAAAAATGTATTTTTGCTATAAATATGATTCGGCATCAGTTGTTAATAACGTTGAGACCGCGCGCAACCAAATCGGAACATTACTTGGTTTCACTGAGACTAACCGCCTTGCAAACAAAAACGACTAAAAAGCATCCTAAAGTCATAAAATTTCATTTATGATAATATCTTCATTTAAAAAAATTTGAAGTCAACAATTTCAGCCACCAAAGTATCTTCATTAAAACCATTTCACATTATTAGTTGCCCTTCATTTCAAGTATTTTGAAGGGCAAGATTGCATTTTTAAGATACCCCGTCATTAGACCTCTCAACTACTCTACTCCAGCCGACATTACCTCTTGTGGAAGCTGCTAGGGACATCAAGACGCCCCTTACATACGCCAACGACTTGTATCCTCCACATTCCAGGTTTTCTGGAGCATAGGATACAAATTCTAATCGATTTAGAATGCAGAAATCTTGAGAACGTACCATGATAGTTCTACAAGCATAGCTTAACCACCTGGAAGACATATGAAGATCATTCAGGGTCTTTGGTATACCTACAGAGATATGATGACAGGTGAGCAGAAAGTTCGATATACAGGTATTTGCATTATGAATTATTATAGCAACCGAATATAATTATCAAACGGTACACTTAGACTATAGAGTGAAGTGAATAAATGTTTACTATATGTCATTTTTATATATACATGTAACTCTGATGTTATGCACATATTACTATTTATATCATTAAAAAGGTTATTCGTTCTGTCGTTCATTACTCTTTAATTATTCATTGTATTAGGTAGAAGACTTGCATATGCAAAATAACAGCTTTGTGCAATGAATAATAACAAGACAAGAACATTAAGATTTTCCGCATTCAAGTGTTAAATATAGGTTTAGTTGCTAAATGTTCACACACATTTCACGATACAATTTAGTTCGACAGAGATATGCAGTTATCGAATTTAAAAAAACACAATTCTTAATACCGATGGTTTCCCTGATGCTGTCATAGTCGATGGAGAGATGGTGAAGAATCTGAGGTGAGGATCCGAGAGCTACAACTGCAATGTTCTCCTCCAGACCGTACTCATCAGCGATATCCTCGATACCTGCATGTAAACCAGTAGATTCTCTTCACAGCACCAACATATTGACATAATATTGTAAAGCATTTGAATAAATTATGGTAGCAATTCATCAGTTGTGCTTCAAATGGGTAGAAGAAGAGTTCCATCACAATTATTTGTTCTGAAGTATATGTATTTCTTTTCTACGCCCTTATTTCATCATTCCCCAAAACAAGGGAGGGACGGAGAACTTTTGCAATAAAGATATATAAATATATAACACTACATCTTTATAATATAGGACTGAGTTCTTCTAATCTTGTCAGTGATATGAATGTGGTAGAAAAAAAGTACTTTCATTCCGAATACAGTCATTTTTGTCTGTAACTGTATTTTGGAATATTTTCCCTTGTATACTATCCATGTATGTCATAGAAGTACTTGTACATTAAAAGTGACGCCATGCTATGGTTTGGGTATGTTATTTCTCTTAATTACTGTCAGCCTCACATGTCAAGCCATGTTCAACTGAAACGGGTTATTCTAACTGGCATGACATTAGGTGGATTAACCACTTCAAATAAATATCTATATTTCACAAATACATTATTTAGTTTTAGGTTCTAGGTTTTAGTCTTAAAGTTTACTGCAAACAGGTCTGAATAATACAAATGTTCAAACTTCAATTGTTTTTGTGTCTTCTCCACATTCTAATTATTCCCAAAACACCAATAATATATACCATTTATGAAGTCCAGTGCAATTTCTTTTAGCCTCGAGAGGCTTTCTCTTGACATTGTTCCAAAATTATCCAGACAGAGAATGGTATCAAAGGACTTCTCAGATCGAGGAATAGGTGTGGGTTCTGGAACAGAGGCTCAAGTAAAACATTTGGTAGGTATGCACTATCGAAAAGAACACTTGAGTATACCATGGACGCGATTTACTTTTCAAGCTACAAATGCTTACCCTAAAATCAATTTTTTTAAATTGGCTGATTAAAACCGGAAACAAAGTTTCAAAATATTAACTACTTCGAGGATCGAACATGGTATTGGAAGTTTACCCCCACAAGGTTCGACTGCAGTCCAGTAGGTCGCATGTTCTGACTTAAGCTCAGCTAACCAATCACAAGTCCTCCCCCCCCTCCCCCCACCCCCAGTGGATCGCATGTTCTGACTTAAGCTCAGCTAACCAATCAAAAGTTCTCCGGCAAAAGCCCGCTGTATCAGTTGCTAGGAGCAAATAACTCTTTAGAACCATGCGTTTAACATAATCAACGCTAGCGCCCTCTTAAGAGTGATGATGTGATTGGTCCGCTAACGACTGGGTTTTGCCTGCACTAAACTGGTAAAAATCACGCGACCTACGGGGGCTGTGTAGTGTAGGGGATCTCGCACATCCATAGAGTTACCTATAGAGCATCTATGACGATTTTAATCACACTGTTTCAACACAAAACGTGCAGAGATTAATCGACGAATGTAAGGACGTGATGTAAAGAATGGATCTGGTGTTACAGTCGTTTAATGTTCGTTGATACGGTAACAACAACTACTACTGTGAAACCTACCATTTTCTATCGCCATATCTACCATCCTCCATATCCTGTGATGAACATTCGAGAGAGTCACCTCTCTGAAATAATTCAGCACACATATTGCTGCATGTTCTACTTCCAGCTTGGGGTGTGTCTCTTTTGTTACGTCCATACCCATCCTGAGGGGGGAATAAACACCTTAGTTATGAAGTAACGTTATAAAATGCCTATCAATTCTTAATAAAAAATGAACTTAAACTCTTATTCAGCTTTGCTAATATATATTGCTAATTCACCATTTCCATTATTTGTATGAATTTGAATATTCATCAGAAAAACAAACACTTTCACCTTTGACAACATACGGACAAAATAACTGTTCAAAAACCGCCAAGGTTACATTGCCCCTGTTAAGTAAATCGTCATTGCCAATGGACCAGATTCCTAAAGTACAATGAACTTCTTTGACTTTGACATCGTCTTGATTCCGAGCTACATAAATGCGTAGAAGAGTTTATGTTAAATCAAAAGTGTCATACAAACCTCAGCAGTACATGTTCCAGCTTGAAAGGGCTTGTTAACAAACCACTGTTACTTCTGAAGCTGTAGGGATCTGGAGTTCTGGTTGTTGAACATGAATCTTCACCTCGAGCTCTTCGTTGTATCAAGTCTTCTATTGCCTTCTGGAGTTCGTCTATTACATCTTCCTTCCCTTCATCATTGTCGTCACTGTCATCGTCACCAATGTCATCTTCGTCGTCGCCACTGGCCGCGTCATTGTCATCAATGTCGTCTTGGCCATCATCACTCTCATCGTCGTCGTCATCAAAGTCGTCTTCATCATCATTATTGTCATAGCAGTTATTGCAATTCTCATTTTCGAAAGTTTTAAATTCATCTTCTTGGTCATCTTGATTGACTAGTGGATTTGGTTGTGTATATTTCCCATGGTCATCCCTGTTGTCAATGTGTCCATTCAAGCTAATGGAATCTTCGTTTCGTGTTCTCATTGGTTTGGTCAATACTACATCATGTGCATTTTTGTCAGTTGCATTTCTTGCACCGAGTGTTGACGTATCTGCACTCGTAAGTTTCTCTTGTGAATTCGGGGGTGACTTTTTTTTCAACGTGGATTGTTTGTCAGATGACTCAGATCTTTTCAAAAGTGACCAGTCTTCATTCGGTTGAGACATGACATGAAGGGACGATGACTTTATCCCCTGTGACGATGACTGTTCCTCATGCAACATGGGTTCTTTCTCATGGGACGATGTCTCTTTCCCGTCGGACGATATTTCTTCTCCATTTGGAAAGTGGTGGTCAATAGAAGGGCTTTCATTGTCCCAAGATGTTCTACTCTCGACATCGAAGGATGTAGACTGTTTCCCCTTCGATTGTGATGGTGACTGTTTCTCGAGGGAAGGTAACCGTTTTCCATTTGACGATGACTGTTTCCCATGTGACGATGACTGCTTTTCGAGGGACGATGACAATTTCCCCTGTGTTGATGACCATGTCCCATGTGACGATGTCTGCTTTTTGGAGAACGATGTCTGTTTTTCGAGGGAGGGTGACCGTTGCTCATGTGACGATGTCTGTTCTCCTGTTGACAGGTTGTGGTTCAGAGAAGATGCCTCCCTGTCCGCACCTGTTCTTACCTGTCTCTCGTCTACCTGTCTCTGCATGTGCTGACTTATCTTGTCAATTTCATTTCTAACGGTTTCAAGTCTTTCATTTTGGCTTTGAAGACGAGAGTCGAAGTTTTCTCTTTGTTTTGAAAGTTTCTTAGAAATGCATTCCAAACGTTGATCTATTTCTGCTACTTCGTTGGCTTCAAAACCAAGTTCAGAAAGAGTTCGATTCCTGCAAATTAAGATGGTTCATAACCAGCTTCAAAAAATCATTTTTGTCATTGTGATGAAAAACGGGGAACCTGTTGTGAATTTCTATGGTTAAAAAGGCGATGTATAGTGTGTAATTTGGGATCTGTATCATCATAGCAAAATCATGGTAAATCATGTATCTACATTGGGACATACATATCATTTGATGTATAGCAACTTACAACAAGTTTCTTATCATACTATGCTGAATAAAGAATAAATCAATTTTTAGAAACTTAGTAGGAAGGAAATAGTGTTAAAATTTAACGACATCAAACAGTATACTAACTACATAATACTTTTTCGTGAATAAATATTAAATTGGGTTTATTTGTATGTACTGATTTTCAGCAAATACTGTGCGAAATCCTACAGACGTTTATGTAATTAATATTTGCTTCAAACGGGATACTGTCGCCATTTACACGTTCATGTTCAACAGACAAGAAGAATTATTGAATTCTTGTAATGAAAACAAGTGAATAAGTTAACATCTTACCAAGATTTAAACTAATCATTATTAACATGTCTTCCTACATGTTTTTGGTACAATGCTCCATCTACGTTTTTACTTCCAAAAGTGACCATTTCACTAAATGATATACCTTATCTTACTAATCTAACTACATTTTATCCATGTCTACTACAATACACTTACCGTTAATGTGTACCTATATCCATCCATATGTCTTAACTTTAAACTAAGTAATCTTCTTCTAGATTTTGTATCTGCAATTTTACCATTTTCTAAACTTCTTTTGTAAATTTGGACAGATCTGACTAATCATGTCTTCTTACATTTAATCTACACCAACGTTCATCTTCATTTCCAACATATCTTTGGAACTAAACCTAGTTCAACACTTCCTCTTACCTGTAATGTTCACCGGTATCCATCAACCGTTTGAACTTCGTATCTCCCTCTCCTCCATGGAATGACACCTTCAGTTCTAGTCGACCAGCATTATCTTGATAAGGTATCAATTTTCTTATCAACTCTATCAATGCCTGTCTATTTTCTGTCAAATATCTGAAGTCGTCAGCAGTTCTGTGACACAGGACCAGTGTGAGAGGATCTTTGTGAACGCTCAGAAGTCTTGCGTGGAAGGTTTTTGAGAGTTTTGACACAAACTGTGATATCACTTTTGGATTCCGCTTCAGAGCGTTCAGGTAATCTGCCTGGGTACTGGATGAGTGATCCAGGAGGTAGATGGAAGACAGAGGTTTGCCCTTCATGTCTTCTCTTTTCCAGTTGACCTCCACCAGGGGCTTGGCATCTGCGGACCATCGCATATGAATACAATTGAAATAATCATTGCATTAGAAACTTCCCGTATACAGTGCATATACAGCACAGTACATATTATACTTCATATTACAATGACAAGAAGATAACAGTTGACACATCCCATCATGATGTAAAAGTAACCGGGCAAATATCATGTAATTTGGATTGTCTTTGAGGCATCCCAGCATTGCGAAAACCAAAGGGATAATGTTTAAATGTCATTACATAAGTTAAGATTTAGTTTGCGTTAACATATTCGTATGGCATACCTAACAGAAAACAGTAACAAATTTGGCAGGATATTAAAAACCCAAGGGTAAAAATTTCGAAAACACTACTTTGCACAATGGCAATGTAAAGTTTATATGGAATATTTTAATCATATTTAATAAAATCTGAATTTAACAACTTTGACCCCATCTGTCTACCCATGCCAGATATCGAAATTCAGCACCAGTGACAAGAAGATCCCAAAATATGGGTTTGGAATGGGTTTTTTTAAACATGGGCAATTGATGATCCTTTGCAAGTGCTCATTGAGTTATCTTATGGACGGTAAAACGAAACTCCTATTACATGATATTTGCACTTAGTTACACAAGCACGTGAACATACTTAAGGTACGCAGCTGTATTGTAAACTACAGCACTTAGACCCCGCGACCTAAAAGATATAATGCAGTCAATAAACTGAATATTGAACAAAATGACATAAAATGATACCTGGATCAGGGTGTGTTATCGAATTTTGGAAGAAACCAATGTCGTTACTTCATTGTACCACAACTTGTTCTTAAGGTATGCTAAGAATAAAGATGGAAGTCTTTCACTGACCTTGTCGAGTGCACATTGCTACCGGGTGAGTTTTCATCCTGCCATCTTGACCTGTAATGAAGCATAACATTTAATGGAAGATGTTCCAGATATCTCAGTCTGACCCAGATAAAAATTGTCAAGCAAGTCTCTCCAAGTGACCACTTGTGCTCGGGACAGTAGACATCGGGACAGTAGACATCTCGTCAACCTTTCAGTGCTTCATTGTCACAACATGTTCTATTTTTGTATACTTTATATACATTATCAAATTGCTTGTGCTTCAATGTTGTTAATTTTCGGATGATCAGTTGAATACTGCATCAGTTTGTCAAGTAGTACAAAAACAAACTTCACATTAAAGGGACAGCAGCACGTTTTTAATTTTCTTTTTACATTTCAATTTTTAACTGATTATTGTTCGTTAATGCCAAATGTATCATTTTCATAGTGTCAAAAATCTGATCACATAAACCAATCATCCATAGTCAGAGAACAAATCATAAATATTTACATAAAGTCCATTGGCGGCCATTTTTGTGATAACACCTTTAATTCATTTTGTATAAGGGAAAGGAATCGAATGACAAAAATTTACATTATTTATTTGATTTACTATTATTCATTTAGTTAAAATACATTGATCTGAGAATTGATCTTTGAAAGAAAGAAAAAATCTTATTAAAGGAAGAAATGCTTTACCCAGTAATCAATAGAATCATTTCTTTCTAGGACAATGATTCGAAAATATGAAATGTACATCAAAATGAAATGAACCATCTGGGAAATCTCAAGTCAATTCATTATATCTATATATTTACTGGCAATTTTAAGTAAGTTAAAAGAAAATGTTGATTCAATTATATTAAAATAATCTCTAAAACATTATATGTAACGTTATGTTTAATGACGCTTTCTCAAATTACATCCTGATTTGCTTCTGAGTTTTTAATCATGGATAAATAAATTCTTGCACGGATAGATGTGATCACGATGAAACTAAATACATGACATCAGAAGGTCTTCGCCTCCTTTAAACACCTGGATAAGGCCTTGGTTATCAAACATGAATGTTTAATGTTCCCAATTCTGTTACTTTGTTTCATTTCTAGTGTATACATCTGAGAGTAGTGGTGTATATATGTATGTATGATATATCTGCCATGCAAAAAGATAAAGAAGGTGAAGGTAGATATGAAAAACTGCAGACGAACTTGTTTTAGGTATTATTTCCATTTAGAATGATACACTACAGCATATGCATGTGCCGTCTAAAGTATTTTATTTTCTTATTATTTAATTACAATTATATTTTTCTCATAACACCCATTCTTTCCCCCACAGAGGCAGCCAGAGGCTGTATCAACATTTCATGACTTGATCTGCCTCTGTGGGAAAAGAATGGGTGTTATGACAAAAAATATAATTGTAATTAAATAATAAGAAAAGAAAATACTTCAGACGGCACATGCACATGCATATGCTATAACTTTGCCTTCAATCAGACATGTCCCATACTTTCCCACAAACTCGGCATGATAGAACAGAGGCTTATCAACATTTAATGACTTCATTTCTGCCTCTTTTGGGAGAGCATGCATAACACCATATAACACATGGAATTTTTGTTAAAGAATAATTTATAGATCTACCAAACAGCGATGTCACAACGAAAGTATCCCGACAGATTACAAGCATTAACCTACATAGTTTGCTTGGTGGCAAGATAAGCTGTTCGTACAAAAAAAAACAAAAAAAAGATTAATCCTGTTGTATATAGACCTATTGTATGCTCTGCATCATTTACACCTTATAATCAAGTGCTCGAATATCTACATGAATGTACATAGACTTATTTTTCGGGATTTATTCCATCGCTGAGATATTTAGTTATGGAGGAAGAGGCCTCTTTTGTCTTGTTCATCTGCTCATCAGCATGCTTGTCGATCTTCCATACAGAACAGAGTTAGAGCAACTACGATAGGCAGTTTGACATGATAGTAAGGTACATGTACATACATACATCGCATATCTTATAGAAAACATAACGATCAATACATACCTTCAAGCAGCAGCTTTCTGACGAATTCAACTAAAACATATAACTTTCGCTTCCTCCGGACTTCCCAATTCTATTTCTAGATCCCATTGAACGTTATCATTTCAGCTGCAGCTTTCCTCGAGAGCGTGTATGTGTGTTTGGCCCAGTGCCTTGAACCCAGCCATTACTCAACCATCTGGCGTACCACTCGAGTACTGGGAAGTCGCTTCTCGAGGAGAATGCATGCTTGTCATGATACACTATGGAAATATTTCCTGTTCATTTAGTTTCGAATCATATGTCTATGTAAATTTTTAAGATTTCAATTTTAAAGTGAGTAATTTGTGTAATATCGTAGTTTATATATATGTTTCTACTATTCTTATTCTCTCTATTTGGTTATTTTGCCTTAGAAATTTCATGTTTTGAAAAGTTATCACACTTTTTTTAGGAAATGGCTTAGTTTTTTGTTATTGGGTTTATGTCTTTTTTCACTTATTGTCGTTTAATATGTACCTTTAACAGTTTCCAATTTCCATCATGTCACTCGCTTTTTGCAGAAATTCCAGTGGTAAATTTCTCTCTTGTTTTGTACTGCTATAAAAAAACACAGAAACATCGTCACAATAAAAGTTTGTCAACTTATTTACCCAATGAGAGATACTATTTGATAGTCCATGCATACGACGTTTACGACACTAGTGACTGAAAGTGTTGGCAGAGCGTTAACCTTGCTTGTCTACACTTGCGCTGTGTGTGTCGCACGTGCGATTAAATTCCTAATCGAACGATCATAGTGTCACTCTCGTGTGCATTCTAAAGTCACTCGATGTTCTTCCTGCTAAATCGACCCGTTGAGAGTAACGGAAGTATTTCAATGGACGCGGTGTTTTTAACAATGCCCGGTACATGCTTCCTTATATAGGCTTTTTTTGGACACGTTCGCAATAAGCCAATGGTTCATGCACACGAAGCAGACCTTCTGACTTTTAAGGGAAATAAAAAGGTCTGCTTCATGTGAAATTGACCCGTCGTGTGAAGCCGATGGAAATTGGGTTAATTATGTCAGATAATCCGGATAATCTGGTCTCATTTGTGTACATAAAAGTTACAGGAACATTCATAAAAGGTATAATTTGGGTAAGAGTATACAACCAATCGCCCAGCGATATATGAGACAATAACAAGTTTATAAGTAGTGAAATACGAACGTATGTACACCTTTCTCACATCAAGTATAAAAGACATCTCCGTTTATATAAGATTCCATTGCATGTTCTGACGGATTCAATCTGCATTTGATTTATATTCATTTATGCACATTCATTTCAATATGCAGCAATTCAATGGACATATTTTAACATAACATTTTCTTGCTGAAGGTGATGGCCACATGGTTTCATAGTGGTATCACCCTCTATCCATTTGATGGAGCACAGTGGTGTAATGGTTAGCATGCTGGCCTCTCCCGGGTTCGAATCCCAGTGAGAACACCAAAAATTGGTGACTTGGATCTCATCCTGTGTTGTGTCCCTGGGCATGGCACTTCATCCACATTGCACTCAGTCCACCCAGCTGTTGAAATGGTTACCTGAAGACTGGATGTTCTGACCTTCGTGTTCGTAATTAACGCTTAGTAGCAGCTGTGAACGTACACGCCTTCGGGATAATAATGTAGTGCTTTGGGCATGTCTTAGGACGTGGAAAAGGCGCAATATAAGTATTCACATTATAATCATTGTCTGTGACAAAGTCTGCTGCTGGACAGGTAACCTATATCCGTCACGTATAGTTTGTTAGCAAACTTAGGGTTTTCAACCTCAAAATACGTGCTTTCATGCAATGCATTGTTACTGATCAGTCACGTGACTATTAGAGTGAGAGTCGTGTTATCATTGTCCTGGTCACTACATATAAATCAATTATCACCATAATTCTGATAATCCTGTATTACTATTGGCATATGTGCATTGCTAAGGTTTAACCATTTACTACTACACAACAAGATGTCTTTGAAACAATCATATATTTGTCTTTTTAAACTTTTTTTTTTAAATATTTTTATTCCATTTCAAATATGAGAATTACAGAGTTGCATTTTGCATTTTTTCAAAAACTTGATCACTGCAGTTAGGTTGTTTGGGATCCTCACCAAAGGACAACTTTCGACTTCTAACATCTAAATAAAGGAACAAATCTTGATTATAATCATTCCTATTTAAACCTAAACAAAGCTCAAAACAAACTGCAAATCTTGAAGGCATGCGCACTGCATTCATGAAGGTGAATAAGGAATTTAGGAACGCATCGTAGTGTACGGAACGTTAGTGATTGCACCAAACCTGGTGTACGGATTGTAGTGATTGACATTTCTGCAATAAATCCACAGTATTGTAAGTTGAGTGTGCCGAAATGTTATATTTTCGTTTGAAATACTTCACTTATATAATGTGATCTCATTCGGAACATCCTTTCTCATTTCAGACTTTAACACATACTAGCTTTGAAATATATTGTTCATCCCTCAAAATTCATGAATTTGAAAGAAGAACCTGTATAGCAAACTTCGCAATTTCAGTTATCAAAGTATCAACTTTTGAATACACAACAGCGAAAAATGTTAACTGCTGAAGTGTATATCATGTCGTAAATACAAACGTCCAAAAGCAGAATGTCATGGTGCAGTAATTGATTTTACGTAACAATGATAAAAAATGTGAAGCGATAAACTTAAAATCTTTTTTAAAAATTTCTTAAAACTCAATATGTTCATCAAATACGTCGTATTTATTAAACCTAAATTAAGCGCCATTATGTATATTTTGCTTATGTAATCGCAGAGTTACAGTCCACTATATCTGTCCTATTGGTGACCTTTCTTGCATATTGGCGTCCTAGTTTTGAATATTGGCGTCCTAGTTTTGCATATTGGCGTTCTGGTTTTCAATATTGGCGTTCTAGTTTTGCATTTTGGCGGCATGTGTAAACGTGCCCAACACTTGCACGTGCGATGTTGTGATACAAAAGATGATACAAAAGATGACAACAAAAACAACGTAAATGGATTTTATTGTATTTTCGAATAAAATGATAATGTGTTGGTCCCAAATGGGAAAACTCTTGGTGTAAACTTTGGAACATGTTGAGAATTAGTTGAACAGCTCTGAGACGGTGAGGTGCTGGTGAAGTCTGTCCTCTTTGACAATCCATGTAAAAACTGAGCATAGGGGAATCTCTCAAATCTGAAATTAAATAAAAACGTTTTAAAATCTTGTTGCACCTACCAAACAGCAATACTCAGTTGGACGATAAAGTTGTCACTTATGGTTTCTATATGTAAGCAAAACTCTTGAATAAACTTTGACAATATTTTTGCGTAGAAACATTTATCGTAAGATTGCTTTGGAGCTGGAGTTTGTTCTGAGACTATATTGTTACAATTTCCTGAACTGTTGTTGCCGTGTCGGACATTGGTACATGTATGTTGTTTGAAACATTTATGTAAACGTTATTTTTTTCTTATCTTATTTCACTAATTGGTGACTGTTACTGCAAACTATTCTAATGCTAATCGGTATAGTATAGAAAACCGTAGAGGGTGGTTCAAAATGACTTTCATTAAAAACGTTTATTAACGGGTATATATTCAATGTAAGAAACATTCATGTTTTGACAATGTTGCTAACAATCATTTAATAACATCCGATGGATATTTACTTAGGCATCGCATTGGTTCATGGCTGAATTAAATTTTGTTACAAGCTGGAATTAAATTTAATTCAGTGTGTTTCAAACCAGTTTTTAAATATAATATGGGCGATGAACTCGGGCAGTAGCATGTTCGTAGGAAAATGAAGAGAATTAGTGGAAAAAGAAAAGAATGAAAATGAATATTACACAACATATACTTGCAATGTACGAGTATTTGTTTTCACAAACAGCAGTTATGAAACGAACTAAACCTTTAGCTAAGTTATTTGAATCTTTTCCCTACCAAAATGATGTTCATAAATGCACTGAAATTGCCGCATGCAGTTTTCGCGCAAAATGTCGAGTTTGGTAGACCTTTTGAAGATTATAAATACTGTATAAACTTAATTATATAAAAGGGGAATAGATTAGATAATTCATTGAAAACGTGCTTCAACGTCTAAAACGAGCAATACAGTAAATGTTATATAGAATGTTCACACGATATTCAAGCGAGAAATATCATAAAGCTTACCTGAGTGATTACATTTGTTGTTTCATACGCCATACGCGGTGCCCAATGAGTGACAGGAAATGCAAGCAAAATGCGAGTATTTATACCTGTCCAATACTCCTTGAGCTCATGAACCTCGTGCACTTGTTACAATGCACGCGCTTCATCATACAGCCATCAATTGTAGGACGCCAATATTGGTAGATGCGGTAATCACAAAACTAGCACGCCAGTATGTACGAATTTAGGTTTAAGTGGAATAAACTCCTCAAACTCGCCAATATTTGCGGCTCAGGTATCATCGTCGGCCTAACGGCCTCCGACGATACCTGACCCGCAAATATTGGCGAGTTTTCGGAGTTTATTCCTTACATAAAATGCGCAATTATCGTTGATATAGTTCGTTTTTGCTAATTTTGTTGAAGTTGTGTGATTCGGAAATATATATATTGTTATTGAAAAAGCAGATATACACAGACATTGATTTTTTTGTAGAGTGTTCCTTTCCATGTCCGTTTCTACATCACATGAAAGTTATTCTATCCAATGGCACCATCTCATTTCGTAACCTGATAACCGTTTCGTGTAGGATTTTGATGGAGAATTCGATTATCATGTAATTGTTAGATGAGCCATTACAGGCTATCAGATGGTGAATTTTAGACAAAAGATGATGTCATGTATAGAAGGGGATGTGTACCAAATATCAAATCATGTAGGGGAGAGCGGGGTCAATTGTAACACGGGGCAATTGTAACAGGGGCGATTACTCCAAAAGTTTGCGTTCAAGCAAAGTCCAATTTTTACACTTGAAGTATTTTGTTCACTAACAATAAGAAATCGTTTGGACGTGTTTTGAGTTACAAAATACTAACTTGATATATCTATATGTGACCTTGACCTATACTGCCAAATCACAATGCAGAAATGTATTTGAACCTTTAAGCGGTTTAATTTACTCGTTAAATGTCATGAAATAGAACTACCCCCATTGGGGGCAATTGTAACACCGTATTTCAACCGTTTGTAAAAATAAGAATCCTGAAACTAAAAAAAGTGAATTCTAGACGGTTCAATCTTTTCTGTATAGAACTTTCGGTTAATGAATATCCACAGAATGATTATTACCAAACAAGAGTAAAATTCGGAAATGGAAAATCTATGAAGTTTACCAAAATAAAATAAAAAACAATAATTTGATAAATAAAATTGCTGAAATTGAGAATTAGGACAAACAATTAAACTAGTTATTATTGTTACCCCAGTTGATGAAGATGATATATTTCAACAGTCTAAGACGAAATTCACCTTTGAATTTTTTATTTTTTTTAATTTACCCTACGTGTTACAATTGTCCCACTCTATTGTAACACTTTGGGTACCCTTATTCAAAAGATCATAACTTAATAACTGCAATTAAATAACCCCAAATGACACTCGGATTAAAAGACGAGATGTCAATTTACATTGTAGAATCGCTTTATCCATCACCCGAGATACAACGAGCAATTTAGGACAACTAAAGTGAAAAATGTTACAATTGACCCCGCTCTCCCCTACACTCGTAACTCCCAAGATCTAACATGTCGTTCTCAACCATGACAAAAGACAAGTCAAAGCATGCAAAACTAACATTTCAATCCTGCAAATCTCAACTTTCAAATGGAAAATGAAGAGTTGTAAAATCAGCTTTGTGAAACATATTTTCGCATTTCGAGTTGTACACGTGTTGCATGCTTGCGATTGCATTGTCCGAACTACATCTGTATGCGATTTCGCATTGACCATATTTGGAATATTACGGAAATTAGCGGAAAGGAACGAGAGTATCATTGAGTACACTTGATTGAGCTTAGCCGACGTACATGCCATATCTCGTGAAAAGCTAACTTTGCTAACCGAAGGAATCAAATAAACCGTTGACAGCAAAACTGGCCAGTGAAGGTTTTAAGCAATTTTCAATTACAAGTATTGCAACCCTTATCATTGTTGTTATTTATATCAAAATTTGAAAACAAATTGAAACTTATTTAGTCAACCATTACGACAGAAAATACGTTTAGTTGGAATTGGTTGTTATAGTGGAAGACACTATGAACATTCTTATCAATGAAAATCTAAGTGACTATTCAACTTTGTATATGAAGATATAATGGGTTTAGTTTTTAGATGATTAAAAAAATATATAATACACATTAACTGTAGTACAATTAAAGAAGCAATCTATGCAATACTCTTAAAGGCTTACCGGTTTTGATATCTGACATGATATTTTATTTCTTTTTGCAAAATATTTACTAAATAATTGTAAATATATCCAAATATGCATACAATTTTATTTTCTCAATTGCGATAAAACGTACCAATCAAAATAAATTTCGAATTTATTTTATTAACATTTATTCAATTTTCAGTTACATTCTTGAAATTTATTTTACTTGGTATTTTAAGATTTACGAAGGATGTGGATGTTGCAGTGTCAGTGTCGGTTGCCCTTCCCACTTTCAAAGATGTGAAATTAAAATTTCAAGTTTTAGGCAGATGCCAGTCATCATGAGAAATAATGACTGTGATCAAAAGCACTTCCATCCCATTTCATTTCTAAAACAAACAAGATATATGAATGTACCAGAATAAAGGTAAACAAATATTTCTCCTACAACATTTCAAAAAGTATTTTTACTTTAATGAAAAACATCCACGAATGATTTAAAATATTCTAATGAACATGATTGATAAAATACAGTGCATTTCACGATAGTTTAATTTAAATTCCTTTCTAAGTTTATTGAAAAACATTATAAATGAGATGGGGATTTAAAAAATTATTTAGTGGTTTTATTTGATTCTACTTGCCGGTCGATTGTCCTCTTTAACGAATCAAGCATATAGCCAAAACTTTATCTCGGAGAATATCCAAATATGGGGGAAAAAATCAAGTAGAGATGTAGTTTGAAATATTGCAATCGTAACCGTGCAAGTCGTGTAAAACTCGAAAAGTTAAAGTCTGTTTTAAATTTTTCACTTGTAAAACTTATCTTGGAAAACTTAAAGTGTGTATATCAATAAGATCTATAGTTTAAACATACAATATTACCTTCCAACGTTTACGTTTCTAGAATTGCTTTTCAAATTTGTGAAGTTGAGAACAACAAGTTGAGATTTACAGGATTGAAATGTTAATTTTGCATACATGCAATTGGACTTGTCTTTTCGAGAATTGCATGGTTGAGAAAGACATGTTACATCTTGCGTGTTACACATCTCCTTCCATGATATGGGGAATGAATATGTGATATATTTTGAATTTAGATCATGAATCGTGTATTTTCGTTCTTATCAGTATATATAGGACTGTGATGAAAATCGCACAGTGGATCTTTAATTCGGTCAATGAATCTATGGCATGGCACCTTCTAAGTTAGGCATAAAAATTGGTTACATTATGAAAAAACATCTTTGCACAAACACTTTTACTTGACCAAAGAAAACACTAAAATCAACATACAGGCGGTATGGATTTACATGACAATGACTGCCCTTATATAACTCTAAACGGGAGCTAAACCAGTCACGTGATCACAAAGGTCGAATGAACTTGTAAAAAAATCAAAAATATAAATGAAACATTACAATAGGAACAAATATGACTACTGTTTTACTTTTTTAATACTTTGCCTATTTAATTATCCTATAAAATGTTTAAACGATTCAGATTTCAAGTAATGGCTATTTATAGATACGGTACACTTGTTGCGCATATCGCGTGTGTCTAAAAATAGAACTGGGTTTTACGTATCGGCGTTGATTCAACCTTTTTGAGGTACGTTTATGAGAAGAGAGTGATGTATATCTTTATATGAATAATAACAGTTTAAAATCAGATGATATTTTCATATCTCATAACTTAGAATGCTTTCCAGGATTAATATTCATTTTGCCAACGAGGAATTGGATATGATAAAACGAAAATGAAAATACGCTGTCACAATTGCAGTGTTTACGATAGAGATTTTTATTTGACAGCAATGTCTCAAACAAGTCTGTAAGATGAGTGAAGATGGATTACCCTCGACTACAAACAGATAGAAGGGATATTTGATGAGGAGCAGTGTGTGAATACCATCTTCAATCGTAGATCGGTAAGCATACATGTGTACACAGCCTTTCAGCTATATGTATTACATTCAAATCAATCTTTATATCATTAGAAAGGCTTCCAACACAAATATAGACGATAGAGTTTGATATCGTCAATCAAATATTTTCCGTATACATTCAAGGAATTTTGAACATAATTTAAAAGGTTTATTTATATGTGATACAGGATTTATAGGATTATATCTTACATTAATGTACAGAGGTACATGTATATATTTTTTAATTATTTTAGACGTAAATCATTATCCACTGGACATTAATAAAGAAGGTGAAATTCACCCTTTGGAATATAGGTCGCTCACTATTTTTTAAATTATGCTTCATGATTCTTTAGATTTAAAAATACTTTTCAAAACCATGAAAAAAATGTCTACAACATTCTGCTAAAACAGCGACAAAATAATAACAATAAAAGTTTATTTGTATAGCGTAATCTGGAAAGAGAGAGACAGACAGAGACAGACAGGCGTTTTTAGAGAGCTCTTGAAGGATGTTTAAAAGCTTGTTGTTTTAAAGTTCTATTGGTAGACTGTTCCATAAGATAGGGTTATTTTCGAGAATGCCTGATCACAATCTAGTTAAAACTATAGGTGTAATGTATACGTCCCATAAGTCCTCAGTAACGTGAAGACTTATGGGAAGTATACATTACAGCTAGTTGTAACTAGATTGGCCCGATCAGCAAATTTAATTGACATTAACACAGCTAAAATTTAAACCAAACACAAACTTGCAAAAGTCTCTTGAAGTTAAACTGTTTGCTTGGCATTCTAGAAGTTGTGGAGTACTAAAGTACATGGATATCCAACAAAAGCGACGTTTCGGTATACATACCGTTTTCAAGCATATGAAATGATGGATATATAGTATTATACATGTATGTAGACTAATAATGTAATGAGATAACAATAGCAGTAGACAGTTTGGATTTACATGTACAACGAACGCCTAAGCAGAGGGGATGATTAAATATATTATATATATACATGTAAATAGGCCTTACTTGTCTATTTCAAGGAAATCCCGTACAAGATATCTGATATACTGTGTTTATACTGTGTATAATTCGATACGTGAATCAATCCTACTATGCGTACTATCATGTTTCTACATAACACTACTAACATAATATATATATATTATCTTATACAAATTATTTCACAGGTCACGTTAAAAAGTGATAATAAGAGCTGGTCATTCAGTCTAGAAAATACCTTCAGTTACCTTTTTCGATATCACAGTCAATATTAAGTATGTAAGGAACTGCATGTAACCCTATATGATATAATCTATATGATTGTTATCCCACTCCTCACGTTTAGCGCGAAGCGAGGGATATAGTATTGGGCAGCGTCCGTACGTCAGTACGTACGTACGTCATCGAATAACTAAAAAACTATTGATTATATTCGTTTTATGAGAAAAAGGTCCCTTGACCTTCATTTCAATGTCAAAATGATTGGGAAGACGCCGGGCTCAGTCGATTTGGGTGATCTTCACATTATTTTCAAGGCCACGGTAAGGCTTTGAAAATTTCGGCATTGTAACCGGCTTATTAACCTTGTCAGTGGGGAAATATCAAGAACAATTAACTAGATGCTAGATTCATAACTTAGCATTTTATTTGGAACACGCCGGCCAAGTCGATTTTGGTGACCTTCAAATTATTCAAAAGGTCACAGAGAGGCTTTGAAAATTTCAGCATTGAAAACGGCTTATTAATCTTGTCAGGAGGATATATCAAGCACCATTCACTAGATTCTCGTCATTATTTACATAAAGCCTCTTGTTATGAAGGTGCCAGGTTCAGTCAAGTTTGGTGACCTTTACATTATTTTCAAGGTCACAGCAGAACTTTTGAACTATTACGGTATTATTACCTACATGTTAAGCTTGTTGGTGTGATATCTCAAGAGTGATTCACTGGATACTTTTTATAACTTTATTGTAGGGTCGATTTGATTTTGGTGACTTTCAAATTATTCAAGGTCACAGCGAAAC
The DNA here is from genome assembly GCA_916613615.1 of Steromphala cineraria. Taxonomy (NCBI): domain Eukaryota; kingdom Metazoa; phylum Mollusca; class Gastropoda; order Trochida; family Trochidae; genus Steromphala; species Steromphala cineraria. The sequence continues at coordinate 11,399,705 of OU744720.1, read as the reverse complement.
CAACATACATTTAAAGTTATAAGAGTGAAATGTAAAGAACTGTTCTCTAGATTCTCTTCATATTTTGCACAAAGCTTATTTGGAAGAAGCAGGGACCAATCCATTTGGAATGTCTAAATGGCAGCTAGTAGCATGACAAGTGTAGACAATTGACCTTTTCTAAACATTGCTTTTGTTGTTAACATCAATTTGGGGCGGGGGATCTTGTTACCTCTGTGATAATTACTTTTATTACACGCCCGTGTAAGATACCACAGTGTAATATTTATACGACAATATTAAACTAGTGTAATAACACAATGCAAGGATGACGTCATAAAAGTGTGTTGTTGTGACGTCACAGTGTAAGCGCGCCGTCACAATGGTTGCTGAGTCGCGAAAATGTTAGTTTCGGCAACTCATCGGCAATTTTGTTTTATTTTTAGGGCAAGTAATAAACAGAATACTAAACTCCCTTCCATTTAATACTATTTTTTATTAAACTCGTGAATGATTTGGTATCAAACTCGCTTTCGCTCGTTTTATACAAAAATCATTAACTCGTTTAATAAAAATAGTATTAAATGGAAGGTCGTTTAGTATCCTCTATTTACTACACGCCCGTGTAAGATACCGCAGTGTAATATTTATACGGCAATATTAAACTAGTGTAATATCACAATGCAAGTATGACGTCACAGAAGGAAGCTGTTGTGACGTCACAATGTAAGCACTTCGTCACAATGGGTGCCGAGTCGCGGAACTGTTAGTTTCAGCACATTTTCGGCAAGTTTGCGTGAATTTTAGGGCAAATAATAAACAGAATACTAAACTTCCTTCCATTTAATACTATTTTTATTAAACTCGTGAATGATTTGGTATCAAACTCGCTTTCGCTCGTTTTCATACAAAATCATTAACTCGTTTAATAAAAATAGTATTAAATGGAAGGTCGTTTAGTATCCTCTATATTTCAGATCTTCTAAGTCTATCATTATTATCTACTATTTTAGTACTTCCATACAAATATTAAGCTTTAGTATGGTATCAATGTGTCTTTATATTTTCCACTCCTTATTCAATCGAATGTGGCACTCTATACTGTAAGATTATTATACGTCACTCACATACAATAATTATTAAGTGATAGAGGCATCAAGATTTCGACCTCTGAAGCCATTTAATTATATCACAAATACTATGTTATTTACCCATGATGATTTTGATGTCATATACATGTAACTGTTTCCGATTAAATGCAGGAATAAAAAATTGGGAAAAAGACTTCTATCCCACTATATATTCGAAAAAACATGTCACTGTATCTGTATTCATTGTATCCAGTAACCACTCAAGATGGCAGAGCGAGCTACAGACCTAGACCCAGAGTGTGAGAGAGTCGGGTCCTCACACTGTCCTGCAAACTGGGACCCGACCAGCACCCTAGTGTTCCGACAGGTGGGAGGGGGCGGGGCTGTCACGGTCTCCCCCAACTACCTCACCGTCGACATCACCGCCCACAACGACGCCAGTCTACACTCACACGAACAGGTAGAGACAGGTAGGTATTCTTAGATGAAATACATACCTAAATGCATTTTGATATATTATTTTCTTATTTATTTTTCATATATTGCTATAGTCTATCCTATTGTTTTATAAAAGTTTTAGTAAGGTTTTTTTTTTTTTTAATAAGATGGGATTTGTGGGGAAAAATTTACCTGAAAGAAGATTGTTTTACAGAACGAGAAGTATTTTCCCTATCTTGGAGTTGTGAAGCAGCCACGACTTCCTGTCAGTCTACTCTTACCATACACGTGAAGGATCCAGTCAATAATATCCATGGTGTTGTCTTGAACACACTCAGCAAGGATGGTTTCATGCAACTCCGTCAGTTCGCCAATATGATGTTCCAGGAATACAATACAAGGATCACAAGCGTGTTCTCCCCTCCTGTTAGTTTTGTGTGCTTTCATGGAGACAAGGCGGCTATGGAAACATTTGCAAGCAACGTTCAAGAGTTGGAACGAAAATTCAAAACCTATATACTGAACATAAGTGAATTTGCTTTTGAGTTTAAAATTCATTCTGATGCGTTTCCAAACATAGAGATGGCTGAGGGAAAAGCACTTAGGTCTTTAATGTGAGTATCATATCAATCTCTTTTGTCTTTCGAACCAATTATTACAAGTGTTTTCTTCTTTGCTTTGTATATATTTTATATATTGCATAAATGATCATTCCTTAAAGACAGAAGTCGACATTTAATTATATTGATATGCCTTTTCAGATCTATCGGAAGAGGAGCCGGAATCAGTATTTCTGCACAAGGAGGTATATTCATGCCATTTTCTGCTTTTATATAGACAATAGTTATGAAACGACAATTCTAACGACAGCTTTCATAAGGCAACATATGTACCTCGCATTCTGTTTAAAGGTTTATAAATATATCATTTTAAAATTCACATTTGTCGAATGTGATTTTTATTACTTATGTAATTTATTGATAACGATTCAATTCAAATATCCTCCATGGCATTCGTAATGTACTGATATAATCATGTTATTTATCTTTGTATACCATTCTTAGATTTTATAATTCTTTGCCCAGACATAAAACTAAACTTCGGAGAGCTTGAAAAGTTGGAAGCACAATTTAGAACTCAGGCAGAGCATATAGAAACCGATTACAGAGATCAGAAGCGAAGAAACTACGCTATGCGTTCCACCCTGAGGTCAGTGTTGGAGAGAGAATCTGAAGCTAGTGGCGACCTTCCTGTAACACCGAGGAGAGACCCGGGTGATGGCGCTGACAAACAGACATCGAATCCTACTACTGCATTGGCAGTGGCAAAACCAACGAAAGGAATAGAAACATCCACTCATGACACTAACCGGCCAACATCAACGCCAGACAATGGACACATGATATCGCCACAGTCAAACCGGGACACTCGGAGTGGTATTCCTTCATCAAATCCGTACTCTCAGAGTCTTCCCTTGCCCAAATCAAAACCAGACAAAGGAAACCGTTCTGTATCTAGTGATTCGATTTCTCAACATAACAAAGCAAAACCTTCGGTTCAAGAAAAAAGATCAGCTTCTGCTAAACAACAAGCATCTTCCGAGAAGGAGCAAAGAGAATCCAAGACTGCAGCTTCAAAACCTTCACAAGTTCATAAAAGAAAGACAAGCAAGTCAACGGATATTCCACAACATCCCCCTACAAGAACTGAACGCCGGAAAACGTGCGTGTAATCTCTAAAGAGAACTATATCTTTGTTATCGAAAATCTGTTTTTAATCTATATTCATAAGATCAAACTATTGTACTGTTCAACTTTTGATAAGGACCATTGAATGTATTCTTCATATCATTTTTCAGAATGTACTGAAGGGATGATTATTCAGTCAAAAAGTGTCAATAAGTTGTCATTAACGTGTCAACAGCATGTTTGTGAGTCTCTTACACACACTACAGTTTGACATCGTCTACACATGCTGTCATTGAAGCTCTGATATTACTATTGTTATTGGACGATTCCATTCCTCCACGAGTACTCTTCGTAGATCCTGTTTGGTGTTTGATGAACCACACGATCTAGTAATGCTTTTTGAGGAAAGTTCCATACATTTCCTATACACTAGCGACTTGGCAGGTGGCAGAAGTGAGTAAGTGCCTGGTGTTTAACGTGTTTTGAACAATATTTCAGTTTATTAAACACGTATATGTTGCAATCCACAAGAGAGTAGATAGGCCAGGAAGAAAGGGATCGAAAGGATGAGGCAAAATACGACAATAAGGGAATAGTGAGAGATAGATAGCAGGTTTTTGGAAAGGCTCAACTTTGGTCTGGCTTCTACCCGCCGACCTGTCCAGCTTGGCGACTCTACCAGCTGACGGGGTCTCCGGAGCACACAAACCACCACACCACGATAAGGTAATGAGTCAAGTGGAGGCGGTGAGCAGGAGTTCAGGGTTTCGAAAACATTTTCCCTGCATGCATGCAGTCGTCTACGTATTGTTTGTATGGAAACGTTTACATATCGTGTCATACAGAGCTGGGTTGAATTAGTGGGTGTTGTGTCGCCGAGTTTTCAGTAGAAGAAAAGGGTTATCAGTTACGTTGTTGATCCTCCAGCATGTCGTCTGACAGCAGTACCATGCTTTGGTTTATACAGAGTTCTTCACCACCGTCACTTTTCAACATTCTAAGTTTTTTAGACAGTTCTTCAGTGTTCAAACTTCGCTGAGACCTTGTTGAATCACCATTTCGACTAAATGAATGTCAATGTGTGTTTCTACGCACCCTTATACATATTGCAATGTGAACTCTTATGCTAAATTTCCTGATACACGTGAATGGCATGCATGGATGATTTAGATATCAATGTTTTGTCATACATGTCATGTCAAGAGTGTATGGACCTTACAAAAGGTGAATAGTATTTAATCGGTATCACTTCAACGATGTTATGTTTCAGTTTAAATGTTTGAGGAATTATCCCCCGCCATGAAGTAGAGGGTGGATATAGGTTTGTGCTCTGTCCGTATGTCCGTCTGAGTTAAAGGGAACAGCTTTTCTCAGAAACTAACTAAGATAGGATAACCAAATTTGCCGTGTGTCCTCAGGGTATCATACCTTGATGGAGTTCGAAAGACAGAACCGCAAAAATATTTTTTTCAGTGTTATTGCCCTTGTTCCGTGTTTTTGAATTCTGTTCGAAGGTAACGTCAAAGGCACAACTTTTCTCAGAAACTATTTAAGATAGGTTAACCAAACTTGCCGTGTGGCTTTATGGTATCAATACATTGATGGAGTTCGAAAATCAGAACCGCAAAAAACATTTTACGGAGTTATTGCCTTTGTACCGTATTTTTGGACTCTGTTTGAGGGTGTTGTCAAAGGGGACAACTTTTCTCTGAAACTATTTAAGATAGGTTAACCAAACATGCTGTGTGTCTTCATGGTATCAATACCTTCATGGAGTTCGAAAAATGAAATGTATGCAATTACATATTACAGAGTTACAGCCCATGTAGGAACATATTGGAAGCTTTAATGAAAACTTATTTGGGGGGATGTTGATGATCATGTCTTCTTGTTAATCATGTTTTCATTTGTTTCCTGTGATAATCTTATGTTCTTTCCAGGGATCATCATCGCAAAGGGAATCATGATTCACTTGAAGGTATGGTTTGGACCTTATTTGGATAATAAACATCTTTATTAGAACAACATAGTAATATAGAAAATGGAAACGTCCCTAAATTCAGTTCTGTTCTATCAAGGTTAAAGGTTTGCCTCCATGTCGACGTTATAAACACAATATAACTTTTGTTGGTTAAGAAATATCCCTAAGTTCTGCTTTGTTTGACCAAGGTGAAGAGTCACCTCCAAGAGCCAACGGAATGGACGCATTCCTCTGTTTCCACACAACGGATAAACAGGAACCGGACGAGGATACAAAACAGCAGATGAAAGATGCAGCTCTTAAATACATGCAGTGTAAGTTCGGAACCATCCTCCATCAGCAGGCTATAATCATCTGAAAAGCTTCTACAATACACTGATTACCTTCACTTTTCTCGTTAAGACATTGAAACATTAGACTCAATTTGAGGTAGAGTATATAGACTCTACCTGAAATTGAGCAATATTGACAGTACCTGGTGAATTTTGTTAATTAGCAGTACGAAGACTGTTTAGCACCACCATGTTACAATTGGGTATGAGTAACCAGCCGATAGCCATGAAAGGAAATACAGTGAATGCATTCAGGGTATAATACAGAGGGTACAATACACTGTGATAGAGCAGAATTGTACTGACCATTAGGTGAACAGTTTCATCTGCAATTTTCTGTGTTCCGCTAATTAATCATTTTCAATTCACAAATTTACGAGTGATGCAAACTAGGTCACATGATGTTAGCAAATAGCTAGTGTTGAATATTTCTTATGTAGCTTATCTCTAAAGGTTGTGTCTACGTTTTACAGGTTTGGAATATATTGCTAAAGAACATGACGTTCAAGAAAATATTGCACTTGTAGCCAAAGACAAGAACTCATGGATAAAGCAAAAGCCTACAAACGATTTTTCACAAGTCAGGACCAATATTGGTATGTGTGTGATAGATAGTCGGTAAAAAGTCTATTAGTATATTTAACTGATTGTTGTATGGCCATGAAGCTCAAAGCCATGTGAACAGTATACTTTCCTGTTAATTTATCTATTTCTACAGGTTTTAAGAAATTTACTCTTATCTTAAAAAATAAGGAAGTAACTGGTCGTTGAAATGGCATCCCTTTCTTCAACAGTTATTGTCAATTATCGACGAAATGGCTTGAATCATACACTTTTGGAATAATATTTGGATTCTTTTGAGTTCATTCAGACACTTCTCATTGATTTTTATGGGTCTATAAAGTTGACACTGATCATCTTTTGTTATTACACCATTTTCCTTGAATTTTAGTTTTTGGAGAATTTGCGACTTTGAAGGTTATTACAGGTCTGAATAGTGACTTTTGACTAAAATGTTGATACTAAAGTTTGACTGGAGGGCTTGAAAGAATCGAATTACCCACATTGCAGTTACCAATTACAACTTTCTTTTCTCAGAATAATGTAACTTGTTTTTTGACTACAATAACTTTATTAATGCAAATATCCAAAAGATGCGAAACGTTATCAGGATGAGATGTTCTTCACTTAACTGCTAATTTATTGTTCTATCATACCATACGATAATTTCTACAACCACATCGCCTTCTTTTTATCAGGCAATTTTTTCAGCTGGAAAATCGTGGGGGTGCTTAACTTTGTATGACCATGAAGCTCAAAGCCATGTGAACAGTATAATTTCCTGTTAATTTATCTATTTCTACAGATTTTAAGAAATTGTCTATGGTTGAGATGTCTTTTCGCTTTCGATCGCTCATTTGGTAGTATGGTTGAAATGTTAAATGAATATTATTTCAATGCATCCAGTCGAATTAATGGAGAAATTATGGTAATATATTTACCCCCAGAAAATCTTAGCCTTGGATATCCGACATCTTTGGTAGACGTTTTGGAGACTGCAATGGAATTCGTACTATCGGCAGGTATGTCTCGCAATTATTATATTGTTATGTGAAAGTGATGTAATTATAGAGATGCTATAAATAACTTAAATCCCTGTTATATCACAAAAAGCTATATACGAGCCCCTGTTATTTACGTCATGTCGTTTATTTTATCTATAAAACATTGGTTTTTTTTCTTTTGTTTTAATGTTAAAGGGTAAACGCTTTCAATCTTCATACTGTGCTCCCATCAATCCAATCAAATAGTCCAGTAAACATGTTGCATTATTTCGAACCAACAGGTCATGAATTACAACTTGGAAATGGATACGCGATTCGTGCACGGGTTGTTATAGTCAGCAACCATATGACATTTTGTTCCGCACATGGATTATTCATACCATATCCTATTGATGTACGTACAGTTTTACAGTTCACTGGCACCATGCCACGCTTTTTTGTGATCAAATAAGTTATCTAAGTGCATACGAGGGGACTTAAGTTTACAAGGCATTAGGCCTAATGTATATATATCAGTGTATTGAAAGAGTTCTATGAATTCAAATACGCTTATGTAGTAGGATGAGTTTAGTACTTTTGAAGCCTTAGTGCTACAGTGCAAGCTACAGATGTAATTTTCTACTCTTGAACCAAAGATAAAACGTTAAAAAATGCATAACATATTGATTCTTAGAATACGCTCATTTTAGATTTATTCAAATAAGAGAGCTTAAACTTGTTCTTTTTTATTACATAAATAGCTAATATCAATATATAGCTAATATTAAATGCGGTTCCAATTTCTAACTATCTTTCAGAGGGAAGAGTTCCATCAGATCAGAGAAACGGTCGAAAAGATCTCTGAGGAATGTGGAGAACTAACAGGCTTGGTTATGGTTGGTGAGGCAGACAGGGTGAGATATTGTATGCTGACGGATAATTCTCAAATAAAGATTTTCATTAATTTTTAAAACTAAGCTTTACAATGGCTTATTTTCGAGAGGTTATGTTTATATGTAGTTAACTGAAGTCCGAGTCAGGTATGCAGCAGAGGTAGAACAATGCATTTACTGCAATCTATTCAATTTGTTGTTCAATTTGCCTAGAACAATTGATATTTGTATAGCACCGGTTTCGACCCGATGTGCATGCGCAAGGCATGATTTAGAGATAGTACCAACATTTGTAAACGGCAATCTTTGTTTGGTAGGATTAAATATTTCTTTCCAAAATATGTTCATATCGAATTATACTTTAGCAGTCGCATAAGGAACTTTACTTAGAATCAAACTGAAGCAAGTTTTTGTTATGATTTCAGAGGTTTCTAAGTGAACTGGAAAGTATGTCAATGCTCAAATGTTATGAGGCTGTTGAAATTGACAAAATGGCACAGTATCAGCTGTCGAAAGTAAGCATTTATTTCATTCGAGTAAAACATTATGTTGTATATGGATAAAGAGAAACACATAAACAACATTAAGAAAATCTGAATTTATAAGCAACTGATTTACCTTCCACGTCATTACCATATACACCTTTTTAGAATTGTTCATATACTCGATATACAGTGTATATATATACATACGGAAAAAAGTTAAGCATCCCCTTAATTAAAATTTTTTTAAATGATGCGATGGTGAAGTTGTGGTACCGTGAATAAATTTATGACTTAACATAAAAATGTAGATTTTGTTAATGATTCCTTCAAAGAAAGGTCGCCCATGAAGACATTTTAGGAAACTACGATTGAATGTGTAATGGTATTGAAATTTCACCTTAAATAAGTATGGCTGTAGTGCCAAAGCTAGGCAATAGACAATGGGTTTCAGATATCAAAATAACATTTGTGTTACCAACTTGACTTCCACACATCAAATCATCTCTTATCTTAAAAAATAAGGAAGTAACTGGTCGTTGAAATGGCATCCCTTTCTTCAACAGTTATTGTCAATTATCGACGAAATGGCTTGAATCATACACTTTTGGAATAATATTTGGATTCTTTTGAGTTCATTCAGACACTTCTCATTGATTTTTATGGGTCTATAAAGTTGACACTGATCATCTTTTGTTATTATTCCATATCAACCGTTAGGAATCACCTTCGAGCGGCAGGTTTAAAGACACGTAGACCTCTCAAAGGTGTGTAATTAACATAACGGCTAAGCGAAGGTGGATTTGAATTGGTCCTGATCCATTGGTCTGATGAGTATAGGATGCTATTGCATATTGTGGATGGCCGAATTCGTTTTTGGCTACAAGCAAACACCCGTTTTGCACCAAGGCATGTCCAACCAACCTATCAGTGTGGTGTTGGCTCTGTGATGATATGGGCTTGTGTCTCTTACAGTTGTAAGTTCGATCTTGTAACAGTTCCAGAAACACTCAATGCCCAGAAATATCGAGATAACATCCTTCTCCCTGTGGTAATTCCACCAACCATCCACCCTCTTCCAGGACAACCCCCTTCTTTAAAGCCAGCGGAGGGCTTGTACGTTTTTGCTAAAATTGATATAATGTCGAAAATAATCTAAAAACAGCTGGATTTCGATGAGAATGAACAATTTACTATTGAATATATATTCATACAGTCAAAGATCGTCGACTCCAGCTCTTTAATCTTTTTTTTTCGAAGATACAAATCCATGTTTTTTACGATGTCAAACAGCATTAGACACCTGATTCAGTTTTATCTGCAATCAAATCATCACTGAACATATGTTTGTCTTTATAACAGGTAGCTTCTGGCAGGATGGTTTCATATTTCCTCGAACAAGGCACGTCTATGTCAGGGAACGTTCGTGCTGACACAGACACGCTAGTAGAGGTGTTTGGGTCCCATCTGGATTACGATATTCAGGTTATTGTTATCTTGCTTTATTTCTCATAGAGTTAGCTTTATCTCCATATACAAAAAGTTAGTGCCAAAATATATGGTATTCATTGACAGTATCAAAAATTGCTGTTTAATTTTTAACAATATTTTTTATAATTCTAAAATCCTATTGAATCATTAAGTTGAGCCTTTGTTTGCAGCATTTTCATGTTCTATTATAAGTTTACTGCATATGTCCTTGTTACAGCAATCTGTGAGAAATGGAATCAGAAGGTTCATGATAGGGCGGGGACACGGTTCTGATACGAAGCAATCAGATCACGAGACCTCACGAGATCTACCCCCTCTGGGCAGTCGGGTGGTCCGTGGCGAGGATTGGGTATGGAACAATCAGGATGGTAAAGGACCTGGCACAGTCATAGATCATCGCCCAGGTTAGTGCAGTTGGAGAAAATACTTCAGTACAGTTGTAGGAAATACTTTAGTACAGTTGTAGAAAATACACTTTTGTACAGCTGTAGAAAAAAACGTTTGTACAGTTGTAGAAAATACTTTAGTACAGTTGTAGAACATAATTTAGTACAATAGTAGAAATACTGTTTGTACAGTTGGAGAAAATACTTTTGTACAGTTGGAGAAAATACTTTAGTTGAAGAAAATACTTTTGTACAGTTGGAGAAAATACTTTAGTACAGTTGGAGAAAAAAAATTTTTTGTACAGCTGTAGGAAATACTTTAGTACAGTTGGAGAAAATACTTTAGTACAGTTGGAGAAAATCCTTTAGTACAGTTGGAGAAAATACTTTAGAATACTTTAGTACAGTTGGAGAAAATGATTTTGTTAATACAGACATAGACCAATATTAAGGTGAATAATTTCCAAAATATCTTTAGATCATTTTGTAAATAGTCTTTAGGGTGATAATCACGTACGTTATTATCTAACAGGGCAAGTCATTAAAAGGCATATTCAGGCTTATTACAGTAATAGACCTTTGTTTTTGGTTAGTACAGTCATCTTATAGGTTATTATAGTCATAGAAAATCTCCGGGGTTAGTACAGTTGTATATTGGGAGGATGTATTTTGTCGTATAATGGAAGAATAAGTTTTATCAATATCGTATGTGTATTTGATTATTGATGGTTTTAACATTATATTTTATTATTCTCAATTTCCTGGGAATCTTCGGTATGCATACAGTTACAAGCAATTTTCAGGGTTAGTATAGTTATAAAGCATCTTCAGGTCTAGTACAGTTTTGCATCACAAGGGTTAAATAAGATTTTTGAAACATACTCTGCAGCCTGTTCCAATTACTTACAAAGTTGTCACTGTGACCTACAGGAGGGAATCTACTGATCGAGTGGGACAACGGGTACAGGGATCGCTACAGGTATGGAGATGACTGCGCATATGACGTCAAAGTCGTCCATGATCGACCGAAGCAGAACACTTCAAATTCCTCTCTCGACATTGGCTGTGAAGTTGTCAGGGGTACGTAGATACCAGTAGAGTCACAGTTATTTGTAAACATAAAGGGGAGGTTTAATCTAAGAAGAATGATTATGAAACAATTAGATTCATATATATTCAATGTTTTCATTATTCACAGTTAAAATGTCGATTTAAATTACACTAAAGGGTTCAATCTAAAACTGTCATCAGTTTTTTTAATTTAAACTCGTTTCTGGAATATGAAACAATCATTTTAAAAATATCTATTCTTCATAATACTCATTCGACCATTCATTAGTATACTAAAATAAAGATACAAACTAAAACGTGGTTTAGCGAAAAAAACACCTTTGACAGACAATATTCCTGAAAGACAAATTCACGATGGAATATACCTATAGTTGAACTTTGAACTTTCCAGGGCCAGATTGGTCAGCTAGCACTGATGAAGATGGGGGAGAAGGGGGTATCGGAGTCGTCATTGCTGGTTTAATCTTCGGCGATCTGTCGGTACGTGACTCTTTATAGGACAATGGGAAACAATACACTTTTGAATATCATGAACTCTTAAAATCAAGAAGGAGGAGAAAAAGAAGAAGATGAAGAGGGGGTTATTTTGTGTTAAAGATATGTGACCAATTGTACAAAGTGATACGAAGTTGTACAAAGTTTAAGTTACCATTTTTACTGTGCTCATGGCTTGTGTGGCATTTTGATAGTACATATACTTACATTGTTGCCAAAAAGAAATTGAAACTTTCTTCATTCATTTTAAGATTTCCATTAACAACCTTTACCAACATTAACCTCAAACGACATGCATTTAAATAATATTTTACGTACAAATTTCTATTATGAACCCCTTGTACATTGAATTGGTTGTGTAAAAGAGATTTGTATGACTTTGTATTTCCAGATTGTTTCAATGACGTCAAAGCAGTTTCAAATCCATGTTATTTTTCATATCACATTAATTGTTTTTCCTACCTTTAAAGTTGTTGAAGCCATTTTTTAAAAATCATTCATCATTTGATGTCCTTTTTAATATTTACAATATTTCCTGTCTTTATCATTAAAAACGACTGAAATGACCTTTCTTCAACAAACAAAAATGTTCTCATCAACTTTTAGAAATTGCTGTTTCATTATTTCATTTTTAGGGGGAAACGTTATATTAATAAAATGTTTTAGTTGGAATTAACATCAAATCCGTGCAATTTTATGAATGGCTGATATGTTTGTTGTTAGTATCAATGGCAGAATGACTGCATTGCAAGGCAAAGAGATATGCAATATACATGTACCTTACAGTGTAAATTAAACGTATTATATCTATTATCTATTTATCTTATAGTGTAAGTAAAACTTATTATTTTTTAAACCAGATGAAAATACCGTTCTTAATTTCAAAGATAAAATTCTTGATTCTTTTCAGGTACGTTGGTATGAAAACGACGAAATAAAAACATACCTATTCGGAAGGGACGGGAAATACGAGGTCATGTTAAGGTTGGTAATTAATTATCCTCGTACATTTCATACCGTTGTCTTAATGTTCAAGTCATTTGCAGATGTACTTTAATATATTATATATTAGATGATACTGTTGTTTTGCAAGGGACACAACTGAATCTACAACTTCAAAGACTAAAGACGATCGTGAAAAATTGTCCAAAGAGGCGATTGTGACGTCACAAGAGAACTCACAAGCACCTGTCCAAGAGAAGACAGTAGACAGTTTGCAAAGGAAGCCACTAGAGGAGGGCTTTGTCTGGCAGTGGCAGGACGATGATATGACCTGGCGACCCTACCCAATGGAAACATCTCAGAAACTTGAAGCATCTTTCAACCAGCGACCCACGGGATCGTATTTGATTAAAAGAGACAATTTGAGGTAATAATAGAAGTATCAAAGCTCATACATTTATTGATAAAATCGAGCTCCTTATGGTAATATTGAATGCTTATTTTCAGAATTCCTGTTAAAACATTTAGAATTATGCTTGCCTGCATCATATAAACTATCTAAGGTAGAAACTACATTCATATTTAACAGTACAAATTTCTTAATTATGTCTCCCCCCGAAGGGTCGGGAGACATATTGAGTTCCCGTCGGCGTTGGCGTTTGCGTTTCCATTTGTTTCCGGAGCATAACTCTGAAACTACTTAACCAATCTTACCAAATTTGGTATACATCCTCTTCATATCATGTAGATGTGCCTTTTAGAGAGGTTTCATATTCTTTTTATAAGATTTTGGGTTTCCAAGGCGACAGTTTGATCTTTGTCATTTTGAAGGGTAGGGTTAGTTTCCGGAGCATAACTCTGAAACTTCTTGATCAATATTCACCAAATTTGGTGTACATACATTATATATACATACTCATTATATCATGTTGATGTGCCTTTGTTTTAACTTCTTTGCAATTTAATTTTTTTAGTTTCGATGGCAACAGTTTGGACTTTGTCATGTTGAATTGAAAGTTTAGTTTCATAAATGGAACCAAAACTTACAGTTAGTTGTTTTATTGAAAGAATATGCTCGTTACTTGAGTTTTAAAAACTTTAAGGAACAACATTCAGCTAAAATGGTGTATGGGGGAGACATTTGTTTTTACGAGTAAAAACACTTTCTAGTTTTGCGCTAAATTTCTCAATAATCAATCAAGTAATTATGTTTAAAACGATGAAGATGATTATTCAGTTTCAGGGTCTTGTTCAGAGAGATGGAGGAGAAGAGTTTACAGGACAACACGAGGAGGAGAGTTCAGAGGTCAAACATGCGTCATTGACAGGAAGGTTATAACAACTATAAGCATGATTGTAGGACAAGATTGTGAAATGGAGAAATGTTCCCAGGTGAAGTGTATATCGATTACAGGAATGTGCAAGGACGAACATTCCAAATGTTACATTGTTCAAGAGTCAAGTACTTCGAAATTATAGAATGTTCAGGGGAAATCACATACAAGGAATATAAAAACAATCAAACATTTGTAAACAACTTGTACAGGCCACCCGTCGTAGATGGTACATATGATATATTTTGTGTATAGAACCATGCCATAACAATCCGAAATTTCGGGAAGCGTGACAGTGTTAGCTTCTAGATGGACTGACTCAAACAACTTCTTATCCACCTAACATTATGTGAACAATGAGTTGAGGAATCAGCACTCAAAGCGTTTGATGATTGTTGGATTAACTTCCACTCATCAATGGTTGTGATCTTTTCATTAAAATATGTTAGAGGTTGATCATGTCTTTCTAAATTAATTTGACCAGATGACCAATTTGACACTCATGCCCGCATTGTTTGATATCTCAGGGCGAAGATATTTGAGAAACTTGTGAAGTCATCATATATGATAGGTATTGTCTCGCAAAGACGCTGATCAGTACTGTAAGAGTCTATTACTATATACAAAACATAGTGATAAGTGCTTGAACGTCGACAAATAAATGAGGTAATCGGTATTCATTATATAATTAGCAATGGAATATTGGGTTATACAGTGAAAATATAATCCATATTTTAAGGAAAGCAATAGAAAGTCATATTTTCATTGCAGTGAAAATATAATCCATATTTTTACTGTGGTGAGAACAGTAAGACCGAACCTATTACCTCCCTTTGAAACACGATTATCTCCCTTTGCCGAAATCGAACTCAGGTCTCGCGTCACGGCGTTGGTAAGGATTGAAGAGAAGTTACTCTGTGCGATGTGTTCGGTATGTAAACACTACCATTTTGCAGTGCAAAGGTACCTTCTATATCATAAAGTCATCCAAAGTTGATATCTTGTTGCTGTAGTTTATAATTCTTCATTTTATCGCAAAAAGAAATTTGTCACAATGGCATAGCGCTTCACTGACTGTATCAGTTCGCCTCAAGACTGACTTTCCAAAATAATCAAGGAGCCGTTGTTTCACCAAGTTATAACCAAAAACTTAGTTTCGATCTGATATCAATGAACATCTACAAATTGAATATTTGACTGTCAAAACATATTCTCGATTAGAGAAATCGATTTATTTATCAAACTATTTTTTACCGAGAAAGGCTATTTATGTAGCTTTAAATGGTGTGCATGTGTGCATCGATGTCCACAATGCAATCAAGTGAATTTCAAACTAACTCTTACATTTTCGAACATAAGTTGTTTAAGAGGCAGTGAGAAGTTTAAAATATAGAGACAAGGAGTGGATGATCAACGTCTTTGTTGTAGAAACTAGCGACGTTTCGATTAAGATCCTTATGAAAATCTTAAAAACGGTATATAAAAAGAAGTAGATCATCAATAAGTACTCTTTATCTTCTTGACTTTCGAACATACATGAAATATTTTTCTCCAAAACATTGTTATGAATTTGTTGTTGATTTAGAATTTTGACAGTACAATGCTTGAAACAAGCTACTTCTGGGTCATCCCTTCTAACGTGAGAAAATCTTGCTTAAATTACAGGAAGAAATTTTTTCACTTAACCTACATGAACTAATTCGAATGCTTTCAATAGCATTAATAGAGTAATTAACATAAACATTTTCTTTGAATGACTTACTTCAACTATTGTAAACCATTTTCCATCTAGTACTGCGTTGTATGTATGGGCGAGACGCTCTTTCATAATTTTCTGTGGTGTCACATGGCTTTGTTTTTCTCATTCGCAACTTAATGTTCAGGTTCTCAGGATTTCTTATGTCTCATGCAAATAAAAGAATAAGGTTGTGTTAATTCCTCTTCAGTTTATTTCTATTTGGACGATTCTCCAGCCCTCAGTACATTTCATGTTCTCATACACAATATTCTTATTCCATGTTCTTAATTCTATTCTCATGTTCTTCATAATGGCTGTCATGTTCACAAATTATATAGATGCTCATTGAACACTCTTATTGAAGACAATATACTGAAGATTCATACTGAAGAAGTTATTGTAGATGGTATTGAAGACGATATATTGCTTGAAGACGATTAACTGAAAAGTTAATAGAAAACTAAATTAGTTACAATATAAATCTGACATGAAATAAGTATCAAAATTACTCAAACAAATTCACTTTCAAAAGGTAAACAAACTTCAAAATACACTATCAAAATTACCTTACAAAAATATGATAAAATAATTAAGAATTATTACTGTTAAATATTCAAGATAATATCCCAAGATAATTACAATAAATAATGCAATTTATAACAATTATAAAAGACCTTTTTCCCTAATGTAGACTAAGAAATTCATCATGAAATGAACTAAGATTTTGTCATTAAATTATTTGCAAAATATGAATAATTACTTGCTTGAAATAAGATAAATACTAACAAAAGATGTTTCTACAACATTAATAGTACATACCATTTTTGTTGACCCTTATTCTAATGGTTTTTCTCATTCAAAATTCACAAATCTCAACCTTCCATTTCAAAAGCACATGTTAATCTCCGTCACATAAGATTAGAGTAACCTCCCTTGGGCTAAGTTTCCACTTACAACAAAATTGCCTGAAGCGTTCATAAAATACTTCAAATTGAGGCTTTTGCTCACTACACACCAGCCCCTTAATTGTGCAGATACAATCGGAACAATTACAAAATTGAACTAAAATAAGAAATATTTTACTCATAAAAATAAAAGAATTGCGCTTATGCAACATTACCACTTCAGAAGGTTTATCCTAGTTCTTAATTCCAAATATTCTAAAGAAAACCAAAGTTTATTTTACCAAAATTAAGCATTTCAAAATTCCAAAGTTAAAAAAAAACAATACCAAATTGTAATGTAATATATATATCAATTCTCATTGTAAACTTGTCCCCTGTAAAAATGAAAACTTAACAAAATAAATAGAGATGTAAATAATTACAGTTGTCATGAATGTCACCATGACCTTTCAAATGTCACTGTGACCCAAATATGGGTGTTCTTAAGTCATTGTCACTGATTCACAGTATAATATCAAAATTGTCTATTTTCAACAGTCTCTCTGGAAATGTCGGCTATTTTCACAGTCTCTAAACACTGGTATTGTCTGCACACTTCACAGCAGACAGAATTAAGACCAATTTGCTGATAGGTCTCACTAACTCTGTGGAGACAGTCTTCACTTTAACTGTCCTCACAAATCCCTTCTTGTCTGTGAATGTTCCTATCACTTTTCCCATGGCCCAAGAGTTTCTTGGTGAATTCTCAACCATGAGAACTACATCTCCTATCGCGATATTTTCTTTCGCAGCAAACCATTTCTGTCTCTCTTGAAGCTGGGTGATATATTCTGTCTTCCACCTCTTCCAGAACTGATCAGCAAGATACTGTACTTGCTTCCACCTTCGTCGAATGTAAGCGTCACCTTTGTTGAATACACCGGGCGGCATATTCTCCCCTGGCTGTAGTTGAAGCAGGTGGTTCGGTGTTAACACTGTCAGGTCACTGGGGTCAACCGGGGTGTCGGTGATGGGCCGATTGTTCAGAATCGACTCAACCTCACACAAGAGAGTGTGTAATGCCTCATCGTCAAGACGAATAGCTTGCTGCTGCATAAGGGAATGTAGAATCTTTCTGACGGTGCGGATCATTCGTTCCCATATGCCGCCGAAGTGTGAGGCAGTGGGAGGATTAAACTCCCAGGTGATATTCTTCTGTATCAGCACATCTCTTAGTTTCTCATTGTTCAATTTCTCTATTTCTGATCTGAGCTCTTTTTCACAAGAAACAAGATTTGTCCCATTGTCTGATTTTATCATCTTAACTGATCCTCTTCTTGCTATAAATCTCCTCAATGTGTTAATGCATGAATCTGTATCAAGTGAGTATGCGAGTTCGAGATGGACTGCTCGACTCGCCAGACACACAAATATCACTCCATACCTTTTCACAGAACTTCTTCCGCGAGTAACGTGGAAAGGTCCGAAAAAGTCTATTCCAGTGTGAGAAAATGGTGGCTCATCAGGAGTGAGCCTGTCTACGGGTAAATCTGCCATTTTCTGTTCTAAAACCTTAGCTTGATACCGCTTGCACTGCACACACTTGGATATCACTTCTTTGATGTCACTGTTGGCTCCTATCATCCAGTACTGTTGTCTCAACACTGACATCATCATGTTCTTACCTAGGTGTCCAACTCTTCTGTGGATGTCGCGGAGTATAAGCGTCGACACATGCGAGTGTTTTGGTAAGATGACCGGGTGTTTTGTGTCGAAAGTCATGTCACCTCGCTCTAAGCGTCCTCCAACTCTGACCAATCCTTCATGCAGAAAGGGATCAAGTTTGTGCAAACCTGATCTAGTGTTACCAGTTCCTTTCTGTTGCAGTGCTCTGATGGTGTCAGCAAAGTGATATCTCTGTACAACTCTCATAATGGCCTTTTCTGCTCCCTTCATCTCACACACTGACAATTCTAACTGAAAAACTTCCTTTCCAACACTGCTTCTAGTCTGAGGCTTCTTTGAATTTGGGTTTTCTTGTCTCAACTTAGTCTTTGTCTGAAGATATCTGATGAACAGTCGCAGGTAAGCCACTGCTCTCTTCAGTCGTGTCCAGTCCGAGTAATGGCAGATCAGTTCGTGAACAATATCCGAGGTCTCGGTCTCAACAGCAGTGTTAACAACTCTCTTCACTTCGGAATCATCAATCGGGATTTTCAAGGATTCATCGGGATGATTCTGCGGCCATTCTGACTGGTCATGCTGCAAGAATTCTGGTCCTCTGAACCAAAGATCTGCTCTCAAGAATTTCTCAATCTTCATTCCTCTTGATGAAGCATCAGCAGGGTTTGACTTACTCTCAATGTAGTTCCACTGATCAACTGAGGTAGCATCTCTGATTAGATTCACTCTGTTTGCCACAAATGTATGGTATCGCGCACTGTCGTTACAGATGTAGCGCAAGACGGACATGCTATCGGTCCAATAGAATGTCTCTGTCACTGAAAAATCCATCTCTTCGTGAATCAATCTGCATATCTTCACTGCGATAGTGGCAGCCGTCAACTCCATCCTTGGAATTGTGATTTTCTTCAGTGGACTGACCCTTGACTTGCCCTGAATGAAAGATACGCATATTTGTCCTCTGTCGTCTGTCAACCTCAAGTATGCCACTATGCCGTAGCCATTCTCACTTGCATCAGAAAACATGTGTACTTGACATGATGTGACTTGACCAAAGCCTGGTGGTTTGTAGCATCTAGGCAACTGTATTTTCTCCAAGTACTGTAGTCCATCTAGCCACTGTTGCCAAGTCTTCAAATCATTCTCTGTGATTTCTTGGTTCCAGTCCAACTGTCGTCGGCATAAGTCTTGCTGTAAGATCTTAGCATTCAATACATATGGCGCTGCAAATCCAATCGGGTCAAATAGTGAGCTGATAACTGAAAGTATACCTCTTCTGGTGTTGAGCTGTGGCTTCAGCTGAATCTGAAAACTTAAACAGTCCTCCTCAACTTTCCAGAAGACTCCTAATGCTCTCTCTGATGGAAGTAGGTCACTTTCCAGGTCTAGACCTCTGATGCTCTTTGCTCTGTCCTTTCCAGCTATGCTCTTCATGACTTCATGGCTATTACTTGTCCACTTGGTTAGTTTGAACCCGCCTTTCAGACATAAAGAGCTCACGTTCTCTACGAGTGTGACAACTTCTTTCTCCGTATTCTCAGATTTCAGCAGGTCATCCACATAAAAGGATCTCCTTACAGTATCAATAGTTTCCTGATCAAATCTGTCACAATTGTCTTCTGCAGTCTGCTGTAGTGCCAATGTGGAACATGTTGGTGATGAGACCGCTCCAAACAAATGGACGCACATGCGATACACATGTGGAGATTTCTGTACATCGCCGTCAGGCCACCAGTAAAACCTTAGCATGTCTCTGTCCTCCTTAGGCACTTGAACCTGATAGAACATAGATTCTATGTCTCCCATTATGGCCACTGGATTTTCTCTGAAGCGGAGTAACACACCCAGTAGTGTGTTAGTCAGGTCTGGTCCTTGCAGGAGTAGGTGGTTGAGTGATATACCTTGGTACATGGCAGTACAGTCGAAAACTACCCTTATCTTCTCTGGTTTTCTGGGGTGGTAGATTCCATGATGTGGTATGAACCACACTCGTCCATCGTGTCTTGTAACTTCATGTTCTGGAACTTGTTCTGCGTAACCCTTGTCCAGGATTGTGTCCATAAACTTCTTATAGTCTCTGTGAAAAGCTTCATTCCCTTCCATCTTTCTTTTCAGACTCTTTAGCCTCTGTAAAGCTTGGGTATGGTTGTCAGGTAAGTATATCTCCTCATTCTTTAGCGGGAGTGGAATCACGTAGTGTCCATCTACCAGCTGAATCTTGTTCTTGACTTTGTTCATGAACTTCATGTCATCACGAGATGCTTCTTTCTTGTCGTTGATTACTCGCTCTGGGAAATCTTGATCGATGGCACTTCTAACCAGTCTATTGAGCTTCTTCAATTCTTCAACTTCCTCTATGGCTGAAACTTCAACTCTGTTGACTAAGAAGTCTTGCTTTCCATGGTTTGTGTTTTCACGTACGACGTTCCATACTATCCATCCTAACCTGGTGAACGTAGCATGCGGACTCCCTTGTGGTCCTGTCTTGACGTGAAACGGAGTATAGGCATCCGGGACATTATTTCCAATCAACAGCCCAATGTTGGCATTAATCTGTGGAAGTTCAACTTGATTCAGATGTTCCCAATGTGAAATATCTGCCTTCTGTGGGATGTGATGGTGAGAAACCGGCATTCTATCCTTTGTGTACACTTTGGGTAATGTCACAGAGTTATGTCCATTTAAGTCACTCACTTCCAGATTGTCCACACTGTACGTGTACATGGTATGAGGCTTACCCATAGTCTGAAGCGTCATCTTCATTTTCCTTCCCTCGCAACCTAATTCTTCCTTCAAATCCTGTGACATGAACGAAACGCTGCTGCCTGGATCCATGAAAGCATATGTTTGTACTGTCTTACTACTGTTCTTGATCTTTATCTGTACAGGAACTATCGCCATCGTGCATTCTCCTTGACCAGCCCCCATACAGCTCACAGTGTTCTTAGCTTCTCCTCTTCTCTCCTGGTCAAATCTATTCTGTGCTGGTCTGATAATATGCAACACTGTCTGATGCCTAAGCCCACATTTTGTGCAAACTATTCCTTTCTTTTCACACTCCTTACTGATATGTCCTTGATGCAGACATCTGAAACACAGTCCTTTACCTCTGAGGAATGTCAACTTGTTCTCATGAGACAACTTGGTCCACTTATAGCACTCCTCTAGTCCATGATTTTCTCCCTTGCAGTAGATACATGGTTTCTGTAAGGACTTGACTGTTCTCTTTTCTGGCTCAACTGTTCTGTTGGAGTCTGTTTCAACTTTTCTTTCTTCATTTATGTTTGTCGCAAAGGATCTTGTCTTGGTTCTGTTCAGTTTTGGTTCAGTTAGTGCTCTTTTCCCATATATTGGATCGTTCGCCTTTCTCGCTTCTTTTCGGACAAAGTCAACGATGTCATGAAAGTAAATTCCTATGCCTTGAAATCTTTTGGACTGTACAATACTTCTCCATTTATCATGGTATTGATATGGCATCTTCATGATCATTCTTTTCATGTTGTCCGGATATTCCAGAATCCTCATGGCGTCAATTGTTGCTACCGCATTCTCGCACTCTGTGAGGAAGATGGCGTAATCGTCCAAGGCTTTTGCATTGTCAATTCTAATCGTCGGCCACTCCAGAGCCCTCTTAACAAAAGCACTTGCAATAATGTCAGAATCACCATAGCGATCTTCAAACTCATGAAGTATTGCTTGATATGCTCTTTCCCCGTCAAGATAACTAAATCCAGACACTATCTTATTTGCTTCTCCTGAGGTATACTGATCCAGATAGTTCACTACTTCATCTATATTGTCACAGTTTGATACCACCATGCTGTTGAACTGACGCATAAACCGCTTGTAGTCCATAGGGTCTCCACTAAACGTCTTCAGTTCAGCTGCAGGCTTCTTCAGGTGTCGAACCACAGAAACATAGTCCATGAGTGGCGGTCTTTCCCTACGTGTGTCATCATGGGTTGGAGCATACTGATTGATGAATGTATCATGTGTCAGCGGATCTGTATTATTCTGAACTATCACTTCAGGGATCTGACTCTTTACCTTGAGGTCTGTCTGACTCCCTGTATTCTCATACTCGTCTATCACCTTTGACTTGGCTTGACTTATTGCTAGTTCAGTTTGTATCTCTAGCTCCTCTTCCTGAATCTTTAGTTTTAGCTTATTCAGTTCTAGTTTTTCCTTTTCCTTCAGTGCTGAGGCTTTAGCAAATAACTCTGCCTTTTTCTGGTCTTCCCTCATCCTAGCCATAGACATAGCACTACCCTGACTACTGTGAGAATGCTGTGACCCTGCCTTCTGAGATACACTATCACTGGGTACTACTGTATGCTCACTGAACCATTTCTCTAGTTTAAGCTTGAAACTGAAGATCAAAGGATTCTCCTCACAGTCTACCTTAAACTCATACTGCTTTCTACTCTCTAGGTCAAGGAGAGAAATGTACTGTTCTCTCAGAGCATAATGCTTCTCAAGTAATGTCAAGAATTGGGAATGTTCGCCTCTTACTCTCTTCAAGTCTGTACTTTCCTCCAAAAGGGATAAAATAGCATCTTGCTTAGCCTTTAACTGTCTAAAAGATAATCTCAAAAGCTTTCCCTTCTGTTCTTCAGTATACAACAGACCCTTCTCTGTCATTCTTCTCTGTCTGATACTTCGACCACTGATTACAGAACTTCTGTCCATGTCTTTACTTGCCATTCTTATAGCTTCCTATCACACAAATACTGGTCAAAAATGTTAATAATATGTGGTGTCACATGGCTTTGTTTTTCTCATTCGCAACTTAATGTTCAGGTTCTCAGGATTTCTTATGTCTCATGCAAATAAAAGAATAAGGTTGTGTTAATTCCTCTTCAGTTTATTTCTATTTGGACGATTCTCCAGCCCTCAGTACATTTCATGTTCTCATACACAATATTCTTATTCCATGTTCTTAATTCTATTCTCATGTTCTTCATAATGGCTGTCATGTTCACAAATTATATAGATGCTCATTGAACAATCTTATTGAAGACAATATACTGAAGATTCATACTGAAGAAGTTATTGTAGATGGTATTGAAGACGATATATTGCTTGAAGACGATTAACTGAAAAGTTAATAGAAAACTAAATTAGTTACAATATAAATCTGACATGAAATAAGTATCAAAATTACTCAAACAAATTCACTTTCAAAAGGTAAACAAACTTCAAAATACACTATCAAAATTACCTTACAAAAATATGATAAAATAATTAAGAATTATTACTGTTAAATATTCAAGATAATATCCTAAGATAATTACAATAAATAATGCAATTTATAACAATTATAAAAGACCTTTTCCCTAATGTAGACTAAGAAATTCATCATGAAATGAACTAAGATTTTGTCATTAAATTATTTGCAA
The DNA here is from genome assembly GCA_916613615.1 of Steromphala cineraria. Lineage (NCBI taxonomy): Eukaryota > Metazoa > Mollusca > Gastropoda > Trochida > Trochidae > Steromphala > Steromphala cineraria. The sequence continues at coordinate 11,375,854 of OU744720.1, read as the reverse complement.
AATATGAATAATTACTTGCTTGAAATAAGATAAATACTAACAAAAGATGTTTCTACAACATTAATAGTACATACCATTTTTGTTGACCCTTATTCTAATGGTTTTTCTCATTCAAAATTCACAAATCTCAACCTTCCATTTCAAAAGCACATGTTAATCTCCGTCACATAAGATTAGAGTAACCTCCCTTGGGCTAAGTTTCCACTTACAACAAAATTGCCTGAAGCGTTCATAAAATATTTCAAATTGAGGCTTTTGCTCACTACATTTTCTTTAAAAGTATTTAAATAACAATCTGTGGTTTTTCTCAAGGTCTGACAGCAAGTCCCTTAATGATTATTTTTTCTTGAGTGTTCATTCAGTTTGGAACATTTGCGGATAACAAAAGCATTTGGAAGTGAATATGTTTGAATGTTAAAAATTTATTTCACCAGATACCTGTTGTGTTTTCAATGACATTGAAATCTATGAAAATAAAGCTCAGGGATTCTCAAAGGTACCAATGACACTAAACATTTGTTTTATTGTCTCCCGAACGCAACGTGGAATGGGGGACATTGTATTCAGCGGCATCCGTCCGTCCAGTGTCCGTATGTCTGGATTCTTGTTAACACGATATCTTATGAACGGTTGCACTCAAAGCCTTCGTATTTGACATTATTTTCAAGGTCACCACAGCACTTAGTTATTAAAGTTTTATTAACGCGGTATCTCATGAACCGTTTTACTGAAAGTCTTCATATTTGATCACAGCCTTCATTGGGGATTTACGCTGTCAAAGTCACCACGGCACTTAGACCACTTTTGAAACTCTTGTTTGCCTGATATCTCATGAACCCATTACTTTTCTAATTTGGTCACAGCCTACACTGGTTTTTATGTCCGACCTTGATATTGTTTTTAAGGGTTGCTTGCTGCAAGGCCTGCATATCTCAAGGCGGCGTCTGTCCATGCTGTTATGGTAAACTATAACTCTGTTGTTTCCTGGGCTGGAAATTTGCATGAAGCATTTCTTAGAGAAGTTGTTTCGTAAAAAGCATTTGTCTACTAGGAATGCAGATCAATTTTAAACATAAATGGCATGTGGGAAAAAGAAAAAATTCAAACAAGAACACAGTCTTAAGCGCGATAATTTGCGCATATGTGGATCATACGAATTAATTGTCAGCCCTTCCTCTACTCTAAATATGGATTCCTCTACTCTAAATATGGCTTCCAATGAACATTAAAAGTTTATGCAGCCTCTTGCTTAAATGCTGCCCAAGAGATGATGAATGTCAATATGTATTCTAGGAATGCCATAAGAAGACAGAATTAGCAGCATGACTAGTTTATCAGATTTGTTGGCATCTCATTTTGCGTTTGTACATCTGAAATAATAGCCATAGTATAGTTATCAAAATAGAAATACAAATTCCTATTCGATTCGTAAAGGTTTCATTTCGTAATTCTTACATGGATGAAGGAAAGCAAGAAAAGGCCCTAATTTATTTCCGGCAAATAAAAGTTAACCTTATATCGTTGATTGGTTTCCGCTGTTTGGATTTTAACAACAATATTTAAGGATGAAATGTAGATGCATGACCTTTTGTAATTTGTGTCTTAATCAAGCGTGAATTATGTATATCGTTATGACCAAGTTGTGCTTTTTAACTGATACAGTGATAGACATCATGCAAGAGAATCGTTTCGCTTCCAGTCGCCTTTCCTACCAAAATTATAACAAGAAGACATATAGTCATCGTACAGCTCCATTTTGCTAAATCACGGACCAAGCCCCCATTTGAGCATCAGACCTGTTACTGGCCTGAAGTTCAATTTCAGAAACAAGGGTCATAACTGCGTATGAATTATTTGCATGTTTTTGATTTTTAGGTTTCATCTGGGTATTAATACCCCGAAGTAACACAGCAAATTTGATAAGAGTATGTAAAATAGTTCCTTAAACAAGCTGTTCCCTTTAACTCAGGAGGAAGTGCGAAAGAACACCTGCACACTTGCACACATGGATGGACGGAGCCCAACATATATCCCCGCAACGAGGTGGGAGGGGGGTAAAATATGTTGAACATTTCGATGTTAAAAGGAATTTAACAAACTATAACAAAAATTCGTTTGAAAAGCTTTCGTTTTAATCGATCAGCATCATTAACATCATAATATTTATTTCAACTTTTGTTTGTATTTCGTATGGAAATGTTACAAAACTGATTATATTTAAACTTACAAAGCCAATGAGTAGATTAAAACGCATTTAATTCAACAAGCATCTTATGCATTCAAGAGAGAGCTTAAGCAAAACGTTCGCGATAGAATCATTATAATCATATGTTTTACTTCAAATTGCACATTGCATTATTGCACAATTTTATTGCTCTGTTGAATAAAATGTTCTCGAGTCGTTTTAACAAAACGCTTAGAAGATACCATGCACTACCATCATCATCATCATCATTTTATTCTCAAAAATCCATCAACGGTGGTACATGAGACAAATACAATTACAATACAATTTATATAGCAAATACTTTAATGGCAAGGATTTACAAAGGAATGTGCTATACATGATACATTATACATGATACATGATACAGGGAATATCTCAATATGACAAGTTATAGGTATAAATACAATTTACAATTTATTTCTTTATTTGGAATCTTGTAGACACTAACTTAACGTATTTAGGTAATTTTTGATTTTGTTTGACATCTTTATGAAATTTGACTAGGTTACGTAATGGCTTGGTATTAATAAAGTTCGTTCAACAATAAAGCAGTCACATTTAAAAGGATACTGAAATTCGGCAGCAACTGTTGAAGAGTTGTAAAGGGCAAATTCGCTCTTCTCTGGGTATTCCGATCCATCGACCAGTTTCGACTTGTAGATTATGATCAGATTTGGAAGTTAGAAATTTCAAAAGTTGCTGTGATATAGCTTTAAAAAGAAGGAGATATCTTTCAAATTGAGGATATTTTTATAAAATTGAAAAAATATACATTTAGGGCTTGCAATGACATTTTCTCTCCAATTTTGAATAAATTGATCAGGGAGAGTTTTCTTAACTAGTACCGACAGCTTGATAGAAGTAACATTTCAATAAAACCTTGATCCTATATTAGTACACCATCTCGGCAAAGTCACTTGGTTTCCCTGAAACGTTATGTAAAAAACCTTAACATATGGTTTTATTAATACATTAGATTTAGAATATATAAGTATCAAATTACTCAAGTAAAATGCTCAACTAAAATGCTCATCATTTAAACATTCAAAGTTAGTTGTTGCACAATTCAAAACATTCGTCCTAAACAATAAACCACATTTCATATTTACCTTATTCAAATCTGACATTCCTTGAATCTCCTTCTTTCGTTCCATCAATGGGTTTCTCTTCAAGAGATTTGAAAAAGACTCGACAACTGCCAAAGACATAAAATACGGTAAAAGCAAACAATTCTATCAACTCCTGCCGGTATTTGCATATAAAATGATATATGTAAAGAAAGAACCCATCAATATTTCATAAATCACGAACTCTTACTTTATTCCATCTCTTTGAATCAAGCAGCTTCCATCAGGACGTCTCGTATATGTCTTTATCAGCTTCTCGTTGTCTCCGTGACTATACGGGATCCAGGATCCATCTGGGTCCTGCCAGTACCAGCGGGTTGGAGTGTATTGAGGGGCCTTGGTCCCGCTAGGTGCCTGTTGTCTTCTTTCAGTAGTGTCTAAGATATAATGAAGGAAGAAAACTTAAAAAGATTTTCGCTCATTTCATTTTATATTTTCTGTTGTTCTGAAACATACAACTGGAAATATAATATAAATTGTAATAAAGTGTCAACACTGTTATACATATGTTAGTATAATATCATATACGAGTTATTGGTTTACATATTATAAAAGTTCTTAAAATTAGTCCTTTTTGTTGTATTTTATTTGAGGGTTAAGGAATACCTTTCATTCAACGTTATATAGATAAGATTAATATGTGGCTAAGTCTTAAGAAGATATAGGATTTTGCAGATTAAATGCCTTTAAAGGGGCAGTAGCACGTTTTTAGGGGGAATATAAGGTGATGTCAGGAAAATTTAAATAAATGGTTCCAATCTTTAGACAATGTAAAAAAACTAAATGGAGCAGTGATAAATCAAATATACAATGTAAAGTTAAGCCATGCGATTCCTTTTCTTACACAAAATGAATTAAAGGTGTTCACACAAAAATGGCTGCCAATGGATTTTATGTGAATCCTCATACTTCGTTCTCTGACTACGGATGATTGGTATGTGTTATGAGATTTATGATACTATCAAAGTAATACATTTGGCATTAACTTATAGTTATCAGTGAAAAATTTAAAATATAAAATTGTCAAAAAAACGTGCTACTGCCCCTTTAATGTTCTTTTAACGATTCCTACGAGTTAATTTTGGTTCACCGAAACATTAGCAGTTGGCCGAGATTAGTGCTTACTTTTATTTTACTGACCCTCAATTTATAGAACTATAAATATTTACAAATCAAACACTTACCCCATGTTGCATATTTGGGTTTCGATCCAGCAACACTGACATTTTTCTTTCTCCCTGTCTTGTAGTCTTTGACTTTGTCATAACAACTTCTGTAAATTTAATGTAACACATTCAAAATTCACTAGAAGACGGTTCCAATCTCTTCCAAATTCTAATGATTCTGAATGCAGATTCAAATTAGTTTACCGGTTTATTCAGTATTGTCTCCCGAAATTCACAGCTAGTACCAGGTTCATGCGTATCGCCATCGAAAACACGTGATGACGTGATAACTATTATCCATGTTGAACCTTTGACCATGTGGGTAATGTAAGATAGTATATTGATCACCACAAAAACATCTTAAGCAGACATTCACTTTTGAAGAGAACCCATGACAATATTGGTATGTTACAAACAGGAGGGCCTCTTCTTCATGTTAAAATCGAAATTCTTTGTCCTAGTCTCCTTAACACATGTAATTATGGTATACTGTACATGACCAAGTTGCTCAAGTTTTCTTCGTCTGTAAACTACACAATAAATACAATTTTACAATATTTCTGTCATAAAGTTAGTAAAGGTTTTATATAAATCGTGAATGTTCTCGATAACAACTTGAGTAAGTTACTAAAATTGGAACTGCCTTCGACACACAAAATTCTGCCTTTGATGGATAAACTATACATGAAACTCATTTTTTACCTGATAATCAAATCGTACCGGCCATTTTCTCCAAATCTGTATTCATGCATCTCACCATTGTTCCATCGTACCTGAAGTAAATTGGATGTTTATTATAACTAATAAATTTTCTCAGCCTATTAGTTTAACATGTGTTTTTTAAATATTTCAAATAATTACATCATACGTCACCTAGGATCCATTCTCGATTATCCAGAGTTTACGTTTCGATAATATATCCACTAACCTCTGGAACCAATATAGGCTCAATGCGACTTACATATTACCTGCCCTTAGTGGCATATTGTCCAATGAGGTATCTACGCTGCCTTCAGCAGCGTACCAATCGCATGGCTTCTTTCATGACACACTGTCAACAGAAATGACATCCAAAGAGATGGATTTCAAGACTGTATTTTAGTGTTTTTGTCTATCAAAACGGATGGGGTATATCAATTGTTACCTAGCATTCCCAGTTCTCGTCAAAAGAATACCTCTAGACTGTAATTTTTTTATTGCATGACCTTGATTTTTTTAATGAAATAGTGAGTGAGTTGGGGTTTAACGTGCTGTCAGCAGTATTCTAGCTATAAAACATGCTACCATCTAACTTTAAGAGAGTTGACAGATCCGAGAGAAAAACCTGTGTAAGGAAAATTACAACACAAGTTTTGCATAAATAACGACGGTAGTTAGATTTAGTAACTTCATGTATTATGGAATGTTTTAAACTTGATTATATGCCATCCCACTTGACTCAAAACGTTATTACGGTGTGGTGGCTTGTGTGCTTCCCCGACCCTTGAGCCATGCCAAATTTGTGTCGTTCTAAAACCTGCTTTCTATCTCTCTTTTTCGTCTGTTCTCTCATCCTGTGGAACTTCTTTCTCTCCGATCTTCTGTCTTTTGGATGGCAAATCCACATGTTTAATAGCTGAAAAAATTGCTTATTTTCTGTTAAACACCAACTCACTCATTCGCCGTTTATCTGCCTCTATGATTTCTTTCCTATTTCTGACTCCGACGGAAATCCAACTAAGGGAAGGTAATTTATGAATCGCATTGAACCCATATTGGTTCCAGAGGTTAGTGGAGATATTATCGGAACGTAAACTCTGGATAATCGAGAATGCCTAGGATCGCGACCTCTATTTAAGGATATGTAAGTTTTGAAATTGCATGAAACATGCAAAATACTTACACATATGATGATATAATTAATCTTCAAAACATTTACTTAAGCTCCTTAATATGACTTTGTCTCAACGTTGGCATATGCAATTGTGACGCTATCATACTCAAACGTTGTGGGAGTTAAGTAATTAGAATTATCATTGGAAAGCATGCGGTTAATCAATGACGACTTAATTCATGTTTTCGAAGAACAATTGTACATGGACGCTTTACTGCTTAATTCGGCATCATTTGAATCATTTTAATCGACATACATGCATTATACCTGCCCGAACCTCGGACGGATTGAAACCGATTAAAGTACTTTTTCATTGTTAGTTTGGTTTGCTAAAATTGCTCTCGTTAGATATCTATTGAGGAAGGAAAATTTCCGACTATTTAAATTGACACTACCACGCAGTATTTATGTAACAACGTTTGTTTTAATTCTAATTAAAACATATGTCAAAAGACTTATTTTTAAAACTCTGTGTCAAATTTGATCACAGTGTCATAGATCCAATGTTACCATCACTCGGAAGTAGTTGTAGCGAATGACAGTTCCATATGAACCTGGTCCGCCATCTTGGTCGCCGTAACTCTCGTGCCAATCTGGCCCTGAAGTAAAAGAAGGGTGGCATACATGAGACAACCGTATGCGCATAGATCAAAATGGAACCAGAAAATAACCAGAATACGTGACAAAAGGCACCGCTTCACCACAAGGTATCATGACATAAAAAGCCTCATAATAAAATACTTTTTCGAAAGAATAAACAGAAAAGGGTCCTTGTTCAAATACAATCCAATCATAGGGCCCTGTCACACCTAAGCGTATAGCAAGTGCGTAAGAGTTGCGTATGAAAAACTTGTATATAAGCAACCAGTACGCTCAAACATTTACCGTGTTTTCCCTTACTTGTACCGCACATGGAACGACTGATTTACGTACATGGCGCATTCTTTGCGTCGGGGTGCGTTGGAGATGCATATGATTTGCGTATCACCACTCTATTGTGGCAGATGATAGAATATGCAGAGCGCATACGTACCATACTCCAGACGCTCACAACTTATGTACACCGCATGTCTGGCACAAACAAAGCGATCATTTTCCCAGCCAGATGCGTCTTCACATAATTTTACTTTCTTTCTGTCTCAGTAGCAGGTTATCGTAGGTACCTATAAGCAAAGGGATCTGGAAAAAAACCTAAATGTTACCAATTACAAGACAATTAGTTCAAACTGAATACTACAGTTAACTTAACTGAATCAATGTCTCTACCTCATATGATTAAAAGGAGTTCCCACTCAAATAGCAACTGCAGTTTTCGCCTGAAACTTGATATTTTATGTACCCTGTTTTTGAATTATTGAATCTTAGGAAGTGAAATATCACTATATTCGCTATGTGATGCTGAAACTTTATTTTGTCGTTTTTTTATACTGACCTGCCTTTTTCAAGGTTAACTTATATTTGGAAAACACCTATTCACAGTTCCCCCCATTACCTAGAAACTTGACCAGAAGATTATTATTATCATATTATTAATATGTACATTGAGAACTGAGAAGTGTATCCAAGTTTTTTATTCTTCACACGCATACAGCACCCATCACTTTTATTGAAAACCCCTTAGTAAATAAATCATTAGCTACTATTTTATGATTTTGTTAACATGAAAGTGTAATGCTATTCATTATTGATTTATCTCTTCTCTTATTGATTTACTAGAATTATTATTACAATTACTTCAAGGCGAAAACTATTCTTTCAGTCATGTGAATGAATGATTACTGTCATGGATTAAGGGGGAGGTTAAACAATATAACAACTGAAGTCTAGAAGTCATAGCTTTAACAATTTGTAGAAGGCAGGAGTTTTGATTATTTTTGGTCAAACTTTGAAAATGTTATGGCCCCCTAGAATATATATCCCTAAAAGGCAAATCAGCAGAAAATTGAAATCTCACATATTGTATTTGAAGTTTCTAAGCTAAAGAGCTTCAAGTTATGCTCAGGAAACGGAACAAAGTCAGAAATTTTGCCTTTTTAGGGCCCAAATTTCAAAACATTTTGGTACCCTGGAACTCAAATCCCTAAAGGCACATCTTCACCACATAGGTAACATCCATACCAAATTTGAAGTTTCTTAGTCAAATAGTTTTCGATCAAGTTATGCTCCGGAAACGATGTCGGACAGACGGACGGACACGCGGAACGCTATATACCCCCGACTACGTCGTAGCAGGGGTATAATTTTTCTATTTCTATTCTCAACATTTTGTTACTTTTAATTCATGATTAAATGAAACTAATTGTGAAAAATATCATTACGTATTAAATCCATTTAGTATTCTAACAAATTGGATAAATATTTCTAATGTGTATTTCCATGCGTTTGTTATAAAGAGTGGATAGCTTGGCATCTTGATTACTAAAAGCTACTGCAGAATATTGCTATATGAAAGAAGTATAGACACAAATTGTATACGGAGGTACTATGCTCACCAAGCCTTTCGTTATTGTATCCATATCAATTCACGATGTACCCTATGAACGCTACGTGTACGCCTGTCGTACGTAACTCATAAGGAAAAACTGGACAATGCATTTTTCCATTGTTATCATCGTTACGCATACGTGCTACATTTGCTTGAAGAGCGTTTTGTGAACGTCTTCTATGCGCTTAAAATGCTTTGGTTCGGGACATTCTTTAACACTGCGTATGAAGTGCATACCCATCGGAATTACCTAACGTACATGTACCGCCCTTGACCGATTAAAAACCGATGCGTTGCGTATCAAGAATACGCAGCATAGTTTTGAGCAAAACTATCAAGCGTGTGAAAATGGTCTTAGGGCATGCAGATGTACAAGAAACGACCCTTAAAAAACCGAGGTGCGTATGAGCTGCGTGTCTTGTGTGCGGCTGCGTATTGCTGCGTATGAGAGAAATGGCCATACGGAACTCGTACGCAGTGAGTATACGCTGAAGTGTGTATAGGTGCTATGGGATTTATGGCATCCCGGAATAACTTGCTTGCTGTGGACATAAAACCATGAGCCTGAAGTATTAGATATTATGATAACCTCTCTCGACTTGCATTCCGATCAGGAGGACCAGATCAGACTCATGTGGTAACATCGGATGGTCTTCTACAGGACAGACGTCGTAGTACCCGAGACCATAACGGTGACTGTATATCACGATGTTGTTGTCCCACAGTACCCACAGGTTCACTTTGAAAGAAGGTTGATAAAACATAAACTTGAATGTCATTACATAAATTCGAATTGACGATTAAGAAAACACTCCTGTGCATTACTTATCATTGTTCACAACTTCGTTTTCAAGTGGTATCAGTAAATGCAAGCTCCAAAGGACGAAGGCGGTCCTCAAGGCGGTCCTCAGTGCACTATCGGTTAATCGAATACTATCCTTAAGCCATAGTAAATAATCTTATATGTTTGATTTAGGCTTATGTTCCCAACCCTTCGAAGGTCCCTCTGAAAATTATGAAAAAAATATGTTTTACTATGGATTTTCTAGCCAGGCGTTCTGAACATGAAAAAAAATCAAAACCAAAGTCGCAATATAAGTGTGAACAAATTGTAAACAATCTTGCCTGTCCATTTGGCACGAACTGATGTCTTGAAATGCGGATCCATAATTTGTGCAAGTGTAAACCCACCTTTACAAACCGCTAAGCTATATATGTGGGGACGTTGTTAAAATTCTGTTTTGATTAAAAGTAATAAATTAGAAGAACTCAGAATTGTTAGCATGCCTTTATGTGTTGCGATAAGTTGCAGAACATAGAAAATGCTTCTAAGAAATAAATTATTGTGTTGCAATTTTTTATTTCACATGAACTTGAAGAAAAATTCCAGTAAGATTTCAAGTTACTTCAAGCAAAAGTTTGAGTTATAAAATACATTATCACAAAAACGATGACGGGGGTCGCCTTTTCATTTGAAAATATGACGTCATCGACACCACAAGAATCGATCCAAGGAGCTTACATTAAAAACTCCGTACATCTTTGTGCGGCGGAGCTTTCATGATTTAAATCAGTGCGCTGCGCTAACGTTAAACAGCGTTGTCTCTACAGAAAAACCCAGTGGTAGAACTGATTATTCAACAAGCAATTTCGACTAATATGCAGTTTGATCTAACGATATGAATTATCTATATTAAAAAAAACAGAAAACAATAAATATTTTAAAAACGAGCAAGAGTATAATATCTTGTCGTGTGTGTTGTATTTTTCTGATTAAAACGTAGTTTATCTGAAATATGTGGACGTATTCCGACTGTATGAATACACCTTATTTATCTAAAATTAACACTTTCAAAGTAAAAAACATTTCTTTGAAATTTAATACAAACAAGTGCATGTCAATGATTTACCTGTTGTATCATACTATATCTTTCACTTAGACTTTTGCATATCATTTTTATGTCCTTTAAAGAAAAAAATATAATGACATCTTATTTTCTCAGAGATACAATGTTTTTTTTTATCTGGTTCTATATAATAAAAACATGAACATGAATGAGAAAATAAGAATTCTACGGCAACATAAAAATGCAATCTTTCTAAATAATCAATCGTGCGTGTTTTGATTAATAAAAATAATTTCAGTTTGATTACGAACCAACCACCATCATCGCGGATTCGCTTTTAAGGATTCGCTTCGACAAGTTCCTGTCAGTAGGTCTAATTAGTTTTTTTATTTTCGAGTGGTATAATGAATAAAAAATAATTTCTATTACATTTAGTTTATTATACAAATGTACTTATTTCAGCAAAGTTATTTTACACTTTATTTCAACCTATTGTTTCTCTAGCGTAGAACAATAATACAAAAATGTCAGTGTTCAAACCTTGTGACGTCGGAACTCGAGAGATCGATATCTTTTCCAATGTACTGAACTTTTGCTGCAGTCTGCTCATCATAAATGTTTATTTATTGCTTTTGGCATCATCATAGAAGTATAATGTTCTAGACCTGGCACGTCTCTACCGAAATCGTGACGGTTGTTGCAGTCTCATGTTTGACGGGCCGCCAACGGCCACCATTGAATCTAGCGGCGTCTCCTAATTTTGGGGGGTGTCGTTGATGTCATATTCCCGCTGTTTCTCGCTATCACTCTCGATTACCGTTCGAGATAGCAAAATGGCGTTCCCCATCGACACCGGTAAACTTACATGTAATTTTCCCCAACTTTGAATTTTTATTGCAGATTTTGTGATTTTTAAAAAAATTATTAGCCAAAGTTGAACGATCAATAAATCGTTTTAATTCATTTTTCATTGGAATTTTCCTTTAAGTTTCATGAAGGTAACAACAGATTGACGAAACGCCGAATCGTTTTAGATGCTTTAAATGGATACATATATATTTCAAAAATTCTTCTTTCTTTCAGGTGTATTTTTTATTTTTTATTTTGATTTTATTTCACCTTTGTCCGGTTCATGGTTGATGACCGTTCCGGGACCGTTCCCATCCTCGTCCTTGCCGGGCCAGTCCGGTCCCCGAATCACTCTACTACCCAGGGGCGGCAGTGTGCTCTCCTCGTTAATGTTGTCGTAGCTGTATACGGAGTAGGCGGCCGGAACCTCAGGGTCATATCTCTCCTTCACAATCTTCGCGACTTCTAACTGAATGCAGAAGAAACAAAACACTTTAAATGTTGAGCCAATTGTCCAAACTATATCAATCTTATGAAAATATGATCTATTTGCTACACTAATTTACGCATAGAAACTTATGATCTTATTTTAGGAGATTGAACTATATGTGAGCAGAGAATGTACTTGGGATACATTTGGAATGCAACATATTGAAAAAATTGCTTAAAAGACATTGAAAATGGTCGTACAAATATTAAGAGAAGTTTTGATTATATATGATGCTTGACAATTATTTAAAAGATCGATACCAAAACTTTCCTACTGTCTAATAATGAAGTTGTAACACTATATAAGGAGTTAAAAGATTGAGTTCCGTGCTATAAAGCAGGTAAATACTGACTATCAAGTCTACACCATTTTAAAATATCGATTGTAATCGATTGAATGTTGACAATGACTTGTAGTTTAGTGAAAGGGTAGTGGTTTGTGTTTGTTATATCACCTTTTCTGTTTGTGTAAACCCTGCTGTGAAGGCGTGCACGATTTGAAGCAGGTTTGTTGCTGTTGATCTGTTGCTGCCGCACTGACTGTCAATGTACTTCAAAATCTGGGCAGCATGTCTCTGGTAGTAGAAAACCTTCATATCATATTTGATAATGAAATAATACGGAAGTCTTAAAATCATTCAATTACATAATAATTTACATCTGAGTCATGCTGTGCGTTCTTCATACCATAAACATTGAACAAGAGACGTCAGAAGTTAAGGTGGCCGAGAGATGCTTCATAAATAGTAAATTATCTCTCTTTCTCATCATGAACTGTGAAGTTTTGAATAAAGTGTAAACATTGAGATAAGTGAAAATTGAAGTGAGTTGCACTTGAAGAAAGGCTAAGAAAGATATTTAAATAATTCTGAAGTTATTGATATAAACTTCCATACGTCAGAAACAACTATACACCTTACCTATATCATTCGAATTAGACAAATTATAGAAGTTTGAGATTAAGTTCAACTTATGCATCCTCCATTTCTCAACCAACAAACAACAATAAAACGATATAATTTGTGCTCTCAAGTAAGTGAGCTGAATTAAGTTTTCCCGGCGTAACTTTTGATACTATTCACGCAACAATGTCTTCAAGTTACAAAATGTTGTAAGTTTCAGGTTAAACAAATCACTTGGCAGTATTTGCGATAACCATGTTTTAGTCTTCACGTAAAATCTGAATCGAAGTTCATTGAATGGAAGACGTGGTAAGACTCCAACATGTCATTTTGAAACGTCGATACGTTGTTCATTAGGTCATGGAAACGTTTCGCAACTTTAAAATGTCATCATTATATCAGATAAAACACTAGTGTAGAAGCTAGCCGGGCTCACATACCCCCGCTTCAAGCTTATGTATCGAGAAAAGGGTGAGCATTGCATAGCTTACATACACAATAGGCTAATGAAAGACATATTTTTCGAAGACCATAATTTAATTCACCTAGGTGTAACAGTGTCTAAGAAAACGTGTCCCGATTTGAGCATCATTGTTCATGGCTCATAGCTAAATTTTAGAAGCAATGGCTATAACTTGCCAATAATGATATTCCAGAAATAGCTTCCGAACTTAATGAAGAGTGTCATAAGATGTATCCGAAACATGTCATTCATGTCCTTGGTGTAATAGTGACTGAGACAACTTGTCCCAAATGAAGCATCACGCCTGCTTATCACTCAAGTCACCTTGAGCCATAACTCAATAAAGGGGTCCGATTGAGTTCAATTGAGTCATTATTCTATTCTGGGGTCCAATTCAGTTCACTTGAGTCATTGCTCTATTTAGGGGTTCAATTCAGTTCACTTGAGTAATTACTCTATTTAGGGGTTCAATTCAGTTCACTTGAGTCATTACTCTATTTAGGAGTCCAATTCAGTTCACTTGAGTCATTGCTCTATTTAGGAGTCCAATTCAGTTCACTTGAGTCATTGCTCTATTTAGGGGTTCAATTCAGTTCACTTGAGTCATTGCTCTATTTAGGAGTCCAATTCAGTTCACTTGAGTCATTAATCTATTTAGGGGTTCAATTCAGTTTACTTGAGTCATTAATCTATTTAGGGGTTCAATTCAGTTTACTTGAGTCATTAATCTATTTAGGGGTTCAATTCAGTTTACTTGAGTTATTACTCTATTTAGGAGTTCAATTAAGTTCATTTGAGTCATTACTCTATTTAGGGGTTCAATTCAGTTCACTTGAGTCATTACTCTTTTTAGGAGTCCAATTCAGTTCACTTGAGTAATTACTCTATTTAGGAGTCCAATTCAGTTCACTTGAGTCATTACTCTATTTAGGAGTCCAATTCAGTTCACTTGAGTCATTACTCTATTTAGGAGTCCAATTCAGTTTGCTTGAGTCATTAATCTATTTAGGGGTCCAATTAAGTTCACTTGAGTCATTACTCTATTTATGGGTTCAATTGAGTTCAATTAAGTCTATTTAGGGGTGACAAACAAAGATAATGGATGTTCTTTAAATCTTAGTCACAAAAAGCCCTACCATTTGTTGATAAAGTTTATTTTTGGCGTCATCGCATTTGAATAGATTTTTAAAGAAACTTATACGCCCATAAAATGCCAGTCCAGTCAGTATAGATTTGTAGACTTACCTTCAATCGTTGGTTGTTGCACAGACTTGTTATATCGTTTACCAATCTGCCTTTGCACTTCTTAATGTAAACGTTCAAAATATTCTGAAAGTACAAATGTTGTAAATATGACAGGTGTGTGTTCAAGATCCAATGTGTCAACCAAAATAACCGATTGTTCTGACTAAAGCAATAAGACAATAATTATGCACCATTCCGTTGCAAGGATTAAAGAGCTCACAAGGCCTGGTAATTAACTGACAAGTTCACCTTTGACCTTCTGATCTGGTTGACCCGACCAACCAAAATGCACGTCTAAAGCAGGCCTTACTTCGACATAAATGTTTTTTCAGCTTCTCTTGATTTACTATCGCTTACAGCGTTTCGAATTTCCAAAGAGCAAGTATGTATACCCAGTTGCTCTTAAATTTACCCGACATTCACGCCCAAAACCATCGAAGTAATGAAACTATTTATAGACTATGTGTTCTGAGACATATCGTTAGCTACATCAGCCTTTATCATCAACTTGTTGCAGTCTCATTTTTCAATATTGACAATATGTTTAAACAATTCATGTATGATAAAGTAGCCCCGAAGATGCATCAACCTAGAGCTGAATAAAACTTGCTATACTTGTCTAGACTGAGTTGGTAAATTGAATATTGTTGTTCTAGGGTCTTGATGACAGACTAGTTGGAACTAAATGGATTCATTAGCTTGTTGTAACAGTTGGGTTTCTTAAGCACTGGGTACTACATTCTTTAAGAAATAAAGTAGCCCTAACCATCATGTGATTTGCAACAAAGTATAGTTGTGCCTTGAACTATTGCATGAGGCCGAAGGTCGAATGGTTTGACGTTATAATAGTTCAGGGCAAAACTTTATTTTATTGAAAAACATATGATGGTTAGGGCTACTCTATCACTTTTCTAGTATTTAAAATCGTTTAAGGTATTTCTACTCAAAATATAAATATATTTTGTAAATCAAGTCTGGTTGCATATTGAAAAACCTAGATCAGGGCCATACCTAGTGACGTCATAGCCAATTGATATTGACGTCATGGGCCATTATTACGTTACGTCACTCGAAAACTATACTTTATTGCGGAATAAAGGATGGGCGGCGGCTTTAATCTTTACGGGAACAAAACTAGAAACCTCATTGACGGGTCCATTGGGAACAACGATCACATCACAGAAGATATTCAGTCGAATAAAAGGGACTTGAAGCTGGGCAAAAGCTGTAAATGTCGTTACCGTCTCCTGAAATGAAACAACATTGCTGATAAAACTTTACAAAGGACATTGTTTAATAGAATTCGTGCATTCAAAGGAATTTTATGTTACAGACTATTTCATGAATGCATTTATAAGCACGGTGCAGTGATAATTACCACTTCAGTTTTGCAGCTCTCAGTTTTGCCTAGGACAAAACCATCTGTGATTACGACAAGTCGTGGAGGAACTCTCAAATATCCTCCCAGGTCACAAACTCCTCCTGAAGAAGATGACATCACATCACTCATGATATTTAGGTTTGAAAACACACCCTTGGTGACAAAAAGGTTTTCTTAAAATGTTCAAATCCACAGATAGATCAAAGATGGTGCTATTTAAGAACAATAATACAAAAAAATAATGAAACTAAGCTATGAGCCTAAAACTCAAAAGATAATCAAAACTGAAATATATCATTGCGGGGTGTTACCTACTTTATGAAATACCCACAGCGTAAGAGGGAAGCTATAAAAATGAAACGTTTTTTAGTTAAATTTGAAAACCAAATTGTTCTGTTTTGCTTTTCAAGGTAAACTCGCATTTTCTGCAACCGAATTACTATTAGCGTAGATATGAAAAATGTATATAAGATGTATATAGAATAAGATTCAGCATCAGTTGTTATTGATGTGGAGACCACAACCAAAAATTAATTGGTTTCGTTGCGATTTACAGCCTTGCAACCAAACTCAACTAAACTACATGTACAGTCAATAATTTCAGCTACCAGAATATCTCCATTTGAATCATTTTGAAGTTAACAATTTCAACTACAAGAATATTTCCATTTGAACAAATTTTCAAATCAATAACTTCCGCTATTTGAACCATTTTTAAGTCAATGATTTCAGCCACCAGAATACCTTTGTTTGAACCATTGGAAGGACAAGGTTGCATTATTAAGATACCCGTCATCAGAACCTCTCAATTACTCTACTCCTGATGAACCTCTCAATTACTTTACTCCGGCCGACATTACCTCTTGTGGAAGCTGCTAGGGACATCAAGACACCATTTAGGTACGCCAACGACTCGTATCCTCCACATTCAAGGTTGTCTGGAGCATATGATACAAATTCAAATCGATTAAGAATGTAGAAATCTTGAGAACGTATCATGATATTTCTACAAACATAACTGAAAGACATATGAAGATTATTCAGAATGTCATGCATACGGGGAAAACATTCTCTTTTTTGAATTCTTGACGTTAAGGTCAAGGTCACCAAAACTGAGTGGTGTCTGCGAAAATAAAGTCAAGGTCACCCAAATTGACTGGTGTCTGGGTAATCACCCAATGTATGCTGTGACCAAATTTGAAGACATTTGGTCCAACGGTTCATTAGATATCGCATTAACAAGAGTTTCAAAATCGGTCAAAGTGCCGTGATGACCTTAAAATAAAGTCAAGGTCACCCAACACGACTTGAGTCTGCGTAATCCCCCAATGTAGGCTGTGACCAAATTTGAAGACATTTGGTCAAACAGTTCATTAGATATCGCGTTAACAAGAATCCGGACGTACAGACGTACGGACGTACGGACAGACGCCGCTGAATTCATAGTCCCCCGTTCCGCGTTGCGGCAGGGGAAAACAATGCCAATACCGATAGTTTCCCTGATGCTGTCATAGTCGATGGAGAGATGGTGAAGAATCTGAGGTGAGGATCCGAGAGCTACAACAGCAATGTTCTCCTCCAGACCATATTCATCAGCGATATCCTCGATACCTGCAAGGAGAGCAGTAGCTTCTCTTAACCACATCAACATATTATTTATTTATAAAATTTTGGAATAAGTTATGGTAGCAATTCATCAATTGTGCATCAAGAGGGCAAAAGAAGAAGACTTCTTTCACAAGCCTTGGATGCATGAGAAAATTCCTTTCTTTTTTTAACATCTGTATTTCATCATTCTCAAAAACAAGGAGGGACTTCTAACTTATTAAATGTCAATCACCCTTGTTAGAAATAAAAGTACATCTATACAATATCGAGATTAATATATTAATTTTTTTCAGTAATTTGAATGTTGAAGAAGATGGCTTTTATTCCTAATACTTAACAAGTTGTAATCAATGTAAACTCCACTAAAAAAGAACCGTAAGCATGATAAACACTTCAGAATGATGTATTCAAATAAAACGATGTTATATTTCATAACAAAAATTGGTTTGAATGAATAATAGCGAGAAAATATGTAAGAAAACTATATCTACCATTAACTTTTTAAAATATGACTTATTACTCATGATATGAAGTTCCCACACTTTATGAATTTTAATAAAAGCTTTATAGGTACTGGCAGACTTATTTGGAATTTGTCGATCCTAGTATGAGGACAAACATTTGATACACTACAATTAAAACTATTGCCATTTCTTCAACAACTGAACTTCTCTTGTCATATGCATATAATATGGATACGTGTCAACTTCACCGTAAAAATTATACATGTTGAGAAGTAGCCCTGCATTCAATAGATATTGGACTAGTTTCTGCATTGCAAACTATTCATGTATGTTTAGTAGTTATTGTACATTCAAAGTGACGTCATGCTATTGTTCTTTGGGGATGTTAGTCGTCATCATCAACTTACTCCTCATAATGACTGACAGCCTCAGATGTCTAGGGTATTATTCAAGCCATATTCCACTGACGCAGATTACTTTTAACATAACTTGCATGACACTAAGTGAAATAACCCTATTCAAATATTTTTATTTTATCAATGACATATTTGGTTTTAGGTTTTTGTCTAACAGGTCTATTAAAAATTTATATTCCAATCCGCATTCTTCATATTCCAAAAACATCAATAATATATACCATTTATGAAGTCTAGAGCAATTTCTTTCAGCCTTGAGAAGTTTTCACTTGACATTATACCAAAATTATCCAGACAGAGAATGGTATCAAAGGACGTCTCAGATCGAGGAACAGGTGTTGGTTCTGGAACAGAGGCTCAAGTAAAACATTTGGTAGGTGTGCACTATCCAAAAGAACACTTGAGTATACCTGGGACGCCATTTTACTTTTCAAACTACAAATGCTTACTCTTAAATCAGACAATCAAAATCAACATATTGTCTGAATAATATCGGCCTATTTTCGAGGAAACAAAGTTTCAAAATATTAACTGTATCGAGGATCTAACTTGGTATTGGAGGTTATATCCACAAGGTCAGCTAAACAATCACAAGTTTCCGGCAAAAGCACTCGGTATCAATTGCTAGGGGCAGATAACTCCTTAGAACCATGCTTTAAACATAATCAAGTCTTTTAAGCATGATGATGTGATTGGTCCGCTAACACTTGGGTTTCGCCTGGTACAAATCATGCGACCTACAGTGGTTGCATAGTGTAGGGGATCCCATACATCAATGGAGTTAACATTTGATTTTTTCCTCCGAATAGTTCGATCTTAATCACACAGTTTCAACATAATACGTACGACGATTAATGACCAATTCAAGGACGCGATGTGAAGAATGGATCTGTGCAAATGTATTTTGTTACATTCGTTAAGTGTTCGCTGATAGGTAACAACAACAACAACTACTGTGAAACCTACCATTCTCTATCGCCAAATCTACCATCCTCCATGTCCTGCCATGAACATTAGGAAGAATCGCATCTCTGAAATGATTCAGCACACATATTGCTGCATGTTCTACTTCCAGCTTTGGGTGCGTCTCTTTTGTTACGTCCATATCCATCCTGAGGGGGGAATAAACACCTTACATGAATTTTATGATGCAAAAGTTATGAAGTTACGTTGTTAAATGGCAATCAATTCATTAAAAATCAGTTTCAAATTAAACTTGTTATGCATTGCTATAAGAAATCCACCTTTTCTTAGATATATGAATATATCATATTGCCACTTCACCATTAATTATATGAAGTTAAATACTCATCAGAATAAAATTTTCACCCTTTAAAACCAGAATTTTACTGTTAAAAATTACTGTTAAAACGGCAAGAATATGCAAACCGTCATTGTCTAAGGGCCGGAGTCCTAAAGTACAATAAACTTCTTTGACTTTGACATCGTCTTAATTCCGAGCTACATGAATATATAGGAGATTTTCATGTTAAATCAAAAGTGTCATACAAACCTCAGCAGTACATGTTCCAGCTTGGAGGGGCTGGTGAACAAACCACTGTTACTTCTGAAGCTGTAGGGATCTGGAGTTCTGGGTGTTGAACATGTATCTTCACCTCGAGCTCTTCTTTGTATCAAGTCTTCTATCGCCTTCTGGAGTTCGTCTATTACATCTTCCTTCCCTTCATGACTCTCGTCACCGTTATCGTAGATGTCATCAATGTCGTCTTCATCATCGCCATTGTCAGTGTTGTAATCATCAATGTCTTCTTTGCTATCGCCACTGTCACTGTTGTCATCATCAATGCCTTCTTTGCTATCGCCACTGTCACTGTTTTCATCATTCATGCCTTCTTTGCCATCGCCACTGTCATTGTTGTCATCATCAATGCCTTCTTTGCCATCGCCACTGTCATTGTTGTCATCATCAATGCCTTCTTTGCCATCGGCACTGTCATTGTTGTCATCATCAATGCCTTCTTTGCCATCGCCACTGTCATTGTTTTCATCACCAATGCCTTCTTTGCCTTCGTGGTGGTCATCAATATCGTCTGTGCAATCGTCACTGTCATCATCATTATCACAACTGTCATTTGCAATATCTTTAAATTCATTTTCTTGATCATTTTGATTGACTAGTTGAACTGGTTGTGTATTTTTCTTGCAGTATTTCCTGTTGTCAAGGTGTCTATCCCAGGTAATAGAATTATCAGGGAACGATGACTCTATTTCCTGTGTCGATGACTGTTTCTCATTGGACATGGGTTCTTTCAAATGGGACGATGGCTGTTTCCCTTTGAACGATATTTCTTCTCCAGTTGGCATGGGGTGATCAAAAGAAGGGCTTTCCTTGTCCCCAGATGTTCTACTCTCTTTCTCAAGGGAAGTTGACGGTTTCTCCTTTGATAGTGATGGTGACTCTTTCGCAAAGCAAGGTTTTCCATTTGACAATGAACGTTTGCCATGGGACGATAGCTGTGTATCATGTGTCGACGACCGTGTCACGTGTGACAATGTCTGCTTTTTGAAGAATGATGACTGTTTTTCGAGGTTGGAAGACTGTTTCGAATGGGCCAGCGTTTGTTCTGCTGTGGACAGGTAGGGATTCACAGAAGGTGTTGCCCTGTCTCCACGTGTTCCAGTTTGTCTCTCGTTCAGCTGTCTCTGCGTGTGCTGGCTTATTTTGTCTATTTCATTTTTGATGATTTCAAGTTTATCATTTTGACTTTGAAGACGAGAGTCGAAGTTTTCTCTTTGTATTGAAAGTTTCTTAGAAATGCATTCCAAACCTTGATCTATTTCTGCTTCAAAACCAAGTTCAGAAAGAGTTTGATTCCTGCAAATTAAGATGTTTCATAACCAGCTTAAAAAAATCAATTGTCATTGTGATGAAAAACGGGGAATCCGTTGTAAATGACTATGGTTAAAAGGCGATGTAAGGCCTGTTATTTTGGATTGGTAGCATCATAATGATGGTAAATCATGTATCTAACTTGGGACATACACATCAATTGATATATATTAACTTACAACAATATTCCAGCATACTTGCATAAGTTTCCTATTATACTACGCTAAATAAAGAATAAATTCAAATTTAAAATCTTAGCAGGAAGAAAATAGTATTCAAAATCCAACGGCATCATACAGTATACTACCTATGTACTATTTTTTCGTGAATGGGGTTTGTTTGTATGCCACGATTTTCAACAAGTACTGTGGGCAATCTTACAGACGTTTATGTAATTAATATTTGCTTCAAAAGGGATACTGTCCTGTTGCCATTTACATGTTAACATGTAAGAGAAAAGAAGAATTATGTAACTCTTGTAATGAAAACAAGTGAACAGGTTAAAGTCTCACCAAACTAATCGTTAATGACACGTCTGCCTTCATGTTTGTGTACAATGCTCCATCTACGTTTTTACTACCCAAAGTGACCAATTCACTAAATGATATACCTTATCTTACTAATCTAACTACATTATATCCATGTCTACCACAATACATTTACCTTTAATGCGTACCAATATCCATCCATATGTCTTAACTTTAAAGGGGCAGTAGCACGTTTTTTGACAATTTTATATTTTAAAATTTTCAGTCATAATTGTAAGTTAATGTTAAATGTATTATTTTGACAGTGTCAAAAATGTCATTACACAAGTCAATCATCCATAGTCGGAGGACAAAGTATGAAGATTCACATAAAATACATAGGCGGCCATTTTTGTGTGAACACCTTTAATTCATTTTATGTAAGAAAAAGGAATCGCATGGCTAAACTTTACGTTAAATATTTGAATTATTACTGCTCCATTTAGTTTAAATACATTGTCTTTCAATTGGAACCATTTATTTTCATTTTCCTGACATCACCTTATATTCCCCCTAAAAACGTGCTACTGCCCCTTTAAACTAAGTAATCTTTTTCTAGATTTCCTATTTGCAATTTTGCCATTTTCTATCCAAACTTCTTTTGTATATATGGACAGATCTAGCTAATCATGTCTTCTTATATTTAATCAATACCATCTTCATTTCCTACACATTCTAGGAACTAAATCAAATTGAACACTTCCTCTTACCTGTAATGTTTACCGGTATCCATCAACCGTTTGGACCTTCCACCATACTTCGTATCTCCCTCCCCTCCATGGAATGACACCTTCAGTTCCAGTCGACCAGCATTATCTTGATAAGGTATCAATTCTCTTATCAACTCTATCAATGCATGTCTATTTTCTGTCAAATATCTGAAGTCGTCAGCAGTTCTGTGACATAGAACCAGTGTGAGAGGATCTTTGTGAACGCTCAGCAGTCTTGCGTGGAAGGTTTTGAAGAGTTTTGCAACAAACTGTGATATCAAGTTTGGATTCCGCTTCAGAACCTCCGGGTAATCTGCCTGGGTACTGGATGAGTGATCCAGGAGGCAGATTGAAGACAGAGGTTTGCCCTTCATGTCTTCTCTTTTCCAGTTGACCTCCACCAGGGGCTTGGCATCTGGACCATCACATACGAATAGAATTGAAATAATCATTGCTTTAGAAACTTTCCGAAATTCAACTCATACTTGTTATGGTTGACAAATTGAAATCAGATGTAAAAGAAACCAATGATAACCGACGAATTCAAGTACATTTATTGAATGCAGTCCGTGACTAACGAAGATATAACACAGTCATTATACCGAACATTGAGCAAACATGTTCTTAACAACGCATAATATGGTACCTACGGATCAGGGTTTGTTATCAAGTTTTCGAAGGAAAAAGTCGTTACTTCATTGTGCCATTAGTTTGTTTTAAACATATTTTATTCACATAAATGAAACGGATTGGCCACAAGTTATTAAGCCCTCTCCACAGAATTTACAGTTCACAGATTTTGTTGGATACCTGGAATGTGGAAGAATGTGGTTAAGAAATTCAGAATGAGTTATGGCTGCCATGGATGGTATGCGGAATTCGGTGAGTGATGGGTGATATATTTTGAGAGTGAATTCAGTAAACGCCTTGACTAGTGCTGCAGGGAAACTTATAATGTGTTTTAATTGCTTATATCTTGGTTAACGCGGACAGGAAAAGAATGGACAATCAAAAATAAAATAAAAGGCATTTTCACATGGATTTCCACAGGCACAGCGGTGGTTGCTGACTAAACCTATTCTAAATTATTCATAACTTATTGACTACATGTATGCCTATGTTTAGTGTGTGAAATATTTCATCTTGAAAAATATTCTGGTGCTACTTCTTACGTTTAAAATGAGAGAAACATGGACAGTTTTATGTTTCTAAGTTGAGATTTTCATAAGATTATTAAATTCTTGAAATTGGGAATTGGAAATGTTCAGAATTTTAGTTGTTTAGTATGTCCTACTTTTTCAGGCAATAAATCAAACACGTAATCTGGTGTTATATGACTTACGATATTGAAAAGAATACATAATTTTCTTTTACATCTATGTTCTTCTGAAGTTTCAAGCATAATATCCAATCTGTCTATTTAACCATGCCAGATACCGAAATTAAGCACCAGTGACAAGGAGATGTGGGTTTGGAATGGTTACACGTGGACATCTGATGATCCTTTATTTTAGTTATTTATGGACATTAAAACGAAACTAAAATTACATGACAGATGCACTTAGATACACAAGCAAGTGAAAACACTTAAAGTACGCAGCTGTATGGTTTACTACAGCACTGAGACCCCCTTAAGTCAATATACCAAACATTGAGCAAAAATATTCTTAACGATACATAAAATGATATCTCTGGGTGTGTTATCGAGGTTTGGTAGAAACCAATGTCAATACTTCATTGTTACCATAAGTTGTTACCATAATGTATGCTAAGAATAAAGATGGAAGTCTTTAACTGACCTTGTCGAGTGCACATTGCTACCGTGGAGTTTTCATCCTGCCATGTCGACCTGTAATGAAGCATAACATTTAATTGAAGATGTTCCTGATAAGATAAGATAAGATAAGAAGATATCTCAGTCTGACCCAAATAAATATTTTCAAGCAAGTCTCTCCAAGTGACCACTTGTGCCCGGGACTATATACACTCAATCTAAATAAATTGTATATACACTTATCAACCTTTCAGTGTTCGTTCAAGGGCGGCTCACTCTCTGATAGTGGAACACAGAATCTCAAGATTTTCTTCAGGACATTTTAAAGGCATGATACCAGCCGTTTTTAAAGACGTGATGCCAGTCCTTTTTTAAGACGTGATACAAAGCCATTTTGAGATACCTTTTATACATATTTTATTGCTTGTGTCTCAGGATTGTTATTTGTCAGATTATTATTATCAGTTGATTCTTGCTTTTTTTGGTAACCACCAAATTGTCGAATGAAACATAAACGAACTGATAACTTAAAATTTTCAACTAACAATTAACATCGATCCGTTATGTTTGTGACACGACATCATTTGATAACCAAGTCTTTCCAACAAGTGAGTATTGCCAGGATTTGAATAAAGCAATTGCCTTGGGGTAGGGGCAACAGAATTGATCTCGGAAAAAAAGGTGGATCATATGGAAGCCGGAAATCCTTATTGCGCTGGTTAATTGATTAATTTCTTTCTAGGACATTGATCAAGTGAAAATATGTCAAATAAATAATTAATTTCATTTAAAACACATCATTTAAGAAAATGAACCATCTGGGCAAACTCAAGTCAATTCATTATATTTATATATATACTGACAAATTTTAAGTACATTAAAAGAATCTATTAATTCAGTTTTATCCTGATTATTACAAAGCATTATCATGTGTAACATTATGTTTTGATGACCCTTTCTTAAATGACATCCTGGTTTGCTTCTGACGTTTTTAATCATGGATAAAAAAAATCTTGCACGGCTAGAACTGATGTGATCACCTATGATGAAGCTAAATATAAGACATAATTGCAATAAACACCTTATTGTTAATGTAATGCTAGACAGTCCTCACGTTCGTTAAACACCTGGATAAGTCCGTGGCTAGCAAACATTATTGTTTAATGTTCCCATTTTTGTAATGTTTCTAGTGTAAACATCTGAGAGGATATGTATAATACCTTTGCAATGAGGTGAAGAGGGTCGCCCGTGAATTAGAGGTAAAATATGAAAAACGGTATATTGCAGACGAAACTTGCTGTAGATATTAATTTAAATGACAATACAGCAAGTGCCGTCTGAAGTATTTAATTGTTCATATCTTATCTTCAATAACATATAAATCCAGATTTTGAAATTCAAGCGATATGCTCAGTCAAAATATCTACCAAGAGGCGATGTCACTTACTATAGTATCACGACTGATAACGAGCTTTTAACCTACATAGATAAGTTGTTTGTACAAAAAATACACACTGACAAATTTCTTGAATATCTTAATGAATGTACATAATCTTAGATTGTTGTGATTTATGTTATGGCTGTTGAAATTCACTGGGGAGGAAAAGGCCTCTTTTGTCTTACTCATTCGCTCATAGCATGCTTATGGATCTCCCATACAGAAAAATAAATTAATATTTTGCAGTTTGATATGATAGTAAGTTACATATATGTTGAAATTCATAATATATCTTATACAAATCATAACGATCAATACATACCTTAAAAAACCCTATTTCAGGCGAATTAAAACAAATCATACATCTCTGCGTCCTCCGGACTTCCCAATTCTATTAGTAGACCTGATTCAACGTTATCAGTTCAGCTGCATCTTTCCTCGGGAGCCTGTTTGGCCCAGCTCGTGTCCTGACACCTGCCATTACTCAGCATCTAGCAAACACGTACCACTTGAGTACTGGGGAGTCGCTTTTCGAGGAGAAATAATTGCCCTATGAAAATATTTCCTGTACATGTACTTTTGAATTATAAGTTTATGATTATTGCTTAAATTTCATATTTATTGTAAGTATTTTGTGTATAGATATTAATACTGACTTCGTTTTTCGTTCTGCTTTTCTTATTCTCTGAATATCTGTTTTAGATACCAACTGTGTTGAGGGTGTGCATGAATTAGAACACCTAGGCACATGTGAAGTTTGAACCCGATTAATAAAGCAATCGTTTGGTAAAATAATAGAGACTACAACTATGTTAAAATCATTGTCATAATTTCAATGGCGATCCTAGAGAAAGAAACACTGTCAAATTTTGGTAGGTGAAAAAATCTTGCGAAATTCCTGCCGCACGTGCAGCACGTTGAAATGTACATGCAAACATTACAGAAAATTTACTCGGAGTGTTAACATTTGCAGAAAGTACACAAAATGAAAGTTAATTTCAAAATCAATTATGAGATTGGTTCCATTGGAGATTAATTGGCATTATAAACTTTGTATTTAACTTAATCAAATCAATTATAAAAATTCTTAATCATTTGGTCATCAGCTGATCTCATTGGTGTACTGGTAAGCTCACCTTGGCCAAAATTTTCAGTTCATGGGCTTGATTCAAGGTTTCAGCAAAAACATTTGTAAATATATTCTGTTAAAAGACAAGTTATTTTACGAATCATCGCTACTAATGAAAACAAAGGACTTATAATTTGTACTTGTTTACAAGTGAGTAAGTTTCTTGAACACCTCTCTTACTACCACGTGCAAAAAAGCAGTGACCAACAGATTGTCCATGCATACCACGTTAACGACACTAGTGACTGAACTTCAGTGTTTGCAGAGCGACAGCCATACTGATCTAAAGGCACAAATGTATAAGGGTTGTTTCAAACAACACTCAATTAAAGTTACCAAATTATGAGATGTATATCTATGATATCTACAATCTATGATCATGTGTTCCACATGTGACGTCCTTGAGATTAAGATACACACGTCCTAGAAAAAAAGATATTAGATTACTAGTTGAATATAGACGGGTAGTTGTCACTCACTGTTTATGATGGAACAATATAAATCAAACGACATACAAATATCATCGCATTCCACGTGTAGTACACTGCATGCTTTCTCATTCTACGTCTAGTACACTGCAAATTATCTCATTCCACGTGCAGTACACTGCAAATTATCTCATTCCACGTGCAGTATACTGAATGCTATCTTATTTGACATGTAGTACATTGCATGTCATTGCATTCAACATGTAGTTCACTGCAAATTAACACATCCAACATGTATTTCACTGCATGATATAGCATTTGATATGTTGTACATTGCATGTTATTGCATTCAATGTGTAGTACACTGCATGTTATTAGTTGGGATAAAAACTTTTAATTAACAGTGAGAATGACAGTTACGTCTTGATAATGTTCGATTTTATTACTTGTACAACAAGATCACATATTCAAGAACTCTTTAAATCCTAGATCATTATTCTCAACGCTTAACAAACTACTTGGAAGACCTAAAGACTGTAGCTTCCCTAAGTGCAATCATAAAGATGTTGCTGTTAAAATCAGTCCTTTCAACACACAAGAAATTGCTCGACTCAAAAACAAGCTGTATGGCTTTTGTGACGATTCCTCGTTGCAAAAATTTATGGATTTGGGATGTGTGTTTTCCGTCAAGTTGAGGAATCTTGAGTCAGGAAAGTCATCCAGGCTTCTAAGATAACATCATTCCAAATTGATCCTGTTCCTACAGAATTCCTCAAAAGTTCTGGACACTTCCATTTGTTTTCTCATAACAACTTTCCAGGAGGTTTTGGATAGGAAAGTTAGGCTGAGGTATAATTCAACAATGTAAACAAAAAGGTCATTACAATGTGCTCTTTACTCTTGTGTTTCCTACTTTCTTGGTAATAAGAAATAGATTTCTATGAATTGATCGCTGATCAAATGAACAGCATAAATTGATAGATAACATGTTTTCCCAACATTCAATGTTAACTTTACAATTATTTTATACTTTTGTTGATTCTGACTTCATTTTTTCAAACAACAGCCAATTTTTACTAACTATTTTGGTGTCATCTGTTTTCATGGTATTGTTTTAGGTCATATCTTGAAAAAAAACCACAAGCAACATCATGTTTTATTGTTTTTTAATCTTACGTAGATTTATAAAATAGCATTTAAACTGTAGATATCAAATGCTTAGATAATTTACTTCATCCATTCAATTATTGTACTGTCACAAATAATCAAGGCTCGCAACATACAATGTTTATTCCTTATGCAGGATATTTACGATCCCAAAACACACTCGCATGATAACCTCTATTTATATGTAGATGTTTACAATCACAACAAATGAGATAACAATGACACAAGGCAATAGGTATATACAAGGAGAGTGGCTGATTAAATTTATCATATAGACATGCATCCAGGCCTTACTTGTCTATTTCAAGGATATCATTTACAGGTGGGTATTAGATATTCTGTGTTTACACTGTGTATAATTTGACAGGTCAATCATACTATTCAATAACACAGCCAACATATCTTATATGTATTATTTATTATTAAAATGATAAATAAAAGCTGGTGATTCAGTCTAGAAAATAAATATCTTCAGTTATGTTACTATAAAACAATTGTGAATATTAAATTATTTTTCTATATTTTGTAACTATTTTAGTCAGTTACTTTCATAAAATCTTTGGTATGGTATCAAGATATTTTTTTATAATTTCAATTTCGATCCAAATCACTCTTTATTGTAAGATTATTATCATAAGTCACTTACATACAAGTAAGTGATATGGGCATCAAGTCTCCCAGCCCATTTTATTCAATACAACATGTCACTGTATCTTGTATCAACCAGACCCATTGTACGCAGTAACCACTCAAGATGGCAGAGCGAGCTACAGACCTAGACCCAGAGTGTGAGAGAGTCGGGTCCTCACACTGTCCTGCAAACTGGGACCCGACCAGCACCCTAGTGTTCCGACAGGTAGGAGGGGGCGGGGCTGTCACTGTCTCCCCCAACTACCTCACCGTGGACATCACCGCCCACAACAACGATCTAACGGCCAGTTTTCAACCACACGCACAGATAGGTAGGTGTTGGTAGAGAAAATACATAGAGACTATTTCATTGTTTTTGCCGAATATCATTTCTATCTCAACGAGTGGAGTGAGACAGTGATATTTTCACGAGTGGTGCAGCCACGAGTGAAAATGACACTTTCTCACTTCACGAGATGAGAAAGAAATGATATTTGGCAAAAACAATGAAATAGTCTATTTTTTATATAATTTAAATATCATATAACATTTTGTCAGACATCAGAAGGCAAAGTTTTGCTGTTGTGATGAATGACAGTCTAGCAACTCCATTTATCCTTTCTCGGTCAAAAAAAATCTATAGAAATAATTCGATATTTTATCGGAAATAGTTTTTATTTACATATATAATTTGTGAATGTTAAATGATATCAGATCCACATATGTTTTTGGTTATAACTAGGTGAAGCAAAGGCTCCTTATCTATTTTGGAAAAT
This sequence comes from Steromphala cineraria, assembly GCA_916613615.1. NCBI lineage: Eukaryota > Metazoa > Mollusca > Gastropoda > Trochida > Trochidae > Steromphala > Steromphala cineraria. The sequence goes on along the minus strand of OU744720.1, from coordinate 11,345,882 downwards.
CCGAGTAAGAGCGAACGGATACAATGAGTGAAGCGCTATGTTGGGGTGACAGATCTCTCGCTTCGTAAATTTATTTTGCGATAAAATGAACAATTATTAACTACAGCAACAAGATATGAACTTCGGGTAGCTTTTTGATATCGATGGATACATTGGCACTGTAAAATGAAAACAGTTACATACCGAAAACATCGTAAAGAGCCGTTAGCTTCAATCGTAACCAACGCCGTGACGCGAGGCAAGCGTTCAATTTCCTCAAAGGGAGATAATCCTGTTTCAAAGGGAGGTAATAGGATCGGTCCTCCTTTCTCACCGCAGTGAAAATATGGTTTAAATTTTCACTGCAGTGAAAATATGACTTTCTACTGCTTTTCTTAAAATATGGATTATAGTTTCACTATATAACCCTATATTTCATTGCTAATAATTATACAGCTGCATACCAAAAGTTTGTTCACCTGCTTGTGATCTTAGTGCAAATATCATGTAATTTGGATTTCGTTTTGACATTCATTAAATAAGTCCAGGAACACTTACAGAAGATCATCAATTGCCCATGTTTAAAATAACAATTTCAAACCCATATTTCGGGATCGTCTTGTTACTGGTGCTGAATGTTGATATTTGGCATTGGTAAATAGACAGATGGGGTCATATTTGTGAAATTCGGATTTTCTTAAATTTCGATTAAAATCTTCCATGTAAACTTTGTAGGAAATAAATCAGCACAGTAACGTTCCATTAGCACAAAGGAACGCGTATGAATAAGATCTAAAGCTGTTGATCACTTATGAAGGATTTTGTAGAGCAAAATAGAAATAGGTGTTTTCGAAATGTTGACCCCTGGTCACTTCAATGACCTGCCCAAGTTGTTACAGCTATCTGCTAGGTATGACATACGAATATGTCAACGCAAACTGAGTCTTAACTTATGCAGTGAAATTTCACCATTATCGGTTTCGTTTTTACAATGATATGATATCTCAAAGACGTTACAAATTACATGATATTTGCACTAGAATACGAAGGTAAGTGAACAAACTTAAGATACGCAGCTGTATAAGAAATACCTAAATGCGTTTTGATATATTTGTTTCTGATTATTCTTTTATATATTGTTTTATTGTTTATGTACTGTACCGTATTGATGTCACCTTTAATATAATGAAACACATTTCACTTAAATAGAACACAATTCTTTCTTTTTTTCATCGAGCTGGTTTTTTGTTGGAGAAAGAATGTCGCTAATGGCAGAAATATTGCCCAGGCGGAGCTAAACATAACTCTAAAATTAGAGAAAGCATGATGCAGACAGGAGAGTATTATTGTCGACTGCCGTCGTACAACTTTTTTGTTTACAATAGGCGACCCCTCTGTACAGAGCATGTAGCCACGCCCCATCAGAAGTTGCTTCCTCAGACAAACATTAGCCAAAATGGCAGCACATATTGACTAATGCAGTAGCAACTGCTGACAGATAGATCTTCAAGCTTATTAATTTGTCAGAAGGTCACGTCGGCCAACCTTTCTGCGACCTGTGACCCTCCAACGTTTTACCTGTGAAGGCAGACTTTTGTGGTTTGGAAAGATGAGTTCTGATTGGTCAATTCGATACGTGGGCTGACGCGACCCTCTACTAGGCCTTTCTAGACTCAGTATAGGAGTGAAACGGATAATATTGAGGCTAGGTTTACTGAGACTTCAGTTTTTTCTACTAGCCCTAAAATATATATGAAATGTAACCATAAAAAAAAAAATTTCATTATGAAAGTATTTTTATCAGACGAAGAAGCGAGGAATGGATTTCTGTTTGTGTTACTGAAATCAATGGAAAAACTGTAAGGGGATTGATATATGACTGACAAAAAGTTTCAATTTAAATAGTGATAACTTAGTTTTATTGCAATAAAGACAATAAATACACCAACAAAATTTAACCTACCTTAAAGGGGCAGTAGCACGTTTTTTCATAATTTTAAATTTCAAATTTTTCACTGATTATCGTACATACATGCTAAATGTATTATTTTGATAGTGTCAAAAATCTCATCACACAAGCCAATCACCCATAGTCAGAGAACAAAGTATGAAGATTCACATAAAATCCATTGGCGGCCATTTTGTGTGAACACCATTAATTCATTTTGTGTAAGAAAAAGGAAAAGCATGGCTAAACTTTAGATCATATATCTTAATTATTACTGCTCCATTTAGTTTCAATACATTGTCTTTCAATTGGAACCATTTATTTTCATTTTCCTGACATCACCTTATATTCCCCTAAAACGTGCTACTGCCCCTTTAAATGCCACTAACCTTTCTCATGAGAACGTAGACGTTATTTTGCCGCGTACTCACTGTGTAATCGGAAGAGCATGCCCGGGAAGATACAGTAGTGTGCATAAGTAAGTGGTCGAAAAACGCGTTTCTCACGCGTAGCTCACGCGTTGGTCACGAGTGAGCAACGCGTGAGCAACGGGTCGCCCCGCGTCAGCCACCCGTTGCTCACGCGTTGCTGACGGGTGGCCAACGCGTGTCATACATGGCTGGATAATCGAGGTTGCAGAAGTGCCAAAAGCGTTCATAAAATCATGTTTACCGATTTTTTACTTTATGTCATATGACAAAAGTTGAAAATGAATTTTAAACATATTGTTTTCTTTCTAAATTCCACTTATTCAGGATTACATATTCCACATGGTTGCTACTTAATCCCGATTCTATTCATATCCTCAAGACAATCTATAATGGAAATGCTAGCATAATGAGGTTTGAAGTTTATTTACGTTACATATATATTTCATTACGTTTTTATATACGTTAATATATTACATAATTAAATGGATTTAATTTCAACCCAACACTTTTTCATGTGCCAACAAGCTCCAAGCTGCTCATAGATTAGTCGCTGCAATATAACTTGCATGAGTAGATATATACAACATAGTCATTGCATCAAATATCTGTTTCTAAGCATCAAAGTTTTACTTTCTGGTATATTTGACAGTCACTTATGTAGCTATTGACGAAATGTATAATATATATACATGTTAAGATATTTTTACGGGAATAACATAACTGCATCAGATTCATTCATTCCTCTTTTATGCATAACATTTGTTATGCATGACATGTACGTTAAAGGCACACTCTGTGAGTTGTTTGAAGTCACATAAACCAAAACATTATCAATAGTATTACTCTATCGGGAAGTGTAGACTGCTGTATGAAAGAACCATTAAGGGCTAAAGTATAGTAACAGTATGAAGGCTCAAAGTCGTGACTATGATCGAAAACCGGACAATGGCGGGCTTCAATCAGCCAAACGTTATTTAAGTGACTTATCTTAAGCAGTCAGCATGACAGATATGAGTTTAAAATGTTGCTAGCCTAAAGTACTAATATTCGTGTCAATTTCACGTGTGTGACAAGAGTTTAATGACAACGGGATTATCATTTATTCAGCATTTAAGGATGTGAGTATGTGAGATGTTTTGAATTCCTATCATTGTTTATGCAATCATTTTCTTTTCAAAACAAAACAACATTTTCTGAAAACTACAAGGCTTTGTAAAGAGCTCATGTTTTAAAGATTAAGTATATAACATAATTCACACTTTGAGTTGAAGAGGAAAGTAATGGCCAAGCATGTTATTTCCTATGTTTCAAGTGACCAAGTGAGAAGATTAATGAGTAGTGCATAATATGCATCAATGTTTTCTTGTTCCACGTATTAACCCTGGAGGATTAACATAAAGTTCTTATTGCTGTAGAGTTTCATGGAGATCAAACAGTTATTCATATTTGCTGTATAAAGAGGTTATTTGTGCCGAGAGTCGTATAGATATTTAAGAGACACAGAGTATGTTGATAGGATCACATATGTCAAATTTTGAAATCGATGGTATTTCATCGGTAACCAGTAACTGTTTCTGAAAATAACAAGTTAAAGGTCAATCAGTACATTAGAGCGAAAATACGGCCATTCAAAGTCGGGTTTTTGATCGAAAACAGGACAATGTGGCTCGAGTGGCGCGCGCAAGTTCGCCAAACGTAATTTTGAAACCTTGTCATAAGCTGGCAGGAAGATATATTCGATTCGATAGTGTTTATTAGGTATTTTAACAAATAAGTAGATTAATTGGATGCAAAATTTCGAATATTAAACGTATTTGAGATGTGTTCTTGATTTTTTCATAAAATCAAGCACTTTAGAAATATTATGCATAAATGGATATATTTACAAGTCCAGTGATGAAATATGAACTTCAATCAACATATCATATATTTTGTAGCCTATCAAAACCAAATGAAATTTCAAAAACGATACTCTGTGTCACTTTAAGATATTCCGTATTGCTCTTGCACAGAAAGCTGCTGCTCACATCAATTGAAAAATTGAAACTGATATATTTATACTTTTTAATAAGCCAATACATTTTATTTTTTGGTGAATCTGTACGGATGATTTTATTAAAGTTTCATATGTTTTTCTTATAATATATTCTGCATATGAACACCCTCGAATATCATGTAATCCTATTACACATATCCTTCGTAGTATACTTAGAATATATTGAGGTCTGTGGAGCTGATGATGATTGTGGTTTGTCATATATTTAGTATCATCAAAATTACGTTAATAAAAATTGGCTCTTCTGTAAAGTTGAACAAATCTTTACTGATCAGTTTATAACACAATGGCAATATGAAAAGACGTTATCATCTAAAGGAAAAATATATGATTGTTCGGTGTTTGGTCCTGAAGATCATATTTTGCTACCAACAAAGGTTTCACAACCTATTTTGAAATTTAGAACAAGTATGTTTTGAATGTACTTCTTTATTAGATATAATTAGACTTAATTATTTATAGCTTTATAGCCTATTTACAGAAAGACATTGTACAACTGTTGACAAGCTAAGTAAGTTATAAAATGTATCTTTGAGCAACTACAAAAATGTCAATAATAATTCTGCGTCGTTGTTACATTATATTGTATTATTAATATTAAATATGTACAATGTTCTATTATGAGTAGTTTAAGTGAATAAAGAACTTGAACTGGACTGTATTAACTCAGGACCGTAGATAAGGGCGATTCTCCTCACGAGAGTCAAATAGCAACTTCTCACAGCGATAGCCACATATATGCGTCGCTTCTGTTTGTATTGAAATAAAGTCATTTTATACATACTTTGGCAACTATTAACATGAATGTATATATTCTATGTATGATTTGTCATTTAGTGTTCATAACAGACAGTAATTAAAGTGCTTTGATAGGAATGAATGGTCGATTTTTGAGCATGATACTCAGTTTGGTGATTAAACAAATCTTTAAGATAATGGGTTGTTAGAAGTTTACACATGTCTGGTATAACATACATCTAGCTCATATTTAACAAGGTGCTCATGTCACTTAACAGTTATGTCCTGTTACTTTCGAATCAGTGATGTAACTATCAAAACATCATCAAATGAATTCTGTCTCTTTTTACCAATCATCAAGATAAGCCGAATCTAGATTTTGAAGTTTGAATCCCCACGTAAATAAACATTCAATCAGACTCCTGAAATCATTATCAAATAGATTGACCTTTGATCAATTCGTCGCCACGCTCCGGCGAGCAATGGTCACTGAGCAGGTATACAACAATACTCCCTTGTTCACTAATTTGGATAAACAATGATGACGTATTTAGGGTAGTATGGTCATTTCAGCATTCTTATTTGCTCGAAAAAGGCGACGATTGCGCTAAAGATATATAATATACATTCATTAGAATACAAAATAAATATATTATGCACATGTACATGTACATATGCTTTCGATTGAAGCGTAGCAGTTGTAGAACAAACGCGTGCAAATGCTTTCATTGGACAATATTCTTCATGTACAGAACAGAACAGAATTGTATTCTCATGAATCATACAAATTGATATAGAGAATGTACAACATGAGTCCTAACTTTCTTCAATACCTTTTGAAACACTGGCTATTCCATGTCCCTGGCTTGCGTTTTTTAATAATATTTGCATTTTTTGCACAATATCCTCTTTGCATGTGTTCTTCGTGTCATGTGAAGTTTGAATGCTATTGAAACTTTTGCATTCTAAAATGATTATTCAAAGTAGAGATTATGTAAGTACGTAAAACATTATAATCTTGGTTAATGTTTAAGTTGCCTATGTAATAACGTCTACATAAATGACATATTCGCTGTTCAGTTTTAAATAGGGTTGATTTACTTGTTAAAACAATGTTTGTGTGTTCAATCCCATAACATTTCAACTGGCCAGAGAGAGTTACATTTTGTTTTTTTACGTTTTGTTTAAAGCCTCATACCATTTGGGAACTGACAGTACTAATACAAAATTCTTAATTAACATCATATTCAGAATAAACTCAAACTCAAACTCTTTATTCTCTGAAAACCGCCGACGGCGGTACATGAGATAAACATATATACATTTACATATAAACAAGACAGCAGGTTTGAGTTCGAGACAATGGCGCGCTTCAATCAGCCATTCAGAATAAACACAGGGCTAAAATGATATAGATTTAACTACAATACGTCAATCTTAATTAAGCTGGGACTCGCTAACCAGACCCTCACGTGTGTACAGATTTAAGATCTATTTACTTGTGAATGTTTATTCAGACCTCAATATACTATAGCTGAACAAATCACCTTTAATTAACAACATCAATGGTGCAAGTTACTCGATGATGGCTCTGTTTATATCCTTATTCACACCTGTTTCCCGACTGATCTCCATGAAACAATAAAACAATCAGATTCTGATTGAAACTTATGGTATAGACTAGACTAGCTTCCTTTCATCCAGTCTCGGGAGATGAGGGGTACTGTGAGCTAATTAGCGTCACTCGAGCGGGCAGTTACGTTGACAAGGGGCGTTGAGCCGTGAAGCATGTCGAGGGGTTAATGGGTTAGAAACTTGGCTACGGATGTGTATCATGCTAATAAGCTCAGAAGTAGCCTCTTGACTACTGTATAATCAATTGTGTCATAGGCCGGTGGCCTAAATACACCTGATTATAATTAATGAGATAGAGATTGTACCATAAATTGCTATTTTAAGTCCGACCGATTCTTGACATACCCTAATTAAATGTATATTCGCAAATTCATCAGAAACGTAATTGAGTACATATCCTGCCTTTATCCTTCAATAATCCTGAGATAGCTTCGATACACAGACAACTTACACTGAAAAGGGAGGGTATAACAACAAGTGAAAAAAAATCGACATTTATTGTTTATGTCATTCTTCAAAGGGCAACCTCACAATGCGTAAGGATAACCATAATGAATTTAATCTACAAGTCCTTGGGGGTGGGTACACAGATTATATATTTTCGACGAATTTATTATATAAATCCTAACTATAGTAAGCAACTATTGAAACTACGAACCCCTTCATAAGATATTTCGAAATAGGAAATGAACAATTCAATTACATCTTGAAAACTTGACTATCAATATATCTATAATGTATACTAGTGTACCATACACATCTAATATGTCATGAATGTTATGTGTAATCTTCCATGTACCACGGTTAGTGGTTATTCTTAAATAAAGTAGATTGGTTGTATAACTGTTTTGCTATCCCCCCCCCCCCCCCCCCCCCCGATGCCATACATACTCTAATAACAATCCAATCACCATTGTTTAAACATTCTCTCAATTTTTATGTTCAGCTGCGTATCTTTAGTTTGTTCGCTTGTGCATCTTAGTGCACTTTTCATGTAATTTGGAATTCGTTTGGACATCCATATAATAACTCGATTGGTACTTACAAAGAGGATCAGCAACTGGATCGTCTTGCCACCATATTTGGCATGGTGAAATAGACAGACGGGGTAATATTAGTATAATTCAGATTTCTTAAATTTCGATTAAAATAATCCCTTTAAACAAAAAGCACAATTACATTGCTTTAGTGTAAAGTATTAAATAATACGTGGATCAAAAGCTGACGATAACCTATGAAGGATGTTTGTTGAGAAAAATTAAAATAACAGTGTTTTCGAAATGTTGATCCCTGGTCACTTTATGAATGCAATTTTGTTACGGTTATCTGTCAGGCATTGCATACGAATATTTTAACGCAAACTGCATATCCTATGTACTTCAATTTCAACATCATCCGTTTCGCTTTTGCAATGCTATGGTGCATCAAAGACATTCAAAATTACAAATCAATCAATAGTTTATTTCCGTCTCACGTGTGTACATGCTTATATTTATATTCAAAAGAGTATAAACAATATTGATAATTTAAAATGTACACAACCAATCTTCCAGCGATTTATGAGAGATACGTGATATTTGTTCTAGAATACGAAGGTAAATGAACAAACGTAAAGTACGCAGCTGTATTTATAATCACCTGCAAATCATTCCTTGTATCAGGCTTGATAAATGTCTAAAACGTCGCATTCCCTACAAACATCCAATAGAACTCTTTCTTATTCATCTAAACAACTTCTGAATGCACCTTATAGAAGTCAATCCAAATGGGTTACGAATATACATTTAGACTACACATCACTTGCATCTCAGTATAAGCATAATCTTTCAGTTAGACCTGTGATGTTTGGAGACAGATAGACAGAGGGCGGCTGCTTTGATCAATTCGTCGCCACGCTCCGGCGAGCAATGGTCACTGAGCAGGTATACAACAATACTCCCTTGTTCACTAATTTGGATAAACAATGATGACGTATTTAGGGTAGTATGGTCATTTCAGCATTCTTATTTGCTCGAAAAAGGCGACGATTGCGCTAAAGATTGAAAGTTATTTGCATGGTTAAACTCATGCATGCATGAAAATGACATCCAGATACACGCATAGTGAGAGAGAGAGAAAGAGAGAGAGAGAAAGAGAGAGAGAAAGAGAGAGAGAGAAAGAGAGAGAGAAAGAGAATGAATTGAATGTTTATTTAAGTGTCACGTACTTTACAGAAGAAGATACAATACCGAAAAACATATACAGATTGCAAAAAGTACCCCGCCATATGGCCTATGAGACACTTTAGTCGTTAAATATCACATCACATTTCATAATAAACACTCAGCGTCGTACGTGAAATATTACACACTACATTCTTGACGTAACTGTGCAAAGTGACAGTTTAGGTTTCGAAATATTAACAATATATGAAATATTTTTTGCTTCAACTTATATGGAAAAAACATACATAAAGAGTATTTTCTCCAAAAAAATTATCAAACAGACAAGGCAAGGTAAGACTTGTATTTAATATACATTGTATATGTATACATGTATGAAATCCCGTAGAGCATGAAGGAAGATGTGCCTTTTGGGTAGTGTCAGAACAAATTTCATAAATATTTTTGAACATTTAAAGGGGCAGAAGCGCAAAGTCAAAGTATAAAACCTAAATCAAGCATTAATAAATCCAATATTTAATCTAATGTTCAGCCATGCGATTCCTTTTTCTTAAAAAAATGAATTAAAGGTGTTCACATAAAAATGGTCGCCAATGGACTTTATGTGAATCTTCATAATATTTTCTCTGACTATGAATCATTGGTTTGTTCAATGCGATTTTTTTCACTAACAAAATAATAAATAAGCATGAAGGTACAATTATCAATGACAAATTGAAGATATAACATTTTCTAAAATGTGCTACTTCCCCTTTAAAATGAAATAATAAATATTTGCAACACCTCACGCCTATCGATAGGAAAAAACTGTAGGGTGAAGAAATTTCCAGCACATGCTTGTGAATGAATGAATGAACGAACACATAAATTAGAAGCTTGTCCCTCAAGCAGTGCCTCTTGCACTCAATGATTCGACTGATAATCACTCAAGCGTAACGTTTGGATATTTCGCCGGATTAGGCCGTTATCTGAACAATCAACATAATCTTGTGATCAGTTAATTAGATACCTCATTAATGTATTCTTAGCAATTAACAAACAGTTCGGTTACCGTGCGGTGGTATCTTTATGCCGAAAAGACAGTCACAGATACGTGTTCTCTTCGTTTTCACTGGATGAGATGATTTAGTTATAGCATTAAAAATACAAAACTTAAAATATAAGACTTGTATTCAATATTTGAGGTGCATAGTTAGTGGTAAAATGGGCATTTCGCAGTTTCCAAGCAGGATAGAAGGTTTTGGCTTATAAAAGAACATTTGTCGATTACTCTATGAATGACATTTAACGAAATCCATTTTGCCTTGTAGTTTACATTAGTTGCTAACCATTGCAGTACGTACATGTCTTTTAATTTTTTTCTTCGGTTTCAATTTCACATTCATTGTAACTGATTTGTTGAAAAACATACAGGCTTACACTAAAACTCATTACTTCCGAGAGACACATGTGGCAAATTAGGGCGACATCATAAGCGAAAGACGTATATATACAACGTCATAAAGATCCCATGATGATCACTGAATAGTGTGAAACCGGTCGGGGAGGTCGTTTACACATAACTTTGCAACTATCCACAAAAATTGAATTCATATACCCTATACATATGTCATTTAGTGTTCATAACAGACACTAATTAATGTGCTTTGATAGGAATTAAATGGTCGGTTTTGGAGGATAATACACCGTTTGGTGAATAAACAAATTTACAGACGATCTGTATATGTAAGTATATGTGTTCGTATGTATGTGATAGTGTAAGCTCGAACGTGTGTATGGATGTATGCCAGTTTATCTATATAAGTATTTTGTATGTTTCCATATAAGTATTTGTGGATATAATAATGATGTGAATATATGTATGTGTGTTCTCATGTATGTGTGAGCGTCACCTCGAATGTGTGTATGAATCTTATTTCTGTAATTCTAACATTACAGTGAGTATGCATGTTGATACGTATGTTAGCGTTTTGCTATATTTTTTGTGTGATTGTTTGTTATTAAGTGTGTGTTTATGTATGTAATAATGAGTGAATGACTGTTAGCTAATACTAGTGAACGAGCGAGTATTTGAGCATGTGAATGTTTATATGCTAATATTGTGGAACGTGCAATTACATCAGTTTTAAAATAGCTTCTAATTTTATTGTAATAATGTGACATTAATTTTAACGACTACAGTGTTTCATAGGCCATATTATGGCCGGGTACTTTTTAAAATATAAGTATGTTTTTATGTATTGTAACTTATTTTAAAGTACGTGACACTTTAATAAACATTTTTCTTTCTTCTTTCTTCTTTCTTTCTCTGTTGTTAAAAATGTACACAGAAATAAACTTATGTATAACATACATTTCGCTCATATTTTACAAGATACTCATGTCACAGTCATATCCTGTTAATTCGATTCAGTGATGTAGTTGGATGTAATTATCGCATCGTCATCAGATGAATAAGTCTCTTTTGACCAATCATCAATAAAAGCTGAATCTAGATTTAACTACGGGTTTGATCCTGGCGTGAATAAACATCCAATCAGACTCTAGAAATTTAATCAATATCTAAACAGATTGACCTTGAAATAACACACTCTCAAGATGCACATGCACCGAACACAAGCTACCCATTGAAGCGTACCAAGTGTAGAACAAACACGTGCAAATGCTTTCATTGGACAATATCCGTCATGTAGCCACACCCTGTTTGTTACCTAAAGAAACCCGGCTATCCCATGCTCCTCGCTTGCGGTTTTTAATGATATTTGCATTTTGTGCAAAATATCCTCTTTGCATGTGTTATTCATGTCATGTGCAGTTTGAAGGCTGTTAAAACTTATGCAATCTAAAAATATTTTTTTTTGAAATAGAGATTTAAGTACCTTAAAAAATTTCATAAAGGTTAATGTTAAAGTTGCATATGTAATAATATGACATTCTACATTTATGAATATTAATTCTGTTTGGTTGAAAAATATGGTTGATTTACTTATTAAAACGATGTTTGTGTGTTCCATAAAGATTCAACTGATCAAATAGAGTAACATTTTGTTTGTACGTTTTGTTGAATTCTCACACCGTTTGGGAACTGACACATTTACATACATACTGAAATATTTGGAATTCAAAAGGACCATATGCATATGTTATGTAACCATGTTTATGTTCGGGAGAAGCTTGTGTTTGTTTGCCAAAAATTTTTTTGTCGTGTTCAGGAAATAAAAACATGTTACAATCAAATCAAAAGATACCAAAATGGTATTGATATAACTACAATAAGTCAATCTGATTAAGCTGTGAAGTTACAGGACTTGCTCACCAGAAATGTAGATTACGCCCATCACGTGTGAGCAAATTTAATTAGATCTATTTACTAGGGAATGTTTATTCATATGTCAATATACTGTAGATGAACAAGTAAATGGTGCAAATCTGTTTAATATCCTTATTCACACCTTTCTGTTTCAAGACTGACTCCATGAAACAATAAAACAATCATCCAAACTTTATTGTAGACTAGACAACTTCCTTTCATCCAGTCTCGGGAGATGAGGGGTATTGTGAGGTAATTAGCGTCGGTAGAGGGGGCAGTTTCGCGTTGAGCCGTGGAGCATGTCGAGGGGTTAATGAGTTAATACCATTACCACTGGAGATAGAAGTCGGCAGGTATACCCGCCCCAAAACGCCTTTAGAAAATAGGATTTGTAAGTTTTGCAGAAACAATGTTATTGAAGATGAGATACATTTTCTTGCTGATTGTGACTTTTATTCTGATCTTAGGTACAATTTATGGCAGGATATTTCCTGCGTCAATCCTTTATTCACACAGTTGTCCTCAACAGCCCAGTTTGTATTCTTATTACGTAATGAGAGGTCTGTTAAGCCTCTTGCCGCTCTATTAATAAAAATGTACAATAGACGTAAGCATGCCATTTGCTTCAATAATACCATTTAACATAAAATCACCTAAATCCTTGTATATGTTTGTATTGTTATGTACATTATCATATATATAAATGTGACTTATTTTAGACATTCTTGTGTCTCATAGGCCTTATGACCGGGTGGTACGCCCTTTTAACATGTTTTTTACAACGTCCGAATCAGACCATGTACCACGTGACACATAAATAAAATATTTTTCTTCTTCTTCTTCTTCTTCCTTTTCAATGTGATACTTAACAACGTTTTCACGATATGAATTACGAATGTCAGTTTTGAACAAAAAAACTTTTATGAAATATGATATACACAACAAACTGTTCAAAGAGCTGATAGTTATAATGTAGATAGATGTATATACAAACTTTGCTAACAACGTGCTACATGTCGTTTTATTGGAAAAAGGACTAAACGTGCATAGGGATTAACTGACTTGATTCCAACTTCCAACATTCATAGGCCATGTAATGAAATACATTGTTTTAACAAATGTAAGACGAAATCCATGTTCGTTTTTTTTATTTACGCCACGATAAGAGAATCGTATTAAAAGAAATGTCAAAGCTTACTGTCAAAACATCACAGCACATTAATGAGGTGATGTTTTATATGGTTTTTCTTTTATAACTAGCTGTAATTACCACATCACCTTCAAATGAATTCAGTCTCTTTCGACACTTCATCAATAAAAGCAGAAGCTACAATTAACTCAGGTATTAATCCTCATACAAATAAACATTCAATCTGACTCTATAAATGTGATCAATAAGCAACTACATTGACCTTGAAATAACACTCCCGCCATGATGCACATATTCCCACCACCGAATCGTAGCAATTGTAGAACAAACATCTGTAAATGATCTCATTGGATAATATTCCTCATGGTGTCGCGCCCATGTTTGAATGTTGTGTAAGTGCATGGGTGTATGTAAGTTAGTATATACATCATGATCACAATACACATACTTTAAATCAAATCCTAAATTGATAAAGGGAGAAGACATTAAATCAATTGAATTTCAATAAATATATCAACCTAAGGTTTGTAGTGACAGAGCTTGTTCGCCAAGAATGGAGACAACGCCCATCAATTGGCACCGCCTCCTGTCAAACTGTTAGCATGGATACATTGTTAAAAAAAATATGTAAACTTATGCTACACTAGTATTAATTGGTATTTGATATATGTAGAAATGAAAATGCATGTGTTTTATATTGAAATGATGTTTAAAACTTATGCATTTCTTTCTTAGCACACCTGCCTGTTGCATGCCTTCACGAAATAATATAACGTTCAGAACTTTATTTTACTTAGCAAGACTAGACAGCTCCCCTCCCCTCCCTCCAATACACACACCTTTGGAGATGAGCGGTGCTTAGTTATGATTGGTCTTGTTATAATTAGGGCGGGCAGTTAGGCTGACAAGTGGTCAAGGCCTCGAGTCGTTAAGCATATCCAAGTTAATGAGTTAACATTACACAATCACCAGGTGCGCGACTCAATCACCTCCACTTACAGCATACATGTCACGCCTAGTCAGAGAGATTACAGAGATACTTATGTCTTTCTGTTTTTACCAGTGTATGAAACACAGATCTTGTGATACACAGTACACTCGATTGGTCAGTTGTCCCTACTGGGTGATATAATACGAAGTCATTATCCTTTGAATAACGTTTGTCATATTGTAATATCACTGTAGTTTCTTAAAATTACCAAAAGCTTTAAATCCCGCCAGTTATTTGTTTAAAGGTTGTCCAACTGTGTAACTATGGTCTTAACTATAAATCTCTTCAAATCAACTCAATTTTTCATAAAATCCATATACCTTTCAAAGTCAACGTTTAGAAAATTAATAACTTCAATATTTCACAAAATCAAAATATCTTTCAAAGTATTTTTTTACAAAAACAAAATAACCTTCAAAGTGAAATATCTTACAATCTAGGCATAACCCCTAATAACAATCCCCAAAAGCCAGTATTTAATCTCATTATAATATCTTCAAATGTATTATCTTTCAACGTCAATATCTCACATATTGTTTTGCAGTGAAATCATTTTAAAATCACAATATCTTTCAAAGTCAATATTTCTAAAAATAACATATTCTTTAAAGTCATTATTTCACATAATCAAAATATCAAGTCTTATTCTTTAAATTAAAAATACTTTTAAAAGTCAATATGTGACTAAATCAAAATATTTTTATAAAAGTAACATTTCAATATCTTTCAAAGTCAATATATCACAAAAAAAAACATCTTTCAAATTATTATTTTACTAAATCAAAATATCTTTCCTAATCCATATTTTACTAAATCAAAGTACCTTTCAAAGTCAATATTTTATAAAATCAAAATATATTTCAAAGTCCACATTTCTGAAATCATTTATCTTTCAAATTCAATATGGCACAATATATAAAATACCTTTCAAAGTAAATATTTCTCAAATATTTATATAATATTTATTTATAAGCATCTAAATAATTTGGCGAAACCGCATTAGCGGTGGTTGGGGACTTTCTAAGGGAAGTAACTCTGATTGAACCTATGGAAGCTATGCCACTTAGTTCCGTATTCACAATTAAATAATTGATTACAAGTAAATTAAGACATGCTAGTACTAAGTACGTTTATCATGTTTTCTTATTTAGTAATAGTGACTTTATCAGCAAAGTTCCCTCATCTTCTGGGTAATCGTAAATGTGGGCCCACTTGAACTGGTTCCTATATAGAGCCGAGATACGTGGGCCCACATTTGTTATCATCACGGTCTACCGACGATTTCGCATATTTGACAAGCGTGTATCAGTAGAAAAAGTAACTTATTTGGAGGGGAAACATTCTAGAAACAGTACTCTTATGTTTTCATACGAAATAAACATTACCAATGAATATTATTCTTGTTTTTTTCCCATCAGAAACGACATTAAAATTCTCCGCGAAAAGAAGACACAGCTCATGCATATTAATGAGTGATGTCCTGTCATTGGTCACATCAAAGGTCAGGACCTAGGTCAAGGGTCGTGACATTGATTCTACATATATATCGAGATATTGATCACCAAATAATGTCTTTCGGTAAATGTGGGCCCACTCGTTTGGTCTCTTATAGGGAGCGGCCGAAGTGGGCCCACATTTCAGATTATTGATCTTGATGGGAAATATCATCTTGAATGTTGAACCTTTTCCATCAAAACTAATTAAATTTGCTTAGTCAAAATTTAACCACTTCGGGAGCTCCTTATAGAGGTCGAAACGAGTGGGCCCACATTTACCAAAATACTATATTTTATGATCAATTTCTCTGAAATGTTCTAGTGATGTTGTTGAAACTTTTCCATCAAAATTTCTTGATGGAAAATATCATAGAATAACATGAACCTTAATTTTCCATCAAAACTATTTGAATTTGCATCGTCAGTATTTAATCATAAATATTTTAGAATGTTGAACCTTTTCAATCAAAATTACATGATGGAAAATATCATAGAATGATATGAACCTTTTCCATCAAAACTATTTGAAATTGCCTCGTCAGTATTTAATCATAAATATTTTAGAATGTTGAATCTTTTCCAACAATACTATTTGAATTAGTCACGTTAATATTTCATCAGAAATATTGCATATCTGTGAACCTTTTCCATCAAAATTACTTGATGGGAAATATATAGAATGTCAATACATCACAAGTATTACAGAATCGTTGAACCTTTCGAAAAATTCGAATTCTGTAATTGTGGTCCCACTGTCGACTGAGCATAAGGGAAATGAAAATCAGTGGGCCCACATTTGAAACAATCATTCTTCAGTTAGGAATTGTCACACGAACTATCCCAAAACATACTCATAATCTTAGGAAAACTACTCACCTTATATCACATTTATTGTCGACTGTAAGTGCTATTTTACCCAGAAATCAAGGAAAATGTAACGGAGATAGGATACAGACACGCCATTAGTATCCATTGCGCGCGTGACTACGTCAATAACGGCCGTAGCTCCGCATGAAAGTGGGAAAATAGAGTTACTTCCCTTAGAAAAGGTCCAACCACCGATAATGCGGTTTCGCCAATAATTTTTCTTGCAGAAAAAAATATTTCTCACTTAATTATGTTCGCAATATTTTATTTTGCACACTTAACATTCTCATGTTTAAACTATCATAAACGCATTCGTTTCAGCAGTTGTCAAGCCAAAGGGAGATAATCAAGGTCATGAGACTCGTTTATCCGTTAAGCTTGTACACGCGTTAACCACCCGTGAGCAACCCGTGAGCAACGCGTGAGTCACTGGTGGGCCACGGCTAGCCACGAGTGACCAACGCGTTGCTCACGCGTTAGCCACCCGTGAGGCAACGCGTTGCCCGACCACTTACTTTTGCACACTACTGTAACGTCACATCCTTAGTGAAAAAACTCATTCTTTCTTTACTCATCTTTACGTTTGCACATGTTTTTCTCACATCGTAATCGGTATTTTTCTATCTAGTGACCTTCAAGCGCCAGGCTCAGAATAATCAATCCAGACCATACGTTTTACCAGCGTTTTCTCAACCAGACCTCCAGGTCAGACCCCTCCTCCAACCAGAGTCAGCGCCCCTACATGAGCTCCTCCAGAGGCAAGGACTCCCACAAGCAACGAGGAGGAAGGGGTTCTTGCCGGCCCTACCCCAAGCACAACTGAGGCCTGCGCCAGTCGCGACTGGACCTTCCGCCCCCAGTTGTTCCGGTGCACAACACCCCTGTAGGCGGCAGATTTAGAGCTCTCTTCGGGGGATTGGATGGTCAGTCTAGATCTGCAAGACGCCTATCTCCATGTCCCGATCTACGGCCCTCACAGGAAGTTCCTCAGATTCCTGTTCCAAGGCCAGCACTACCAGTGGAGGGTCCTCCCGTTTTGATTTTCTTCGGCCCCGTGGTTGTTCACACGGATAACATCTCCCATCTCCCATCACACTTCGACCCGTACTTAGACGACTACCTGATGAGCAACCCTCAGTCTCACGTGCTATGCAGACAGGCGTCCCTGGCTCTCAGTCTACTCCAGCAACTAGGGTGGTTAGTCAACGTAGAGAAGTCACATCTCACTCCCTCTCAGGACATAACCTTCATAGGTAGCGGCTTTCGGTCCAACTTGGGCCTACTACTTGTCCCCCCAGACAGATGGACCAAGATACAAGCGTTCATTCAGCGAGCCTTGGTGATGCCCCTCCCCCTCAGGGAGTGGCAGTCCCTGTTGGGCCTCCTCACGTCGGCGCAAGCTCTCACGCTCAGGGGCAGATTGATGATCCGTCTGCTACAGGTCTGCTACAGGTCCTCAGTCCGTACATTCAGGCAGACGACACGTCCTCAAGGATTGTCCTCCCAGAGCATCTCAGCCAGTTCCTCCAGTGGTGGACTCGGCCATCGAACGTTTGCGAAGGCATCTCTTTGCGAGAGTTCAGGCATTGCCAGGAATTGTTTGTGGACGTGTCACTCCAAGGGTGGCGAACTCATCTCGGAGACCAGACCGAGTCTCCCTCAGACGACCTGGCACTCCAACAATCTTGAAATGCAGACCGTCATCCTAGTGATAACCCACTGGCTGCCGGTGCTGCGAGGCGTTCAGCTTCTTCTAGCCTCCGACAACTCCACAGTAGTCTGGACAATCAAGAACAAGGGCACGACAGGATCCCCCCAGCTTCTCAACCAGGCTCTCGAGCTCCTCCACCTGCTTGACGACAACCAGATCCTCATCCGGGCTCGCCACATCCCGGGCTGCAGGAACCTCCTCGCGAATGCCCTGGCTGCAGGAACCTCCTCGCGAATGCCCTATCAAGATCAGACAAGCCTGTTTTGAATAGATTCAAAAAGAATTTCCTGGTATATCAATAACAATGAAAGATTTATCTTTTCAATTTTGTTTAATGATTTCTCCCTTTTTATGTTAATACAATGAATGCTCCCTAACAGGAGAGTTACTTCCGCTAGTTTCATGCGGCATGGCGCAAAGAAACATGGTCTCTTTTATGAGTTTGAATATTGTTGCCTGTTCGCAGCTTGGAAAGATGCACTCTTCAGGTGAATACCTATATTTGATGCGTAGACTTTGATGATATATGTATCTCATGTTGAAAGTGTCTAAAATATTTATGATGATTTCGTCATGCGGTAATTTTGCATGGGACGAGTCCATTTCATTTATGTAGGGGTATTTACTATTTAAGGCTTATTTGAATATTAATTGAGGGATATTGCTGTTATTTCGTGTTTTCTATGCATTCCCTTTTAATGATAATTGCTATAGATCTGAAATCCAAAACTAGACATCTTTTCTGCTAATTTTAGCTTCACAACCTGTCACCCCTAATAATGGAAGGTTTCATTTGTATGCAAGCTGTCTTTACAGTGTATTGTTTGCAATGTTGCACTTTCAAGCGTGAAGTATCTTATAGAATTATTTGAGTTGATTTTAAGGAGAGTTTACATTTGAATTCAGTTTAAAATACTGGTAATTCAACAAAAAGAGTTTTTCAAGTGAAACATAGGAAATATTTCTGGAATTTCAAGTTTATTAACTTTCTTTATATTTTTGCTTATATTTACATGATTTATGGTAATTTGAAGAGAGCTTTATTATAGCCAGAGTTTGAAACTTGTATTAAGCAGGTTGTTTCAATAAGATCATTTGAATAATGATGTGAATATTTAAGAAATTACCATATTTTATCATTGTAACTAAGCAGATATTTTTTGTACGTTTCAGAATTTCGTTTATGCCTGATCTCAGGAATAAACATATTATGAAGACACCGAGCTTTGAACTTGTTGTTACTTGTTTCGCACCAAAGCCCTCTCCCACAGAGTGGATGTTGCACCCAGAGGCGTTCGCCCTAGTCGCCGCCAAGATCCACTGTCTCCTCCTGGATCTGTTCGCCACAAAGCACAACCATCAGCTTCCGGTCTATGTCTCTCCACTCTTTTCCACCTCCGGTTCTTCTACCCAAGGTTGTCGCCAAGATCAAGGACACTCTTCACCTCCGACTGACTTTGGTCGCGCCCTTCTGGCCAGCGAGGAGCTGGTTCCCAGACCTCTGCTGCTCCCACAGTGGCCGACTCTGCTCCTCCATCCACACAGTCGTCAGCTCCATCCGGATCCAGACAGATATGCTCTACATGTCTGGTCCCTCCGCGCCAAGGGCTACTCCTACCGTGTAACCAGCGCTATCTCGAAGGCCCACAGAGTCTCCACCAGGACGCTGTAGGACGATAAGTGGCTCTCCTTCGAGAAGTTCTGCAAGGATGCTGGGCGACTTCCTGCTCCACCTGCTCTTGAAACGTCACCTCAAGGGCGGTACCACCTACTTTTCGGCCCTTAACTCTGTTTTGGCTGTCAAAACAGATAGGAAGTTTTCGAAGGTTCCAGAGCTGTTGGCCCTCCTTAAATCTTTCAAGTTGGAAGATCAGAAGCTCAAGTTCCGACCACCAGCGTGGGATCTGAACATCATCTTTCCCTTCCATTGAGGACCCCCATTCAAGCCTTTGGCGGATGCCTCCTTCTAGAACCTGACCAGGAAGACTGCTTTTCTACTCTCCTTCGCTACAGCTGAGTTAGCGAGCTGGATGTCACAAGGGTACGCTTTGAACGCTCCAGGAAGGGTTCCGAGCACATTGGCCTCCTTTGGGACTTCATCACAAAGAACCAACTCCCAGGACAATCACGTGGCAGGACCTTCACCGTCCCTCATGTCTCCCAGATTGTCTCTTGTGTCCAGTTTGTGCCCTCCGGGAATACATTGACCGCTCTTCCTCCTTATGGGGCACCCGGAAGAGACTATTCATCCCCTTTTCTCTGTCTGCTAAGGGCGAGGTCACCAAGAACACCTTGTCACTGTGGTTACGCACAGTCATCCTGGCTGCCTACGATGCTGGTGGTCTACCTCACCCTGTCGCCAACAACCCGCACAAGATTAGAGCACTTGCTTCTACTATGGAGATTCACAGGAATTGCTCTGTTCCAGCTATCATGGAGAGTTGCTTCTGGCGTTCCACACTACCTGAGAAACCTGGCGGTTGAAGACGTGCAGGGGCTACAATTCTTTGGACCGTTGGTGGTTGCACAGCAACTGACAGCCCTAACGTCCATCGAGGGTAAGCTGTCCGCTTTTTTACTTTGTGCATCTCACTGTCGCACCTGTTGAGTTGTTTCGTTGTTGGCAACTGGTTGGGGTTTACCGTCTGCTTCTCTTTGCAGTTGGCTGTGGTTGTCTGGATGCTGTTTTTCTCTGCTCTCTGACTCGTCCTCCCTTCTCCCTGCTGTCGTATTAGTGGCATCAGTAAAATTAGGTTAAAAACTTATTGAAATCTAAATATTTTAAATATTTAAATACCTACCTTAACTAAGAAGGTAAACTCCCATCCAGGCTCCCCTTTGAACTTCCATGGACCTCTACTTCCGGGGTTCGTACCAGAAAGAAGGATTTTTTCACTAAGATGTGACGTCATTTTCCCGCACATGCCCAGTGGGCAGGGATCAGCTCTTCCGATTACACAGTGAGTACGCGACAAAATAACGTCTTTGTTCTCATGAGAAAGGTAAGTGGCATTTTCCTAAGTTAAGGTAGGTATTTAAATATCTAAAATATTTAGATTTTAATCATTTTAAAGGAGTAAACATGTACTATGATACATATAGTATTTTCACCATCATCAAGTTGTTTCTGAGAAAATATTTTAACTGAAAGAAGATTGTTTTACAGAACGAGAAGTATTTTCCCTATCTTGGAGTTGTGAAGCAGCCACGACTTCCTGTCAGTCTACTCTTACCATACACGTGAAGGAACCAGTCAATAATATCCATGGTGTTGTCTTGAACACACTCAGAAAGGATGGTTTCATGCAACTCCGTCAGTTCGCCAATATGATGTTCAAAGAATACAATACAAGGATCACCAGTGTGTTCTCACCTCCTGTTCGTTTTGTGTGCTTCCATGGAGACAAGGCGGCCATGGAAACCATTGAAAGCAACGTTCACGAGTTGGAAAGAAAATTCAAAACCTATATTCTGAACAGTAGTGAATTTGCTTTTGAGTTTGATATTCATTCTGATGAGTTTCAAAACACAGAGATGGCTGAGGGAAAAGCACTTACGTCTTTAATGTGAGTATATTATCAATCTCTCTTGTCTATCGAACCAATATTACAAGTGTGTTTTTTATGTTTTTGCTATGTTGCTGTCTGACTTGAGAAAAAAATGTTTATTTGCATTATTGAACATTCCTGAAAAAATTTGAAATTGACATTTAATTGTATGGTATATGGCTTTTCAGGACTATCGGAAGAGGAGCCAAAATCAGTATGTCTGCGCAAGGAGGTATATTCACGCTATTCTCTGCTTTTATACAGACAATAGTTATGAAACGACAATTCTAATAACAGATTTCATAAGGCATCAATATGTACCTCATGTTCTGTTAAAAGGTTTATAACTATATCATCTTAAAACACATTAACACACTTTAAATTTTACTTTATTGATAATGATTCAATTCAAATATCCTCTATGGATTTCGTAATATACTGATATTTATCTTTGTATACCATTCTTAGATTTTATCATTCTTTGCACAGATATAAAACTAAACTTCGGAGACCTTGAACAGTTGGAAGCACAACTTAGAACCCAGGCACAGCATATAGAAAACGATTACAGAGATCAGAAGCAAAGGAACTACGCTATGCGTTCCACCCTGAGGTCAGTTTTGGAAAGAGAATCTGAAGCTACTAGCGACCTTCCTGTAACACCAAGGAGACACCCGGGTGATGGCGCTGACAAACAGACATCGAATTCTACCACTGCATTGGCACTGGCAAAATCGACGAAAGGAATAAAAACATCCACTCCTGACACTAACCCGCCAACATCAACGCCAAACAATGGACACATGATATCGCCACAATCAAACCAGGACACTCGGAGTCGTATTCCTTGCTCTTTGCCCAAATCAAAACCAGACAAAGGAAACCGTTCTGTATCTAGTGATTTGATTTCTCAACATAACAAAGCAAAACCTTCGGTTCAAGAAAAAAGATCACCTTCAGCTGAACAACAAGCAACGTCCAGGAAGGAGCAAGCAGAATCCAAGACTGCAGCTTCAAAACCTCCACAAACTCATGATAGAAAGACAAGCAAGTCAATGGATGTTCCACAGCATCCCTCTACAACAATTGAACGCCGGAAATCGTGCGTGTAAACTTAATAGATAAATCTATTTTTATTCTAAGTTCTAACTGTTCAACTTTTGATAAGGACCATGGAATGTATTCTTTATATTATTGTTCAGAATATACTGAAGGAATTATTGAGTCAATAAAGTTTTCAATAACGTGTCATATACGTTTGAACAGCATGTACATGTATGTGATTCTCTAGCAGGCGTCTACTGAAGCGCGGAAATTACTGCTGTTTTGAAACAGTTCCATTCCTCCACGAGTACCCTTCATAGCTGCTGTTTGGTGCTTGATGGACATGGTCTAGCAATGCTCTTAAGAGAAGGTTCCATACAATTTTAATTACAATAAGCGAAGGAGCAGACCACTCAATTCGCTAAATTGGTATAATTTGGAGGTACCCCGGCCTTGCTCGATGTTCACAGGCAATTGCGTGCATAAGGATAAAGTTATCCCAATAGCTCTAACGTAAGGTTTCACGTAGACGTTCAAGACATCCTTCCATCCAAGGTGATTCATTCCCATTCCATGAACCTTCTCAATAACTGTCATGAACAATGTTACCCGCATCTGGCAAAACATTGCCCCTGTCTTCTCCAAATCAACTGTTTATCAGTAAAGCCAAGAAATAATAATCATTTCGACTTTTCTGTAAACAACACAAGCCTATAGTCATGAGCAGTCTAATTGACATTCTCAGCAGCCCAGTGTCGACGAGCACCGCAGTGAGCAAGGGTACAGGTATTCACATGGTTGTCTTGCATGCACGTTGTTCTTATGCAGTTGTCTTTGCACATTTTGTGTACAAGGTTTGACTCAACGCATGGTACGGAGATCAGCTTGGTGGTATTTCTGGTGCTGTGTCGCAGAGCTTGCAGTAGAGAGAAGTGTCATCACCTTGCGTTGTTGATCTTACAGATGTACCAAATGTTTTGAAGATTCTAAGCCTTGTCGACAATTCTTCTGTGTTCAAATGTTACCTATGATGTTGTGGAATCACAATTTTGACTAAATGGAAGTTAAGGTGTGTTTCTTCATACATGTAGCAATATCATACTTTTAACACTAAGAACCCGTAAGTAAAATTTCCCAATTACCATGACGTGCATGACTGATTCAGATATCACTGTGTACGTCACACATGTTGATTCATATTTTCATATGAACATTAAAATGCTCATAAAAAGATTGTATGGACCTTAGCAAAAGTTGAACAGTATTTAATCTGTATCACTTCAACAATGTTTTTGATAAGTCATGTTTCAGTTTAAATGTTTTAATAATTAATTATGTTTATTTGTTTCCTGTGACAATCTTATGTTCTTTCCAGTGGACAGCATCGCAAAGGGAATCATGATTCTCTTGAAGGTATGGTTTGGACCTTATTTGGATAGTAAACATCTTTATTATAACAACATAGTAATAGAGAAAAGATAAACGTCCCTGATTAGTTCTACCAAGGTAAAATTTCTGCCTCCAAGTCGACGTTATAAACACAACATAAAAAATGTTGGTTAAGAAATATCTCTTAGTAATAAGTTCTGTTTTGTTTGACCAAGGTGAAGAGTCACCTCCAAGAGCCAATGGAATGGACACATTCCTCTGTTTCCACACCACGGATAAACAGGAACCGGACGAGGATACAAAACAGCAGATGAAAGATGCAGCTCTGAAATACATGCAGTGTAAGTTCGGAACCATCCTCCATCAGCAGGCTATAATCATCTGAAAAGCTTCTACAATACACTGATTACCTTCACTTTTCACGTTAAGACATTGAAACATTTGTCAACGACATTACTCAAATTGAGGTTGAGTATATAGGCTCTACTTGAGCAATATTGACAGTACCCGGTGTTGTTAATTAGCAGTACCCGCATGAGAAGATCATCATGCCTTTAAGATGTGTGTATTTTCAAAATACAAAACGAGGTCGTTTAATTTTTTACAATTGGCAATTGTTGAATATTTCTTATGTGGCTTATCTTAGGTTTCGTCTGTTTTTAAAGGTTTGGAGGATATTGCTAAAGAACATGACGTTCAAGAAAATATTGCACTTGTTGGCAAAGACAACAACTCGTGGATAAAGAAAAAACCTACAAATGATTTTGCACAAGTCAGGACCATTATTGGTATGTGTGTGATAGGTAGTTGATCAATAGTCCATAAGGTTATCTTAATGAAGATGTTGTAAGGTACTCAAAACCGGGTGATCAATATAATTTCCTGTAATTAGATGCAGTCATCTGTCAATATTTTGATTAACGCCTACCATGATATATCAAATATTTTCAGAAAATGCCAATGATTGAAATATTTTCAGAAAATGCTCAATCTGTGCTATGGATGAAATGTCAGATGAATACCAAGAGCATATATAGAAATTTAAATGCATCCAGTCGAACAAATGGAGAAATTACGGTAAATTGTACCTGCAGATAATCTCCGCCTTGAGTATCCGACATCTTTGGTAGACGTCTTGAAGACTGCAATAGAATTTGTACTATCGGCAGGTATGTCACTCTGATATCAAATTGTTATCTGAAAGTTATTCAATTGTAAATATGCTAGTAATAACTTAATAAAACACCTGTAATATGCGTCGTATCATGTAATTTATCTATAAAACATTGAGTATTCTATTTTTTATAACGTTAAAGCATAAAGGTTATCTACCTTCAACCTGTGTTCCCATCAAACCCATGAAATAGTCTAGTAATCATGTTCATTCTTTTGAACCCAACAGGTCATGGATTACAACTTGGCATCGGATCTGGATACGTGATTGGTGCACGGATTGTTATAGTCAGCAACCATATGTCATTTTGTTCCGCACACCGAGTAATCACACCATACCCTATTGATGTACGTATAGTTTCACAGCTTTTACTGTTCACTGGCACCACAGCACGCTTTATCTGCCCATGCATAACTTGCTACAGTCAATAATTCCTTTTTCACAAAGTTCCCGATTTAACCGGAAGTGACGGCATGTTCCCGGTATTTTCGATCAAATACACAGTATTTGGTATACCTGATATACAAAATCATGTTTCCAAACGAAATGATAAAAGTAAAAAAATTATTTGGAAAAAATGTGTGTAGCGTTTCTTTTGGACACTAGTTTATTTATTCGTTATTTTGTCTGGAAATGACGAAATCTTGAGATTTGTTGTTTTTCTATTCTAAACACAACTATAAGATTCTAGAAAAACTTTTTTTTAAAAATGCGCTTCGAATGTTTGAGGAAGCTTTGACACATGCTTACAGACTAGATTTGATTCTAAATCTTTCTAAATAGTAAACTTCTTAAACATTTTGGTTTTCATCAGAAAGATCACCAAAACGTAGCCATCGAAATTTTACCAAGCATGAAATGCACATGAAATGAGTTAGTTACGGGTATAAAAGGCCCCCTTTATTTATTATTTCACACCATAATTCAAATACAATGACGAGAGTAACAACTGAAGAGCGACTGGAATGGTGCAGACTGGGTCCACTGATGGCGAAATCGCTGCTGCATTCTCGCCATTCTAAGGCTTCGTGGACGTCTACAACAGACTGGATCGACTCGAGACCGAGCTAGAAGCGGCAGGCCGCCAGTGACAACTCCAAATGAAGACCAGTACCTGCTTCAACTGCATCTCAGGAACCGCTTTCAAGCCGCCACAACGACAGCTTCTACTGCATTTGGACACCGAATCAGTCCCCAGACGGTGAGAAGAAGGCTCAAACAACATGGACTGAGGTCATACTCACCGATCCGAGCAAAGCTGTTGACACGTCGACATCGACAAAACAGGGTTGCTTGGGTCAGAAATGTTCGACGTTGGCAGAACCAAAACTGGCAGAGAGTGTTATTTCTCAACGAAAGTCGGTTCCAGTTGTAGAAGACTGGAGAAGGGGGGTGTACCGTCCCGAGGGTGAGAGGGAGGCATCCTGCTGCGTACAGGAAGTTATCCCTTTTGGTGGAGGCAGCGCCATGGTTTTGGGTGGGATACGCTGCAACGCAACCACCGACCTCATTGTCGTTGATGGCAATCTGACGACGCAGAGGTACATTGACAGGGTCCTACAGCCAGAGGTCATCCCATTCTTACAACGCCATCCAAACACCCTTTTTCAACAGGACAATGCTCGTCCTCATGTAGCCAGAGTGACGTTACAGTACCTCATCGTCAACTATGTCCACGTTTTGCCTTTGCCTGCCAGATCGCCTGATATGAATCCCATTGAGCACCTCTGGGATTACATCGATCGAAGGATTCGTCAATTTCGACACCAACCACACACACGACAGCAACTTATTGCTGCATTGATAGCCGAATGGAGGTAGATACCACCTGCTTTCATCACACAACTAACGTTTTCTGTGAGACGAAGAGTTCTGACTTGTTTGAATGCCAAAGGCGGTCATACCAGATACTGATCATATACAATTTGTCATTTAACTAATGATCATTCTACGATTTTGTTGTTTTTGTGCATGATCGGAAATATCCTATTTACCATTAAAGTTTTAGCACAAAACACTTAACTGATGGAGTGTTAGAGCACAACAGAGCAAATCCTATGAACACGTAACATTTTACTATATTCAAATTCAAAGAGGTGTAACGTTTCCTTTGGCGTTCAGTTTATTAGTCTTGAGGTCTTGTGACATGACGTGGTACCTGAAACAGATATAAACATATTGTTTTTTTGGAAATTTCATGGGTTTTTTTTAATGTTAGAGTTTAAATATTATTCGAAAAGTTGAGAGAAAAAGTTTCTTGTAGGTCATCTTATTAGGGTAGCAATGATTTGGAGGGTTTGGTATTGTGTATGATCTCTACTCTGCAAAGTGCAGCGGTTGGTTACCCTGTAAACGTAAGGTACAATCCCTGTCCTCCCCACTGCACCCGGTTCAAAACCAGGCAGTGAGATTTTTGAGATTTGGTACAGAGAAAAAATACCAATTGTAATGTTATAAAGCCCCGCTGGTAGGCACACCATGCACTTTAAATGGAGAGTATTAACCAAATTGTCCTCTGTCCTTAGAGGGTTGACATTCAGAGATGTTCAGGTTTAGAAGAAGTTCCTTGAGTTGGTGAGAAGTAGTATTCCGAGGGTTGTTTGGAGGATCCTGTTAAAGAAGAGTTCCCAGTTGATACTACATAGCCCTAGTGTTGTTACATTGTCTCAGTCTCTTGACATTCCTATGATGTTCCCTGTGAGAGTGTGTTGGTGTTGAGTTGATGAAAACTCGGGTTATAAATAGTATTATCCTATCAATGACACTGTTACTGGTATTTGGTTTTGGTATTTCTGCAGTTGATAGTTTCCCTCAGATCTTTTTGTCTATGATGCTGTGACATTTTGGTGACATTGTTTTGACTCGTGTGAGAATGGTAGTAAAGAGGTGATCTTCTTGACCTAGGTTAGTTAAATCTGTAATTTGAAATGTTGAAATCCGGAAATGATGCACAAATATGAATGACGTCACAGATCAGATATACTAATGTGTACATAACATCACAAATGAGTATTGATAATATTCCTAACGGAATGTATGTGCAAGACAAAAAACGTGATAAACAATTATTATAAATAATAGAGTGAAGTGAATATAACGAATGAATTCATTGATTGTGTTAATTATATATCATTGATCATTAACCAGAAAAAATAAAAGTTAGCATGTGTGAGCATCATTGATTGTGTTAAATGATCATTCATCATTAACCTTAAAACAAAAGATAGAATATTAAATAAATGAACATTTATGTTAAGTCTATGAAGATGTATTTCGCAAATCAAAGGGGACTCGAAAAGATTAATAGGTAGATACTTCTCTGCAACTTAGAATACTGTTTACTTATTTGCAATTTACAAAGTTGAATCTAGAAAATTATAGAAATAGATTCATGATGTCACAAATCATAAAGAATATGATATTCAATTAAAAAGCATGTATACCTAAATAATTTACACTCATCCCTTCACATGACCCTGAGTTAACGTACTTTACCCTGACCATGGCCTTGCTACAACGGTGAGCTCCTTTGATATCCCAGTGTTTATCAAGCCAAAAGCCTGGTATCGCAGATGGGTGGATTGCCAAGGCTAAGATTATCATTTTTGTTTCATCAATGAAATCCGGTTATGCAAAAGAATGAAGCAAAAATCCCAAACGAAATGGACTCACATCAAGGAAGTGTCGTTACCCTTTCATTTGGCTTGTATTGTTGTAATACCTTGCTTTTTGCTTTATGTTTCAGAGTATTGAAAGAGCGCTCGATGGATTCAAATACGCTTATGTAGGACATAGCGCAACAAGCTACAGATGCAATTATCTACTTCTGAACCAAAGCAATGACATTTTACATGCAAAGCATATATATTCTTAAAATACACTCAGTTTACATTTTTTTCAAATAAGAGAGTTTAGTTATTTTTTCTTCATTAGATAAAAACCTTATCATAAGCGGTTGCTATTTCTAACGTTCTTTCAGAGGGAAGAGTTTGGTCAGATCAAAGATACGGTCAATTACATCTACGAGAAATGTGAAGATTTGACAGGCTTGGTTATGGTTGGTGAGGCAGACAGGGTAAGATATTGCATGCTGGCGGATATGCCGTCTCTGAAAACATTCTAAAAAAAAAGATTGTCATTTATTACATGTATGGAAAAGGTGCCTAAGAGAAATACCTTTACGATATTTGATTTGAGATAGGTTATGTTAATATATTGTTAACTGCAGTCCTAGTTAGATATGCAGCAGAAGTTATAATTCAGTGATATTCCATTTGCTGTTCTTACATATTGTCTTAAACAATTGACGATCGCTATTTGAATGGCAAAGCTTTCCTTCCAATTGAGCATGCTCAAGGTATGATTAGAGATAAAATGTACATTTGTAAACGGCAATCATTGTTTGGTAAAGACAAACATGTGGGATTAAATCATTCTTTTTCCAAATATGTTCAAACAATGGTTAATATTCATATCATATTAGAACTTAGCAGTCCCATAAGGAACTTTTCTTAAAATCAAACTTAAACAAGCTTTTTTTGGTTGATTTCAGAGGTTTCTAAGTGAACTGGCAAATATGTCAACGCTCAAATGTTATGAAGCTGTTGATATTGACAGTATGGCACAGTATCAGCTGACGAGAGTAAGCATTTGTTTTATTCTATCACAACATTGCGTAATATATACAATGAAGACAGATTCAGAAAAATATTTTAAGATATATTTAATTTACCTATAACGTATTTTTTACATGATATATATATATATATATAACGCAATTAAACTCATAATAACTCTTCCTAGTTTGTTCATTAACTTATGTACTCGACAGTTTAAGTACATTGTAATAATGTAATCGTACTGAAACAAGTGCTGTAGAAGTGGCAAAACTCAATTCTACACCCGGGAAAGGCTTGTACATTCTCGCTAAAAGAGATAGTTATGTCGAACATAATCTAGAAAACAGCTGGTATTGACAATCCAGCATCTTTTTATGTATGTATATAGTAACAGATTGTCGACTACAGTTTTTGTCCATCTGACCTGAAAGGCCCAAAGGGCTAATGGCATGGCATGGTGTCCAGCATCCGTCCATCCGTCCGAAACTTTGTGCACTTTCGACTTCTTCTAAAAAACATAGGGTCTAGATTGGTGAAACTTTGTGTACAGACTACTTGACTAGTGAGGATTATGATGTAAGGCTTTTGTGGTCCTGTTGCCCAAATATAGGCAACTGGGGCCACGACCTTAAAACATATTTTCATCTTCTCCTTGTATACAGGCTCCGTGATTATAAGGGCTATAATATAAAAGTTTTGTGGTCCTGTGGTCCCTTATAAATGCTACAGGGGCTAAACCCTTAAACCTATTTTCATCATCTTCCCAAGTAGCATAAGGTCCAGAAAGCTGAAACCTTTTATACAGACGCCTATACTAGTGAGGTTTATGATTTATAGCTTCGATGACCCTGTGGTCCTTCAAACGCTTCTTTGAAAGTTGGAACAATTTCCTTTTCTGAATTGCTTACCGGTATATGCAATCACATCGCTTACATTGGTTACCTTGTGGTTCCTACTAAGCCTTTTTTCATCTTTGTCACCAGGAGCACAAGGCCTAGAATGCTGAAATGTTGTGTAGAGAGACACCTTCGTTGGGGTAATGATGATTCTAAATACACTTGGTGACTCTGTGGTCTCTACAAATTTGGGACCACATTTGCAAAACTCAATCTACACCCGATTCGGTTATCACTGCAAGATTTGTATCACTTAACAAATGGACTAACATTTGTCTCTGTAACAGATAGCTGCTTGTAATATGATGGCGTATTTCCTGGAGCAGAGCACGTCTTTGTCAGGGAACGTTCGTGCTGACACAGACACGTTAGTAGAGGTGTTTGGGTCACATCTGGATGATCATAATCAGGTAATTGTTATGGGGCTTCGCTTACCCAATTCTAGTGTGAGTAAGCTTTATCTCAACATATCTATAAGCAAAGACATGAAGTCAAAATATATTATATTCAGTGATAGTTTACACAAATAGCTGTTTCATAAATATTTTAACAAATGGTTGACAAATAAAAAATGATGTATTGTATGAATAGTATTATAGTTTGTATATATCCTTCTAACAGCAATTTTTGAGAAATGGAGTCAGAAGGTTCATGACAAGACTGCGACACCGTTTTGACACAAAGGGATCAGATCACGAGACCTCACGAGATCTACCCCCTCTGGGCAGTCGGGTGGTCCGTGGCGAGGATTGGGTATGGAACAATCAGGATGGTGAAGGACCTGGCACAGTCATAGAACATCGCCCGGGTTAGTACAGTTGAAATAAATAATTTAGTACAGATGTAGAAAACAATTTAGTTCAGATGTAAACAAATTAATACATTTATAGAAAATAAGTTTGTGAATCCAGGCATAGACCAAACTGAAGATTAGCAAGTTATATAGATAGATATCATTTGATATATCATTTGGATGATCATCATTATAAAATTGTCATAATGGTGAGTAGTGACTTATGTAAGTATCTTCAGGGCAAGTCATTTAAAGGCACATTCAATGTTAAAAGTTATTCCAGTTAAAAAGCATCTACTTGGTTAGTACAGTAATAACCCATCTGCATTGTTGGTATAGTTTAGACCATCGTCACAGTTGTAGATCACTTTGTAAAGATATAAATCATCTTTATTGTTATTATAGTCATAGAACATCCCCGGGGTTAGTACAGTTTTATACACCATCCTCACACATTTACGAGGTTTTTACTGTAAAAGAGCATCTTTATTGTTTTATACCATCTTAAATATTAACACACTTATTCATGATAAGTATAGTTATAAACCATCTTTAGGGCTAACAGTATTTCATCACAAGAGCCAAATACAATTTTCAAATATACTCTGCCGTCTGTTTGCGGTTGTTGCGCCCACTACATAAGGTGTACACTGTTTGACCTACAGGAGGGAATCTACTGATCGAGTGGGACAACGGGTACAGGGATCGCTACAGGTATGGAGACGATAGCGCATATGACGTCAAAGTCGTCCATAATCGACCGAAGCAGAACACTTCAAATTCCTCTATCGACATTGGCTGTGAAGTTGTCAGGGGTACGTAGATACCATTATCATGTACAGTTATAAGGTGGATTAAACTAAACTGAAAGTTTTTATCTAACAAGAAGTACATTATCATGAAATTATTATGAAAAAATAATAGAGTGTATTAATTATTCACATTGAAAAGGTAGATTGAAACTACACTATAGGATTAAATCTAAAGCTGTCAACAGTTTTTGGAACATGAAACAAACATTGAGTAATATTCATTCGTCATAGTAGCATTTATTATTATGCTGCAATGAAGATGACTAAACAAAGAAAATCGTAGTTTTATAAACATTGTCGATTCAGACATCTTCCTGAAATAAGAATTTCCCATTTGAATATACCTATAGTTTAACTTTGAACTTTCCAGGGCCAGATTGGTCAGCTAGCACTGATGAGGATGGTGGAGAAAGGGGTGTGGGAGTCGTCATTACTGGTTTAACATATGGCGAGCTGTCGGTATGTGACTTGTATACAGTGTTAAATTGATAGGGCCCTGTCACTTTAGCGTATAGATAGTGCGTACTAGTTGCGTTTTGAAATTTTTCCATACACAACCAGTACGCTCAAACATTTAATGTATTTCCCTTACTTGTACTGGACATGGTTTACGAATTTGGCGCATTCTTTGTGTTTGGGGTGCGTTGTCAATGCATAAGATTTGCGTCTAACATCTTATTGTGGAAGATGATTGCCAATGCAGAGTGGATGCAAACCATACCCTAAATGCACACAACTATAAGAATATATAACAAGCAAATCCCGAGCCTGTTGCGTCTCCACAGCATTTCAAATCTTTTCTGTCCTAAAGTGATCGAAGTACTTTTTCTTAGTTTCCATAGGTAAACAAAGGGATCTCACGAAAACAAAAATAGTTGTAACCAACTGCAAGACAATGTGTTCATTGCTGAAAAAACTAACTGATTAAAACTAACTAAACTGATTTTGTTTTCCCTATCTCAAATGTTTACAGGTCTTCCCACTAACGTGGTTACCAAAATATTTCGCCTGATGCTAGATTATTTCTGTACGAATACAGATCCGTGGGTTGAAATATTGAAAGAATTAAAATATCAGAAAACATACTTCTGACCCATTAAGGCATGAACGGATCCTTTCTGCATTATTTTCCCCCTTCTTGATGAGGGAGACCCCATTCTGAAATCTACTCCTACATTGTGTGTCTTTGATCCAGAAGAGGTTCTGAAGCCCATTCTGAAATCTACTCCTACATCGTATGTCTTGGATCCAGAAGAGGTTCTGAAGCCCATTCTGAAATCTACTCCTACATCGTGTGTCCTGGATCCAGAAGAGGTTCTGAAGCCCATTCTGAAATCTACTCCTACATCGTGTGTCTTGGATCAAGAAGAGGTTCTGAAGCCCATTCTGAAATCTACTCCTACATCGTATGTCTTGGATCCAGAAGAGGTTCTGAAGCCCATTCTGAAATCTACTCCTACATCGTATGTCTTGGATCCAGAAGAGGTTCTGAAGCCCATTCTGAAATCTACTCCTACATCGTGTGTCTTGGATCCAGAAGAGGTTCTGAAGCCCATTCTGAAATCTACTCCTACATCGTGTGTCTTGGATCCAGAAGAGGTTCTGAAGCTCATTCTGAAATCTACTCCTACATCGTGTGTCCTGGATCCAGTGCCCACTTCTTTTCTACTTGAGAACCTTGACATTCTCCTACCGGTTGTCACAGGTATAACCAACTCCAGCTTGAAGTCAGGGAAAGTGCCCTTTACTGTCGAGAAACCATTATTGAAGACACCCTCATTGGATCAAGAACAGTAAAAAACGACAGACCTATTTCAAACTAATCACATATTTCTTAACTGGTGGAATGGGCTGTTTGCAAACGACTCAATGAACATCTGTCTGTAAATGGTCTCCAAGATCCTCAAATTTTCAGGAGTTGATAGCAACAACCTTGGTACTCCTGGACTTAAGCGTGGCATTCAACCATGCACGCCTAATCACTTGCGTTTAAAACCCATTCCCCATCCATATCACAGCTCTGCAGTGGTTCGAATCATACTTGGACTTAACTGTGGTTATTGACCTCAAGGTTCTGTATTAGGTCCAGTGCTTTTCACCCTTTACACCAGAGACTTAGGCACGAAGATCTGAAGTCGAATTGCAACTGAAAAACGCATTTGTAAAAAATATTAGCTTGTATTTCATTATTTTGTTTAGATGAAAATGTATGTTTATTTCTTTTGTATTCATCATTTCTCGTTTTGGATTTACTAAAATTAATAAATAAAAATGTTCATATATCATGTTTCATGATGATGATTAAATGAAAGCTATTTGTGTTTCTGTATAACAGTGCTATCTGAAAGAATGAGATACAACAAAAAGAATTTAATAGTTTTCCGATGTACTATGTTCATCCACACTTCAGCTATGATATTTATACAAAATCCACAGTGTACTAAAACATGTACGTTATGTGTATGCTTGTCACACGTTGCACGTAATCAAAAAGTGGACAATACTTTTTTCCATTGTTATCATAAGTTTTAAGATCGTTCTACATACGTGCTACATTTGCTCGAGGAGCTTTTTAAGCACATTTTTATGCGCTGTCAATGGTTCGGGACATAGATGCATACTGCGTATGAACTGCAAATTCACCACATTAACCTAGCGTACATGTACCGTCCTCGACTGATGTAAAACCAAAGCTTTGCGAGTGCAGCAGCTATCAACCCTATGAAAATGGTATAAGCAGATGCTAACATACAAGAAACGACCTTAATGATAAAGATGTGTTGCCTTTCTTGCGTACAGCTGCGTATAGCTGCGTATGAGAGAAATGGCTACATGCAACTCATACGGATTAAGGATACGCTGAAGTGTGACAGGGGCTTTAGGATATTCAATTGGAAACAATGTACTTTTAAATATGTGTGACATTTTAAGAAGAAGACTGATGTATCAAGTGTAAAGGCTTTGTGACCCAGTGTCGAAATATTAAACATTTAAATTACCATTTTCACAATGTTCACGACATGTGTGGTATTTCGATAGTATATGTATAAATTGTTGCCAAAAAGAAATTAAACTTTTCCATTCATTGTTAGATTTATTTTAACAACCTTAAATAACATTTCCACTGAAATTACCATTCTTCATCGTCATTCAATATATGCCTTTCATTGAAGGATTCTTACTTGAGTTGTTTTTTTGTAAATGGGTGCAATTAAATATATATCTATAATTATGAATTATCGATTGCAACACATATTTTTTATCCTGATCATAATATGGGGTTTAGTCAATCTAAATAAATTTGAGGCTTAGTTTATTTCTTTAATAATTGGTTTCAATGGATATCCTTGCATTAATTTAGTTTTATTATAAGTTAGTCTGTTGTTATCATTATGGAAATAAAACCATAACAGAATTGTATCTTGAAAGTTGTGCCCATTTGTATTGTTCAATCTCTCTCCATTTCCGTCGCATGTAGACTCTTCTCTTGCTTCTGTCACTTTCACTGTCGTTTGGCTTGTATGGGTAAGACAAAGTATTGCCCGATCATTTGAAAGAAGCGATTTTGAAAAGCATGACAAACATTTTCATTGAAAGTGATATGTCACTCTCTGAATTGGGCGAGTCCATTCTACTGTGCTACTAAAGTAATAATTTCCAATAAGAACAAACAACCGTGCACGAAGATGGAACAGTTCATACGTGAGCATTGTTTATGACCAAAATAAATCCGGCCTCTCATGTTCGACATGTTCTTTGACAACATTGCGCAGAGGCGAGACAAGCTACATGCTGTAGCATTGTTCGCACATCATCGTTTTCATTCATTGTCTTACATATTCAACAATAGAAATTGCCAGATAATTACCAATTTATTGCAGGTTTAAGATGTTTGGATGATGTTGAGTATGTTAAATTGACGGCTTACCATTTGGCTTTACTGTTAGCTTGTGTATCGAGGGTATAGAATTGGGGATTCGAGACAGTTACACTTCAGTGCATATTATTCTCTTCGAAGGCCTCAGTAGGCAGTGTATTTATTAAATCATGATTAAGCTGTTACTAGTCGATTTCAGAAATTGAGAGTGGAGTCCATGTCAAACTGCTGTCCCTGTTTCGTGAATCCCTAAAGTTGCTGTATGGCATTTCAGTCCATCTTTAAAGGGAAGCGTTACATGATGGTAAATTTGTGTAGTTTCAATAAACATTTCATCTGTGCAATTATGAATAGTTTAGTTTAGAGAGAATTACATAGTTTTCAAGACAAATACTCACTGGTTTTCTTGATTCTTTTCAGGTACGTTGGTATGAAAACGGCAAAATAAAAACATACCTATTCGGAAGGGACGGGAAATACGAGGTCATGTTAAGGTTGGTAATTAATCATCTTCGTACATGTTATACAGTTATCATGTAATGTGCAAGTCATTTACAGCTGTATTTGAACATTTTATGTGTTACACGGGACTTTTATTTTGCAAGGGACACAACTGAATCTACAACTACAAAGATTAAAGACGATTGTGAAAAGGAGGTCATTGTGACGTCACAAGAGAACTCACAAGCACCTG
The DNA here is from genome assembly GCA_916613615.1 of Steromphala cineraria. Lineage (NCBI taxonomy): Eukaryota > Metazoa > Mollusca > Gastropoda > Trochida > Trochidae > Steromphala > Steromphala cineraria. The sequence goes on along the minus strand of OU744720.1, from coordinate 11,308,562 downwards.
TCCAAGAGAAGACAGTATACAGTTCGCAAAGGAAGCCACCAGAGGAGGGCTTTGTCTGGCAGTGGCAGGACGATGATATGACCTGGCAACCTTACCCAATGGAAACATCTCAGAAACTTGAAGCGTCTTTCAACCAGCGATCTACTGGATCGTGTTTGATTAAAAGAGACAATTTGAGGTAATAATAAAAGGATTAAATTAAACAGTCCAATCTTCTTAACTTTCCGCTACAATTTCCTAATTACCAATCAAGTAATTATGTTTAAAACGATGAAGATGATTATTCAGTTTCAGGATCTTGTTCAGAGAGATGGAAGAGAAGAGTTTGCAGGACAACACGAGGAGGAGAGTTCAGAGGTCAAACATGTGTCATTGACAGGAAGATTTAGGGAGAAGAGTCTAGAGGATAACACGAGGAGGAGAGTTCAGAGGTCAAACATGCGTCATTGACAGGAAGATTTAGGGAGAAGAGTTTACAGGACAACACGAGGAGGAGGGTTCAGAGGTCAAACATGTGTCATTGACAGGAAGATTTAGGGAGAAGAGTTTGCAGGACAACACGAGGAGGAGGGTTCAGAGGTCAAACATGTGTCATTGACAGGAAGATTTAGGGAGAAGAGTTTACAGGACAACACGAGGAGGAGAGTTCAGAGGTCAAACATGCGTCATTGACAGGAAGGTTCAGGGAGAAGAGTTTACAGGACAACACGAGGAAGAGGGTTCAGAGGTCAAACATGTGTCATTGACAGGAAGATTCAGGGAGAAGAGTTTGCAGGACAATACGAGGAAGAGGGTTCAGAGGTCAAACATGTGTCATTGACAGGAAGCTTCAGGGAGAAAAGTTTACAGGACAATCCTCATTTTCTTTGGAAATAACAACATTTTTTGGATAGCGCAATATTCCGTGAACAATATTAGTGATGTATTGGAATGTGTTTTGGACGAGACTTTCTGGGTAATGTAATGTGATTTTACATAATTATATTCTTCAGTTATAGAACTTTCAGAGGGAAATTGTGCGTCAATAATAGGATATTCCTTTGATAAAGAAATATTCAGTTGAAATTATTATAACTTGTAAGAATGATTAAAGGGCGAACTTGTGAAATGTAGAATATTCTTAATTATAAAATATTCAGAGGGGAAGCGTATATCGATTACAGGAATGTGCAAGGACGAACATTCCAAATGTTACATTGTTCAAGGTTCAAGTACTTGGAAATTATTAATAATTATTTTCAGGGGAAATCACACACAAGGAATATAAAAAACAATCCAACATGTGTAAACAACTCATACAGGCCACCCGTCGTAGATGGTACACAGGATATATTTTGTCTAAAGAACCATGCCATAACAATCCGAAATTTCGTGAAGCGTGACAGTGTCAGCTTCTAGATGGACTGACTCAAACAACTTCTTATCCACCTAACATTATGTGAACAATGAGTTGAGGAATCAGCACTCAAAGCGTTTGATGATTGTTGGATTAACTTCCACTCATCAATGGTTGTGATCTTTTCATTAAAATATGTTAGAGGTTGATCATGTCTTTCTAAATTAATTTGACCAGATGACCAATTTGACACTCATGCCCGCATTGATATCTCAGGGCGAAGATATTGGAGAAACTTACAACTTGTGAATAATCATAAATGATAGGTATTGTCTCGCAAAGACGCTGATCAGTACTGTAAGAGTCTATTACTATATACAAAACATAGTGATAAGTGCTTGAACGTCGACAAATAAATGAGGTAATCGGTATTCATTATATAATTAGCAATGGAATATTGGGTTATACAGTGAAAATATAATCCATATTTTAAGGAAAGCAATAGAAAGTCATATTTTCATTGCAGTGAAAATATAATCCATATTTTTACTGTGGTGAGAACAGTAAGACCGAACCTATTACCTCCCTTTGAAACATGATTATCTCCCTTTGCCGAAATCGAACTCCGGTCTCGCGTCACGGCGTTGGTAAGGATTGCAGAGAAGTTCGGTATGTAAACATTACCATTTTGCAGTGCAAAGGTACCTTCTATAACATAAAGTCATCCAAAGGTGATATCTTGTTGCTGTAGTTTATAATTCTTCATTTTATCGCAAAAAAGAAATTTGTCACAATGGCATAGCGCTTCACTGACTGTATCAGTTCGCCTCAAGACTGACTTTCCAAACTAATCAAGGAGCCGTTGTTTCACCAAGTTATAACCAAAAACTTAGTTTCGATCTGATATCAATGAACATCTACAAATTGAATATTTGACTGTCAAAACATATTCTCGATTAGAGATATCGATTTATATATCAAACTATTTTTTACCGAGAAAGGATATTTATGTAGCTTAAAATGGTGTGCATGTGTGCATTGTTGTCCACAATGCAATCAAGTGAATTTAAAACTACCTCTTACACTTTCGAACATAAGTTGTTTAAGAGGCAGTGAGAATTTAAAATATAGAGACAAGGAGTGGATGATCAACGTCTTTGTTGTAGAAACTAGCGACGTTTTGATTAAGATCCTTATGAAAATCTTTAAAACGGTATATATAATGAAGTTGATCATCAATAAGTACTCCATATCTTCTTGACTTTCGAACATACTTGAAATATATATTTTTCTCCAAAACATTGTTATGAATTTGTTGTTGATTTAGAATTTTGACAGTATAATACAAGCTACTTTTGGGACATCTCTTCTAACGTGAGAAATCTTGCTTATTAAATTACAGTAAGAAGAATGTTCACTTAACCTACATGAACTAATTCGAATGCTTTCAATAGCATCAATAGAGGTATTAACATAAACATTTTCTTTGAATGACTTACTTCAACTATTGTAAACCAATTTCCATCTAGTACTGCTTTATATGTATGGGCGAGACGCTCTTTCATAATTTTCTTTAAAAGTATTTAAATAACAATCTGTGTTTTTTCTCAAGGTCTGATAGCAAGTCCCTTAATGATGATTTTTTCTTGAGTGTTCATTTATTTGGGAAAATTTGCGGATAACAAAAGCATTTGGAAGTGAATATGTTTGAATGTCAATTATTCATTTCACCAGATACCTGTTGTGTTTTCAATGACATTGAAATCTATGAAAATAAAGCTCATGGATTCTCAAAGGTACCAATGACACTAAACATTTGTTTCATTGTCTCCCGAACGCAACGCGGAATGGGGGACATTGTATTCAGCGGCATCCGTCCGTCCAGTGTCCGTATGTCTGGATTCTTGTTAACACGATATCTTATGAACGGTTGCACTCAAAGCCTTCGTATTTGACATTATTTTCAAGGTCACCACAGCACTTAGTTATTAAAGTTTTATTAACGCGGTATCTCATGAACCGTTTTACTGAAAGTCTTCATATTTGATCACAGCCTTCATTGGGGATTTACGCTGTCAATTTGGATGATAATCAAGGATACCACGGCACTTAGTAACTGACTTAAACCACTTTTGAAACTCTTGTTTGCCTGATATCTCATGAACCATTGCTTTTCAAATTTGGTCACAGCCTACATCAGGGAATACGCTGACATCGGTTTCTATGTCTGACCTTGACATTATTTTCAGGGTTGCTTTCTGTAAGGCCTGCATATCTCAAGGCGGCGTCTGTCCATGCCATTGTGGTAAACTATAACCCTGTTGTTTCCCGGGGCTGGTAATTTGCATGAAGTATTTCTTAGAGGAGTTGTTTCGTTACAAGCATTTGTCTACTAGGAATGCAGATAGTTATCAAAATAGAAATAGAAATTCCTATTCGATCCGTAAAGGTTTAATTTCGTACTTCTTACATGGATGAAGGAAAGCAAGAAAAGGCCCTAATGTATTTCCGGTAAATAAGAATTAACCTTAGATCGTTGATTTGTTTCCGCTGATTGGGTTTTAACAACAATATTTAAGGACGAAATGTAGATGCATGACCTTTTGTAATTTGTGTCTTAATCAAGCGTGAATTATGTATATTGTTATGACCAAGTTGTGCTTAATTACTGATACAGTAATAGATATTATGCAAGAGAACCGTTTAGCTTCCAGTCGCCATTCCTAAGAAAATTAATACAAGAAGACATATAGTAATCATACAGCTCAATACATTTTCCTAAATCACAGACCAAGGGCCATAACTGCGTATAAATTATTTGCATGTTTCTGATTTTTAAGTTTCATCTGGGTATAAATACCCTGAAGGAACACAAAATTTGATAACAGTATGTCGGAAGAAAGTGACGAAGAACACCTGCACACTTGCACACATGGATGGACGGAGCACAACATATATCCCCGCTACGAGGTGGGAGGGGGTAAAATATGTTAAACATTTCGATGTAAAAAGGAATTTAACAAACTATAACAAATTCGTTTGAAAAGCTATCGTTTTAATCGATCAGCTTCATTAACATCATACGATTTATTTCAACTTTTCTTTGTATTTCGTATGGAAATGTTACAAACCTAATTATATTTAAACTAACAAAAACAATGAGTAGATTAAAATTAACTGCACGTACAAATTAAGGGAATCACAATTTTAGCCAAGGTATATAAAAGGAAACGTAGTTTTGCAATATATTCTATTCGTTTACTCTGAAAATCAAGGTCGAAAATGCCCCGATTGCATATTGCAGATCAAAATATTGCCATTGGTTGGATTAAGGCTGGGTAAAGTTTTGGAACTGTTGCCAGCCATCTTAATATTCGTAAAACAACGATTTCCTGACTTTGAAATCGCTACAGACAGTTCCAGGCAACCGAAGATCGTCCTCTGAGTGGTTGACCAAGGATCACCACAACGGCTCAGGATCGTTTCATCTTTATCACCCACCTTCGTAATCACCAAGTCACACCAATCTCACTGCAACACAAGTGCCTGGTTTGAGGAGATTGTCGGCCAAAACCATCAGGAACCGTTTATGTGAGGCTTATCTTCATGCACGGCGACCATTTGTCGGACCTGTTCTGAGACGCAAATATCGACATCAACGTCTCAGATGGTGCATTAACATGAGGATATGGACCCTAAGGAGCTGGATATGTGTCTGGTTCAGTGACGAGTCCTGTTTCCTACTTCATGGGCGTGACGGCAAGAAACGTGTATACAGACGAGGTCGACAGATTTGGTGGAAAGAGTGTCATGGTGTGGGGAGCCATGTCTTACAACAGACGATCACACCTGATCATCATTTCCGGCAATTTGACGGCCCCAACGCTACATCAAAGATGTTTTACAGCCACACCTCCTTTCGATAATCGACCAATAGAGGGAGCTGTTTCAACAGGACAATGCCCACCCTCGCACAGCTCGTGCCAGGTCCAGAATATTCTACTTCTATGATGCCAAAAGCAATAAATAAATATTTCTGACCAGCAGACTGCTGCAAAACTTCAGGACAGGTGGGAAAACATCTCTCGTGTGCGGATGTCACAAGGTTTGAACACTGACACAGTCATTTTTTTAGAATTTTTATAAGCTATAGACACCATATTTAAGGTTGAAATAAAGTGTTAAATGACTTTGCTTAAATAAGTGCATTTGTAAAAAAACTAAGCGTAACATAGAATAGTTATTTATTGATTATATCACTCGAAAAAAATAGACCTACTGATGTGATCTTGTCGAAGCGAATCCTAAAAAGCAAATCCGCGATGATGGGGGTATGGTTCGTTATCAAAAGGAAATTGTTTATATCAATCAAAACACGTTTGATTAATTTGAAAGATGGCATTTTCTATGTTGGCATATACTTCACGTTTTTATTATATAATTCTTGGCTTGTTTAAGGATAAAAATATTTTTCTATCTATTTAGTTGTCGTCGGTACAAAACCAATTTTGATTACAAATCACTGAGGCGCACAGGCTGTATGAAATATTATTGGAATGATTGTTGTTAATGATTACTTATTATGTTCACATATCATATCATGTTGATTATTTTCCAAAGGTATTTCTGCTAAACAATACGTAAACAAATTAAAATGGAATTATGAGATATCATTATTATACTAAAACAATCAGTAATGGATGGTGTTTTCAATAATATTAAAGATCTATCAAATCATGAGCAAGTAATGCAAAATATTATACTCACAAAATTTCTTTTTATCATCGAGTTTTATTTTTATCTAAGTTGCTATTATGTAGCTGAATAATCCATATTTGTTTGGAGTTTTCTTCTAATTATATCTTTTAGTAAATGAAATTAATTTAACTATGATTTTTTATTCAATTAAACAGAAAGATATGATTTAATGATAACAATGCACAAATTATCACGACGTATGTCTCTTAATTAAACCTTCAAATTATTTTTGAAATATACTAGATTTACCTAATTTATGCATGGTTTACATTGAATATTTCCTTATATATATATTTAAAAAAATACAATGATTCTAATACGTTCATGACAAAAATTAGTTTCCCTTTTCAAACTGACTAGAGGCTTTTTAAAAATCCACAGATTGAATGTGAAAGAGTACCAGATTGTTAAAGAAAACCTATCATAGTAACATTGAGAAAATAAAATGTCATTAAAAAAATTTGACTTTTAACTAATTTTGGAAAGATATAAAAAGATATGCAAAAGTCTTAGTGATTGATAATAGGCCTATGTATATAACAGATAAATAATTGACATGCACGTTTGATGTATCAAAATTCAAATTTTCTACTTTGAATGTGTTAATTTTATATAAGAAGGAGTATTTTTACAGTACGTCAACATATTTCAGGTTGACATTAAGTACCATGTTTTAATCAGAAAAAAATAAATAGAACACCACAAGATATAATTCTCTTTTCGTTTTTAAAAAAAAAAATTTTTATTTATTTTCTGTGTTTTTTTTTAGATAATTCATATCGTTAATAATACAAGACAAAACCGCATATTAGTCGTAGTTGCTTGTTGACTAATCTGTCCGACGACTGTGTCGTTCTGTAGGCACAACGATGTTTTACGTTAACAAAGTGCGTAGCGCACACATTCAGCAATTCTAGTAAAATCATGGAAACTCCACTGCACAAAGATGTACGGAGTTTCTAATGTAAGCTCCTTGCATCGATTTCTTGTGGTGTGTCGATGACGTCACATTTTCAAATACAATGGCGACCTCCGTCATCGCTCAAAGACGAAGGTTTAAAATTCTGTAAATACTTAACTTGTTGACAGAAAAATTAAATAATTTGGGAGAATGTCTTTTATAACTCAAACATTTTCTAGATTTGAATTGAAATCGTACTTGAATTTTCCTTTAATATCGCATGGTTTACAGGGTGATCATATTGGTGTCTTCTGGTCAAGCATTGCCTAACCCACACTGTTTTCGCTTTCTTCTTCTGAGGTCGTGGTCCAACGTCTTCCTCCTTCTGCAGCTACTGACAGGAATATCAGCCTTCTCTTCTCTTCAATAATTGTGATATCTTCTAAGTTGTTCATGGTGTAAAAGTTGAGATGAACTGATGTGAGAGATGCCTTTATATACACCTCCAAGAATCGTACACCAATCGTGACTAAAAAGGATCACAATCTGGACGTGATATACTGCGTACCAAAGCGCAACTTCAACAGACCGAAGTCGCAAAATAACAGTGAACAAATTGTAAACAATCTTGCGTGTCCCTTTGGCACGCACTGATGTCTTCAAATGCGGATCCAAAATTTTTGCAAGTGTAAACCCACCTTTACTAAAAATTATCGAACAAACCGCTAAGTTATCTGTGAGGACGTTGTTTAAAAATTCTTTTTGCTAAATAGTAATTAAGAACTCAGAATTATCGGCATGCATTTATGTGGGCTACAAAGAAATTGTGCTGCAAATTTGTTTTCAAATGAACTTAGTTTCATGAAGGAGACAACATATTGATGAAACTTCGAATCATTTTGGATGCTTTCAATGGATAATATATATTTCAAAATACGTTTTTCTTTCAGGTTTACATAGTCCGCATTTTGATTTGACGTCACCTTTGTCCAGTTCATGATTGATGACCGTTCCAGGACCGTTCCCATCCTCGTCCTTGCCGGGCCAGTCCGGTCCCCGAATCACTCTACTACCGAGGGGCGGCAGTGTGCTCTCCTCTTGGATGTTCTCGTAGCTGTATATAGAGTAGGCGGCCGGAACCTCAGGGTCATATCTCTCCTTCACAATATTCGCAATTTCTGACTGAATGCAGAAGAAAGGAAAACACTTTAAATGTTGAGCCAACTGACCAAACTATATCAATCTTATGAAAACATCATCGATTTGCTACACTACTTTACACATGGAAACTGTGTGCAGAGAATGTATTTGGGAGACACATTTATGGAAGCGTATTAGTGTCACAGTGAAAAAAAAACTATAGAACTATATCTCCTACGTAGGACTTAGTATCTCCTACATAGGAGATAGTTCTAAAATTCTACGTAGGACTAAGTATCCTCTACGTAGGAGATAGTATCTTCTACGTAGGACATAGGAGATGGTTCTACAATTTTTTTTCACAGTGACTAATACGCTTCCTTACATATTGAATAATTTGTTTGAAAGACATTCAAAAATGGTTTTACAAATATTAAGATAAGTTTTGAATATATTTAATGGTTGACAAAGTTTGGAGGATCAATACCGAAACTTTCCTACTGTAGAATAACCAAGTTGTAACATTGTCAAAAGTTGTAAGATTCTGGTTTCCTTGTCATAAAGCAGGTAAATAGTGACGATCAAGTGTACACAATTCTTTATAATCGATTGTAATCGATTGAATTTTGACAATGAAAGTTTTGTGAAAGGGTAGTGGTTTGTGTATGTCAAATCACCTTTTCAGTTTGTGTAAACCCTGCTGTGAAGGCGTTCACGATTTGAAGCAGGTTTGATGCTGTTGACCTATTGGTGCCGCATTGACTGTCGATGTACTTTAAAATCTGCGCAGCATGTCTCTGGTAGTAAAAAAAACTTTAAATCATATTTGATTATGAAATAATTCAGAAGTCAAAAACATTAAACAAGAGACGTCAGAAGTTCAGGTGGCCGAGCAATGTTTCATAAATAGTAAATTATCTCTCTTTGTCATCATGAACTGTGAAGTTTTGAATAAAGTGTAAACATTGAGATAAGTGAAAATTGAAGTGAAAGAAAGATATTTAAATAATTCTGAAGTTATTGATATAAACTTCCATACGTCAGAAACAACTATACACCTTACCTATATCATTCGATTTGGACAAATTATAGAAGTTTGAGATTAAGTTCAACTTATGCATCCTCCATTTTTCAACCAACAAACAACAATAAAACGATATAATTTGTGCTCTCAAATAAGTGAGCTGAATTAAGTTTTCCCGGCGTAACTTTTGATACTATTCACGCAACAATGTCTTCAAGTTACAAAATGTTGTAAGTTTCAGGTGTAAACAAATCACTTGGCAGTATTTGCGATAACCATGTTTTAGTCTTCACGTAAAATCTGAATCGAAGTTCATTGAAGACGTGGTAAGACTCCAACATGTCATTTTGAAACGTCGATACGTTGTTCATTAGGTCATGGAAACGTTTCGCAACTTTAAAATGTCATCATTATATCAGATAAAACACTAGTGTAGAAGCTAGCCGGGCTCACATACCCCCGTTTCAAGCTTATGTTTTGAGAAAAAGGTGAGCATAGCATAGCTTACATACACAATAGGCTAATTAAAGACATATTTTCTGAGACCATAATTTAATTCACCTAGGTGTAACAGTGTCTAAGAAAACCTTTCCCGATTTGAGCATCATTGTTCATGGCTCAAAGCTTAATTGTAGAAGCAATGACTATAACTCGCCAATAATGATATTCCAGAAATAGCTTCGAACTAAATGAAGAGTATCATCAGATGTATCCGAAACAACATGTCATTTACCTAGGTGTAAAAGTGTCTAAGACAACTTGTCCCAAATGAAGCATCACGCCTGCTTATCAGTTTAGTCCAATTTAGTCATAACTCTATTTAGGGGTTCAATTGAGTCATTATTCTATTCTGGGGTCCAATTCAGTTCAATTGAGTCATTACTCTATTTAGGGGTTCAATTGAGTTCAATTGAGTCATTACTTGGGGGTGACAATCAATGATAATGGATGTTTTTTTAATCTTAGTCACAAAAATGCCTACCATTTTTTTCATCCATACAATTTAGTTTTCAAATAATATATATCTGTTGATAAAGTTTATTTTTGGCGTCATCGCATTTGAATAGATTTTTAAAGAAATATACGCCCATAAAATGCCAGTCCCGTCAATATAGATTTGTAGACCTACCTTCAATCGTTGGTTGTTGCACAGACTTGCTATATCGTTTACCAATCTGCCTTTGCACTTCTTAATGTAAAATTTCAACGTATTCTGAAAGTATAAATTTTGTAAATATATGTTTGTGTTCAAGATCCAATGTGTCAATATTCAACCGAAAAAAACAATTGTTCTGGCTAAAGAAATAAGACAATAATTCTGCACCATTCCGTTGCAAGGATTAAAGAGCTTTGACCTCCTGATCTGGTTGACCCGAAGCAGATTCCATGGACCCAGCAAAATTCACATCTCTGGCAGGCTATACTTAGACATAAATGTTTTTGCAGCTTGTCTTGATTTACTATCTCTTACAGCGTTTTGAATTTCCAAAGAGCAAGTATGTATACCGAGTTGCTCTTAAATTTACCCGTCATTCACGCCCAAACAATCGAAGTAATGAAACTAGTTATAGACTGTGTGTTCTGAGACATATCGTTAGCTACATCAGTCTTTATCATCCGCTTGTTGGAGTCTCATTTTTCAATATTGACAATATGCTTAAACAATTCATGTATGATAAAGTAGCCCCGAAGATGCATCAACCTAGTGCTGACTAAAACTTGCTATACTTGTCTAGACTGAGTTGGTAAATTGAATATTGTTGTTCTAGGGTCTTGGTGACAGACTAGTTGGAGCTTAACGGATTCATTAGCTTGATGTAACAGGTGGGTTTCCTAAGCACTGGGTACTACATTCTTTAAGAAATAAAGTAGCCCTAACCATCATGTGATTTTCAACAAAGTATAGATTTGCCTTGAACTATTGCATGAGGCCGAAGGTCGAATGGTTTGACGTTATAATAGTTCAGGGCAAAACTATATTTTATTGAAAAACATATGATGGTTAGGGCTACTCTATTACTTTTCTAGTATTTTATTCGTTTAAGGTATTTCTACTCAAAATATAAACATATTTTATAAATTACGTCCAGCTGCATATTGAAAAACCTAGATCAGGGCCATACCTAGTGACGTCATAGCCGATTGATATTGACGTCATGGGCCATTATTACGTTACATCACTCAAAAACTATACTTTATTGCGGAATAAAGGATGGCGGCGGCTTTAATCTTTACGGGAACAAAACTAGAAACCTCATTGACGGGTCCATTGGGAACAACGATCACATCACCGAAGATATTCTGTCGAATAAAAGGGAATTGAAGCTGGGCAAAAGCTGTAAATGTCTTTACCGTCTCCTGAAATGAAACAACATTGCTGATAAAACTTTACAAAGGACATTGTTTAATAAAATTCGTGCATTCAAAGGAATTTTATGTTACAGACCATTTCATGAATACATTTATAAGCACGGTGCAGTGATAATTACCACTTCAGTTTTGCAGCCCTCAGTTTTGCCTAGGACAAAACCATCTGTGATTACGACAAGTCGTGGAGGAACTCTCAAATATCCTCCCAGGTCACAAACACCTCCTGAAGAAGATGACATCACATCACTCATGATATTAAGGTTTGAAAACACACCCTTGATCACAAAAAGGTTTTCTTAAAATGTTCAAATCCACAGATAGGTCAAAGATGGTGCTATTTAAGAACAATAATACAAAAAAATAATGAAACTAAGCTATGAGCCTAAAACTCAAAAGATAATCAAAACTGAAATATATCATTGCGGGGTGTTACCTACTCATGACATACCCACAGCGTAAGAGGGAAGCTATAAAAATGAAACGTTTTTTTAGTTAAATTTGAAAACTAAATTATTCTGTTTTGCTTTTCAAGGTGAACTCACATTTTCTGCAACCAAATTACTATTAGCGAAGATATGAAAAATGTATATTAAATGTATATAGAATAAGATTCAGCATCAGTTGTTATTGATATGGAGACTACAACCAAATCGAAAAATTAATTGGTTTCACTGAGATTTACAGCCTTGCAGCCAATCTCAACTTAACTACATCTACAGTCAATAATTTCAGCTACCAGAATATCTCCATTTGAACCATTTTGAAGTCAACAATTTCAACTACAAGAATATTTCCATTTGAACAAATTTTCAAATCAATAACTTCCTCTATTTGAACCATTTTTAAGTCAATGATTTCAGCCACCTTTCTTTGAATCATTGGAAGGACAAGGTTGCATTTTTAAGATACCCCGTCATCAGAACCTCTCAATTACTCTACTCCGGCCAGCATTACCTCTTGTGGAAGCTGCTAGGGACATCAAGACACCATTTAGGTACGCCAACGACTCGTATCCTCCACATTCAAGGTTGTCTGGAGCATATGATACAAATTCAAATCGATTTAGAATTTAGAAATCTTGAGAACGTATCATGATATTTCTAAAAACATAACTGAAAGACATATGAAGAATATTCAGAATGTTATGCATACGGGAAAAAATGCCCTTTTTTAATTCTTGAAGCAAACGAAAATAAAGATTTAAATAGTGAAATGAATAAATGATTATCAAATGCCTTTATTATATCATATTATACATCTTTAGTTATGCACATACGCTCGGTTGTTCATAGTCTTTCATCATTTATTGTATTAGGTCGAAGACATACAAAATAACAGCTTTGTGATGTGCAATGAACAATAACAAGACATGGAACTTAAGCTTTTAGCATTCAAATGCAAAATATAGGTTAATTCAGCGAACTGTCACAATTTTAGACCTGCGTTGTTCACAAACTTGTCACGGTACAATTTAGATGGAGTGAGATGTAGAGGATATCTGTCTCTTCTCGACTAATACCATGTTTATCCCATCGAGTGCGGTAGAAAATATTTAGAAAACAATTCTACCTCACAAGATGAGATAAACATGGTATTTGTCAAGAATTGACAGATATTCTATTATGATAAAATCCTTCTAAGTACGCAAAAAAAACGACAAAATTCCAAGAGCCTGTGGCCGCGGTAACAGTGTGACCTCATTCGACGAGTATTCATTTCCTGAGACCATTGTTTCATTACATCACACTCCTGAACTTGACGGCGCTCGAGTGGTGATATAGGTTATCGCCATTCAGTACAGTGACAATGAAGGTTATTACCAATGTAGCCAGATAGAGGGTTTCTTTCACTGATAGAATAGTGTATCTCACTCTGTATCATATAATAAATGCCGTTATCCAAATACAAAGTAAAACAAATGTTTGCAACTAACGTGGCAATGTCCCCCGCCGTTGAAATATTTCGAAATAACTGTCACATTAAGCAAATGTATTGTTCCCACTGACATTGAGGGAAATCGTTCAAGAGAATTGGTTTTAACAAGAGGGGTGACCTTGAAAATAAAGTCAAGGTCATCCAAACTTACTGGTGTCTGATGTAAGCTGTGATTAAAAAATTTAAGACATTTGGTGCAGCAGTTCTAGAGTTATCACTTGAACAAGAGTGTCAAAAGAGGCCTAAGTGCCGTGGTGACCTTGAAGTTAAGGTCAAGGTCACCAAAACTGAGTTGTGTCTGCGAAACGTCCCAATGTAGGTTGTGACCACATTTCAATTTTCAATACATTAGATGCAGAGTTTCATAAGATATTAGGTGTTTCAAAAGTGTTTAAAGTGAAGTGGTGACCTTGAAAATTAAGGTCAAGGTCACCCAAAGTGACTGGCGTCTGCGTTATCCCCCAATGTAAGTTGTGCCCTAATATGAAGACTTTTTGTGGAAAGGTTCATGAGATATCGCCTTAACAAGAGTTTCAAAATCGGTCAGGGTCAATTTACACGACTGGTGTATGCGTAATCATCCTCCAATGTAAATTGTGACCAAATTTGAAGATATTTGGTCAAATGGTTCATTAGATATCGCGTTAACAAGACTTACAAGAGTGGCCAAAGTGCCATGGTGACCTGGAAAATAAGGTCATGGTCACCAAAAGTGACTGGTATCTGCGTAATCCCCCAATGTAGGCTGTGACCAAATTTGAAGACTTTTGGTCCAACAGTTCATTAGATATCGCGTTAACAAGAATCCGGACGTACGCACAGAAGCCGCAAAATCCATAGTCCCCAGTTCCGCGTTGCGGCGGGGGACAACAATGCCAATACCGATAGTTTCCCTGATGCTGTCATAGTCAATGGAGAGATGGTGAAGAATCTGAGGTGAGGACCCGAGAGCTACAACTGCAATGTTCTCCTCCAGACCGTACTCATCAGCGATATCCTCGATACCTGCAAGGAGAGCAGCAGCTTCTCTTAAACACATCAACATATTACCAGAAATTTATAAAATTTTGGAATAAGTTATGGTAGCAATTCATCAATTGTGCTTCAAGAGGGCAAAAGAAGACTTCTTTCACAAGCCTTGGATGCATGAGAAAATTCCTTTCTTTTTTAACGTCTGTATTTCATCATTCTCAAGGAGGGACTTCTAACTTATTAAATGTAAATCACCCTTGTTAGAAATAAAAGTACATCTATACAATATCGAGAATAATATATTTAATTTTTTTCAGTAGTTTGAATGTCGGAGAAGATTGGTTTTATTCCTGATACTTAACAAGTTGTAATCAATGTAAACTCCGAACTCCTGAAAGAACCGTAAGCATGATAAACTGTCAGAATTATGTCATTGAAATAAAACGATGTTATATTTCATAACAAAAATTGGTTTGAATGAATAATAGCGAGAAAAATAAGTGTGAATTGAAGTTCCCACACTTTATGAATTATAATAAAAGCTTTATAGGTATTGGCAGACATATTTGGAATTTGTCGTTTCTAGTATGAGGACAAACATTTGATATACTACAATTAGAACTATTGCCATTTCTTCAACAACAGAACTTCTCTTGCCATATGCATATAATATGGATACTTTACGGTAAAATTATACATGTTGAGAAGTAGTCCCTGCATTTAATAGATATTTCTCCATTGCAAACTATCCATGTATGTTTAGTTCTTGTACATTCAAAGTGACGTCATGCTATTGTTCTTTGGGGATGTTAGTGGTCATCATCAAGTTACTCCTCATAATTACTGACAGCCTCAGATGTCTAGGGTATTATTCAAGCGATATTCCACTGACGCAGATTACTTTTAACATAACTTGCATGCGACTAAGTGGAATAACCCTATTCAAATATTTTTATTTCATCAATGACATTCTTCATATTCCAAAAACATCAATAATATATACCATTTATGAAGTCCAGAGCAATTTCTTTCAGCCTCGAGAAGTTTTCACTTGACATTATACCAAAATTATCCAGACAGAGAATGGTATCAAAGGACTTCTCAGATCGAGGAACAGGTGTGGGTTCTGAAACAGAGGCTCAAGTAAAACACTATCGAATATACACTTGAGTATACCTGGGACGCTGTTTTGCTTTTCAAACTACAAATGCTTACTCTTAAATCAAACAATCAAAATCAACATACATGTATTGTCTGATTAAAATCGGTCTATTTTCGAGGAAACAAAGTTTCAAAATATTAACTGTATCAAGGATCGAACTTGGTATAAGAGGTTACCTCCACAAGGTCTGTCCGCAGCCATTAGGTCGCAGATAACCCCTTACAACCATCCTTTAAACATAATCAACGCCAGCGGTCTTTTAAGCGTGATGATGTCATTGGTCCGCTAACACTTGGGTTTCGCCTGGTACAAATAATGCGACCTACAGGGGCTGCATAGTGTAGAGGATCTTGTACATCAATAAAGTTTATATTTCTTTTTTTTCCTCGCAACTAGTTCGATCTTAATCACACTGTTTCAACATTATATGTACGACTATTAATTGACAAATGCAAGGACACGGTGAAAAGAATGGATCTGTGTAACTGTATTTTGTTACATTCGTTTAGTGTTTGTTGATAGGTAACAACAACAACTACTGTGAAACTTACCATTCTCTATCGCCATATCTACCATCGTCCATGTCCTGTCATGAACATTCGAGAGAGTCACCTCTCTGAAATAATTCAGCACACATATTGCTGCATGTTCTACTTCCAGCTTGGGGTCTGTCTCTTTTGTTATGTCCATACCCATCCTGAGGGGGGAATAAACACCTCACATGATTTTTATGATGCAATAGTTCTGAAGTTACGTTATTAAATGAAAATCAATCAGTTTCAAACTAAACTTGTTATTCATTGCTATAAGAAATCTACCTTTTCTTAGATATACGAATACCTCATATTGCCACTTCACCATTTCCATAAATTATATGAAGTTGAATACCCATCAGAATAACACTTTCACCCTTAAAAATAGATTTTTACTGTTAAAACGGCAAGGATAAGCAAACGTCATTGTGTAAGGGCCCGAGTAAAATAAACTTCTTTGACATCGTCTTAATTCCGAGCTTCACGAATATATTGGAGATTTTCATGTTAAATCAAACGTGACATACAAACCTTAGCAGTACATGTTCCAGCTGGGAAGGGCTTGTGAACAAACCACTGTTACTTCTGAAGCTGTAGGGATCTGGAGTTCTGGTTGTTGAACTTGTATCTTCACCGTGGGCTCTTCGTTGTATCAAGTCTTCTATTGCCTTCTGGAATTCATCTATAATTTCCGCCTTCCCTTCATGACTGTCGTCACCGTTATCGTAGACGTCGTCAATGTCTTCTTCGCCATCGCCACTGTCATTGTTGTCATCATCAATGCCTTCTTTACCATCGCCACTGTCATTGCTGTCATCAATGCCTTCTTTGCCATCGCCACTGTCATTGTTGTCATCATCAATGCCTTCTTTGCCATCGTGGTGGTCATCAATGTCGTCTTTGCAATCGTCACTGTCATCATCATTGTCACAACTGTCATTTGCAATATCTTTGAATTCATTTTCTTGATCATCTTGATTGACTTGTTGAAGTGGTTGTGTTTTTTTCTTGCAGTATTTCCTGTTGTCAAGGTGTCTATCCCAGCTAATGGAATTCTCAGGGGATGACGACTCTATTCCCTGTGCCAATGACTGTTTCTCATTGGACAAGGGTTTTTTCTCATGGAACGATGACTGTTTCCCTTTGAACAATATTTCTTCTCCAGTTGGCATGGGGTGATCAACAGAAGGGCTTACCTTGTCCCCAGATGTTCTACTGTCTTTCTCAAGGGAAGTTGACTGTTTCCCCTTTGATAGTGATGGTGACTCTTTCGCAAAGCTAAAAGAGAGTCAATATTGATAAAACTAGAATCATTTGGATTGGCTCAAAGAAACGTTCGAAAATGAAAAACTCTGTCATAAATGGAATTTAAACTGGGATCAGAGTGAATTTGATCTTTTAGGAATTAAGTTTAACGTAGACATAGAAAATATGATTGAATTGAACTATAAAGATAAATTAAGGAAATGTCAAACCCTCATGTCAATATGGTCTATTCGAAAACTAACACCCCTTGGTAGAATTACCATATTAAAATCTCTCATTCTTCCGAAACTGAACCACCTTTTCGCAGCTCTTCCGAACCCACCTGACAAATTGATTAATGACCTTCAAGCCAAATGTTTCCGATTCATATGGGGAAACAAACCTGATAAAGTTAAACGAGATCAATTGATGTGTAGTGTAAAAGATGGTGGTCTCAATGCACCAAATATAAAAGAAATAATTCAAGCTCAAAAAGTTTCGGTCATAAGGCGTTTTTATAATAGCTACTCGATGGGTTGTACACTATTTTCAGAGAATTTACCACAAATTGGACCTTTTACTATTTTTGAATACAATTGTCCAAACTTGAGAAACATTATCATCCCACTTGTTCGTAACAAGTTCTACTGTGATCTTCTTAATGCTTGGTGGGACCTACTATCAAGGAAAGGGGAAGCAGATTTACCAAATAATATACCATCGCAACTAATCTGGTTTAACCAAAATATTTTAATCGACAGAAAAACGATTTTTTACCGGAATTGGCAAGCGAAGGGTGTTGTTTTCATAAATGATCTTTTGGACGACTCGGGCAAATTCATGTCTTACGATTCTTTTGAACAAAAATACAAAGTAAACGCTAACTATCTAAAATATTCTGGACTGATAAACTCAATTAAAACTTTCTTAAAGCAAAAAGGGTTTAAATTAGAAACATTCACGAAAACTGAAAACCCTTTACAACCATTCATGTTACATTTTCTCACTAGAAACAAAACTGGATGCCAAACTTTCTACAAATCTCTTCTTAAGACAAAACTAATCGAAAACCAACACACTGTAAAATGGAATACAACACTTGGAAATGAAATTGATCGCAGCTCCTGGCAACGTTACAATCATATTCCATTTCGCTGTTCAAAGGATACAAATTTGCAATGGTTTCAATACAAGCTCCTCCACCATTTCCTACCTACAAACTCTAGACTATATAAGATGGACTACACTGAAACTAATCTATGCAGCTATTGTTCTGGCTCTTTAGAGACAAGCACACATCTATTTTATGACTGTAGCAAGGTTACTCCTATTTGGAAAAAACTTGAAAACTGGCTAAATGAAAAATTGGAAGCAAATCTAAGCTTTTCTAAAGAAAAAATTCTATTCGGTTTTGGTCATAAAAATAACGATCCGATCAACGTGATAAGTATCCTATTTAAAAATTTAATTTTCTACCATAAATCGTCATCAAGAATGCCAACCTTTCAATTTTTGCAAGAGGAGATAAATAAATATTATAATTTAACAAGATATTCTGCTATAATAAGCTCAAAAATGGACAGCTTTTTACAAATTCTGGTCGACTTGCCATGTTTTGTTTAAAGATTGATTCATGTTTCATGATTATGACCAAATATGTCTTTTTGTGTTGTTGTTGTTGTTGACTGTATATATAGACATGCTACATATATGTACCGGAGACACAACTTGTAAAATGGGGGAAAATAAAAAATGAAAAAAAATATCTTACACTGATCTAAATATACTAATCTTTAATGGTATCGATGCCTATCTATATTTCCTACCTTGATAATTACGAATTTATTTCGTAACTGCAACGTTATCAATTTCTATCTTAACTTCTTATCTATGTTCGGAACATATCTTACTGATTATGTCATCTTACCACTACTGTATACCAACGTTCATCTTCATTTCCTACATACCCTAGGAACAAAACTTAATTTAACACTTCCTCATACCTATACTGTTTACAGGTATCCATCAACTGTTTGGACCTTCCACCATATTTCGTATCTCCCTCTCCTCCATGGAATGACACCTTCAGTTCCAGTCGACCAGCATTATCTTGATAAGGTATCAATTCTCGTATCAACTCTATCAATGCTTGTCTATTTTCTGTCAAATATCTGAAGTCGTCAGCAGTTCTGTGACACAGGACCAGTGTGAGAGGATCTTTGTGAACGCTCAGTAGTCTTGTGTGGAAGGTTTTGGAGAGTTTTGACACAAACTGTGATATCACTTTTGGATTCCGCTTCAGAGTGTCCAGGTAATCTGCCTGGGCACTGGATGAGTGATCCAGGAGGTAGATGGAAGACAGAGGTTTGCCCTTCATGTCTTCTCTTTTCCATTTGACCTCCACCAGGGGATTGGCATCTGGACCATCACATACGAATAGAATTGAAATAATTATTGCATTAGAAACTTTCCGATTTCAAATCATACTTGTTATGGCTGACAAATTGAAATCAGATGTAAAAGAACCAATGATAACCGATGAATTCAAGTACATTTATTGAATGCAGTCCATGACTAACAAAGATATAACACGATCATTATACCGAACATTGAGCAAAAATATTTTTAACAACGCATAATATGGTACCTACGGATCAGGGTTTGTTATCAAGTTTTCGAAGGAAAAAAGTCGTTACTTCATTGTGTAAGAAGTTTGTTTTAAACATATTTTATTCACATAAATTAAACGGATTGGCCACAAGTCATAAAGCCCTCTCCACAGAATTTACAGTTCACAGATTTTGCAGGATACCTGGAATGTAGAACAATGTGGTAAGTGGCTCTCCTTCGAGAAGTTCTGCAAGGATGCTGGGCGTGACCCTATCCTTGCGGATCCCCAGTTTGTGGCCAACTTCCTGCTACACCTGCTCTTGAAACGTCACCTCAAGGGCGGTACCACCTACTTTTCGGCCCTCAACACTGTTTTGGCTGTCAAAACAGATAGGAAGTTTTCGAAGGTTCCAGAGCTGGTGGCCCTCCTTAAATCTTTCAAGTTGGAAGATCAGAAGCTCAAGTTCCGACCACCAGCGTGGGATCTGAACATCGTCTTTCACTACCATTGAGGACCCCCATTCAAGCCTTTGGCGGATGCCTCCTTCTAGAACCTGACCAGGAAGACGGCTTTTCCACTCTCCTTGCTACAGCTGAGTTAGCGAGCTTCATGCCCTTGATGTCACAAGGGTACGCTTTTTGAACGCTCCAGGAAGGGTTCCGAGCACATTGGCCTCATTTGGGACTTCATCGCGAAGAACCAACTCCCAGGACAATCACGTGGCAGGACCTTCACTGTCCCTCATTTCTCCCAGATTGTCTCTTGTGTCCAGTTTGTGCCCTCCAGCAATACATTGACCGCTCTTCCTCCTTACGGGGCACCCGGAAGAGACTATTCATCCCCTTTTCTCTGTCTGCTAAGGGCGAGGTCACCAAGAACACCTTGTCACTGTGGTTACGCACCGTCATCCTGGCTGCCTACGATGCTAGTGGTCTACCTCACCCTGTCGCCAGCAACCCGCACGAGATTAGAGCACTTGCTTCTACTATGGCCATTCACAGGAATTGCTCTGTTCCAGCTATCATGGAGGGTTGCTTCTGGCGTTCCACACTACCTGAGAAACCTGGCTGTTGAAGACGTGCAGGGACTACAATCCTTTGGACCGTTGGTGGTTGCACAGCAACTGACAGCCCCAACGTCCATCGAGGGTAAGCTGTCCGCTTTTTTACTTCGTGCATCTCACTGTCGCACCTGTTGAGTTGTTTCGTTGTTGGCAACTGGTTGGGGTTTACCGTCTGCTTCTCTTTGCAGTTGGCTGTGGTTGTCTGGATGCTGTTTTTCGCTGCTCTCTGACTCGTCCTCCCTTCTCCCTGCTGTCGTATTAGTGGCATCAGTAAAATTAGGTTAAAAACTTATTGAAATCTATATATTTTAAATATTTAAATACCTACCTTAACTTAGAATGTATACTCCCATCCAGGCTCCCCTTTGAACTTCCATGGACCTCTACTTCCGGGGTTCGTACCAGAAAGAAGGATTTTTTCACTAAGATGTGACATCATTTTCCCGCACATGCCCAGTGGGCAGGGAGCAGCTCTTCAGATTACACAGTGAGTACGCGACATAATAACGTCTATGTTCTCATGAGAAAGGTAAGTGGCATTTCCCTAAGTTAAGGTAGGTATTTAAATATCTAAAATATTTAGATTTTAATCATTTTAAAGGAGTAAACATGTACAATGATACATATAGTATTTTCACCATCATCAAGTTGTTTCTGAGAAACTATTTTAACTGAAAGAAGATTGTTTTACAGAACGAGAAGTATTTTCCCTATCTTGGAGTTGTGAAGCAGCCACGACTTCCTGTCAGTCTACTCTTACTATACACGTGAAGGAACCAGTCAATAATATCCATGGTGTTGTCTTGAACACACTCAGAAAGGATGGTTTCATGCAACTCCGTCAGTTCGCCAATATGATGTTCAAAGAATACAATACAAGGATCACCAGTGTGTTCTCACCTCCTGTTCGTTTTGTGTGCTTCCATGGAGACAAGGCGGCCATGGAAACCATTGAAAGCAACGTTCACGAGTTGGAAAGAAAATTCAAAACCTATATTCTGAACAGTAGTGAATTTGCTTTTGAGTTTGAAATTCATTCTGATGAGTTTCCAAACACAGAGATCGCTGAGGGAAAAGCACTTAGGTCTTTAATGTGAGTATATTATCAATCTCTCTTGTCTTTCGAACCAATATTACAAGTGTGTTTTTTCTGTTTTTGCTATGTTGCTGTCTGATTTGAGAAAAAAATGTTTATTTGCATTATTGAACATTCCTGAAAAAAATTGAAATTGACATTTAATTGTATGGTATATGGCTTTTCAGGACTATCGGAAGAGGAGCCAAAATCAGTATGTCTGCGCAAGGAGGTATATTCACGCTATTCTCTGCTTTTATACAGACAATAATTATGAAACGACAATTCTAATAACAGATTTCATAAGGCATCAATATGTACCTCATGTTCTGTTGAAAGGTTTATAACTATATCATCTTAAAACACACTTTAAATTTTACTTTATTGATAACGATTCAATTCAAATATCCTCTATGGATTTCGTAATATACTGATATTTATCTTTGTATACCATTCTTAGATTTTAATCATTCTTTGCACAGATATAAAACTAAACTTCGGAGACCTTGAACAGTTGGAAGCACAACTTAGAACCCAGGCAGAGCATATAGAAAACGATTACAGAGATCAGAAGCAAAGGAACTACGCTATGCGTTCCACCCTGAGGTCAGTTTTGGAAAGAGAATCTGAAGCTACAAGCAACCTTCCTGTAACACCGAGGAGACACCCGGGTGATGGCGCTGACAAACAGACATCGAATTCTACCACTGCATTGGCACTGGCAAAATCGACGAAAGGAATAAAAACATCCACTCCTGACACTAACCGGCCAACATCAACGCCAAACAATGGACACATGATATCGCCACAGTCAAACCAGGACCCTCGGAGTAGTATTCCTTGCTCTTTGCCCAACTCAAAACCAGACAAAGAAAACCGTTCTGTATCTAGTGATTTGATTTCTCAACATAACAAAGCAAAACCTTCGGTTCAAGAAAAAAGATCACCTTCAGCTGAACAACAAGCAACGTCCAGGAAGGAGCAAGCAGAATCCAAGACTGCAGCTTCAAAACCTCCACAAACTCATGATAGAAAGACAAGCAAGTCAACGGATGTTCTACAGCATCCCTCTACAACAATTGAACGCCGGAAATCGTGCGTGTAAACTTCATAGATAAATCTATTTTTATTCTAAGTTCTAACTGTTCAACTTTTGATAAGGACCATGGAATGTATTCTTTATATTATTGTTCAGAATATACTGAAGGAATTATTGAGTCAATAAAGTTTTCAATAACGTGTCAAATACGTTTGAACAGCATGTACATGTATGTGATTCTCTAGCAGGCGTCTACTGAAGCGCGGAAATTACTGCTGTTTTGAAACAGTTCCATTCCTCCACGAGTACCCTTCATAGCTGCTGTTTGGTGCTTGATGGACATGGTCTAGCAATGCTCTTAAGAGAAGGTTCCATACAATTTTAATTACAATAAGCGAAGGAGCAGACCACTCAATTCGCTAAATTGCAATAATTTGGAGGTACCCCAGCCTTGTTCGATGTTGACAGGAAATTGCGTGCATAAGGATTAAGATATCCCAATAGTTCTAACGTAAGGTTTCACGTAGACGTTCAAGACATCCTTCAATCCAAGGTGATTCATTCCCATTCCATGACTGAACCTTCTCAATAACTGTCATGATGAAAAAAGTTACCCGCATCTGGCAAAACGTTGCCCCTGTCTTCTCCAAAATCTGTTTAGCAGTAAAGCCAAGAAAGAATAATCACTTCGACTTTTTTATGTAAACAACGCAAGCCTATAGTCATGAGCGTCTAATTGACATTCTCAGCAGCCCAGTCTCGACGAGCACCGCAGTGAGCAAGGGTACAGGTATTCACATGGTTGTCTTGCATGCACGTTGTTCTTATGCAGTCGTCTTTGCACATTTTGTGTAGAAGGTTTGACTCAACGCATGGTACGGAGATCAGCTTGGTGGTATTTCTGGTGCTGTGTCGCAGAGCTTGCAGTAGAGAGAAGTGTCATCACCTTGCGTTGTTGATCTTACATATGTACCAAATGTTTTGAAGATTCTAAGCCTTGTCGACAATTCTTCTGTGTTCAAATGTTACCTATGATGTTGTGGAATCACAATTTTGACTAAATGGAAGTTAAGGTGTGTTTCTTCATACATGTAGCAATATCATACTTTTAAAACTGAGAACCCGTAAGTAAAATTTCCCAATTACCATGACGTGCATGACTGATTCAGATATCACTGTGTACGTCACACATGTTGATTCATATTTTCATATGAACATTAAAATGCTCATAAAAAGATTGTATAGACCTTAGCAAAAGTTGAACAGTATTTAATCTGTATCACTTCAACAATGTTTTTGATAAGTCATGTTTCAGTTTAAATGTTTTCATAATTAATTATGTTGATTTGTTTCCTGTGACAATCTTATGTTCTTTCCAGTGGACAGCATCGCAAAGGGAATCATGATTCTCTTGAAGGTATGGTTTGGACCTTATTTGGATAGTAAACATCTTTATTATAACAACATAGTAATAGAAAAAAGATAAACGTCCCTGATTAGTTCTACCAAGGTAAAATTTCTGCCTCCAAGTCGACGTTATAAACACAACATAAAAAATGTTGGTTAAGAAATATCTCTTAGTAAAAAGTTCTGCTCTGTTTGACCAAGGTGAAGAGTCACCTCCAAGAGCCAACGGAATGGACACATTCCTCTGTTTCCACACCACGGATAAACAGGAACCGGACGAGGATACAAAACAGCAGATGAAAGATGCAGCTCTGAAATACATGCAGTGTAAGTTCGGAACCATCCTCCATCAGCAGGCTATAATCATCTGCAAAGCTTCTACAATACACTGATTACCTTCACTTTTCTCGTTAAGACATTGAAACATTTGTCAACGACATTACTCAAATTGAGGTTGAGTATAAAGGCTCTACCTGAAATTGAGCAATATTGACAGTACCCGGTGAATGTTGTTAATTATAGCAGTACGAAGACCGTTCAGCACCACCATGTTACAATTGGGTATGAGTAACCAGCCGATAGCCATGAAAGGAAATACAGTGAATGCATTCAGGGTATAATACAGAGGGTACAATACACTGTGATAGAGCAGAATTGTACTGACCATTAGGTGAACTGTTTCATCTGCAATTTTCTGTGTTCCGCTAATTAATCATTTTCAATTCACAAATTTACGAGTGATGCAAACTAGGTCACATGATGTTAGCAAATAGCTAGTGTTGAATATTTCTTATGTAGCTTATCTCTAAAGGTTGTGTCTACGTTTTACAGGTTTGGAATATATTGCTAAAGAACATGACGTTCAAGAAAATATTGCACTTGTAGCCAAAGAAAACAACTCATGGATAAATCAAAAGCCTACAAACGATTTTTCACAAGTCAGGACCAATATTGGTATGTGTGTGATAGATATTCGGTAAAAAGTCTATTAGAATGATTTAACTGATTGTTGTATGACCATGAAGCTCAAAGCCATGTGAACAGTATAATTTCCTGTTAATTTATCTATTTCTACAGGTTTTAAGAAATTGTCTATGGTTGAGATGTCTTTTCGCTTTCGATCGCTCATTTGGTACTATGGTTGTAATGTTAGATGAATATTATTTCAATGCATCCAGTCGAATTAATGGAGAAATTATGGTAATATATTTACCCCCAGAAAATCTAAGCCTTGGATATCCGACATCTTTGGTAGACGTTTTGGAGACTGCAATGGAATTCGTACTATCGGCAGGTATGTCTCGCAATTATTATATTGTTATATGAAAGTGATGTAATTATAGAGATGCTATAAATAATCCCTGTTATATCATAAAAAGCTATATATGAGCCCCTGTAATTTACGTCATGTCGTTTATTTTATCTATAAAACATTTGGTTTTTTCCTTTTTTTTAGTGTTAAAGGGTAAACGCTTTCAGTCTTCATACTGTGCTCCCATCAATCCCATCAAATAGTCCAGTAAACATGTTTCATTATTTCGAACCAACAGGTCATGAATTACAACTTGGGAATGGATACGCGATTCGTGCCAGGTTGTTATAGTCAGCAACCATATGACATTTTGTTCCGCACATGGATTATTCATACCATATCCTATTGATGTACGTACAGTTTTACAGTTCACTGGCACCATGCCACGCTTTTTTGTGATCAAATAAGTTATCTAAGTGCATACGAGGGGACTTAAGTTTACTAGGGATTAGGCCTAATGTATATATATCAGTGTATTGAAAGAGTTCTATGAATTCAAATACGCTTATGTAGTAGAATGGGTTTAGTACTTTTGAAGCCTTAGTGCTACAGTGCAAGCTACAGATGTAATTTTCTACTCTTGAACCAAAGATAAAACGCTTAACATGCATAACATATTGATTCTTAGAATACACTCAGTTTAGATTTATTCAAATAAGAGAGCTTAAACTTGTTCTTATTTATTACATAAATAGCTAATATCAATATATAGCTAATATTAAATGCGGTTCCAATTTCTAACTATCTTTCAGAGGGAAGAGTTCCATAAGATCAGAGAAACGGTGGAAAAGATCTCTGAGAATTGTGGAGAACTAACAGGCTTGGTTATGGTTGGTGAAGCAGACAGGGTGAGATATTGTATGCTGACGGATAATTCTCCAAAAACAAAAGATTTCCTTTAATTATAAAAAAGGAGCCTAATACAAATGCCTTTACAATAGTTGATTTTCGAGAAGTTATATATTGTTAACTGCAATACTAGTTAGAAATGCAGCCGAAGTAACAATATTGCATTTAATGCAAGCTACTCCATTTGCTGTTCTAACATTTGCCTAAAATTTGATAATTAATATTTGTATAACACCAGTGTCAACCCAATAGAGCATGATTTAGAGAATGTACGTCCATTTTTAAACGGCAATCGTTGTTTGGTAGGATTAAATATTTCTATTCCAAGATATGCTCAAACAATGGTTGACATTCATATCAAATAAGACATTAGCAGTCGCATAAGGAATTTTACTTAACATTAAACTAAAACAAGTTTTTTTTATGATTTCAGAGGTTTCTAAGTGAGCTGGCAAATATGTCAATGCTCAAGTGTTATGAGGCTGTTGATATTGACAAAATGGCACAGTATCAGCTGTCGAAAGTAAGCATTTATTTCATCCGAGTACAACATTATGTTGTATATGGATTAAGGGAAACACATAAAGAAAATTAAGAAAATCTGAATTTACAAGTATCTGATTTACCTTCCACGTCATTACCATTTACACATTGTTTAGAATTGTTTATATACTCGATATACATATATAGTTAAGCGCCATTTATTGCACTTGAGAATAACTTTCCAACAATTTGTTACAAATTATATCGAAAATGTTTTATGGTTTAAAAAACTGCCAATACATTGATTTAGACAAGCACAAATGATCGTGAAACTCCGACTTTACTCAAAGCATGATTAAGCAAGCAGCAATATCGTCTTTATCTCAAACAAATGATTGCATATGAGTTTGAGATTCTGATATGGCAAGGCGTAGATTATAAATAGGGGAGTGATGGCGAAATAGTTAGAATGCGGGAGAGCTGCAGAGCTTTTGTTTGTTGGGGTATCACCACAGTATTATCAAACGTTTTGTACAAATACATTTCCAAACCAATGATGTGAAAGACCGTGTGAGGTGTGGATGCCTGACAGTAAACTCTGTACGTGGAGACAGAGCACTGATTCGGAACGTTACACACCACCCTTCACTAGTGTTTCAGTACTGATAGATAACTGGATTACCCACAGGAGGGTTTCCACATCAACCGTTAGGGATAGCCTACGAGCGGCGGGTTATAGGGCACAAAGACATCTTAAAAGTGTGCAATTAACTAAACAGCACATAAATCAACATAAAAGGTGGTGGTGTGAATTTGGCACCATGGTGCCGGATCAATTGGTCTGATAGGATACTATTGCAGATTGTGGATGATCGAATTCGTGTTTTGGCGACAAGCTAGCACCCGTTTTGCACCAAGACATGTACATTCAACCTATTAGTGTTGACTTTGTGATGATATGGGGTTGTGTCTCCTACGGTTGTAAGCTCGACCTTGTGACAGTTCCGGGTATTCTCGATGTCCAAAAATATCGAGATAACATCCTTCTCCACCAACCAACCACCCTCTTCGTACAAGACCAGTTCACATAGATGGCAATGCTAGTCCCCATTGAGCCAGAGTGGTAACACAGATTCTACAGCTAGAAGCAATACCCGTGGCCTGCTTGCAGTCCCGACTTGAACCAGAGAGAACATCTATTGGATATTATTGGTCGCAGATGAGACCCTCCTGTTCAAACTGTGAGTTGGATGCAGCACTGCATCAGCAGTGGCACCAGATTCCTCAATACAGAGACTGACATGTACCATTTTGAAGACAGTTAATCAAGTCATCAATGCACAAGGGTCAGACACTCGTTATTGACAAAACACTGGTTTACACTATTCTTAAGGCCGAAAGGTTGCCTTTTTTCATGCTGTTTTATTGACCAATATAGCAGCTATATGGGAAAAGTTGCTTTCATTGCATAATTGCTTAAAAAAACTCTGTTTGGAATTTAGTCTACGGAGTCAGTAAAATATACATTATTGCTCAATATGGATTACAATGTTGAAAATAATCTAAAAAAACAGCTGGATTTTACGAGCATGCACTTTTTACTATTGAATATATATTCATACAGTCAAAGATCGATCGTCAACTCCAGCTCTCAATCTCACGATGTCAAACAGCATTAGACACCTGATTCGGTTTTATCTGCAAGGTTTGTATCAAATCGTCACTGAACATATGTTTGTCTTTATAACAGGTAGCTGCTGGCAGGATGATTTCATATTTCCTGGAGCAGGGCACGTCTATGTCAGGGAACGTTCGTGCTGACACAGACACGTTAGTAGAGGTGTTTGGGTCCCATCTGGATTATGATAGTCAGGTAATTGTTATCTTGCTTTGCTTCTCATGGAGTTATAGCTGTATCACTAAATACAAAGAGTTAGTGCCAAAATATATGGTATTCATTGACAGAAACAAAAATCGCTGTTTCATTTTTAACAATATTTTTACAATTTTAAAACCCTTATGAACCATTAAGTTGAGCCTTTGTTTGCAGCGTTTTCATGTTCTAGTAAAAGTATACTGCATATGTCTTTGTTACAGCAAGCTGTGAAAAATGGAATCAGAAAGTTCATGATAGGGCGGGGACACGGTTCTGATACGAAGCAATCAGATCACGAGACCCCACGAGACCTGCCCCCTCTGGGCAGTCGGGTGGTCCGTGGCGAGGATTGGGTATGGAACAATCAGGATGATGAAGGACCTGGCACAGTCATAGATCATCGTCCGGGTTAGTGCAGTTGGAGAAAATACTTTGGTACAGTTGGAAAAATACTTTAGTACAGTTGGATAAAATAATTTGGTACAGCAGTAGAAAATAATTTAGAACAGTTGTAGAAAATATTTCAGTACAGTTGGATAAAATACCTTAGTTCAGTTTGAGAAAATACTTTAGTACAGTTGTAGAACATACTTTAGTACAGTTGGAGAAAATACTTCAGCACAGTTGTAGAAAATGATTTTGTTAATACAGGCATAGACCAATCTTAAGGTGAGTAATTTCCAAAATATCTTTAGATCATTTTCTAAATAGTCATTAGGGTGATAATCACTTATGTTAGTATCTTCAGGGCAAGTCATTAAAAGGCACATAGGTTATTATAGTCATAGAAAATCTCCGGGCTTAGTAAAGTTATATACACCATCCTCAGCGTAGGTACAGTCATTGACCAATTACTGGGTTTGTATCGTAAAAAAGAGCATATTATTGTTTATATGATCATCACAAAGGAAGTTGAGAATTATAGAATATAATGTTAACAATCAATAATCAAGTACACACACAATGTACATAAAATATAGGCTATTGTATATGGGGAGGATATATTTTATCGTATAATGGGAGAATAAGTTTTATCTACATCGTATGTGTATTTGATTATTAATGGTTTTAACGTTATATTTTATTATTCTCAATTTCCTGGGAATCTTCGTTATTAATACAGTTACAAGCAATTTTCAGGGTTAGTATAATTATAAACCATCTTCAGGGCTAGTACAGTTTTTTATCACAAGGGTTAAATAAGATTTTTGAAACATACTCTGCAGCATGTTCCAACTACTTACAAAGTTGTCACTGTGACCTACAGGAGGGAATCTACTGATCGAGTGGGACAACGGGTACAGGGATCGCTACAGGTATGGAGATGACTGCGCATATGACGTCAAAGTCGTCCTTGATCGACCGAAGCAGAACACTTCAAATTCCTCTCTCGACATTGGCTGTGAAGTTGTCAGGGGTACGTAGATACCAGTCGAGTCACAGTTGTTTGTAGATTAAACTAAAAAAGGGAGGTTTAATCTAAGAAGAATGATTATGAAACAAATTGATTCATATTCATTCAATGTTTTCATCATTCTCACTTAAAATGTCGATTTAAACTTCACTAAAGGGTTCAATCTAAAACTGTCATCAGTTTTCTTTAATTAAAACTCGTTTCTGCGATATGAAATAATAATTTCGAAAATTTCTATTCTTCATATTACTCATTCGACCATTCATTAGTATCCTAAAATAAAGAAGATCCAAACATGGTATAGCGAAAAAAACACCTTTGACAGACAATTTTCCTGAAATACGAATTCACAATGGAATATACATATAGTTTAACTTTGAACTTTCCAGGGCCAGATTGGTCAGCTAGCACTGATGAAGATGGGGGAGAAGGGGGTATAGGAGTCGTCATTACTGGTTTAATCTTCGGCGAGCTGTCGGTATGTGACTCTTTATAGGAAACAATACACTTTTGAATATCATGAACTCTTAAAATGAAGAAGGAGGAGAAAAAGAAGATGAAGAGGGGGGTATTTTGTGTCAAGGATGTGTGACCAATTGTGATACGAAGTTTTACAAAGTGTTATACATTTAAGTTACCCTTTTTACTGTGCT
Organism: Steromphala cineraria; assembly: GCA_916613615.1. NCBI lineage: Eukaryota > Metazoa > Mollusca > Gastropoda > Trochida > Trochidae > Steromphala > Steromphala cineraria. The sequence continues at coordinate 11,277,404 of OU744720.1, read as the reverse complement.
CATGGCTTGTGTGGTATTTTGATAGTACATATACTTACATTGTTGCCAAAAATAAATTGAAACTTTTTTCTTTCATTTTAGATTTACATTAACAACCTTCACCAACATTAATCTCAAACGACATGCATTTAAATCTTATTTTAATACAATTATCTTTTATGAACCTATTATTTAACGTACTATACCGTCTCCGACTCACCGTAGCCCCATTGATTGCCTATCAATTATCTCTCGACCCATAACACAGAAAAAACAATCCGGGAATTACCGGCTCATCCCCGCCGCGCTACCTATGGTCACGTGACCTGAACCTCATTCCAACTGTCGCTCAGTGATCGGTCGTGTTTCTGAGCGCTCTCGAAGTTATCTTGCCTTGGATTTGTATTAAAGTTATACTCCTTATTTTCTCGTTCCCTCTTACTTGGAAGTAGGGATTCGTTCTCCTAACTCCTGGTTTCCTTCCAAATTGTGTATTTGGAAGTTAGTTTTTGGGTTCTGCCTGTGTGACAGGCAGGTAGTCAGTGTCGTGCTACCCTGCTTGGGTCGGGCTGCTTGTGTTGCACATGCTTGCTCGTGCTTCTCGGCTTGTAAGTCTCGCCTCCGGGTACCTGACCTTTGACCCCTGGGACGTGTGCAGGCAGTGTCCAGCTTGTCGCCAGCTTCGCGGGGGTTTGTCTTTGCTTCGCTTGCTCCGCTTTGGCGAGAGGGACGCTGTAGCGTCGAAGCGTAGGATGCGGACTTCCGGGAACCCTTGGGCTTCGTCCACTATCACCTCCCCCCCGGAGTGGTTGATCATCTCGGAGGATACGAGAGAGTATGAGACGGAAGGTCGGGACTCAGAATCGGACATGTGCGAGCGTGGGGGAAGTGGCGACGTACAGTGGGGGTCATTTGCCACCTTCTGTGTGGACAAGGGCTGGGACGTCCGGGTAGCGACGGTCCCTCAGGAGTACCTAGTGTATCTCCGGGAGGAGAGGGGACTTAAACCCTCCTCTTTTAGCACCCACCTAGCGGCAATCATGTTGGTTCTACGCAAGCGGGACCCCTCTGTGGACATCTCCGTCCTCAAAGAGGTGGTTAGGACCTACCGTCAGGAGGAAGGGCGGCTCAGACCAAGACCTCCCTAGTGGAACTTAGCAATTGTTCTGGAACACTTATGTTAAAACTTTTACAAGCCCCTGACGGAGACCATCATTCTCCGACTGACGGTCAAGGCGGCCTTCCTGGTGGCGATGTCTTCGGCCGCCAGGGTCTCGGAGATTTGCTCCACGGAAGACCTTGCGGGCATGGCCAGGCTGGGGCCACAGGTGTTCACACAGCATCGCACGGCGGGTGTGGCTCCCCCCAGGGGGGTCACAGCTCACCGTTAGGTCTTATTTTGCCCTTTGTTGTTTTATTCAATAAATTTCGCATCGCACCTCAGTGTCTCGTTTGGTCCTTCTTTCGGTTCGGGGTGGGCTCCCTCCTTAGCGGGGGCCCTGTACTCCCAGTATAGTACATTAATTAATAGTATGTTTTTGAGGAAACGTCATTATTTGTACTTACCGTCGACGACTCACCAATCTTATTTCCCACCCATGCCTCCCCTCCTGCGAGTAGGTTCGCTCTAGCGTTCACTGGCTCCAGGTAGGTTGGATGTGGTTCAGGTCACGTGACCATAGGTGGCGCGGCGGGGATGAGCAGGTAATTCCCGGATTGTTTTTTCTGTGTTATGGGTCGAGAGATAATTGATATGCAATCATTGGGGCTACGATGAGTCGTCGACGGTAAGTACAAATAATGATGTTTACTCAAAAATGTTCCATCATACATTGAATTGGTTGCGTAGAAGAGATTTGTATGTGAATTTTCAGTTTGTTTCAATGACATCAAAGCAGTTTCAAATCGATGTTATTTTTCACATCAATTAATTGTTTTTCCTGCGTTGAAAGTTGTTGGAGTCGTGTTTTTCGAAATCATTCATCATTTCATTGTTCTTTTTGATATTTGCAATATTTCCTCTCTGTCTCATTAAAACCTACTTTTTCGAAATTGAACTTTCTTTAACAACTAAAACATAAGTGTTCTTATCAACTTTTAGAAATTGCTGTTTCATTATTTCATTTTAAGGGGAAACGTTACAATAATTATTTTTTTTAGTTTGAATGAACAAGACTTCCGTGGAATTTTAGAAATGGCTGATATGTTTGTTGTTAGTATCAATGGCAGAATGACTGGATTGCAAGGCAAAGAGATATGCAATATACCTTATAGTGTAAGTTAAACTCGTTATATTTATCATTGTAGAAACCAAAGGAAAAGACCGTTGTTAATTTCAAAGATAAAATTCTTGATTCATTTCAGGTACGTTGGTATGAAAACGGCGAAATAAAAACATACCTATTCGGAAGGGACGGGAAATACGAGGTCATGTTAAGGTTAGTTATTAATTATCCCCGTAGATTTCATACCGTTGTCCTAATGGTCAAGTCATTTGAATATGTACTTTAATATATTATATATGAGATGATACTTTTGTTTTGCAAGGGACACAACTGAATCTACAACTACAAAGACTAAAGACGATGTTGAAAAGGAGTCGGCAGAAAAATTGTCCAAGGAGGCGATTGTGACGTCACAAGAGAACTCACAAGCACCTGTCCAAGAGAAGACAGTAGACAGTTCACAAAGGAAGCCATCAGAGGAGGGGTTTGTCTGGCAGTGGCAGGACGATGATATGACCTGGCGACCCTACCCAATGGAAACATCTCAGAAACTTGAAGCGTCTTTCAACCAGCAACCCAAGGGATCGTGTTTGATTAAAAGAGACAATTTGAGGTAATAATAAAAGGATTAAATCTCATACATTTATTAATAAAATCGAGCTCTTTATGTGAGTATTGAATGCTTATTTTCAGAATTACTGTTAAAACATTTAGAAAAATGCTAACCTGTATCATATAAACTATCTAAGGTAGAAATCACATTCATATTTAACAGTCGGGAGACATATTGAGTTCCCGTCGGCGTTGGCGTTGGCGTTTGCGTTCCCATTTGTACCCGGAGCTTAACTCTGAAACTACTTAACCAATCTTCACCAAATTTGGTATACATCCTCCTCATATCATGTATAGATGTGCCTTTTGGACAGGTTTCATATTCTTTTTAAAAAGATTTTGGGTTTCCAAGGCGACAGTTTGATCGTTGTCATTTTGAAGGGTAGGGTTAGTTTCGGGAGCATAACTCTGAAACTACTTGATCTTCACCAAATTTGGTGTACATACTCATTAGATCATGTAGATGTGCCTTTTGGGGGTTTCAACTTCTTTGCAATTTTATTTTTTTAGTTTCGATGGCAACAGTTTGGACTTTGTCATTTTGAATTGAAAGGTTAGTTTCATAAATGGAACCAAAACTTACAGTTAGTTGTTTTATTGAAAGAATATGGTCGTTACTTGAGTTAAAAAAACCTTTAAGGGACAACATTCAGCTGAAATGGTGTATGGGGGACGGAGACATCTGTTTTTACGAGTAAAAACACTTTCTAGTTTCGCGCTAAATTTCTCAATAACCAATCAAGTAATTATCTTTAAAACGATGAAGATGATTATTCAGTTTCAGGGTCTTGTTCAGAGAGATGAAGGAGAAGAGTTTGCAGGACAACACGAGGAGGAGAGTTCAGAGGTCAAACATGCGTCATTGACAGGAAGGTTTAGGGAGAAGAGTTTAGAGGACAACACGAGGAGGAGAGTTCAGAGGTGAAACATGTGTCATTGACAGGAAGGTTCAGGGAGAAGAGTTTAGAGGACAACACGAGGAGGAGAGTTCAGAGGTCAAACATGCGTCATTGACAGGAAGGTTTAGGGAGAAGAGTTTAGAGGACAACACGAGGAGGAGAGTTCAGAGGTGAAACATGTGTCATTGACAGGAAGGTTCAGGGAGAAGAGTTTAGAGGACAACACGAGGAGGGGAGTTCAGAGGTCAAACATGTGTCATTGACAGGAAGGTTATAACAACTATAAGCATGATTATAGGACAAGATTGTGAAATGGAGAAATGTTCCCAGGTGAAGTGTATATCGATTACAGGAATGTGCAAGGACGAACATTCCAAATGTTACATTGTTCAAGAGTCAAGTACTTCAAAATTATTGAATGTTCAGGGGAAATCACATAAAGGAATATAAAAACAATCAAATGTGTAAACAACTTATACAGGCCACCCATCGTAGATGGTACACAGGATATATTTTGTGTATAGAACCATGCCATAACAATCCGAAATTTCGTGAAGCGTGACAGTGTTAGCTTCTAGATGGACTGACTCAAACAACTTCTTATCCACCTAACATTATGTGAACAATGAGTTGAGGAATCAGCACTCAAAGCGTTTGATGATTGTTGGATTAACTTCCACTCATCAATGGTTGTGATCTTTTCATTAAAATATGTTAGAGGTTGATCATGTCTTTCTAAATCAATTTGACCAGATGACCAATTTGACACTCATGCTCGCATTGTTTGATATTTAAGGGCGAAGATATTGGAGAAACTTACGACTTGTGTCAACTTGAAGTCATCATAAATGATAAGTATTGTCACACAAAGACGCTGATCAGTACTGTAAGAGTCTATTACTATATAAAAAACATAGTGATAAGTGCTTGAACGTCGACAAATAAATGAGGTAATCGGTATTCATTATATAATAAGCAATGGAATATTGGGTTATACAGTGAAAATATAATCCATATTTTAAGGAAAGCAATAGAAAGTCATATTTTCATTGCAGTGAAAATATAATCCATATTTTTACTGTGGTGAGAACAGTAAGACCGAACCTATTACCTCCCTTTGAAACACGATTATCTGGTAAGGATTGAAGAGAAGTTACTCTGTGCGATGTGTTCGGTATGTAAACATTACCATTTTGCAGTGCAAAGGTACCTTCTATATCATAAAGTCATCCAAAGTTGATATCTTGTTGCTGTAGTTTATAATTCTTCATTTTATCGCAAAAAGAAATTTGTCACAATGGCATAGCGCTTCACTGACTGTATCAGTTCGCCTCAAGACTGACTTTCCAAAATATCAAGGAGCCGTTGTTTCACCAAGTTATAACCAAAAACTTAGTTTCGATCTGATATCAATGAACATCTACAAATTGAATATTTGACTGTCAAAACATATTCTCGATTAGAGATATTGATTTATTTATCAAACAATTTTTACCGAGAAAGGCTATTTATGAAGCTTTAAATGACGTGCATGTGTGCATCGATGTCCACAATGCAATCAAGTGAATTTCAAACTACCTCTTACACTTTCGAACATAAGGTGTTTAAGAGGCAGTGAGAATTTTAAAATATAGAGACAAGGAGTGGATGATCAACGTCTTTATTGTAGAAACTAGCGACGTTTCGATTAAGATCCTTGTGAAATTCTTAAAAACGGTATATATAAAGAAGTAGATCATCAATAAAACTCCTTATCTTCTAGAATTCGAACATACTTTTTTTCTCCAAAACATTGTTATGAACTTGTTGTTGATTTAGAATTTTGACAGTACAATACTTGAAACAAGCTACTTCTGGGTCATCCCTTCTAACGTGAGAAAATCTTGCTTAAATTACAGTAAGAAAATTTTTCACTTAACCTACATAAACTTATTCGAATAATTTCAATAGCATCAATAGAGGTATTAACATAAACATTTTCTTTGAATGACTTACTTCAACTTATGTAAACCAATTTCCATCTAGTACTGCTTTATATGTATGGAAGAGACGGTCTTTCATAATTTTCATTAAAAGTATTTAAATAACAATCTGTGTTTTTTCTCAAGGTCTGACAGCAAGTCCCTTAATGATGATTTTTTTTCGTGAGTGTTCATTCATTTTGGAAAAATTGCGGATAACAAAAGCATTTGGAACTGAATATATTTGAATGTCAATTATTCATTTCACCAGATACCTGTTGTGTTTTCAATGACATTGTAATCTATGAAAATAAAGCTCATGGATTCTCAAAGGTACCAATGACACTAAACATTTGTTTTATTGTCTCCCGAACGCAACGCGGAATGGGGGACATTGTATTCAGCGGCATCCGTCCGTCTGGCGTATGTTTGGATTTTTGTTAACACGAAATCTTATGAACAGTTGCACTCAAAGCCTCCGTAATTGACATTATTTTCAAGGTCACCACAGCACTTAGTTATTAAAGTTTTATTAACGCGGTATCTCATGACCCGTTTTACTGAAAGTGTTCATTTTTTATTACAGCCTTCATTGGGGATTTACGCTGTCAATTTGGATAATAATCAAGGCCACCACGGCACTTAGACCACTTTTGAAACTCTTGTTTGCCTGATATCTCATGAACCATTGCTTTTCAAATTTGGTCACAACCTACATCAGTTTCTATGTCTGACCTTGACATTATTTTCAGGGTTGCTTTCTGTAAGGCCTGCATATTTCAAGGCGGCGTCTGTCCATGCCGTTATGGTAATCTATAATCCCTGTTATTTCCCGGGGCTGGTAATTTGCATAAAGCATTTCTTAGAGGAGTTGTTTCGTTACATTTGTCTACTAGGAATGCAGATCAATTTCAAACATAAATGGCATGTGGGAAAAAGAAAAAATTCAAACAAGAACACAGTATTAAGCGCGATAATTTGCGCATATGTGGATCATACGAATTAATTGTCAGCCCTTCCTCTAAATATGTATTCCTCTACTCTTAATATGGCTTCCAATGAAAAATAAAAGTGTATGCAGCTTGTTGCTTAAATGCTGCCCAACAGGTGATGAATGTCAATTTGTATTCCAGGACTGCCACAAGAAGACAGAATTAGCAGCACGACTAGTTTATCAGATCTGTTAGCATCTCATTTTGCGTTTGTACATCTGAAATAATAGCCATAGTATAGTTAACAAAATAGACATATAAATTGTTAAACATTTCGATGTAAAAAGGAATTTAACAAACTATAACAAATTCGTTTGAAAAGCTTTCGTTTTAATCGATCAGCATCATTAACATCATAAGTTGTATTTCAACTTTTGTTTGTATTTCGCATGGAAATGTTACAAAACTGATTATATTTAAACTAACAAAGACAATGAGTAGCTTAAAATTTTATTGATTTAATTCAACAAGCATCGTATGCATTCAAGAGGGAGCTTAAACAAAACATTTGCGATTGAATCATTTTAAGCATATGTCTTACTTCAAATTGCACATTGCATTATTGCACAATTTTATTGCTCTGTTGAATAAAATGTTCTCGAGTCGTTTTAACAAAACGCTTAGAAGATACCATGCACTACCATCATCATCATCATTTTATTCTCAAAAATCCATCAACGGTGGTACATGAGACAAATACAATTACAATACAATTTATATAGCAAATACTTTAATGGCAAGGATTTACAAAGGAATGTGCTATACATGATACATTATACATGATACATGATACAGGGAATATCTCAATATGACAAGTTATAGGTATAAATACAATTTACAATTTATTTCTTTATTTGGAATCTTGTAGACACTAACTTAACGTATTTAGGTAATTTTTGATTTTGTTTGACATCTTTATGAAATTTGACTAGGTTACGTAATGGCTTGGTATTAATAAAGTTCGTTCAACAATAAAGCAGTCACATTTAAAAGGATACTGAAATTCGGCAGCAACTGTTGAGGAGTTGTTAAGGGCAAATTCGTTCTTCTCTGGGTATTCCGATCCATCGACCAGTTTCGACTTGTAGATTATGATCAGATTTGAAAGTTAGAAATTTCAAAAGTTGCTGTGATATAGCTTTAAAACGAAGGAGATATCTTTCAAATTGAGGATATTTTCATAAAATTGAAAAAATATACATTTAGGGCTTGCAATGACATTTTCTCTCCAATTTTGAATAAATTGATCAGGGAGAGTTTTCTTAACTAGTACCGACAGCTTGATAGAAGTAACATTTCAATAACACCTTGATCCTATATTAATACACCATCTGGGCAAAGTCACTTGGTAGCCCTGAAACGTTATGAAAAAGACCTTAACATATGGTTTTATTAATACATTAGATTTAGAATATATAAGTATCAAATTACTCAAGTAAAATGCTCAACTAAAACGCTCATCATTTAAACATTCAAAGTTAGTTGTTGCACAATTCAAAACATTCGTCCTAAACAATAAACCACACTTCATATTTACCTTATTCAAATCTGACATTCCTTGAATCTCCTTCTTTCGTTCCATCAATGGGTTTCTCTTCAAGAGTTTTGAAAAAGACTCGACAACTGCCAAAGACATAAAATACGGTAAAAGCAAACAATTCTATCAACTCCTGCCGGTATTTGCATATAAAATGATATATGTAAAGAAAGAACCTATCATCATATTTCATAAATCACGAACTCTTACTTTATTCCATCTCTTTGAATCAAGCAGCTTCCATCAGGACGTCTCGTATATGTCTTTATCAGCTTCTCGTTGTCTCCGTGACTATACGGGATCCAGGATCCATCCGGGTCCTGCCAGTACCAGCGGGTGGGAGTGTATTGAGGGGCCTTGGTCCCGCTAGGTGCCTGTTGTCTTCTTCCAGTAGTGTCTAAGATATAATGAAGGAAGAAAACTTTAAATGGTTTTCGCTCATTTCATTTTGTATTTTCTCTTGTTCTGAAACATACAACTGGAAATATAATATAAATTGTAACAAAGTGTCAACACTGTTATATATATGTTAGTATAATATCATATACGAGTTATTGGTTTACATATTATAAAAGTTCATAAAATGAGTCCTTTTTGTTTTATTTTATTTGAGGGTTAAGGAATACCTTTCATTCAACGTTATATAGATAAGATTAATATGTGGCCAAGTCTTAAAAAGATATAGGATTTGGCAGATTAAATGCCTTTAATGTTCTTTTAACGATTCCTACGAGCTAATTTTGGTTCACCGAAACATTAGCAGTTGGTCGAGATTAGTGCTTACTTTATTTTACTGACCCTCAATTTATAGAACCATAAACATTTTACAAGTCAAACACTTACCCCATGTTGCATATTTGGGTCTTGATCCAGGACCACTGACAGTTTTCTTTCTCCCTGTCTTGTAGTCTTTGACTTTGTCATAACAACTTCTGTAAATTTAATGTAACACATGACCAAGTGGGTAATGTAAGATAGTATATTGATCACAACAACAACACAAATCTTAAGCAGACATTCACTTTTGAAGAGAACCCATGTCAATATTGGTATGTTACAATCAGGAGGGCCTCTTCTTCATGTTAAAACGAAATTCATTGTCCTAGTCTCCAATTATGGTATACTGTACATGACCCAGTTGCTCAAGTTTTCTTCGTCTGTAAACTACACAATAAATACAATTTTACAATGTTTCTGTCATAAAGTTAGTTAAGGTTATATCAAAATCGTGAATGTTCTCGAGTGTGTCTTGAGTAAGTTACTAAATTGGAACTGCCTTCGACACACAAAATTCTGCCTATGATGGATGAGCTATACATGAAACTCAAACATTTTTACCTGATGATCAAATCGTACCGGCCATTTTCTCCAAATCTGTATTCATGCATCTCACCATTGTTCCATCGTACCTGAAGTAAATTGGATTATTGTTTGGTGCCCAAAGGCACCAAGCAGTTTTGATTTGAATTTTCTTAAACTATTTTCAAAGGGAAGCCGCGCCAATCACATGTGTTATATCCAAATCAAATGACCAATGAACAGAGCTGTAGCAAAAAATGCATTACGTCACCATGTGGGTAATATAAAATATTTGGCACATTAAACTGTGGAATATGATTTCGCTTTAAATGTCATATTAAAAGAGAAACAATATTTTCTATTCAAGACGCTGATAAATGTTAACAGACTCAATCAAAAACATCTTCATTTGAAGAAGTGTCTGCATTTGTTCCAGATAAGAGCATTTATTCGCATTCATGCAATAACCGCAGAATCCACTTTTTTTATAACCCACGCGATTTAATTTCACGTTGGGCTCGCCGGGCGAATTAAAAGTAATGTTTCTGTAAGTACGATGGTGACATCGAAATAAGACTAATGTTTACTAATAGGTAGATCATTTACGACCACGTTGCAAGTCATACTTAACGTTCTCACTAAATGTTTACGTTGAAAACATGTACTTATAATCAGAGCTACTGAAAATTACTCATGCTATATTTAGAATATGACATATATATCGTTGGTTCAATACGTTTACTATAAGGCCGGCTCAGCAGATAACGGACCTGGGTTAAAATCCTGTCAGATCATCAGAAAGTATTTTGTTCATTATCTGTAATACTACTGTTAATAATTAATAATAACCATCATGACTAGGAGATATTGTTTTGGCAGTACGTTTTGCACAATTTCCTGTCATTGTCAACGCTACATGGCAACACAGTGCTTTTACGTCATCAAGTAACTACATCACAATGTCTTAACATCATATAAATAGTGAGGTCACTGTGCAATGACAGCACTGTCTTGAAAATCTAGTGTTGTTGTGTTCAGAGATTTACACTTTTTCTCTGAGATGCCAAAAAGAGTGAATTTGGATGATAACTAGAATATCACCCTCTTGTCTTTTGATATCAAATATACAAACAATCGTTGATAAATTTTTAAAAAATTCATAACTTTCATTAACTCGTGTTGATAGAAATTAATATTGTGAAATTAATTTTGATAAATACTCGTGTTAAAATTTGTGCTGTTATCCAGTGTTGTATATTTCACCCGAATTGGTCGACAAATCACAATCCCCTTCATCTGCCTATGAGGCACCAAGCATGCCTTTTTAAAGGCTTTTCTTGTTATTATAACTAATAAATTTTCTCAGCCTATTAGTTCAACATGTTTTTTTTAATATTTCAAATAATTACATCATACGTCACCTAGGATCGCGACCTTTATTTAAGGATATGTAAGTTTTGTAATTGCATGAAAAATGCTCAGAAAACATGAAAAATACTGACACATATGATGAAATGATTAATCTTCATTTACTAACATTTACTTAAGCTCCTTAATATGACTTTGTCTCAACGTTGGCATATGCAATTGTGACGCTATCATACTCCAACGTTGTGGGAGTTAAATAATCAGAATTATCATTGGAAAGCATGCCGTTAATCAATGACGACTTAATTCATGTTTTCGAAGAACAATTGTACATGGACGCTCTACTGCTTAATTCGGCATCATATTAATCATTTTAATCGACAAACATACATTATTATGATGGCCGAGAGGGGCCATTTTAATTTCGCGTTAAAGATCAACACGAAATCTCGAAATCTCGAAAACCAAACCTCGATATTGCGAAATGGCGAAACAAACACAAAGCGAAATCCGGAAAAAGGTACACACAATTGCGAAACAATTAAACGAAATCGCGAAAGATGTAAACGAAGTCGCGAAATTGCGAAAGGTGCGAAAGGTGCGAGAAATCGCGAAACATGGTAGAAACGTTAAAAAGAAATCGCGAAACATGAACGAAAAGAGAGTGCGAGAGTGGCTATTTTAATTTCGTGTTAAAGTTCAACAAGAAATCGCGAAATCACAAAAAACTAAACCTCGAAATTGTGAAATGGCGAAACGAACACAAAGCGAAATCACGAAAAGGTACACAAAATTGCGAAACAAGTAAAAGAAATCGCGAAACATGTAAACGAAATCGCGAAATTGCGAAAGGTGCGAGAAATTGTGCGAGAAAGTGCGAAAGTGCAAAAGGGCGAAAGGGCGAAAGAGCGAAAGTTTAAAAGTGCGAAATCGCAAAACTGCGAAATTGCGAATTTGCGAAAGAGCGAAATTGCGAAAGTGCGAAATCGCAAAAGTGCGAAATCGCAAAAGTGCGAAGACTGTTCTATATCTTGTCATTTAATAGATGTACCTGATTCCTATGGGAACTCCCATGCAAGACTCTTTTCTCCCCTGGCATATTATCAATGTCGTCCCATCTGAAAGCTAGCTGAATATCCTCAATTAAGATATTTTCGGTCCCCCTATCCATCCGGATACACCTTGGTACCCCTGTTGTTGAAAAAAAGACTCAAATGTTAATTGGTCAATATTTTTAAGGAATGCCTTGGTTACGCTTTAACATAAATTGCTATTCAAGAGACAAGAAGACATGTACTTTTCAGTGTAAACGTCAAAATGTAATAAGTTCCTTGTAGCGCTAAATGAAATAAATGGACCCAAAGCTGATACTGTGTATATATACTCCTTGGCTAGTGAGTTTTGTAATTCAAAGCTTTGGTTACCCTGTGGATGCTAATTAGGGTCACGGGGACCACGCTCTTACACGTGTTTTTTCTTCATCTGTTTCTAGAGCCCTAATTGTTTATTTTATAACTCCTTAATCTATAACTATCACATTTTTGTGATATAGTGCACATACCAAATGTTGCATTTCGAATGACGCTTGTAAAGATGTGAACATATTAAAATACAAAAGTTAGTAAAAGAGCTGTTGGTTGAGCCATGTTGGTTTCATAATCACATTCCAACAGCATGGTGTGCAACCGAAACATCGTCTTGAATTCCGTTTCCACAACTAATACACCGAAAGGACTGTCCCTTTTGTGTTGTTTTCTCTTATACTCACCTGAATTAAGCACCCCCTATTTTTTTAAATGACTTAATGTGTTCTTGGAATATTTTGATTAAGTCCATGTATTGACCACTCCAAATATAACAATTGCTTTTTATTGACTATTTAATTGAATTAAAATCATTAATATACCAAGATAATAAGACTTCTGAAATTTGGCCATATATAACTACACTGACGGGCATAAAAAACTTTCCCTTGTTTGATATTAACTTCAATAAAAAACAACAAAGGCAATGATAGTTTTGAGGGTTGTTTGTGTATAATAATGCATCCATGCATGTGTAAGAGATAAAAGTTATAAGATTCATCAAGTGTTTTTATCACAGGATATGAACAAAGTGACATGGGGTCAAAATTGAAATTTCATGTCAGATGTATCCATATTGACAGCATGGAAAAACAGTAATGTGAGTCTCTAATACCGATTCTGTCCACCTCTTGCATTAATACAGGCAAAGACACGTCTTTGGACTGACGTAGGTAAGCATCTGATGACGTCATCTGGGACATGCCTCCATTCCTCGATTAGAGCCTGAGCCATCTGTTGGTGGTTAATTGGCGGGTTCTGTCGACTCCGCATCTGCCTATCAAGGTCTTCCCATAAGTGCTCGATGGGCGACTTATCTTGGAATCTAGCAGGCCATGGCATGACGTTGACGTTATTGACGTTGATGAAGTTATCAACTACTCGGGCAACATGTGATGGGGCATTATCGTGTTTGAATAGCACTCCCTGTGGTTGTTGCTGCAGAAATGGAAGGAGTGCTGGCCACAGTACCTGGTCGATATAACGTTGGGCTGTCAGGATACCGTTCACCACAACAAGTTCGTCTTTTGGTCACCACAAATGCTACCCAGACCATCACACTACCACCACCTACTCCTGAACACAACAATTTGCTGTTCTATTACCTGCCCGTCTGTAAACCATCACTCCTTAATCAGCTCTTGATATTGCGAATCGGCTTTCATCTAAAAAAAGTACCTGACGCCAGGCACGTTACTGCAAACGTCGTACTTGTGTGGTCCAACGAAGTCTCAACTGCCAATGATTGTTGGTAAGCACCGTTCCGAGGAATGGTCGTAATGCTCTGATACCAAAGGAATGGAGTCTTCTAGTAACCGTCCTTCGACTGACGTGGCGACCTAATGCCGTTGCTGCTTGTGACGTCACCACCAGAAAGCGGTTTCTCAGGTGCAATACCCTCAAATACCGGTCTTCCTGTGCTGTTGTTACCGAGGGTCTGCCTGTACGTGGTCTGTCTGAAGTCTGTCCTGTCTGTTAAAAGCGCGTGCGAAGATTCCTAACGGTTACTACAGTGCAGCCGAACATTCTAGCAACTTGGCCATTTGTAGCTCCGAATTGCAGAATTCCAATTGCCCTCTCACGTTCTGCCGTCGTTAACCTTGGCATTCTTTTGTGTTTTTCTGTTACTTCAAATGTCTCCTAAGTATCTGTCGTGGGTTTTATACCCTTTTTGCGCGTGCATCCTACGACAGTGGAGATGCACGAGATTTTCGCCAAATTTGCCATATTATTTTAGTAAAGTAACGTTTTGACGTTAGCGCACACCAAATACGATTCCCAGTTCTTAAATATACTATTTAAGTAAAAAAATACCAATGATGTGACATATTTCATAAATTGATGACACTTTTCGAAGGGAAAGTTTCTTTTGCCCTTCAGTGTATTGTCATAAGAGAAAAACTACACAATAAATAACATGTTTTATCCCTATTTGATATTCATACACAAAAACGATTTTTTAAATGCATTATAAGAGGCTACTTAGACATTGAATTTTCAGTACACTTTTCATCCAAAATTGATAAAATGTCTACAATCTTAAAATGGGTGAGTAATTCTGAGATTCTTTGAGATCCTTGTTGATCAGCCACCTCTTCTTCCTTTAGATAAGCCATTATCTTTAACAGTGGCCAATTTTTGTCTGTGTGCAGTTTTCTTTTTTGACAATTTAGTGATACTCTTTAACGATTAACTTTTGCTAAGAGGTCATTTACTAAAACGTCATCACTTCAGTCAAGAGAATAAAAATGATTATCACATTGCAGCAAAGAATATTGACTTTCATTATCAATTATAAGGTAAGTGGAATTTTGACTAAAACCTTTTTAGTAAGATTTTGTAAAACCGGTTATCCAGATACAGTGAATCGTAAATTCAGTAAAGTTTTCGTTTTCATTATAGACATGCGCTATAAACACACACCGCACTTTCGCACTTTTGCACTTTTGCACTTTTGCACTTTCGCACTTTCGCTCTTTCGCACTTTCGTTTTGTTCACGTTTCGCGATTTCGATTTTCCGTTTCTACCATGTTTTGCGATTTCGGGATTTCATTTACATGTTTCGCAATTTCGTTATCTGTTTCGTGATTTCGCTTTGTGTTCGTTTCGCCATTTTGCGATTTCGAGGTTTAGTTTTCGCGATTTCGTGTTGATCTTTAACGCGAAATTAAAAGGCCCCTCGGACGTTTTGAAACCGATTAAAGTACTTTTCCCTGTTAGTTTGGTTTGCTAAAATTGCTCTCGTTAGATATCTATTGATGAAGGACAATTTCAGACTATTTGAATTGACACTACCACGCAGTATTTATGTAACAACGTTTGTTTTAATTCTAATTAAAACATATGTCAAAAGACTTATTTTAAAAACTCTGTGTCAAATATGATCACAGTGTCATAGATCCAATGTTACCATCACTCGGAAGTAGTTGTAGCGTATGACAGTTCCATATGAACCTGGTCCGCCATCTTGGTCGCCGTAACTCTCGTGCCAATCTGGCCCTGCAGTATAAGAGAAAAATAAGAAGAACAAGAAAAACCTTTAAAAAGGCAAGCTTTGGGGCACCCGGTTATGTATCACTATATAGAACCAGGAGATTTAGGTTAGGGAGGACGGGGACGGGGACTTTTACTTGAATAAATTGTTCCAATCAGAGACGCATGTTCTTTGCTCTTTGTTTTGATAGATGTGAGTACACTATGTACATAGTAAAACATGTTCGTTTCGCTTAAATTCCACCCAATGATAGATAAGTCTCCTATCTCAATTGTGGTATAAATTTTTAAACATTAATACGGTAATTCAAATTTATGTTGATTTAAAAGATAGCTGACGGGGAGTTTAATACCAGAGGAAGTGATTAATTAAAAGATAAATTGTTGCGCTAGTAAACTTTCCAGGAATCATTGTTTTCCAATACCCGCACATTTAATTTAAACACAACGAATTTCCCATTGACTTTCAGGTTAATTGCATGTTGCAAGAATAATTTTCCTTAATTGAGTATTGATCGTATTACAGCCGAAAGTTGCAATTAATGCTTGATCGGAAATAGGACAATTGACCCCACCCATGAAGAACTGGCGATAACTTATTAACTATTTAAGTTATCATAATAACCTCTCTCGACTTGCATTCCAATGAGGAGGACCAGATCAGACTCATGCGGCAACATCGGTTGGTCTTCTACAGGACAGACGTCGTAGTACCCAAGACCATAGCAGTGTTTGCCTGTAAAGGTGTTGTCCCACAGTACCCACAGGTTGACTTTGAAAGAAAGTTTATGAAACATAAACTTGAATGTCATAACATAAATAACGAATGTTATGAAATTTATTCGACAGTTACCAAATGTAAACTGACAATAAAGAAAACACTCCTGTAGATTACGTATTATAGTTCACACCTTCGTTTTTGAGTTGTATCAGTCATGCAAGCTCAAAAGGACCAAGGCGGTCCTCATGAACAAACTTTCTGTGCATTTTCTGATAAACTAATACTATACTTATACCTTACTAAATAATATTATATGTTTGCGTTAGGTTTATGTTCCCAACCCTTCTAAGGTCCCTCTGATATTGTATGCAAAAAGTATGATTAACTATGTATTTTCTACTACAGCATGAAAAAAATCGAGTATAAAGGTGGGTTTACAATTGCACCATTTGGTATCCACTCGGCACGCATTGATATCGTGGCCGTGCATATCTTCATGGCACACGGTCTTAAATAATTTGTTTTCTGTTCATGAGTGAGTTACACCTGCGCAAACTATACGTGAATTTGTCTCAAATTGTTCGTATCTTATCAACAAGCAGTTGACAGACCACTTGGAAGACACTGACCTCTCCTACAAGTATCAGTTCGCATACAAGAAGGCTCACAGTACTGAAACTGCCTTAGTTCGGGTTGTTAATGACCTCCAGATGGCTGTCGATGGTGGAGATCTAGCAATCCTGGTTCTTCTTGATCTGTCCGCGGCCTTTGATACGGTGGATCATTTCGGACTGAAAGGCACTGTACAAGAGTGGTTCTCCTCGTACCTGTCTCACAGAAACCAATCAGTAGTTGTTCGACACGCCAATTCACAACCCTTCCAGCTAAACTGTAGGGTTCCTCAAGGGTCAGTGCTTGGGCCAGTCCTTTTTACCATGTATACCAGGCCACTAGGAGAGCTTTTAACCAATCACAATCTCCCGCATCATTTTTATGCTGATGACTCTCAGTTAATTGAAAAGTTTGCAGTATCAGACAAAGGAAATCAAGTTCTTCCTAGGCTAGAGACCACAACAACTGAAATTAAAGCATGGATGACATCAAACATGCTTCAACTCAATGAAGCGAAGACTGAAGCTATGGTCGTCGGCCCTAAAGTTCGCCTACAGAAGGTTGGATTCAAGAGCATACCAGTGTGTGAAGTCTCAGTCCGAGTATCAAGATCTGTGAAGAACTTGGGAGTCTTTTTGCAGGCAGATCTTTCAATGGATAGACAAGTGTCCGAACTGTTTCAAGAAGTGCAATTTTCATCTGCGAAACATTGGCAGAATTCGGCATCCTTTGACTACAGATACAGCTGCTGCACTTGCAAGATGCTTCATACTGTCCAGGCTGGACTATTGTAATGCCTTGCTTGCTAACACCACTCAGGAAAACATCAAAAGACTCCAGCTAAACCAGAATAAGGCTGCTCGAATTGTGACAAGGTCTCCAAGAACTGTCGACACCATATCACTTCTCAAGTCGCTCCAATGGTTACCAGTACAGGCACGTCTGGACTACAAGATTCTGGTCCTGTGTTATCAGTGTGTCAACGGTTTAGCTCCACAGTACCTGTGTGAGCTAGTTTCCCAACACCAGCCAACACGTAACCTACGATCTGCTTCAAAACACCTGCTCGATGTGCCCCGATACAAGGTCAAAACATTTGGAGGCCGATCTTTTCAAGTGACGGCTGCTGCTAAGTGGAATGAACTTCCAGAAAACCTTAAAACCAGTGACACTCTTGCAGCCTTAAAAACAAAACTTAAAACCTATCTTTCTGAGCACTTTGAGCGTACCGATGTGTGTGGAATTGAGCGCTATAACAATGGACCTATTATTATTATTATTATCTTATTCTTGTAGTGTTGTGTAATGCGCACACGAAGACTAGGTTGAGAATTTCAAGCAGTTTGCATCTTCTTCAGCCAATTGACAACAGTCTTCCGCACTAATATTAACATTAACATATTGTCAGTACAATATAATCGTGTTTCACGCATATCAAGTCCTCGGTCCCGCACTTGGCACACTGCAGAAGTCTATTTCAATCACATGGTCGAACTAATCAGCAATGAGTACATGTCGTGCATCCCTTATAAATACGGGTTGAAGTTTCACGAGATCAACTTTAATCCAAAGCATTGACATAAGCATTGACATTGTAGTACATAAAACAAAGAAAAAGGTATCAACCCGAGGCAGAGGTGCCCCTATAGAAGACACCGTCCGATACAGACACAGATCAAGAGGTACCTGCCTTCTAGGAAACATACACCCAAAAGAACACCACAGGTTGGGTAGTGTTGCTGCCCTGGTAACCCCGCTAGATTTCCCTCAAAAGCCGAAGACGAATGTGTCCATGTTCCTACATTTGAAGCGTCTCCTTCCGCTCCAACATCTACATACAAAACTGTGTAGCCAGAATCTACAAGAGCCGTAAGTGCTATGCTGTGGAATCACTTGTAGTTGTAGTTGTAGTTGTAGTAGAAAGATCCAGCATTAGGTGGTTTAATCGTGGCCACATGTTTTTCATCCAAAGCCTCAAGGCAGTTGTGGTAGTTCACCTCGAACTGAAACCTTCAGCCACTTCCTTCCACTACTCTGGTGTTCTGGGGCACTTCCGTAGTTCCGGCTGGAACACATCAATGATAGCTCTGCAAGCATCTGGTAGCAACCCTGAAGCTGTACTGTAAGTTTGTGTAGCTTCACCAGTAGCAAGGAAGCGAAGAGTGGTTGCCAGTGTTAATGTAAGCCAACCTCAAGTGACTCTCTCATGGAAATATTTCTCTTCCCAAGGTGGGGAGGTAACTTACCCACAATTTTTTGGAATTCTCTGGAGTTATACGGAGAAAGTTTTTGCAGCCTCATTGAACTTCACGATGAAGTTCGGTGAGTAACTTATCATATTGCATCCTGTAAACCAGGCGACTTTATATCTCTCGGTTTGCTTCGAAATAGTCCCCCCTTTTTTTAGGACTTAAAATCGCCGATTCAGCAAAAAGGAAATTCCTTTTGTATTAATAGAACGTCAATCAAGAAACATGTCTCATTTAGATGCAAGGCACAACAAACTTGAGGTCATCAAACGTACAATAAGTTTTTTCTGACTCTAGAATATGGTTCTGTGTTTGTGTCGAGAATCATTGTTTGAGTATCAAATCGAGTGTTCCTGTAACTTCCATAAATGACTTACATGGGGAATCAGGAGGAAGTACATTTCTTATTCTTCATTTGGCTTCTTCATCGATTCATTACAAATACTCTCGAAATGCTTCAATTTTGGCAATTGTATGTATTGTCTTGGTCTTTAGGACAAACATTCGTGCATATTGAATCATTTGAATAACACAAAAGTACAATGATCAAAATCAAAATTAGCACTAAAACAGTATGAAAACAAATGCCTTGATTTAATGTAACGATATGTTGACATATTTATGGTATAAAAATGTCATTAACAACGAGCGAGAAACGGTTGATTAATGAGTAATAATAAATTCTCTCAAAAAAGAAACGCAACCCTCTCTCAATATCTGACAACAACCTCTGAACAAAAATGGTGAATGTGAATTGGATTTTTTTGTCATGTCTTCTTAATATGTTCTTCTTTGATTAGTAATAGGTCACAAACTCAGACTTATTAGCTCACGCTGACATGCTCACGCTCAGGATCGTTTCATCTGGGTCACTCACCTTCGTAATCACCAAGTCACACCAATCTCACTGCAACACAAGTGCCTGGTTTGAGGAGATTGTCGGCCCAAATCATCAGGAACCGTTTATGTGAGGCTTTTCTTCATGCACAGCGACCATTTGTCGGACCTGTTCTGAGACGCAAATATCGACATCAACGTCTCAGATGGTGCACTAACGTGAGGATATGGACCCTAAGGATCTGGATATGTGTCTGGTTAAGTGACGAGTCCTGCTTCCTACTTCAAAGACGTGATGGCAAGAAACGTGTATACAGTCGAGGAAATTAACGTTTCGCACCGAACTGCGTTCGACAGGTCGACAGATTTGGTGGAAAGAGTGTCATGGTGTGGGGAGCCATGTCTTACAACAGACGATCACACCTGATCATCATTTCCTGCAAATTGTCGGCCCCAACGCTACATCAATGATGTTTTACAGACACACCTCCTTTCGATAATCGACCAATAGAGGGAGCTGTTTCAACAGGACAATGCCCACACTCGCACAGCTTGTGCAACAGTGGATTTTCTACAGAATTCCAATGGTCGTGACGGCGATTTTAAGTCCTATAACTATAGGGGACAATTTCGAAGCAAAGTGAGAGCAATAAAGGAAAATTCCAATGAAAAATGAAAAAGAGCCTTTTAAAACAATGTTTATCGATAAATCCTTCAACTTTGGCTAATAAGCTTAATCACCAAATCTGCAATAAAAATTCAAAGTTGGGAAAAATCAAGTGCACCGGCATCGATGGGGGACGCCATTTTGCTATTTCGAACGGTAAACGAGAGCGAGAAACACCGGGAATATGACGTCAGCGACACACCACGAAATTAGGAGACGCCGTTAGATTCAATGGTGGGCAGTGACGGCCCGTCAAACATGAGACTGTAACAACCGTCACGACTTCAGTAGAGACGTGCCAGGTCCAGAATATTCTACTTCTATGATGCCCAAAGCAATAAATAAATATTTCTGACCAGCAGACTGCTGCACAACTTCAGTACAGGTTGGAAAACATCTCCCATGTGCGGACGTCACAAGGTTTGAACACTGACACTGTCATTTGTTTAGATTTTTATAAGCTATAGACATCATAGTTAAGGTTGAAATAAAGTGTTCAATGACTTTGCTTAAATAAGTGCATTTGTTAAAAAAACTAAACGTAACATAGAATAATTATTTATTGATTATATCACTCGAAAAAAATAGACCTACTGACGTGATCTTGTCGAAGCGAATCCTAAAAAGCGAATCCGCGATGATGGGGGTATGGTTCGTAATCAAAATGAAATTGTTTATATCAATCAAAACGCAAAAGATGTCATTTTAAAAAAAAAAATTATTTACGTATTTTCTGTGGGTTTTTTTTAGATAATTCATATCGTTAATAATACTAGACAAAACCGCATATTAGTCGTAGTTGCTTGTTGACTTATCTGTCCGTCACACATTCAGCAATTCTAGTCAAATCATGGAAACTCCACTGCACAAAGATGTACGGAGTTTATAATGTAAGCTCCTTGCATCGATTTCTTGTGGTGTGTCGATGACGTCACATTTTCAAATACAATGGCGACCTCCGTCATCGCTCAAAGACGAAGGTTTAAAATTCTGTAAATACTTAACTCGTTGACAGAAAAATTTAATAATTTGGGAGAATGTCTTTTATAACTCAAACATTTGCTAGAATCGAATTGAAATCGTACTGGAATTTGCCTTTAATATCGCATATGGCTTCTGGTCAAGCATTGCCTAACCCACACTGTTTTCGCTTTCTTCTTCTGAGGTCGTGGTCCAACGTCTTCCTCCTTCTTCAGCTACTGACAGGAATCAGCCTTCTCTTCTCTTCAATAATTGGAATATCTTCTAAGTTGTTCATGGTGTGAAAGTTGAGATGACTGATGTGAGAGATGCCTTTATATACACCTCCAAGAATCGTACACCAATCGTGACTAAAAGGGATCACAATCTGGACAAGCATGCGTGATATACTGCGTACCAAAGCGCAACTTCAACAGACCGAAGTCGCAAAATAACAGTGAATAAATTGTAAACAATCTTGCATGTCCCTTTGTCACGCACTGATGTCTTCAAATGCGGATCCAAAATGTTTGCAAGTGTAAACCCACCTTTACTAAAAATTATCGAACAAACCGCTAAGCTAACTGTGAGGACGTTGTTAAAAATTCTGTTTTGCTAAATAGTAATTAAGAACTCAGAATTATCGGCATGCATTTATGTGGGCTACAAAGAAATTGTGCTGCAAATTTGTTTTAAAATGAACTTATTTTCATGAAGGAAACAACATATTGATGAAACTTCGAATGATTTTAGATGCTTTCAATGGATAATATATATTTCAAAATACGTTTTTCTTTCAGGTTTACATAGTCCGCATTTTGATTTGACGTCACCTTTGTGTTCATGATTGATGACCGTTCCAGGACCGTTCCCATCCTCGTCCTTGCCGGGCCAGTCCGGTCCCCGTATCACTCTACTACCGAGGGGCGGCAGTGTGCTCTCCTCGTGGATGTTCTCGTAGCTGTATATAGAGTAGACGGCCGGAACCTCAGGGTCATATCTCTCCTTCACAATATTCGCAATTTCTGACTGAATGCAGAAGAAAGGAAAACACTTTAAATGTTGAGCCAACTGACCAAACTATATCAATCTTATGAAAACATTATCTATTTGCTACACTACTTTACACATGGAAACTGTGTGCAGAGAATGTATTTGGGAGACATATTTATGGAAGCGTATTAGTGTCACAGTGAAAAAAAATCTATAGAACTATATCTCCTACGTAGGACTTAGTATCTTCTACATAGGAGATAATTCTAAAATTCTACGTAGGACTTAGTATCCTCTACATAGGAGATAGTATCTTCTACGTAGGACATAGGAGATGGTTCTACAAAAAAAATGCACAGTGACTAATACGCTTCCTTACATATTGAATAAATTGTTTGAAAGTCATTCAAAATGGTCTTACAAATATTAAGATAAGTTTTGATTATATTTGATGGTTGACAAAGTTTGAAGGATCAATACCGAAACTTTCCTACTGTAGAATAACCAAGTTGTAACATTGTAAAAAGTTGTAAGATTCTGGTTTCCTTGTAATAAAGCAGGTAAATAGTGACGATCAAGTGTACACAATTCTTTATAATCGATTGTAATCGATTGAATTTTGACAATGAAAGTTTTGTGAAAGGGTAGTGGTTTGTGTATGTTAAATCACCTTTTCAGTTTGTGTAAACCCTGCTGTGAAGGCGATCACGATTTGAAGCAGGTTTGTTGCTGTTGACCTGTTGGTGCCGCACTGACTGTCAATGTACTTCAAAATCTGCGCAGCATGTCTCTGGTAGTAAAAAAACTTTAAATCATATTTGATTATAAAATAATACGGAAGTCATAAACATTAAACAAGAGACGTCAGAAGTTCAGGTGGCCGAGCGATGCTTCATAAATAGTAAATGATCTCTCTTTGCCATCATGAACTGTGAAGTTTTGAATAAAGTGTAAACATTGAGATAAGTGAAAATTGAAGTGAGTTGCACTTAAAGAAAGGCTGAGAAAGATATTTAAATAATTCTGAAGTTATTGATAAAAACTGCCATACGTCCAAAACAACTATCCACCTTACCTATATCATTCGAATTAGATAAATTATAGAAGTTTGAGATTAAGTTCATCTAATGCATCCTCCATTTCTCAAACAACAATAAAACGATATAGTTTGTGCTCTTGAGTAATCTAAAGTTAGCTGAATTAAGTTTTCCCGACGTTACTTTTGTTGATACTATTCACGCAACAATGTCTTCAAGTTACAAAATGTTTTAAGTTTCAGGTTAAACAAATCACTTGGCAGTATTTGCGATAACTATGTTTCAGTCTCCACGTAAAATCTGAATCGAAGCTCATTGAATGGAAGACGTCGTAAGACTCCAACATGTCATTTTGAAACGTCGATACGTTGTTCATAAGGTCATGGAAACTTTTCGCAACTTTAAAATGTCACCATTATCTCAGATAAAACCAATGTAGAAGCTAGCCGGGCTCACATACCCCCGTTTCAAGCTTATGTATCGAGAAATACACATTCACATACACAATAGGCTAATGAAAGACATAGTTTCTTGGACCCTAATTTATTTCACCTAGATGTAATAGTGTCTAAGAAAACGTGTCCCGATTTGAGCATAATTGTTCATGGCTCATAGCTAAATTGTAGAAGCAATGGCTATAACTTGCCAATAATGATATTCCAGAAATAGCTTCCGAACTTAATGAAGAGTGTCATAAGATGTATACGAAACATGTCATTCATGTCCTTGGTGTAATAGTAACTGAGACAACTTGTCCCAAATGAAGCATCACGCCTGCTTATCACTCAAGTCACCTTGAGCCATAACTCAATAAAGGGGTCCGATTGAGTTCACTTGAGTCATTATTCTATTCTGGGGTCTAATTCAGTTCACTTGAGTCATTACTCTATTTAGGGGTTCAATTCAGTTTACTTGAGTTATTACTCTATTTAGGAGTCCAATTCAGTTCACTTGAGTCATAACTCTATTTAGGGGTTCAATTCAGCTCACTTGAGTCATTACTCTATTGAGGGGTCCAATTCAGTTCACTTGAGTCATTACTCTATTTAGGGGTTCAATTCAGTTTACTTGAGTCATTACTCTATTTAGGGGTTCAATTCAGTTCACTTGATTCATTGCTCTATTTAGGGGTTCAATTCAGTTCACTTGAGTCATTACTCTATCAAAGATAATGGATGTTCTTTAAATCTTAGTCACAAAAAGCCCTACCATTTGTTGATAAAGTTTATTTTAGGCGTCATCGCATTTGAATAGATTTTTACAGAAACTTATACGCCCATAAAATGCCAGTCCAGTCAGTATAGATTTGTAGACTTACCTTCAATCGTTGGTTGTTGCACAGACTTGCTATATCGTTTACCAATCTGCCTTTGAACTTCTTAATGTAAACGTTCAAAATATTCTGAAAGTACAAATGTTGTAAATATGACAGGTGTGTGTTCAAGATCCAATGTGTCAACCAAAATAACCGATTGTTCTGACTAAAGAAATAAGACAATAATTATGCACCATTCCGTTGCAAGGATTAAAGAGCTCACAAGGCCTGGTAATTAACTGACAAGTTCACCTTTGACCTTCTGATCTGGTTGACCCGACCAACCAAAATGCACGTCTAAAGCAGGCCTTACTTCGACATAAATGTTTTTTCAGCTTCTCTTGATTTACTATCTCTTACAGTGTTTCGAATTTCCAAAGAGCAAGTATGTATACCCAATTGCTCTTAAATTTACCCAACATTCATTCCCAAAACCATCGAAGTAATGAAACTATTTATAGACTGTGTGTTCTGAGACATATCGTTAGCCTCATCAGTCTTTATCATCAGCTTGTTGGAGTCTCATTTTTCAATATTGACAATATGTTTAAACAATGTATTATATGATAAAGTAGCCCCGAAGATGCATCAATTTTAGCCCAGAGCTGAATAATCTAGACTTGCTATACTTGTCTAGACTGAGTTGGTACATTGAATGTTGTTGTTCTAGGATCTTGATGACAGACTAGTTGGAACTAAATGGATTCATTAGCTTGTTGTAACAGTTGGGTTTCCTAAGCACTGGGTACTACATTCTTTAAGAAATAAAGTAGCCCTAACCATCATGTGATTTGCAACAAAGTATAGTTTTGCCTTGAACTATTGCATGAGGCCGAAGGTCGATTGGTTGGACGTTATTATAGTTCAGGGCAAAACTATATTTTATTGCAAAACACATGATGGTTAGGGCTACTCTATTACTTTTCAAGTATGTCGAATTTTACTCGTTTAAGGTATTTCTACTCCAAATATGAACATATTTTGTAAATCATGTCGGGCTGCATATTGAAAAATAGAGCCATTGGCTCTGTAGCTCATCAGGCTTCATCATCAATTATGCTGTAGAGTGTGGCCAATGAGATTCCCCCTTTGTAGAGGCCACAGGGTCATCAATCATAAAATTAAGTATATAGGCGACAAGTTTCAGTTTTCTAGGCCTTATACTTAAGGAGAAGCAATGAAAATTGATTTGAAGGACGTTCCTGTTGCCTTTATTAGGTGCAACAGGGTCACCAAAGCTATAAATCATAATTCTCACTAGTCAAAGAGTCTGTACACAAAGTTTCAGCTTTCTAGGCCTTATGCTTCTGGAGAAGAAGATGAACCAAAGCTAGAATTTATAATCTTCACTAGTCAAGAAGTCTTCTAACAAAGTTTCAGCTTTCTAGGCCTCATGGTTCTGGAGAAGAAGATGAAAATAGGTTTTTAGGGCGTGGCATCTGTGGCCCTTATTAGGGGTCACAGAGCCAACAAAGCTACAATTTATAATGTTCACTAGTCAAGGAGTCTGCAAACAAAGTTTCAGCTTTCTAGGCCTAATGCTTCTGGAGAAGAAGATGAAAATAGGTTTTAAGGGTGTGGCCCCTGTGGCCCTTATTAGGGGTCACAGGGCCACCAAAGCTACAATTTATAATCCTCACTAGTCAAGGAGTCTGTACACAAAGTGTCAGCTTTCTAGGCCTTATGGTTCTGGAGAAGAAGTGGAAATTCCACAAAGTTTACGGACGTACGGATGCCGGACACCATGCCATGCCATAAGCCCATCGGGCCTTACAGGTCAGATGAGCTAAAAACCTATAGATAAAATCAGAGCCATACCTAGTGACGTTATAGCCAATTGTTAAATGACGTCATTGGCCATTATTTCGTTACGTCACTCAAAATCTATACTTTATTGTGGAATAAGGATGGGAGGCGCCTTTGATCTTTACGGGAACAATACTAGAAACCTCATTGACGGGTCCATTGGGAACAACGATCACATCACCGAAGATATTCTGTCGAATAAAAGGGAATTGAAGCTGGGTAAAAGCCTCAAATGTCGTTGCCGTCTCCTGAAATGAAACAACATTGCTGATAAATCTTTACAAAGGACATTGGTTAATAGAATTCGTGCATACAAAGGAATGTTATGTTACAGACAAGCAGTCGTAGCGATTAAATTTTTCGTAGCTCTAAACTCAAATGCAATGATTGGGACATTTAGGCCATTCTAAAGTTCCCCCTACTCACGATCAACATGGAAACATAATTTCATGAATGCATTTATAAGCACGGTGCAATAATTACCATTTTAGTTTTGCAACCCTCAGTTTTGCCTAGGACAAAACCATCTGTGATCACGACAAGTCGTGGAGGAACTCTCAAATATCCTCCCAGATCACAGACTCCTCCTGAAGAAGATATCACATCACTCATCATATTAAGGTCTGAAAACACACCCTTGATCACAAAAAGGTTTTCTTAAAATTATCAAATCCACAGATAGGTCAAAGATGGTGCTATTTAAGAAATCTAATGCAAAAAAATAAAGAAACTAAGCTATGAGCCTAAAACTGAAAAGATATTCAAAACTGAAATATATCATTACGGGGTGTTACCTACTCTTGACATACCCACAGCGTAAGAGGGAAGCCATAAAAATGAAGCGTTTTTTAGTTAAATTTGAAAACCAAAATGGTCTGTTTTGTTGTTCAAGGTGTACTCACATTTTCTGCAACCGAATTATTATTAGCGAAGATATGAAAAATGTATATAAGATGTATATAGAATTAGATTCAGCATCAGTTGTTATTGATGTAGAGACCACAACCAAATCGAAAAATTAATTGGTTTCACTGAGATTTACAGCCTTGCAACCAAACTCAACTAAAATACATCTACAGTCAATAATTTCAGCTATCAGAATATCTCCATTTGAACCATATACAGGAAGTCACTATCCATTTCCATTCCAGGATCTAATGGATTTACTCAAACATCCTTCCAGAAACTGGACGTTTGCATCACTGCTAATGAAACTGTTTTCAGAGTAATTGGTCTGTATCATCCCCCGCCACCCAGAAAAAATGGTTCTTCTGATTCTGTTTTCCGAGAAGCCCTTTAGCCCTTTTCTCTTCACACTCTGCAAAAAGAACAATATTCCTCGGAGACTTCAATATTCAGTTCAATAAGAAAAACAAACCAATCGTACAGAAATTTGTTGATCTTCTGAATGTACATGGTCTCAAACAACATGTTGAATCATCTACCCACAGATATGGAAACATCCTTGACTGGGTCGTCTCATCTGATACTTGTGACAATATAAACTGCATCTCTGTAGTAGATAAACAACTTTCAGACCACTTTCCCGTCTTCTTCGAACTAAACCTGCAGAGGCCTCTCATCAAAAAGTCTGTTATTCAGTGTAGAGATGTGAAACACATCAACCATGAACAGTTTCGATCAGATATCCTTCAATCGTCTCTGTTGTGTGACCCTCCCACAGATGTTGACGACCTTACAGAACTCTACAATACCACTCTTAATAGTCTTTTTGAAAGACATGCCCCCGCGGTCACAAAGTCAGTGAAAGTGAGACTAAATACCCCTTGGTACAATGGGGACGTTCTTCAAGCAAAACGGACCCACAGAAAAGCTGAACAGAATTAGCGCCGGCATCGCCTTGAAGTTCATTGTCAAATCTACAGAACAGCTAAAAATCATGCAACAGCCGTAATCCGCAAAACTAATAAAAACTACTGTCTTGAACAACTGGACTCCATCAGTAGCAACCCAAAAAGATCTTATAGATTCATGAACAAACTGTTAGGCAAGAAGACTGAGAGTAAACTACCAAAGCATGAAAGCAAAGAAGCTCTTGCAAATAGTTTCAATGAGTTCTTCGTAGACAAAATCACAAACATCAGACGAGGGCTATCAATGACTGGCATAGATCAGCAAACTGCTACCAACATGGATACTGACTTTGATGTCATTCCATTGTCAGAATTTTCTCCATTCACAGAAAAGGAAGTTCTAGACATTATTCGGACGTCAAATGCCACAACATGCACCTTGGACCCAATACCAACGAACATTGTCCTTTCCCATCTGGACTGTCTTCTACCAGTCATCACAAGTATACTTAACAAGAGTCTGGAATCCGGTAAATTTCCGACAGTGCTCAAAAGAGCAGTAGTTAAACCCCATCTCAAGAAAGACAACCTTGATGAAAACACTTTTAAGAATTATCGACCAGTATCAAACCTTTCTTTTCTCTCAAAAGTAGTGGAGAAGGCAGTGAGTCTAAGGCTTAAGTCACACCTATCTTTCAACTCACTCCTGGACTCTCTTCAATCAGCATATCGTCAATTCCACAGCACTGAAACAGCCCTGTTGCGTGTGATGAATGACTTGCGGCATTTGATACAATAGACCATAGCATGCTCCTGAGTAGACTTCAAAATCAATTTGGAATTGGCAAACTACCTCTTCAGTGGATAGCTTCCTACCTACAGGAGAGACAACAGTTTGTGATGATTGTTGATCAGTTCCAGTTGAGCTCCAGTACGGTGTCCCTCAGGGGTCGGTTCTTGGGCCCCTGCTATTTGTGATGTACACAACCAGCGTGTCAAACATCGTCAAACATCACTGTCTACTACATCATTCCTATGCGGATGATTGTCAACTATACAAGTTCTTCAAGACTGTATCATTATTGAAAGAGTCCAACGAGTTGACAGAATGCACTACCTCTCTAGCTTCATGGATGACAGCAAACAATCTTAAACTGAACCCAACTACAACTGAAGTGATTTTTTTAAGGAATAAGACACAATCCAACATCAAAGCACAAGTCCAACCACTAGATATAGCAGGTGTATCTATTCTTCCATCCGACTGTGTGAAGAACTTGGGCATATACTTGGACTCATCACTCACCATGGAAGCTCAAATTAATCGCCTTTGTCAGACTTGTTATTTCCACATTAAGTCGATCTCAAACATCAGAGCCCTTATCACCAGAGAAGCTGCCCATGCACTAACCCAATGCCTAATCTGAGCAGGATAGACTATTGCAACAGCCTATACATAGGTCTCCTAGAGTCTGGGAAATTTCCAGAAGATTCAAAATAATGCTGCCAGAAGTGTATGTCGCACACCCCGCTACACCCATGCCACTCCTCTTTTGAAACAGCTTCATTGGTTACCAATCTGGGCAAGGATTGATTTTAAAATTCTGTGCCTGACATTCAAGTCTCTTAAAGGGCAGTCTCCCTCCTACATATCTGATCTACTTCAGCCATATACTCCTTCACGCAAACTCCGATCACAGAGCCAACATCTTCTCACTGTTCCCAACTACAAACTCACAGCTTTCGGGAAACGGACTTTTGCCTCCTATGCACCTATTCTCTGGAACACTCTTCCCATGAACATTAAACTTGCTGAGAGTATTGGCTCATTCAAATCAATGCTAAAAACGCATCTC
This sequence comes from Steromphala cineraria, assembly GCA_916613615.1. Taxonomy (NCBI): domain Eukaryota; kingdom Metazoa; phylum Mollusca; class Gastropoda; order Trochida; family Trochidae; genus Steromphala; species Steromphala cineraria. The sequence goes on along the minus strand of OU744720.1, from coordinate 11,247,087 downwards.
TTTTCAAAACATTTTGATTAGACTTTTCATTCTGCGAGCGCCATGAGCATACTACAACAGTGAATATGAGCGCTATACAAATATGCACTATTATTATTATTATTTATTTTAAAGTCAACAATTTCAACTACAAGAATATTTCCATTTGAACAAATTTTCAAATCAATAACTTCAGCTATCAGAATATGTTGATTTGAACCATTTTTAATTCAATGATTTCAGCCACCAGAATACCCTTGTTTGAACCATTGGAAGGACAAGGTTGCATTTTTAAGATACCCGTCATCAGAACCTCTCAATTACTTTACTCCGGCCGACATTACCTCTTGTGGAAGCGGCTAGGGACATCAAGACACCATTTAGGTACGCCAACGACTCGTATCCTCCACATTCAAGGTTGTCTGGAGCATATGATACAAATTCAAATCGATTTAGAATGTAGAAATCTTGAGAACGCATCATGATATTTCTACAAACATAACTGAAAGACATATGAAGACTATTCAGAATAATATGCATACGGGAAAAAATGCCCTTTTTTTAATTCTTGAAGCAAACGAAAATTGATATCTAAATAGTGAAATAAATAAATGATTATCAAATGCCTTTATTATAATATATAAATATATCATATTATACATCTTTAGTTATGCACATACGCTCGGTTGTTCATAGTCTTTCATCATTTATTGTATTAGGTCGAAGATGTGCAAAATAACAGCTTTGTGATGTGCAATGAACAATAACAAGACATGGAACTTAAGCTTTTAGCATTCAAATGCAAAATATAGGTTAATTCAGCGAACTGTCACCATTTTAGACCTGCGTTGTTCACACACTTGTCACGGTACAATTTAGATCGAGAGAGATGTAGAGGATATCTGTCTCTTCTCGACTAATACCATGTTTATCCCATCGAGTGCGGTATAAAATATTTATAAAAATATTCTACCTCACGAGATGAGATAAACATGGTATTTGTCAAGAATTGACAGATATTCTATTATGATAAAATCCTTCTAAGTACGCAAAAAAACCGACCAAATACCAAGAACCAGTGGCCGCAGTAACAGTGTGACGTCATTCGACGAGTATTCATTTCCTGAGACCATTGTTTCATTACATCACACTCCAGAACTTGACGTTTCTCGAGTGGTGATATAGGTTATCGCCACCCAGTACAGTGACAATGAAGGTTATTACCAGATTGCCAGATAGAGGGTTTCTTTCACTGATAGAATAGAGTATCTCACTCTGTATCATATAATAAATGCCGTTATCCAAATACAAAGTAAAACAAATGTTTGCAACTAACGTGGCAATGTCCCCCGCCGTTGAAATATTTCGAAATAAATGTCACATTAAGCAAATGTATTGTTCCCACTGACATTGAGTGCAATGGTTTAAGAGAATTGGTTTTAACAAGAGGGTGACCTTGAAAATAAAGTCAAGGTCATCCAAACTTACTGGTGTCTGATGTAAGCTGTGACCAAATTTGAAGACATTTGGTGCAGCAGTTCTAGAGTTGAACAAGAGTGTCAAAAGAGGCCTAAGTGCCGTGGTGACCTTGAAGTTAAGGTCAAGGTCACCAAAACTAAGTGGCGTCTGCGAAACCTCCCAATTTAGGTTGTGACCACATTTCAATTTTCAAGACATTAGGTGCAGAGTTTCATAAGATATAAGGTGTTTCAAAAGCGTTTAAAGTGAAGTGTTGACCTTGAAACTTAAAGTCAAGGTCACCCAAAGTGACTGGTGTCTGCATAATACCCCAATGTAAGTTGTGCCCTAATACAAAGACTTTTTGTGAAAAGGTTCATGAGATATCGCCTTAACAAGAGTTTCAAAATAGGTCAGTGCTGTGGTGACCTTGAAAATAAAGTCAAGGTCACCCAAATTGACTGGTGTCTGGGTAATCCCCCAATGTAGGCTGTGACCAAATTTGAAGACAATTGGTCCAAGGGTTCATTAGATATTGTATTAACAAGAGTTTCAAAATCGGTCAAAGTGCCGTGATGACCTTAAAATAAAGTCATGGTCACCCAACACGACTTGTGTCTGCGTAATCCCCCAATGTAGGCTGTGACCAAATTTGAAGACATTTGGTCCAACAGTTCATTAGATATCGCGTTAACAAGAATCTGGACGTACAGACGTACAGACGTACGGACGTACGGACAGACGCCGCTGACAACAATGCCAATACCGATAGTTTCCCTGATGCTGTTATAGTCGATGGAGAGATGGTGAAGAATCTGAGGTGAGGATCCGAGAGCTACAACAGCAATGTTCTCCTCCAGACCATACTCATCAGCGATATCCTCGATACCTGCAAGGAGAGCAGTAGCTTCTCTTAACCACATCAACATATTATTTATTTATAAAATTTTGGAATAAGTTATGGTAGCAATTCATCAATTGTGCATCAAGAGGGCAAAAGAAGACTTCTTTCACAAGCCTTGGATGCATGAGTAAATTCCTTTCTTTTTTTAACGTCTGTATTTCATCATTCTCAAAAACAAGGAGGGACTTCTAACTTATTAAATGTAAATCACCCTTGTTAGAAATAAAAGTACATCTATACAATATCGAGATTAATATATTAATTTTTTTCAGTAATTTGAATGTTGAAGAAGATGGCTTTTATTCCTAATACTTAACAAGTTGTAATCAATGTAAACTCCACTAAAAAAGAACCGTAAGCATGATAAACACTTCAGAATGATGTATTCAAATAAAACGATGTTATATTTCATAACAAAAATTGGTTTGAATGAATAATAGCGATAAAATATGTAAGAAAACTATATCTACCATTAACTTATTAAAATATAACTTATTACTCATGATATGAAGTTACCACACTTTATGAACTTTAATAAAGCTTTATAGGTACTGGCAAGACTTATTTGGAATTTGTCGATCCTAGTATGTGGACAAACATTTGATACACTACAATTATAACTATTGCCATTTCTTCAACAACGGAACTTCTCTTGTCATATATGGATACGTGTCAACTTCACCGTAAAAATTATACATGTTGAGAAGTAGCCCTGCATTCAATAGATATTGGACTAGTTTCTCCATTGCAAACTATCCATGTATGTTTGGTAGTTCTTGTACATTCAAAGTGACGTCATGCTATTGTTCTTTGGGGATGTAAGTCGTCATCATCAACTTACTCCTCATAATGACTGAAAGCCTCAGATGTCTAGGGTATTTTTCAAGCCATATTCCACTGACGCAGATTACTTTTAACATAACTTGCATGACACTAAGTGGAATAACCCTTTTCAAATATTTTTATTTCATCAATGACATATTTGGTTTTAGGTTTTTGTCTAACAGGTCTATTAAAAATTTATATTCCAATCCGCATTCTTCATATTCCAAAAACATCAATAATATATACCATTTATGAAGTCCAGAGCAATTTCTTTCAGCCTTGAGAAGTTTTCACTTGACATTATACCAAAATTATCCAGACAGAGAATGGTATCAAAGGATGTCTCAGATCGAGGAACAGGTGTTGGTTCTGGAACAGAGGCTCAAGTAAAACATTTGGTAGGTGTGCACTATCCAAAAGAACACTTGAGTATACCTGGGACGCCATTTTACTTTTCAAGCTACAAATGCTTACTCTTAAATCAGACAATCAAAATCAACATATTGTCTGATTAATATCGGCCTATTTTTGAGGATACAAAGTTTCAAAATATTAACTGTATCGAGGCTCGAACTTGGTATTCGAGGTTATATCCACAAGGTCCGTCCGCAACAAGTGGGTCGCATGTTCAGACATACATGTAAGCTCAGCTAAACAATCACAAGTTTTCCGGCAAAAGCACTCGGTATCAATTGCTAGGGGCAGATAATACCTTAGAACCATGCTTTAAACATAATCAAGTCTTTTAAGCGTGACGATGTGATTGGTCCACTAACACTTGGGTTTCGCCTGGTACAAATCATACGACCTACAGGGGCTGCATAGAGTAGGGGATCTCATACATCAATGGAGTTAAGATTTGATTTTTTCCTCCGAATAATTCGATCTTAGTCACACAGTTTCAACATAATACGTACAACGATTAATTGACCAATTCAAGGACGCGATGTAAAGAATGGATCTGTGCAAATGTATTTTGTTACATTCGTTAAATATTCGCTGATAGGTAACAACAACAACTACTGTGAAACCTACCATTCTCTATCGCCAAATCTACCATCCTCCATGTCCTGCCATGAACATTAGGGAGAATCGCATCTCTGAAATGATTCAGCACACATATTGCTGCATGTTCTACTTCCAGCTTTGGGTGCGTCTCTTTTGTTACGTCCATATCCATCCTGAGGGGGGAATAAACACCGTACATGAATTTAATGATGCAATAGTTATGAAGTAACGTTGTTAAATGGCAATCAATTCATTAAAAATCAGTTTAAAATTAAACTTGTTATGCATTGCTATAAGAAATCCACCTTTTCTTAGATATATGAATATATCATATTGCCACTTCACCATTAATTATATGAAGTTAAATACTCATCAGAATAAAATTTTCACTCCTAAAAACCAGAATTTTACTGTTCAAAACTACTGTTAAAACGGCAAGAATACGCAAACCGTCATTGTCTAAGGGCCGGAGTCCTAAAGTACAATAAACTTCTTTGACTTTGTCATCGTCTTAATTCTGAGCTACATGAATATATAGGATATTTTCATGTTAAATCAAAAGTGTCATACAAACCTCAGCAGTACATGTTCCAGCTGGGAGGGGCTGGTGAACAAACCACTGTTACTTCTGAAGCTGTAGGGATCCGGAGTTCTGGGTGTTGAACATGTATCTTCACCTCGAGCTCTTCTTTGTATCAAGTCTTCTATCGCCTTCTGGAGTTCGTCTATTACATCTTCCTTCCCTTCAAGACTCTCGTCACCGTTATCGTAGACGTCATCAATGTCGTCTTCACCATCGCCATTGTCAGTGTTGTAATCATCAATGCGTTCTTTGCTATCGCCACTGTAACTGTTGTCATCATCAATGCCTTCTTTGCTATCGCCACTGTCATTGTTGTCATCAATGCCTTCTTTGTCATCGCCACTGTCATTGCTGTCATCATCAATGCCTTCTTTGCCATCGCCACTGTCATTGTTGTCATCATCAATGCCTTCTTTGCCATCGCCACTGTCATTGTTTTCATCACCAATGCCTTCTTTGCCTTCGTGGTGGTCATCAATGTCGTCTTTGCAATCGTCACTATCATCATCATTATCACAACTGTCATTTGCAATATCTTTAAATTCATTTTCTTGATCATCTTGATTGACTAGGTGAACTGGTTGTGTATTTTTCTTGCAGTATTTCCTGTTGTCAAGGTGTCTATCCCAGGTAATAGAATTATCAGGGAACGATGACTCTATTTCCTGTGTTGATGACTGTTTCTCATTGGACATGGGTTCTTTCTCATGGGACGATGGCTGTTTCCCTTTGAACGATATTTCTTCTCCAGTTGGCATGGGGTTATCAAAAGAAGGGCTTTCCTTGTTCCCAGATGTTCTACTCTCTTTCTCAAGGGAAGGTGACTGTTTCCCCTTTGATAGTGATGGTGACTCTTTCGCAAAGCAAGGTTTTCCATTTGACAATGAACGTTTGCCATGTGTTGATAACTTATTCCCATGGGACGATAGCTGTGTATCATGTGTCCACGACCGTGTCACATGTGACAATGTCTGCTTTTTGAAGAATGATGACTGTTTTTCGAGGTTGGAAGACTGTTTCGAATGGGCCAGCGTTTGTTCTGCTGTGGACAGGCAGGGATTCACAGAAGGTGTTGCCCTGTCTCCACGTGTTCCAGTTTGTCTCTCGTTCAGCTGTCTCTGCGTGTGCTGGCATATTTTGTCTATTTCATTTTTGATGATTTCAAGTTTATCATTTTGACTTTGAAGACGAGAGTCGAAGTTTTCTCTTTGTTTTGAAAGTTTCTTAGAAATGCATTCCAAACCTTGATCTATTTCTGCTTCAAAACCAAGTTCAGAAAGAGTTCGATTCCTGCAAATTAAGATGTTTCATAACCAGCTTCAAAAAATCATTTGTCATTGTGATGAAAAACGGGGAATCCGTTGTAAATGACTATGGTTAAAAGGCGATGTAAGGCCTGTTATTTTGGATTGGTAGCATCATAATGATGGTAAAAATCATGTATCTAACTTGGGACATCAATTGATATATATTAACTTACAACAATATTCCAGCATACTTGCATAAGTTTCCTATTATACTACGCTAAATAAAGAATAAATCCAAATTTAAAATCTTAGCAGGAAGAAAATACTATTCAAAATCTTACGGCATCAAACAGTATACTACCTATGTACTATTTTTTCGTGAAGGGGTTTGTTTGTATGCCACGATTTTCAACAAGTACTGTGGGCAATCTTACAGACGTTTATGTAATTAATATTTGCTTCAAAGGGATACTGTCCTGTTGCCATTTACATGTTAACATGTAAGAGAAAAGAATAATTATGTAACTCTTGTAATGAAAACAAGTGAACGGGTTAAAGTCTCACCAAGATTTAAACTTATCGTTAATGACACATCTGCCTACATGTTTGTGTACAATGCTCCATCTACGTTTTTACTACCAAAAGTGACCATTTCGCTAAATGATATACCTTATCTTACTAATCTAACTACATTATATCCATGTCTACCACAATACATTTACCTTTAATGCGTACCAATATCCATCCATATGTCTTAACTTTAAACTAAGTAATCTTTTTCTAGATTTCCTATCTGCAATTTTGCCATTTTCTATCCAAACTTCTTTTGTATATTTGGACAGATCTGGCTAATCATGTCTTCTTATATTTAATCAATACCATCTTCATTTCCTACACATTCTAGGAACTAAATCAAATTGAACACTTCCTCTTACCTGTTATGTTTACCGGTATCCATCAACCGTTTGGACCTTCCACCATACTTCGTATCTCCCTCCCCTCCATGGAATGACACCTTCAGTTCCAGTCGACCAGCATTATCTTGATAAGGTATCAATTCTCTTATCAACTCTATCAATGCTTGTCTATTTTCTGTCAAATATCTGAAGTCGTCAGCAGTTCTGTGACATAGAACCAGTGTGAGAGGATCTTTGTGAACGCTCAGCAGTCTTGCGTGGAAGGTTTTGGAGAGTTTTGCAACAAACTGTGATATCAAGTTTGGATTCTGCTTCAGAACCTCCAGGTAATCTGCCTGGGTACTGGATGAGTGATCAAGGAGGCAGATGGAAGACAGAGGTTTGCCCTTCATGTCTTCTCTTTTCCAGTTGACCTCCACCAGGGGCTTGGCATCTGGACCATCACATACGAATAGAATTGAAATAATCATTGCATTAGAAACATTCCGAAATTCAACTCATACTTGTTATGGTTGACAAATTGAAATCAGATGTAAAAGAAACCAATGATAACCCACGAATCCAAGTACATTTATTGAATGCAGTCCGTGACTAACGAAGATATAACACAGTCATTATACCGAACATTGAGCAAACATGTTCTTAAGAACGCATAATATGGTACCTACGGATCGGGGTTTGTTATCAAGTTTTCGAAGGAAAAAGTCGTTACTTCATTGTACCATTAGTTTGTTTTAAACATATTTTATTCACAGTAATGAAACGGATTGGCCACAAGTTATTAAGCCCTCTCCACAGAATTTACAGTTCACAGATTTTGCTGGATACCTGGAATGTGGAAGAATGTGGTTAAGAACTTCAGAATGAGTTATGGCTGCCATGGATGGTATGCGGAATTCGGTGAGTGATGGGTGATATATTTTGAGAGTGAATTCAGTAAACGCCTTGACTAGTGCTGCAGGGAAACCCATAATGTGTTTTATTACTTATATCTTGGTTTGGTTTGGGACAGCAAAAGAATTGACAATCAAAAAAAATGAAAGGCATTTTCACATGGATTTCCACAGGCACAGCGGTGGTTGCTGACTAACCCTATTCTAAATTATTCATAACTTATTGACTACATGTATGCCTATGTTTAGTGTGTGAAATATTTCATCTTGAAAACTATTCTGGTGCTACTTCTTACGTTTAAAATGAGAGAAAGATGGACAGTTTTATGTTTCTAAGGTGAGATTTTCATAAGATTATTAAATTCTTGAAATTGGGAATTGGAAATGTTCAGAATTTAAGTTCTTATTATGTCCTACTTTTTCAGGCAATAAATCAAACACGTAATCTGGTGTTATATGACTTACGATATTGAAAAGAATACATAATTTTCTTTTACATGTATGTTCTTCTGAAGTTTCTAAAGTAAATGTAAAAAAAATTATTTTCTTACCAAGTTTATTTGGAATATTTCATTCAAAATTTAAGAAATATCTGACTTTCAAGCATAATATCCAATCTGTCTTTTTAACCATGCCAGATACCGAAATTAAGCACCAGTGACAAGGAGATGTGGGTTTGGAATGGTTACACGTGGACATCTGATGATCCTTTATTTTAGTTATTTATGGACATCAAAACGAAACTAAAATTACATGACAGATGCACTTAGATACACAAGCAAGTGAAAACACTTAAAGTACGCAGCTGTATGGTTTACTACAGCACTGAGACCCCCTTAAGTCAATATACCAAACATTGAGTTAAATATTCTTAACGACACATAAAATGATATCTCTGGGTGTTTTATCGAGGTTTGGTAGAAACAAATGTCGTTACTTCATTGTTACCATAAGTTGTTACCATAATGTTTGCTAAGAATAAAGATGGAAGTCTTTAACTGACCTTGTCGAGTGCACATTGCTACCGTGGAGTTTTCATCCTGCCATGTCGACCTGTAATGAAGCATAACATTTAATGGAAGATGTTCCAGATAAGATTAGATAAGATAAGAAGATATCTCAGTCTGACCCAAATAAATATTTTCAAGCAAGTCTCTCCAAGTGACCACTTGTGCCCGGGACTATATACACTCAATCTAAATAAATTGTATATACACTTATCAACCTTTCAGTGTTTGTTCAAGGGCGGCTCCCTCTCTGATAGTGGAACACAGAATCTCAAGATTTTCTTCAGGACATTTTAAAGGCATGATACCAGCCGTGTTTAAAGACGTGATGCCAGTCCTTTTTTTAAGACGTGATACAAAGCCATTTTGAGATACCTTTTATACATATTTTATTGCTTGTGTCTCAGGATTGTTATTTGTCAGATTATCAGTTGATTCTTGCTTTTTTTGGTAACCACCAGATTGTCGAATGAAACATAAACGAACTGATAACTTAAAATTTTCAACTAACAATTAACATCGATCCGTTATGTTTGTGACACTACATCATTTGATAACCAAGTCTTTCCAACAAGTGAGTATTGCCAGGATTTGAATAAAGCAATTGCCTTGGGGTATGGGCAACAGAATTGATCTCGGAAAAAAAGGTGGATCATATGGAAGCCGGAAATCCTTATTGCGCTGGTTAATTGATTAATTTCTTTCTAGGACATTGATCAAGTGAAAATATGTCAAATAAATAATTAATTTCATTTAAAACACATCATTTAAGAAAATGAACCATCTGGGCAAACTCAAGTCAATTCATTATATTTATATATATACTGACAATTTTTAAGTACATTAAAATAATCTATTAATTCAGTTTTATCCCGATTATTACAAAGCATTATCATTATCATTCTAACATTATGTTTTGATGACCCTTTCTTAAATGACATCCTGGTTTGCTTCTGACGTTTTTAATCATGGATAAAAAAAATCTTGCACGGCTAGAACTGATGTGATCACCTATGATGAAGCTAAATATAAGACATAATTGCAATAAACACCTTATTGTTAATGTAATGCTAGACAGTTCTCACGTTCGTTAAACACCTGGATAAGTCCGTGGCTAGCAAACATTATTGTTTAATGTTCCCATTTCTGTAATGTTTCTAGTGTAAACATCTGAGAGGGTATGTATAATACCTTTGCAATGAGGTGAAGAGGGTCGCCCGTGAATTAGAGGTAAAATATGAAAAACGGTATATTGCAGACGAAACTTGCTGTAGATATTAGTTTAAATGACAATACAGCAAGTGCCGTCTGAAGTATTTAATTTTTCATATCTTATCTTCAATAACATATAAATCCAGATTTTGAAATTCAAGCGATATGCTCAGTCAAAATATCTACCAAGAGGCGATGTCACTTACTATAGTATCACGACTGATTACGAGCTTTTAACCTACATAGATAAGTTGTTTGTACAAAAAATACACACTGACAAATTTCTTGAATATCTTAATGAATGTACATAATCTTAGATTGTTGTGATTTATGTTATGGCTGTTGAAATTCACTGGGGAGGAAAGGCCTCTTTTGTCTTACTCATTCGCTCATAGCATGCTTATGGATCTCCCATACAGAAAAATAGATTAATATTTTGCAGTTTGATATGATAGTAAGTTACATATATGTTGGAATTCATAATATATCTTATACAAATCATAACGATCAATACATACCTTAAAACACCCTATTTCAGGCGAATTAAAACAAATCATACATCTCTGCGTCCTCCGTACTTCCCAATTCTATTAGTAGACCTGATTCAACGTTATCAGTTCAGCTGCATCTTTCCTCGGGAGCCTGTTTGGCCCAGTTCGTGTCCTGACACCTGCCATTACTCAGCATCTAGCAAACACGTACCACTTGAGTACTGGGGAGTCGCTTTTCGAGGAGAAATAATTGCCCTATGAAAATATTTCCTGTACATGTACTTTTGAATTATAAGTTTATTATTATTGCTAAAATTTCATATTTATTGTAAGTATTTTGTGTATAGATATTAATACTGACTTCGTTTTTCGTTCTGCTTTTCTTATTCTCTGAATATCTGTTTTAGATACCAACTGTGTTGAGGGTGTGCATGAATTAGAACACCTAGGCACATGTGAAGTTTGAACCCGATTAATAAAGCAATCGTTTGGTAAAATAATAGAGACTACAACTATGTTAAAATCATTGTCATAATTTCAATGGCGATCCTAGAGAAAGAAACACTGTCAAATTTTGGTAGGTGAAAAAATCTTGCGAAATTCCTGCCGCACGTGCAGCACGTTGAAATGTACATGCAAACATTACAGAAAATTTACTCGGAGTGTTAACATTTGCAGAAAGTACACAAATTGAAAGTTAATTTCAAAATCAATTATGAGATTGGTTCCATTGGAGATTAATTGGCATTATAAACTTTGTATTTAACTTAATCAAATCAATTATAAAAATTCTTAATCATTTGGTCATCAGCTGATCTCATTGGTGTACTGGTAAGCTCACCTTGGCCAGAATTTTCAGTTCATGGGCTTGATTCAAGGTTTCAGCAAAAACATTTATTTTATTATTAAGTTATTTTACGAATCATCGCTACTAATGAAAACAAAGTACTTATAATTTGTACTTGTTTACAAGTGAGTAAGTTTCTTGAACACCTCTCTTACTACCACGTGCAAAAAAGCAGTGACCAACAGATTGTCCATGCAAACCACGTTAACGACACTAGTGACTGAACGTCAGTGTTTGCAGAGCGACAGCCATACTGATCTAAAGGCACACATGTATTAGGGTTGTTTCAAACAACACTCAATTAAAGTTACCAAATTATGAGATGTATATCTATGATATCTACAATCTATGATCATGTGTTCCACATGTGACGTCCTTGAGATTAAGATACACACGTCCTAGAAAAAAAGATATTAGATTACTAGTTGAATATAGACGGGTAGTTGTCTCTCACTGTTTTTGATGGAACAATATAAATCAAACGACATACAAATATCATCGCATTCAACATGTAGTAAACTGCATATCATTGCATTCAACTTGTAGTACATTACATATCATTAAATTCCATATGGAGTGCATTGCTTTTTATTGCATTCAACATGTAGGAAATTGCATAGTTTTTCATTTCATATGTAGTACATGTACGTTGTATATTATTGCATTCAACATGTACTACACTGCAAATTATCACATTAAAATGTATTGCACTGCAAATTATCACATTCAACATATAGTACACCGCACATTATCTCATTCCATGTGCAGTACACTGCATGTTATCTCATTCCACGTGTAGTATACTGCATGCTATCTCATTCCACGTCTAGTACACTGCAAATTATCTCATTCCACGTGTAGTAAACTGCATGCTATCTCATTCAACGTGTAGTACACTGCATGCTATCTCATTCCACGTCTGGTACACTGCAAATTATCTCATTCCCCGTGCAGTACACTGCATGCTATCTCATTCCAAGTGTAGTACACTGCATGCTATCTCATTCCACGTCTAGTACACTGCAAATTATCTCATTCCATGTGTAGTACACTGCATGCTATCTCATTCCACGTCTAGTACACTGCAAATTATCTCATTCCACGTGCAGTACACTGCATGCTATCTCATTCCACGTGTAGTACACTGCATGTTATCTCATTCCACGTGTAGTACACTGCATGCTATCTCATTCCACGTGTAGTACACAGCAAATTATATCATTCCACGTGTAGTACACTGCATGCTATCTCATTCCACGTCTAGTACACTGCAAATTATCTCATTCCACGTGCAGTACACTGCAAATTATCTCATTCCACGTGCAGTACACTGCATGCTATCTCATTCCACGTGTAGTACACTGCATGTTATCTCATTCCACGTGTAGTACACAGCAAATTATCTCATTCCACGTGTAGTACACTGCATGCTATCTCATTCCACGTGTAGTTCACTGCATGTTATCTATTTCCACGTCTAGTACACTGCAAATTATCTCATTCCATGTGCAGTACACTGCATGCTATCTCATTCCACGTGTAGTACACTGCATGTTATCTCATTCCACGTGTAGTACACTGCATGTTATCTCATTCAACGTGTAGTACACAGCAAATTATCTCATTCCACGTGTAGTACACTGCATGCTATCTCATTCCACGTGTAGTACACTGCATGCTATCTCATTCCACGTCTAGTACACTGCATGCTATCTCATTCCACGTCTAGAACACTGCAAATTATCTCATTCCACGTGTAGTACACTGCATGCTATCTCATTCCACGTGCAGTACACTGCAAATTATCTCATTCCACGTGTAGTACACTGCATGTTATCTCATTCCACGTGTAGTACACAGCAAATTATCTCATTCAACGTGTAGTACACTGCATGCTATCTCATTCCACGTCTAGTACACTGCAAATTATCTCATTCCATGTGCAGTGCACTGCATGCTATCTCATTCCACGTGCACTGCATGCTATCTCATTCCAGTGTAGTTCCCTAAGTGCAATCATAAAGATGTTATCTCATTCCACGTGTAGTACACTGCATGTTATCTCATTCCACGTGTAGTACACAGCAAATTATCTCATTCCACGTGTAGTACACTGCATGCTATCTCATTCCGCGTGTAGTACACTGCATGCTATCTCATTCCACGTCTAGTACACTGCAAATTATCTCATTCCACGTGTAGTACACTGCATGCTATCTCATTCCACGTCTAGTACACTGCAAATTATCTCATTCCACGTGCAGTACACTGCAAATTATCTCATTCCACGTGCAGTATACTGAATGCTATCTTATTTGACATGTAGTACATTGCATGTCATTGCATTCAACATGTGGTTCACTGCAAATTAACACATCCAACATGTATTTCACTGCATGATATAGCATTTGATATGTTGTACATTGCATGTTATTGCATTCAATGTGTAGTACACTGCATGTTATTAGTTGGGATAAAAACTTTTAATTAACAGTGAGAATGACAGTTACGTCTTGATAATGTTCGATTTTATTACTTGTACAACAAGTTCACATATTCAAGAACTCTTTAAATCCTAGATCATTATTCTCAACGCTTAACAAACTACTTGGAAGACCTAAAGACTGTAGCTTCCCTAAGTGCAATCATAAAGATGTTGCTGTTGAAATCAGTTCTTTCAACACACAAGAAATTGCTCGACTCAAAAACAAGCTGTATGCCTTTTGTGACGATTCTTCGTTTAAAAAATTTATGGATTTTGGGTGTGTGTTTTCCGTCAAGTTGAGGAATCTTGAGTCAGGAAAGTCATCCAGGCTTCTAAGATAACATCATTCCAAATTGATCCTGTTCCTATAGAATTCTTCAAAAGTCCTTGACACTGCCATTTGTTTTCTCATAACAACCTTCCAGGAGGTTTTGGATAGGAAAGTTAGGCTGAGGTATAATTCAACAATGTAAACAAAAAGGTCATTACAATGTGCTCTTTACTCTTGTGTTTCCTACTTTCTTGGTAATAAGAAATAGATTTCTATGAATTGATCGCTGATCAAATGAACAGCATAAATTGATAGATAACATGTTTTCCCAACATTCAATGTTAACTTTACAATTATTTTATACTTTTGTTGATTCTGACTTCATTTTTTCAAACAACAGCCAATTTTTACTTACTATTTTGGTGTCATCTGTTTTCATGGTAATTGTTTTAGGTCATATCTTGAAAAAAAAACCACAAGCAACATCATGTTTTATTGTTTTTGAAACTTAGGTAGATTTATAGAATAGCATTTAAACTGTAGATATCAAATGTTTAGATAATTTACTTCATCCATTCAATTATAGTACTGTCACAAATATTCAAGGCTTGCAACATACAATGTTTATTCCTTATGCAGGATATTTATGATCCCAAAACACACTCGCATGATAACCTCTATTTATATGTAGATGTTTACAATCACAACAAATGAGATAACAATGACACAAGGCAATAGGTATTTACAAGGAGAGTGTAATCAGAAGAGCTGCTCCCTGCCCACTGCGCATGCGGGGGAAGATAATGTCACATCCTTAGTGAAAAAAATCATTCTTTCTTTACTCATCTTTACGTTTGCACGTGTTTTTCTCACATCGTAATTGGTATTCTTCTATCTAGTGACCTTCAAGCGCCAGGCTCAGAATAATCAATCCAGACCATACAAGCGTCAGCGTTTTCTCAACCAGTCCTCCAGGTCAGGCCCCTCCTCCAACCAGAGTCAGCGCCCCTACATCAGCTCCTCCAGAGGCAAGGACTCCCAAAAGCAACCTGGAGGAAGGGGTTCCCGCCGGCCCTACCCCAAGCACAACTGAGGCCTGCGCCAGTCGCGACTGGACCTCCCGCCTCCAGTTGTTCCGGTGCACAACACCCCTGTAGATTTGGAGCTCTCACCGGGGGATTGGATGGTCAGATTAGACCTGCAAGACGCCTATCTCCATGTCCCGATCTACGGCCCTCACAGGAAGTTCCTCAGATTCCTGTTCCAAGGCCAGCACTACCAGTGGAGGGTCCTCCCGTTTTGATTTTCTTCGGCCCCATGGTTGTTCACACGGATAACATCTCCCATCTGCCGTTGTCTCCACATCAGAGGGATACACTTCGACCCGTATGCAGACAGGCGTCCCTGGCTCTCAGTCTACTCCAGCAACTAGGGTGGTTAGTCAACGTAGAGAAGTCACATCTCACTCCCTCTCAGGACATAACCTTCATAGGTAGCGGCTTTCGGACCGACTTTGGCCTACTACTTGTCCCCCCAGACAGATGGACCAAGATACAAGCGTTCATTCAGCGAGCCTTGGTGATGCCCCTCCCCCTCAGGGAGTGGCAGTCCCTGTTAGGCCTCCTCACGTCGGCGCAAGCTCTCACACTCAGGGGCAGATTGATGATCCGTCTGCTACAGGTCTTCCTCAGTCCGTACATTCAGGCAGACGACACGTCCTCAAGGATTGTCCTCCCAGAGCATCTCAGCAAGTTCCTCCGGTGGTGGACTCGGCCATCGAACGTTTGCGAAGGCATCTCTTTGCGAGAGTTCAGGCATTGCCAGGAATTGTTTGTGGACGTGTCACTCCAAGGGTGGCGAACTCATCTCGAAGACCAGACCGAGTCTCCCTCAGACGACCTGGCACTCCAACAATCTTGAAATGCAGACCGTCATCCTAGCCATAACCCACTGGCTCCCGGTGCTGCGAGGCGTTCAGCTTCTTCTAGCCTCCGACAACTCCACAGTAGTCTGGACCATCAAGAACAAGGGCACGACAGGATCCCCCCAGCTTTTCAACCAGGCTCTCGAGCTCCTCCACCTGCTTGACGACAACCAGATCCTCATCCGGGCTCGCCACAACCCGGGCTGCAGGAACCTCCTCGCCAATGCCCTGGCTGCAGGAACCTCCTCGTGAATGCCCTATCAAGATCAGACAAGCCTGTTTTGAATAGATTCAAAGATTTTTTCCTGGTGTATCAATAATAATGAAAGATTTATCTTTTCAATTTTGTTTAATGATTTCTCCCTATTTATGCAAATACAATGAATGCTCCCTAACAGGAGAGTTACTTCCGCTAGTTTAACGCGGCATGGCGCAAAGAAACATGGTCTCTTTTATGAATTTGAATATTGTTGCCTGTTTGCAGCTTGGAAAGATGCATTCTTCAGGTGAATACCATTATTTGATGCGTAGACTTTGATGATATATGTATCTTATGTTGAAAGCGTCTAAAAATATTTATGATGATTTCGTCATGCGGTAATTTTGCATGGGACGAGTCCATTTGATTTATGTAGGGGTATTTACTATTTGAGGCTTATTTGAGTTTTAATTGAGGGATATTGCTGTTATTTCGTGTTTTCTATGCATTCCCTTTTAATGATAATTGCTATACATCTAAAATCCAAAACTAGACATCTTTTCTGCTAATTTTAGCTTCACAAAAATAATGTACAACCTGTCACCCCTAATAATGGAAGGTTTCATTTGTATGCAAGCTGTCTTTACAGTGTATTGTTTGTAATGTTGCACGTTTCAAGCGTGAAGTATCTTATAGAAGAGTTTACATTTGAATTCAGTTTAAAATACTGGTTATTCAACAAAAAGAGTTTTTCAAGTGAAACATAGGAATTATTTCTGGAATTTCAAGTTTATTAACTTTCTTTATATTTTTGCTTATATTTACGTGATTTATGGTAATTTGAAGAGAGCTTTATTATAGCCAGAGTTTGAAAATTGTATTAAGCAGGTTGTTTCAATAAGATCATTTCAATAATGATGTGAATATTTAAGAAATTACCATATTTTATCATTGTAACTAAGCAGATTTTCTTTGTACGTTTCAGAATTTCGTTTATGCCTGATCTCAGGAATAAACATATTATGAAGACACCGAGCTTTGAACTTGTTGTTACTTGTTTTGCACCAAAGCCCTCTCCCACAGAGTGGATGTTGCACCCAGAGGCGTTCGCCCTAGTCGCCGCCCAGATCCACTGTCTCCTCCTGGATCTGTTCGCCACAAAGCACAACCATCAGCTTCCGGTCTATGTCTCTCCACTCTTTTCCACCTTCGGTTCTTCTACCCAAGGTTGTCGCCAAGATCAAGGACACTCTTCACCGCCGACTGACTTTGGTCGCGCCCTTCTGGCCAGCGAGGAGCTGGTTCCCAGGCCTCTGCCACTCCCACAGTGGCAGACTCTGCTCCTCCATCCACACAGTCGTCAGCTCCATCCGCATCCAGACAGATATGCTCTACACGTCTGGACCATTTGCAGAGGTCCCTCCGCGCCAAGGGCTACTCCTACCGTGTAACCAGCGCTATCTCGAAGGCCCACAGAGTCTCCACCAGGACGCTGTACGACGATAAGTGGCTCTCCTTCGAGAAGTTCTGCAAGGATGCTGGGCGTGACCCTATGCTTGCGGATCCCCAGTTTGTGGCCAACTTCCTGCTACACCTGCTCTTGAAACGTCACCTCAAGGGCGGTACCACCTACTTTTCGGCCCTCAACACTGTTTTGGCTGTCAAAACAGATAGGAAGTTTTCGAAGGTTCCAGAGCTGGTGGCCCTCCTTAAATCTTTCAAGTTGGAAGATCAGAAGCTCAAGTTCCGACCACCAGCGTGGGATCTGAACATCGTCTTTCCCTACCATTGAGGACCCCCATTCAAGCCTTTGGCGGATGCCTCCTTCTAGAACCTGACCAGGAAGACGGCTTTTCCACTCTCCTTGCTACAGCTGAGTTAGCGAGCTTCATGCCCTTGATGTCACAAGGGTACGCTTTTTGAACGCTCCAGGAAGGGTTCCGAGCACATTGGCCTCATTTGGGACTTCATCGCGAAGAACCAACTCCCAGGACAATCACGTGGCAGGACCTTCACTGTCCCTCATGTCTCCCAGATTGTCTCTTGTGTCCAGTTTGTGCCCTCCGGCAATACATTGACCGCTCTTCCTCCTTACGGGGCACCCGGAAGAGACTATTCATCCCCTTTTCTCTGTCTGCTAAGGGCGAGGTCACCAAGAACACCTTGTCACTGTGGTTACGCACCGTCATCCTGGCTGCCTACGATGCTAGTGGTCTACCTCACCCTGTCGCCAGCAACCCGCACGAGATTAGAGCACTTGCTTCTACTATGGCCATTCACAGGAATTGCTCTGTTCCAGCTATCATGGAGGGTTGCTTCTGGCGTTCCACACTACCTGAGAAACCTGGCTGTTGAAGACGTGCAGGGACTACAATCCTTTGGACCGTTGGTGGTTGCACAGCAACTGACAGCCCCAACGTCCATCGAGGGTAAGCTGTCCGCTTTTTTACTTCGTGCATCTCACTGTCGCACCTGTTGAGTTGTTTCGTTGTTGGCAACTGGTTGGGGTTTACCGTCTGCTTCTCTTTGCAGTTGGCTGTGGTTGTCTGGATGCTGTTTTTCGCTGCTCTCTGACTCGTCCTCCCTTCTCCCTGCTGTCGTATTAGTGGCATCAGTAAAATTAGGTTAAAAACTTATTGAAATCTATATATTTTAAATATTTAAATACCTACCTTAACTTAGAATGTATACTCCCATCCAGGCTCCCCTTTGAACTTCCATGGACCTCTACTTCCGGGGTTCGTACCAGAAAGAAGGATTTTTTCAATAAGATGTGACATCATTTTCCCGCACATGCCCAGTGGGCAGGGAGCAGCTCTTCAGATTACACAGTGAGTACGCGACATAATAACGTCTATGTTCTCATGAGAAAGGTAAGTGGCATTTTCCTAAGTTAAGGTAGGTATTTAAATATCTAAAATATTTAGATTTTAATCATTTTAAAGGAGTAAACATGTACAATGATACATATAGTATTTTCACCATCATCAAGTTGTTTCTGAGAAAGTATTTTAACTGAAAGAAGATTGTTTTACAGAACGAGAAGTATTTTCCCTATCTTGGAGTTGTGAAGCAGCAACGACTTCCTGTCAGTCTACTCTTACTATACACGTGAAGGAACCAGTCAATAATATCCATGGTGTTGTCTTGAACACACTCAGAAAGGATGGTTTCATGCAACTCCGTCAGTTCGCCAATATGATGTTAAAAGAATACAATACAAGGATCACCAGTGTGTTCTCACCTCCTGTTCGTTTTGTGTGCTTCCATGGAGACAAGGCGGCCATGGAAACCATTGAAAGCAAAGTTCACGAGTTGGAAAGAAAATTCAAAACCTATATTCTGAACAGTAGTGAATTTGCTTTTGAGTTTGAAATTCATTCTGATGAGTTTCCAAACACAGAGATCGCTGAGGGAAAAGCACTTAGGTCTTTAATGTGAGTATATTATCAATCTCTCTTGTCTTTCGAACCAATATTACAAGTGTGTTTTTTCTGTTTTTGCTATGTTGCTGTCTGATTTGAGAAAAAAATGTTTATTTGCATTATTGAACATTCCTGAAAAAAATTGAAATTGACATTTAATTGTATGGTATATGGCTTTTCAGGACTATCGGAAGAGGAGCCAAAATCAGTATGTCTGCGCAAGGAGGTATATTCACGCTATTCTCTGCTTTTATACAGACAATAATTATGAAACGACAATTCTAATAACAGATTTCATAAGGCATCAATATGTACCTCATGTTCTGTTGAAAGGTTTATAACTATATCATCTTAAAACACACTTTAAATTTTACTTTATTGATAACGATTCAATTCAAATATCCTCTATGGATTTCGTAATATACTGATATTTATCTTTGTATACCATTCTTAGATTTTAATCATTCTTTGCACAGATATAAAACTAAACTTCGGAGACCTTGAACAGTTGGAAGCACAACTTAGAACCCAGGCAGAGCATATAGAAAACGATTACAGAGATCAGAAGCAAAGGAACTACGCTATGCGTTCCACCCTGAGGTCAGTTTTGGAAAGAGAATCTGAAGCTACAAGCAACCTTCCTGTAACACCGAGGAGACACCCGGGTGATGGCGCTGACAAACAGACATCGAATTCTACCACTGCATTGGCACTGGCAAAATCGATGAAAGGAATAAAAACATCCACTCCTGACACTAACCGGCCAACATCAACGCCAAACAATGGACACATGATATCGCCACAGTCAAACCAGGACACTCGGAGTAGTATTCCTTGCTCTTTGCCCAACTCAAAACCAGACAAAGAAAACCGTTCTGTATCTAGTGATTTGATTTCTCAACATAACAAAGCAAAACCTTCGGTTCAAGAAAAAAGATCACCTTCAGCTGAACAACAAGCAACGTCCAGGAAGGAGCAAGCAGAATCCAAGACTGCAGCTTCAAAACCTCCACAAACTCATGATAGAAAGACAAGCAAGTCAACGGATGTTCTACAGCATCCCTCTACAACAATTGAACGCCGGAAATCGTGCGTGTAAACTTCATAGATAAATCTATTTTTATTCTAAGTTCTAACTGTTCAACTTTTGATAAGGACCATGCAATGTATTCTTTATATTATTGTTCAGAATATACTGAAGGAATTATTGAGTCAATAAAGTTTTCAATAACGTGTCAAATACGTTTGAACAGCATGTACATGTATGTGATTCTCTAGCAGGCGTCTACTGAAGCGCGGAAATTACTGCTGTTTTGAAACAGTTCCATTCCTCCACGAGTACCCTTCATAGCTGCTGTTTGGTGCTTGATGGACATGGTCTAGCAATGCTCTTAAGAGAAGGTTCCATACAATTTTAATTACAATAAGCGAAGGAGCAGACCACTCAATTCGCTAAATTGCAATAATTTGGAGGTACCCCAGCCTTGTTCGATGTTGACAGGAAATTGCGTGCATAAGGATTAAGATATCCCAATAGTTCTAACGTAAGGTTTCACGTAGACGTTCAAGACATCCTTCAATCCAAGGTGATTCATTCCCATTCCATGACTGAACCTTCTCAATAACTGTCATGATGAAAAAAGTTACCCGCATCTGGCAAAACGTTGCCCCTGTCTTCTCCAAAATCTGTTTAGCAGTAAAGCCAAGAAAGAATAATCACTTCGACTTTTTTATGTAAACAACGCAAGCCTATAGTCATGAGCGTCTAATTGACATTCTCAGCAGCCCAGTCTCGACGAGCACCGCAGTGAGCAAGGGTACAGGTATTCACATGGTTGTCTTGCATGCACGTTGTTCTTATGCAGTCGTCTTTGCACATTTTGTGTAGAAGGTTTGACTCAACGCATGGTACGGAGATCAGCTTGGTGGTATTTCTGGTGCTGTGTCGCAGAGCTTGCAGTAGAGAGAAGTGTCATCACCTTGCGTTGTTGATCTTACATATGTACCAAATGTTTTGAAGATTCTAAGCCTTGTCGACAATTCTTCTGTGTTCAAATGTTACCTATGATGTTGTGGAATCACAATTTTGACTAAATGGAAGTTAAGGTGTGTTTCTTCATACATGTAGCAATATCATACTTTTAAAACTGAGAACCCGTAAGTAAAATTTCCCAATTACCATGACGTGCATGACTGATTCAGATATCACTGTGTACGTCACACATGTTGATTCATATTTTCATATGAACATTAAAATGCTCATAAAAAGATTGTATAGACCTTAGCAAAAGTTGAACAGTATTTAATCTGTATCACTTCAACAATGTTTTTGATAAGTCATGTTTCAGTTTAAATGTTTTCATAATTAATTATGTTGATTTGTTTCCTGTGACAATCTTATGTTCTTTCCAGTGGACAGCATCGCAAAGGGAATCATGATTCTCTTGAAGGTATGGTTTGGACCTTATTTGGATAGTAAACATCTTTATTATAACAACATAGTAATAGAAAAAAGATAAACGTCCCTGATTAGTTCTACCAAGGTAAAATTTCTGCCTCCAAGTCGACGTTATAAACACAACATAAAAAATGTTGGTTAAGAAATATCTCTTAGTAAAAAGTTCTGCTCTGTTTGACCAAGGTGAAGAGTCACCTCCAAGAGCCAACGGAATGGACACATTCCTCTGTTTCCACACCACGGATAAACAGGAACCGGACGAGGATACAAAACAGCAGATGAAAGATGCAGCTCTTAAATACATGCAGTGTAAGTTCGGAACCATCCTCCATCAGCAGGCTATAATCATCTGCAAAGCTTCTACAATACACTGATTACCTTCACTTTTCTCGTTAAGACATTGAAACATTTGTCAACGACATTACTCAAATTGAGGTTGAGTATAAAGGCTCTACCTGAAATTGAGCAATATTGACAGTACCCG
Source organism: Steromphala cineraria (assembly GCA_916613615.1). Classification (NCBI taxonomy): domain Eukaryota; kingdom Metazoa; phylum Mollusca; class Gastropoda; order Trochida; family Trochidae; genus Steromphala; species Steromphala cineraria. The sequence goes on along the minus strand of OU744720.1, from coordinate 11,224,470 downwards.
GTGAATGTTGTTAATTATAGCAGTATGAAGACCGTTCAGCACCACCATGTTACAATTGGGTATGAGTAACCAGCCGATAGCCATGAAAGGAAATACAGTGAATGCATTCAGGGTATAATACAGAGGGTACAATACACTGTGATAGAGCAGAATTGTACTGACCATTAGGTGAACTGTTTCATCTGCAATTTTCTGTGTTCCGCTAATTAATCATTTTCAATTCACAAATTTACGAGTGATGCAAACTAGGTCACATGATGTTAGCAAATAGCTAGTGTTGAATATTTCTTATGTAGCTTATCTCTAAAGGTTTTGTCTACGTTTTACAGGTTTGGAATATATTGCTAAAGAACATGACGTTCAAGAAAATATTGCACTTGTAGCCAAAGAAAACAACTCATGGATAAAGCAAAAGCCTACAAACGATTTTTCACAAGTCAGGACCAATATTGGTATGTGTGTGATAGATATTCGGTAAAAAGTCTATTAGAATGATTTAACTGATTGTTGTATGACCATGAAGCTCAAAGCCATGTGAACAGTATAATTTCCTGTTAATTTATCTATTTCTACAGGTTTTAAGAAATTGTCTATGGTTGAGATGTCTTTTCGCTTTCGATCGCTCATTTGGTACTATGGTTGTAATGTTAGATGAATATTATTTCAATGCATCCAGTCGAATTAATGGAGAAATTATGGTAATATATTTACCCCCAGAAAATCTAAGCCTTGGATATCCGACATCTTTGGTAGACGTTTTGGAGACTGCAATGGAATTCGTACTATCGGCAGGTATGTCTCGCAATTATTATATTGTTATATGAAAGTGATGTAATTATAGAGATGCTATAAATAATCCCTGTTATATCATAAAAAGCTATATATGAGCCCCTGTAATTTACGTCATGTCGTTTATTTTATCTATAAAACATTTGGTTTTTTCCTTTTTTTTAGTGTTAAAGGGTAAACGCTTTCAGTCTTCATACTGTGCTCCCATCAATCCCATCAAATAGTCCAGTAAACATGTTTCATTATTTCGAACCAACAGGTCATGAATTACAACTTGGGAATGGATACGCGATTCGTGCCAGGTTGTTATAGTCAGCAACCATATGACATTTTGTTCCGCACATGGATTATTCATACCATATCCTATTGATGTACGTACAGTTTTACAGTTCACTGGCACCATGCCACGCTTTTTTGTGATCAAATAAGTTATCTAAGTGCATACGAGGGGACTTAAGTTTACTAGGGATTAGGCCTAATGTATATATATCAGTGTATTGAAAGAGTTCTATGAATTCAAATACGCTTATGTAGTAGAATGGGTTTAGTGCTTTTGAAGCCTTAGTGCTACAGTGCAAGCTACAGATGTAATTTTCTACTCTTGAACCAAAGATAAAACGCTTAACATGCATAACATATTGATTCTTAGAATACACTCAGTTTAGATTTATTCAAATAAGAGAGCTTAAACTTGTTCTTATTTATTACATAAATAGCTAATATCAATATATAGCTAATATTAAATGCGGTTCCAATTTCTAACTATCTTTCAGAGGGAAGAGTTCCATAAGATCAGAGAAACGGTGGAAAAGATCTCTGAGAATTGTGGAGAATTAACAGGCTTGGTTATGGTTGGTGAAGCAGACAGGGTGAGATATTGTATGCTGACGGATAATTCTCCAAAAACAAAAGATTTCCTTTAATTATAAAAAAGGAGCCTAATACAAATGCCTTTACAATAGTTGATTTTCGAGAAGTTAAATATTGTTAACTGCAATACTAGTTAGAAATGCAGCAGAAGTAACAATATTGCATTTAATGCAAGCTACTCCATTTGCTGTTCTAACATTTGCCTAAAACGATTGATATTTAATATTTGTATAACACCAGTGTCAACCCAATAGAGCATGATTTAGAGAATGTACGTCCATATTTAAACGGCAATCGTTGTTTGGTAGGATTAAATATTTCTATTCCAAGATATGCTCAAACAATGGTTGACATTTATATCAAATAAGACATTAGCAGACGCATAAGGAATTTTACTTAACATTAAACTAAAACAAGTTTTTTTTATGATTTCAGAGGTTTCTAAGTGAGCTGGCAAATATGTCAATGCTCAAGTGTTATGAGGCTGTTGATATTGACAAAATGGCACAGTATCAGCTGTCGAAAGTAAGCATTTATTTCATCCGAGTACAACATTATGTTGTATATGGATTAAGGGAAACACATAAAGAAAATTAAGAAAATCTGAATTTACAAGTATCTGATTTACCTTCCACGTCATTACCATTTACACATTGTTTAGAATTGTTTATATACTCGATATACATATATAGTTAAGCGCCATTTATTGCACTTGAGAATAACTTTCCAACAATTTGTTACAAATTATATCGAAAATGTTTTATGGTATAAAAAACTGCCAATACATTGATTTAGACAAGCACAAATGATCGTGAAACTCCGACTTTACTCAAAGCATGATTTCGTGTATTTGGAAAAATCAACTTTTTAGCTGGCAGCAATATCGTCTTTATCTCAAACAAATGATTGCATATGAGTTTGAGATTCTGATATGGCAAGGCGTAGATTATAAATAGGGGAGTGATGGCTAAATAGTTAGGATGCGGGATACCGGAATGTCCTGCAGAGCTTTTGTTAGTTGGGGTATCACCACAGTGTTATCAAACGTTTTGTACAAACACATTTCCAAACCAATGATGTGAAAGACCGTGTGAGGTGTGGATGCCTGACAGTAAACTCTGTACGTGGAGACAGAGCACTGATTCGGAAAGTTAGACACCACCCATCACTAGTGATTCAGTACTGATGGATAACTGGATTACCCACAGGAGGGTTTCCACATCAACCGTTAGGGATAGCCTACGAGCGGCGGTTGATAGGGCACAAAGACATCTTAGGTATTTATATAAGCCATTTGGCTTGTTTACCGATCCCATTCAATGAATAAAATACGTTTAAAACAAGACATCTTAAAAGTGTGCAATTAACAAAACAGCACATTAATCAACATAAAAGGTGGTGGTTTGAATTTGGCATCATGATGCCGGATCAATTGGTCTGATGAGTGTAGGATACTATTGCATATTGTGGATGATCGAATTCGTGTTTTGGCGGCAAGCTAACACCCGTTTTGCACCAAGACATGTACATTCAACCTATTAGTGTGGTGTTGACTTTGTGATGATATGGGGTTGTGTCCCCTACGGTTGTAAGCTCGACCTTGAGACAGTTCCAGGTATTCTCGATACCCAAAAATATCGAGATAACATCCTTCTTAACCAACCAACCACCCTCTTCGTACAAGACCAGTTCAGATAGATGGCAACGCTAGTCCCCATTGAGCCAGAGTGGCAACACAGATTCTACAGCTAGAAGCCATAACAATGCTACCCGTGGCCTGCTTGCAGTCCCGACTTGAACCCGAGAGAACATCTATTGGATATTATTGGTCGCAGTATACGTAGAAGAGACCCTCCTGTTCAAACTGTGAGTTGGATGCAGCACTGCATCAGCATTGGCAGCAGATTCCTCAACGAGTTACACAGAGACTGCCACGTACCATTTCGAGGACGGTTAATCAAGGCATTAAGGCACAAGGGTCATACACTCTTTTTTGACATAACACTGGTATACACTATTCTTAAGGCCGAAAGGTTGCATTTTAAGACAGTCTAATTCTGTTTTATAGACCAATATAGCAGCTATATGGCAAAAGTTGCTTTCATTGCATAACTGCTGAAAAACACACTGTTTGGAATTTAGTCTACAGAGTCAATAAAATGTACATCTTTGCTAATTATGGATTATAATGTCGAAAATAATTTTTAAAACAGCTGGATTTTACGAGCATGCACTATTTACTATTGAATATATATTCATACAGTCAAAGATCGATCGTCAACTCCAGCTCTCAATCTCACGATGTCAAACAGCATTAGACACCCGATTCGGTTTTATCTGCAAGGTTTGTATCAATTCGTCACTAAGATATGTTTGTCTTTATAACAGGTAGCTGCTGGCAGGATGATTTCACATTTCCTGGAACAAGGCACGTCTATGTCAGGGAACATTCGTGCTGACACAGACACGTTAGTTGAGGTGTTTGGGTCGCATCTGGATTATGATAGTCAGGTAATTGTTATCTTGCTTTGTTTCTCATGGAGTTAGCTTTATCTCTAATACAAAGACTTAGTGCCAAAAATATATGGTATTCATAGACAGAAACAAAAATCGCTGTTTCATTTTTAACAATATTTTTACAATTTTATAATACTAATGAATCAAGTTGAGCCTTTGTTTGCAGCGTTTTCATGTTCTAGTAAAAGTATACAGCATATGTTCTTGTTTAAGCAACCTGTGAGAAATGGAATCAGAAGGTTCATGAGAGGGCGGGGACACGGTTCAGACAAGAAGCAATCAGATAACGAGATCTCACGAGATCTACCCCCTCTGGACAGTCGGGTGGTCCGTGGCGAGGATTGGGTATGGAACAATCAGGATGGTGAAGGACCTGGCACAGTCATAGAACATCGCCCGGGTTAGTACAGTTGGAGAAAATACTTCAGTACAGTTGTAGATAATGATTTTGTTAATAGTGTCATAGACCGATCTTAAGGTAAGTTATTTCCAAAATAGCTTTTGAGCATTTTGTAATTAGTCATAAGGGTGAGTAATTTAAGTTATATCATTTAGATATGGGGAATATGGGGATATATCAGCCACTAGCTTGGTTGCATGACACCAAGCGAGAGGCTGATATGTCCCCGAAGGCCCCTCGTCTGAATGGTATAATAAAAATTGATCTTATCGAATAGTTCAACAAAACACATATTATATGAAAATAAATAAAGAATAAAGAAATTGTGTAATCACTTTGACTATAGTTTGTAAAGAGCTACATATGGGTTGATCAAAAGTAACCTTGATGTTTTCGGGGTAACACACATTGTACATTTCAAGACATTCAATCTTCATGCTCTTGACGGGGTATAAATGATTTATCCCCCGCTCTAGAGGGTGATATCAGTATTTAGCCAGGGTCACATGGACTAATCAGAGATCGAGATTCTTACATGAGGTAGGATAATCACCTATGTTAGCATTTTCAGGGTTAGTACAGTCAGAGCATTTTAATTATCCCCTGCCTAACGTTGTTGGCAGCAGATTTTGAAATGAGCTCCGTCCGTTTGTCCGTTTGTCCGTCTGTCAGTTGGTCCATCCGGATATTGTTTCCGGAGCAGAACTCGAAAACTATGTGACCTATCTCAACGAACTTATATATGTTACTTACCTACCTTTGTATATGCAATGGTCAGCGTGTGGAGATGTGCCTTTTGGGGTTTTCAACTTCTTTGGATTTATATTTTTAGCCTTTCCCACAGAAACGTAACTTAGAATTTCGTTTCCGGAGTAGAACTCGAAACCCGTGAGACTTACCTCAACGAACTAGGTATATGCAACGGTCAGCATGTGGAGATGTGTCTTTTGGGGTTTTCAACTTTTTCGAATTTTTCTTTAGTTAAGATAAGATAAGATAAGATAAGATAATCTTTATGGTCCCAAAAGGGAAATTTGTTTTGTATAATTACAATTCTCCAGAAATGTGATGACAACTAATTACATAATATTCAAAACAATTCATATCAAACACAATTCACATAGACTAGAATACATGTAAAGCGTGATGCAGCAGTAGACAGAATGTATTTCTCTAATGCTGCACGGAATAAACGATTGGCGGAACCTGTTTGTTCGAAAAGTCGGCATACGATGCCTACGTCCGGAAGTAATGTTGAAAATTCCAAGAAAAGTGGATGGGAACAATCACCCAAAATTTTTTCCTTTTTTTTGATAACTGCTTCTTATAAAAACTGCCGATCGTTTCAATGGGAAACCCAATAATCTTAGATGCAGTATTCAAGTTTTTTTGACAATTTGTTTCTCTTTTGAACAGACAGGTTCCCAAACCAACTTAAAAAGTTAAATGTAAGGACACTTTGAACGAAGGTTCTGTAAAACAACATCATGATGGTTTGATCAATTTTAAAGTATTTCAGTTTCCACAAGAAATGTAAACGTTGTAGTTCTTTCTTATATCTTCTCAGTATTCTCATTCCAAGAGACTTTAGAATCAATGATAGTACCTAAGTATTTTTATTCATTTACTCTTTCTATAGCATTTCCATCAACACACACAAATTCTAATGTTGATTTTGTTCTCCTAAAATCAATTATCATTTCTTTTATTTTTTGAACGTTCAAATAAAAAACAATTAGCATTACACCAATCCACAAATCTTGATATCTCGGATCTTAAGGCAAGTTCTGACTCTCTTATTAGGCCTACAACTGCAGCGTCGTCAGCAAATTTAATAGTAAAACACGAATCAGCATTTTCCATGGAAACGTAACTTAGGCTTTTGTATCCGGAGCAGAACTTGAAATCGTGAGACCTAGGTCAACCAAACGTGGTCTGTCAAACGATCATCTTCATCACTTAATAATAATTATAATATATATTAACGGGTAGGCTAAGGTTGTTTTCTTGTGTTACAAACCTTGCTTAGCCAAGAAATCATCCCATATTAGACGGCACTGAAAAATGTTTGCAGGCTACACTAGAAACTCTTCGTCAATATGCCTCCTTTTCAGGCCTAAATATTAACTTAACTAAAACTCAGGTAGTATGGATAGGCTCTCAGAAAAACTCTAACAAAAAACTTTGCAGAAACTGGAACCTGAACTGGAAAAATGACTCATTCATATTATTAGGCATTATATTTACTCATAATCTTGCAGAAATGGTCGAAAGAAACTATAAGGATAAACTAAAGACGCTCAAGCAGTCTATGAATCAATGGCTAGCAAGAGATTTAACACCCTTAGGTAGAAATGCCATTCTTAAAAGCTTACTCCTGCCACAACTTAATCATCTTTTTGCAACTTTGCCCAACCCAAACCACAAACTTATCAAAGAAATTGAACAACTATGTTTCAAATTCATATGGAAAAATAAACCCGACAAAGTTACAAAGACACTATTACTAAAGATTATGACCAAGGCGGAATAAGGGCACCTGATATATTAAACCTCATCCGATCACAAAAAAATATCGTGGATAAAAAGAATATTTAATACAGATTCAAAAATAAGGAACTTATTACAGAGAAGTACAAAATGTAACATAACCAACTTCATACAAACTTGCGAAACATACATAATGGAATCGGTATTAACGCCACAGACAAATCAATTTTGGAAAGACACATTAAAATCTTGGGGCAAATTCCTAAATAAAAAATCCCAAAACGTCGAACAATTGGAGGATATCTTAACACAACCCCTATGGTTAAATGAAAACATTAAAATAGATGGCAAAATAATTAACTATAAACACTACTCAAGCAAGGGTATAACTTATATTAATGACTTATTAGACAACAATGGAACCTTCCTAACAGTGGAGCAATTAAAATGTCAATACGGATGCAAAACAAATTTCTTAGAGCGCCAAGGCATATTAGAATCCGTTAAATGTTACTGTAAATCCAGAAACATCAATATTGCCATGAAAACTGACCTCCCAATCTTACCCTTTTTTCTGAAAGATATTGTCAGAAATCCAAAAGGATGCCGAGAAATTTATGATACACTGATAAAAAGTAATACCACTAAACTCCTAAAATACAGAGAAAAATGGCAAAAAGAATTAAATGAATTCATTGATGAGAACACATGGAACACGATAGAGAAGACCACCTTCAACTCATACAATAGTGTAAAGCATTCTTGGTTCAAATATAGTGTATTGCATAGGCTTCTACCAACAAACGATTTATTTACAAAAATGAAACTTAAGGAATCTAACAAATGTACCTTTTGCAAGACCGAAAAAGAATCAATAATTCATCTGTTATATGATTGCAAATATGTGAAACAAATTTGGGAAGAAATCGAAGAATGGATATTTAGCAAAACAGGAACTAATATAATATTCTCAAACAAAAACGTTATTCTAGGATATTGTGAAAAGAGAAATTATGTACTAAATCTTATAATAACTACGACCAGCTATAACATATACAAGATGAAATTGCAAGAAAAAATACCAAATATTAAATATGTTAAGGAGGATATAAAGACCACATATAATATTGATCGCTTCAACGCTTTCACAAACTGTAAGTATGACAGTTTTATAAAGTTTTGGTCATTATGTCACAATCTATTTTGAATATCATATTACACTGAATGAACCTATATGTATATGTATTTATGCTATTTTTGAATGCCTTCTATTGCCTATCATCGACATGTATTAATTAAACCATATGTTTTTGTTATGATGTGGATGTTGAATATGTAACATGTTTTGTATGGAGTGTTAAAAATAAAAAGTTAAAAAAAAAAAAAAAAATCATCTTGTTACATCAGGCTATATCAGGAGGCTGTAGGAGTCTAATACTGATACAAATAACCTTAGATAACATGGTGATCAAGATTCAACTATTAAATATAACTAAGAATTATAATACTCCCTTTCAAACAAACCAACCAAAATGCATCACCAATAATCTAAATTGGTAAAAACAAGTCACCACCACATCATGCTCTCCTAAAGGTTGCTTGTAGGGGGAAAATGAGGATCACTGTTCATTATTACTAGTATCCTTAACTAACCTTGCCCTCTGGTGTTGGATATAGCCGACTCTGTCTTCTTGTTGTTGTTATAGTCATAGAAAATCTCCGGGGTTAGTACAGTTATTGAACATCTACAGGGCTAGAACAATTATATACACCATCCTTAGGGTAAGTACAGTCATTGGCCGTCTATGGGGTCTGTACCGTAAAAGTGCATATTTATTGTTTTATACCAGCATCACACAGGAAATTGAAAACTATAGAATATAATGTTAACGATCCATTATCAAGTACACAAACGATGTAGATAAAATATAGGCTATTGTATATGGGGAGGATATATTTTATCGTATGATGGGATAATATATTTTATCTACATCGTATGTGTACTTGATTATTGATGGTTAAAACATTATATTTTATTATTCTCAATTTCCTGGGCATCTTCGTTATTAATACAGTTACAAGCAATTTCAGGGTTAGTATTGTTATGTATTTCATCTTCAGGGCTAGTACAGTACATGTATTTCATCACGGGGGCAAAATAAGATTTTTTAAACATACTCTGCAGCATGTTCCAACTACTTACAAAGTTGTCACTGTGACCTACAGGAGGAAATCTACTGATTGAGTGGGACAACGGGTACAGGGATCGCTACAGGTATGGAGATGACTGCGCATATGACGTCAAAGTCGTCTTTGATCGACCGAAGCAGAACACTTCAAATTCCTCTATCGACATTGGCTGTGAAGTTGTCAGGGGTACGTAGATACCAGTAGAGTCACAGTTGTTTGTAGATTAAACAAAAAGGGGAGGTTTAATCTAAGAAGTATGATTATGAAACAAATTGATTCATATACATTCAATGTTTTCATTATTCTCAGTTACAATGTCGATTTAAACTACACTGTAGGATAAAATCTTAAGCTGTCAATAGTTTTATTTATTAAAACTCGTTTCTGGAATATGAAACAATCATTTTGAAAATATCTATTCTTCATAATACTCATTCGACCATTCATTAGTATACTAAAATAAGGATACAAACTAAAACATGGTTTAGCGAAAAAAACACCTTTGACAGACAATATTCCTGAAAGACGAATTCACGATGGAACATACCTATAGTTGAACTTTGAACTTTCCAGGGCCAGATTGGTCAGCTAGCACTGATGAAGATGGGGGAGAAGGGGGTGTGGGACTCGTCACTGCTGGTTTAATCTTCGGCGATCTGTCGGTACGTGACTCTTTATAGGACAATGGGAAACAATACACTTTTGAATATCATGAACTCTTAAAATCAAGAAGGAGGAGAAAAAGAAGAAGATGAAAAGGGGGTTATTTTGTGTTAAGGATATGTGACCAATTGTACAAAGTGATACGAAGTTGTACAAAGTTTAAGTTACCATTTTTACTGTGCTCATGGCTTGTGTGGCATTTTGATAGTACATATACTTACATTGTTGCCAAAAAGAAATTGAAACTTTCTTCATTCATTTTAAGATTTCCATTAACAACCTTTACCAACATTAACCTCAAACGACATGCATTTAAATAATATTTTACGTACAAATTTCTATTATGAACCCCTTGTACATTGAATTGGTTGTGTAAAAGAGATTTGTATGACTTTGAATTTCCAGATTGTTTCAATGACGTCAAAGCAGTTTCAAATCCATGTTATTTTTCATATCACATTAATTGTTTTTCCTACCTTGAAAGTTGTTGAAGCCATTTTTTTTAAATCATTCATCATTTGATGTCCTTTTTAATATTTACAATATTTCCTGTCTTTATCATTAAAAACGACTGAAATGACCTTTCTTCAACAAACAAGAATGTTCTCATCAACTTTTAGAAATTGCTGTTTCATTATTTCATTTTTAGGGGAAACGTTACATTAATAAAATGTTTTAGTTGGAATTAACATCAAATCCGTGCAGTTTTATGAATGGCTGATATGTTTGTTGTTAGTATCAATGGCAGAATGACTGCATTGCAAGGCAAAGAGATATGCAATATACATGTACCTTATAGTGTAAGTTAAACGTATTATATCTATTATCTATTTATCTTATAGTGTAAGTAAAACTCATTATTTTTTAAACCAGATGAAAAGACTATTCTTAATTTCAAAGATAAAATTCTTGATTCTTTTCAGGTACGTTGGTATGAAAACGGCGAAATAAAAACATACCTATTCGGAAGGGACGGGAAATAGGAGGTCATGTTAAGGTTGGTAATTAATTATCCTCGTACATTTCATACCGTGGTCTTAATGTTCAAGTCATTTGCAGATGTACTTTAATATATTATATATCAGATGATACTGTTGTTTTGCAAGGGACACAACTGAATCTACAACTTCAAAGACTAAAGACGATCGTGAAAAATTGTCCAAAGAGGCGATTGTGACGTCACAAGCACCTGTCCAAGAGAAGACAGTAGACAGTTCACAAAGGAAGCCATCAGAGGAGGGGTTTGTCTGGCAGTGGCACGACGATGATATGACCTGGCGACCCTACCCAATGGAAACATCTCAGAAACTTGAAGCGTCTTTCAACCAGCGACCTACCGGATCGTGTTTGATAAAAAGAGACAATTTGAGGTAATAATAGAGGTATTAAATCTCATAAATTTTTTGATAAAATCGAGCTCTTTATGTTAGTATTGAATGCTTATTTTCAGAATTACTGTTAAAACATTTAGAATAATGCTTACCTGCATCATATAAACTATCTAAGGTAGAAATCACATTCATATTCAACAGTCCAATTTTCGAAGGGTCGGGAGACATATTGGTTTTGGCTGAGTTCCTGTTCCACTCCGAAACTACTTAACCAGTATTCACCAAATTTGGTATACATCCTCTTCATATCATGTAGATGTGCCTTTTGAAAAGGTTTCATCTTCTTTTTAAAAAGATTTTGGGTTTCCAAGGCGACAGTTTGATCTTTGTCATTTTGAAGGGTAGGGGTAGTTTCCGGAGCATAACTCTGAAACTATTTGTTCAATTTTCACCAAATTTGGTGTACATACTCATTGTATCATGTAGATGTGCCTTTTGGGGTTTCAACTTCTTTGCAATTTTATTTTTAATTTTTATATTTTGGACTCTGTCATTTTGAATTGAAAGGTTAGTTTCATTAATGGAACCAAAACTTACAATTAGTTGTTTTATTGAAAGAATATGGTCGTTACTCGAGTTTAAAAAGCTTAAAGGGGGACTGAAATGGTCTATGACCACTTTCGGGATTCATAAAAAGTGGCTTGCAATTTGAATAAGAGTCAACTTTGAATTTTCGAAATCGGACGGTAACCTGCCAAAATACGGCTTTTAAAATACACTGCCCAATTAGCCCCCGCGAACAGAATCTGTGGTCACTGAAGCGTGTCGCGAGCATGTCAACCTACTGTGACGTAGCAGTAGGTGAGTAGTTTCACCTAATGATCATTTTTCAACGGGTAATGACACATTTTCGATCGTTCTTTTAACATACAAATATTCACAAAAACACTCAATTTTCGTATATTCCGATAGATTAGATAACCGACGGCTCAATAACGATTTATTCAAGCCAATTATTATTGTATAAACATGTTGTATCATATATTTCTAAACCCTATCAAATGACGCAGAAAGGCGACTGCCTTGTTAAATTGGCGCTGTTATGGCTAGACATGTCCGTTTAAAGTGATAATCTGACGGTCTGTTGTCTGCTGAATCTTACATAACATACACTGACTATTATTTCCGACGGTGACAAATAACAAATCGTTTATATTTTCAATGAACAGACCGAATATTTTCTTCAATCGAATACCTAAAATGTTAAATTTTTGTGAGTTTATTTCAATATAAAGATATGCTAGACGGTGAATAATTTTACCATGGTGGTTTGAAAGGAAAGGAAAAGTATGAACGGTTATAAGTTATTTATTATGATATTTTTTCTCTTATGAAAAGATAGGCGCCACAGTGGACAATCTATAGTAGGATCAATCTCCGTATTTTTACAACACATATCAATAATAAAATGATTAAACATTATTTACAAATGGTTGATGTATTCAAGATATACAAGGTTTCGATTCGTATGTAAAATGAAACAATGTTATATTTGGGATCACACTGTTTTGCATATAACGTTCCGCATATTGATACAGTCGCATCCAATCAAGGTGATTCCGACAACAAAAGTAGTATAGAGTACTTCTTAGATATAATCCTACTTGCTTCTGGAATTTTTATAAATCATAATTTAACACATAAATCGTTTTGGTTTGAAGGAGGTTTGTCTCCAGACATAATGGTAGATACGCAAGTGGCGACAGTATTGTCTCAATTACATGCTCATTGCATTCACATAGATAATGGTACTTGAGTTAATGATCTATCTTTCTTAGAAAAATCACATTGCATGACCTCTTTAGTTACAATTCTCAATGAAAGGCATGTATTGGATGATGACTGATGTCTTGTTTAAAATATTATTTTAATAGAGCATTGAAAATATACTTTCAATGACAATCTTAATGATTTCACTCTTGTACAAAGAGAAGATATTTTTCACAACAATACCCGATACATGGCCCAACAGAATGAAAATTTATTAAATGAACCTTACCCAAAAACATTATCAGATAGAGCAAAAACAGTATTCCTAATTTCAACAGGTTATGATTTACCAATCGGAGAAAAAAAGGATGTTAAGGAATACAATTGCTATTAGATGTTACCTAATTAGCTGATGTCAGGTGTTGATAATTGTGCATTATATAACCTACCCGCTATAGTCATTATTTAATAGCTTTTGATTAGGAAACAGACAGGAAATACGATAGACAGTAAAGAAATTGTGTAATAAGTGAGTATCTGATCTAAGGTAAGTAAATAACACCTGCAGATAAATGTCATTGTCTATTCAACATTTTTACACAACGCTCAAATCTTAATGTGAGCATTGTAAATTCGGATTATTACCATAAATCAGCCACAAACTTTGTGTTTTCTTTTATATTTTACTAATCAGAAAAGGATTTTTTCTGCATGCCAAACTGTTCATTAAGTGAAAATGCCAGCTCGAAACAAAAAATCGGTGTAGTGATCGGAACACGTGAGTCCGATATAGATAGTCACTTTGCTCTGATTGACTAACACAGCGGGTCAATTTGGCGTAGAACGATCAATGTGATGGAAATTTGTCTACGGAGACTTAATCAGGAGACCTTCTAGGACAGTTGACAGTAACACAATGATAATACATTCTGTTGATCGCTTGGAAAACGCAGAATTTCGGATTTCGCCTACCATTTTCCATATAAGCAGACGAACGCTTCACCTACTGACACGTCATTTCCGGTATCCCCTTCCCGGTATCCCCTTCCCGTGGCCTCTTAGCCTTGTTTTGGTTTGTCGCTGGACGGCGACAAGCAGACGCCTTTTTACGCAATATTTACTTAGCTGTAGTTTCATTGAGAAACTGTATATCGTTGCTGTTTTGGCCTAATATTTATGTTATATAGTTATTTAACAAATATCTTATGAAAAATTATTTAAAAAAGGTTATACAGCGTCTCTTTAAGGAACAACATTCAGCTGAAATGGTGTATGGGGGAGACATCTGATTTTACGAGTAAAAACTCTTTCTCGTTTTGCGCTAAATTTCTAAATGACCGACCAAGTAATTATCTTTAAAACGATGAAGATGATTATTCAGTTTCAGGATCTTGTTCAGAGAGATGGAGGAGAAGAGTTTGCAGGACAACACAAGGAGGAGAGTTCAGAGGTCAAACATGCGTCATTGACAGGAAGGTTTAGGGAGAAGAGTTTAGAGGACAACACGAGGAGGAGGGTTCAGAGGTCCAAACATTTGTCATTGACAGGAAGGTGAAATGGAGAATATTCTAAATTATAAAATGTTCCCAGGTGAAGTGTATATCGATTACAGGAATGTGCAAGGACGAACATTCCAAATGTTACATTGTTCAAGAGTCAAGTACTTCGAAATTATTGAATGTTCAGGGGAAATCACATACAAGGAATATAAAAACAATCAAATGTGTAAACAACTTATACAGGCCACCCGTCGTAGATGGTACACATGATATATTTTGTGTATAGAACCATGCCATAACAATCCGAAATTTCGTGAAGCGTGACAGTGTTAGCTTCTAGATGGACTGACTCAAACAACTTCTTATCCACCTAACATAATGTGAACAATGAGTTGCGGAATCAGCACTCAACGCGTTTGATGATTGTTGGATTAACTTCCACTCATCAATGGTTGTGATCTTTTCATTAAAATATGTTAGAGGTTGATCATGTCTTTCTAAATTAATTTGACCAGATGACCAATTTGACACTCATGCCCGCATTGTTTGATATCTCAGGGCGAAGATATTGGAGAAACTTACAACTTGTGAATAATCATAAATGATAGGTATTGTCTCGCAAAGACGCTGATCAGTACTGTAAGAGTCTATTACTATATAAGAAATATAATGATAAGTGCTTGAACGTCGACAAATAAATGAGGTAATCGGTATTCATTATATAATTAGCAATGGAATATTGGGTTATACAGTGAAAATATAATCCATATTTTAAAGAAAGCAATGAAAAGTCATATTTTCATTGCAGTGAAAATATAATCCATATTTTTACTGTGGTGAGAACAGTAAGACCGAACCTATTACCTCTCTTTAAACACGATTATCTCCCTTTGCCGAAATCGAACTCAGGTCTCGAGTCACGGCGTTGGTAAGGATTGAAGAGAAGTTACTCTGTGCGATGTGTTCGGTATGTAAACATTACCATTTTGCAGTGCAAAAGTATCTTCTATATCATAAAGTCATCCAAAGTTGATATCTTTGTTGCTGTAGTTTATAATGCTTCATTTTATCGCAAAAAGAAATTTGTCACAATGGCATAGCGCTTCACTGACTGTATCAGTTCGCCTCAAGACTGACTTTCCAAAATATCAAGGAGCCGTTGTTTCACCAAGTTATAACCAAAAACTTAGTTTCGATCTGATATCAATGAACATCTACAAATTGAATATTTGACTGTCAAAACATATTCTCGATTAGAGATATCGATTTATTTATCAAACTATTTTTTACCGAGAAAGGCTATTTATGAAGCTTTAAATGGCGTGCTTGTGTGCATTGATGTCAAGTGAATTTGAAACTACCTCTTACATTTTCGAACATAAGTTGTTTAAGAGGCAGTGAGAAGTTTAAAATATAGAGACAAGGAGTGGATGATCAACGTCTTTGTTGTAGAAACTAGCGACGTTTCGATTAAGATCCTTATGAAAATCTTAAAAACGGTATATAAAAAGAAGTTGATCATCAATAAGTACTCCTTATCTTCTTGACTTTCGAACATACATGAAATATTTTTCTCCAAAACATTGTTATGAACTTGTTGTTGATTTAGAATTTTGACAGTACAATACTTGAAACAAGCTACTTCTGGGACATCCCTTCTAACGTGAGAAACTCTTGCTTAAATTACAGGAAGAAATTTTTTCACTTAACCTACATGAACTAATTCGAATGCTTTCAATAGCATTAATAGAGTAATTAACATAAACATTTTCTTTGAATGACTTACTTCAACTATTGTAAACCATTTTCCATCTAGTACTGCGTTGTATGTATGGGCGAGACGCTCTTTCATAATTTTCTTTAAAAGTATTTAAATAACAATCTGTGTTTTTTCTCAAGGTCTGACAGCAAGTCCCTTATTGATGATTTTTTTCTTGAGTGTTCATTCAGTTGGGAACATTTGCGGATAACAAAAGCATTTGGAAGTGAATATGTTTGAATGTTAATAATTTATTTCACCAGATACCTGTTGTGTTTTCAATGACATTGAAATCTATGAAAATAAAGCTCAGGGATTCTCAAAGGTACCAATGACACTAAACATTTGTTTTATTGTCTCCCGAACGCAACGTGGAATGGGGGACATTGTATTCAGCGGCATCCGTCTGTCCAGTGTCCGTATGTCTGGATTCTTGTTAACACGATATCTTATGAACGGTTGCACTCAAAGCCTTCGTATTTGACATTATTTTCAAGGTCACCACAGCACTTAGTTATTAAAGTTTTATTAACGCGGTATCTCATGAACCGTTTTACTGAAAGTCTTCATATTTGATCACAGCCTTCATTGGGGATTTACGCTGTCAAAGTCACCACGGCACTTAGACCACTTTTGAAACTCTTGTTTGCCTGATATCTCATGAACCCAACCTTTCTAATTTGGTCACAGCCTACACTGGTTTTTATGTCCGACCTTGATATTGTTTTTAAGGGTTGCTTGCTGCAAGGCCTGCACATCTCAAGGCGGCGTCTGTCCATGCTGTTATGGTAAACTATAACTCTGTTGTTTCCTGGGCTGGTAATTTGCATGAAGCATTTCTTAGAGAAGTTGTTTCGTAAAAAGCATTTGTCTACTAGGAATGCAGATCAATTTTAAACATAAATGGCATGTGGGAAAAAGAAAAAATTCAAACAAGAACACAATTTGCGCATATGTGGATCATACGAATTAATTGTCAGCCCTTCCTCTACTCTAAATATGAATTCCTCTACTCTTAATATGGCTTCCAATGAAAAATAAAAGTGTATGCAGCTTGTTGCTTAAATGCTGCCCAACAGGTGATGAATGTCAATTTGTATTCCAGGAATGCCACAAGAAGACAGAATTAGCAGCATGACTAGTTTATCAGATCTGTTAGCATCTCATTTTCCGTTTGTACATCTGAAATAATAGCCATAGTATAGTTTAACAAAATAGAAATATAAATTCCTATTCGATTCGTAAAGGTTTCATTTCGTACTTCTTACATGGATAAAGGAAAGCAAGAACAGGCCCTAATTTATTTCCGGTAAATAAAAATTAACAGTATATCGTGGATTGGTTTCCGCTGTTTGGATTTTAACAACAATATTTAAGGACGAAATGTAGATGCATGACCGTTTGTAATTTGTGTCTGAATCAAGCGTGAATTATGTATATCGTTATGACCAAGTTGTGCTGAATTACTGATACAGTAATAGACATTATACAAGAGAATCGTTTCGCTACTAGTCGCAATTCCTAAGAAAATGTAAACAAGAAGACATGTAGTCACCATCACTGTA
Source organism: Steromphala cineraria (assembly GCA_916613615.1). Lineage (NCBI taxonomy): Eukaryota > Metazoa > Mollusca > Gastropoda > Trochida > Trochidae > Steromphala > Steromphala cineraria. Next base: position 11,206,627 of record OU744720.1, on the reverse strand, counting down.
CCTAAGGTGATGCTGGTAACGATCGTTACCAAAATCCCAAGATGGCGGAAGGAAAGGTCGCTTCGCGAGTATTTTACATGATTTAAAGAGGCGCTGTATAACCTTTTTAAAATATATTTTTCATAAGATATTGGTCAAATAACTATATAACATAAATATTAGGCCAAAACAGCAACGATACACAGTTTCTCAATGAAGCTACAGCTAAGTAAACATTGCGTAACAAGGCGTCTGCTTGTCGCCGTCCAGCAACAAACCAAAACAAGGCTGAGAGGCCACGGGAAGGGGATACCGGAAGTGACGTGGCAGTAGGTGAAGCGTTCGTCTGCTTATATGGAAAATGATAGGCGAAATCCGTAGTTCATCATTGATCGTTTCACGCCAAAGTGACCCGCTGAGTTAGGTCAAACAGAGCAATGTGACAATCTACATCGAACTCACGTGTTCCGATCACTACACCGATTTTCTGTTTTGAGCTCGCATTTTCACTGAATGAACAGTTTGGCATACAGAGAAAAAGAGATTAGTAAAATATAAAACATATCACAAAGTTTTTGGCTGATTTATGGTAATAATCCGAATTAACAATGCTCACATTTAGATTTGAACGTTGTGTAAAAAGGTTGAATAAACAATGACATTGGTCTGCAGGTGTTATTTACTTTCTTTAGATCAGATACTCACTTATTACACAATTACATTACTGTCTATCGTATTTCCTGTCTGTTTCCTAATTAAAAGCTATCAAATAATGACTATAGCAGGTAGGTTATATAATGCACAATCATCAACACCTGGCTATTTTATGACATCAGCTAATTAGGTAACATCAAATAGCAATTGTATTCCTTATCGTCCTTTTTTTCTTCGATTGGTAAATTATAACCTGTTGAAATTAGGAATACTTTTTTTGCTCTATCTGATAATTATTTTGAATAAGGTTCATTTAATAAATCTATATTCTGTTGGGCCATGTATCGGGTATTGTTGTGAAAAATATCTCTTCTATGTACAAGAGTGAAAACATTAAGATTGTCAGTGAAATGCCCTAATAAAATAATTTTTTAAACAAGACATCAGTGATCATCCAATACATGCCTTTCATTGAGAATTGTAACTTATCCATCACTAAATGAAATAACTAAGAAAAAAGTATATTTTTGTATCCTGTTACAAAAATGAAGTCAAAGGCATTTTTTTTTTTTTTTTAAATTGGTTTAAATGTATGAAAAATAGTATTGTATAATAACATCCTTTCTGCTGTGCTACTAAAGTAATATTCAATAACAACAAACAACTGTGCACGAAGATATAACGGTTCACATGTGAGGAATTGTTTATGACGAAAATACTTCCGGGTTCTCACGTGCAGTCTTATGACAACATTGCGCAAAGTGAGACCATATACATGCTGTAGCATTATGCGCACAACTTCGTTTTTAATCAGGGTCTTACATTTTCATCAATACAAAGTGCCAGTTGAATGAATAAACTACCGATTTATTGAAAGTTTCAGATGTTTGGATGTTGTTTAGTGTGTTTAATCGACGGTTAAACATCGAGCTGTACTGTTAGCTTGTGTTGTTTTACATAACGAGGGCACACAACGGGGTATCACATCACCTACTAACACGTCACGAGTCAGTCATGCTTCAGTGCGTTTTATTCTGTTCGCCGGCCTAATTAGGCAGTGTTATTTATACAGTCGTAATTAAGCCATTTCTAGGTCGATTTCAGAAATTTAAAGGGGCAGTAGCACGTTTTTAGGGGGAATATAAGGTGATGTCAGAAAAATTAAAATAAATGGTTCCAATTGAAAGACAATGTATTTGATCTAAATGAAGCAGTAATAATTCAACTATATAACGTAAAGTTTAGCAATGCGTGGACTTCCGGTCATGCTTTCAAGCGAGTAAGACGTATTTCAGAGGGGCTCCCGCCCGAATCCAAAATCATCCCTGATTATGTCAAAAAACAAGAAACAACACAAACAGAAACAGAATAAAGAAATACTGGACGTTCCACCTGTACACAAATTAGATAATTTCGTACGAGGTCGAGACAGAAAGAAAATTCGGCAACTCAACGCGGGACAGTGATCGACGACACAACAAACATGGCGACCCCAGCCGAGCAAGTTCAAACTTTCGAAGATTTGACAAAACGTATGGAATTAATGTTTACAAAACAAACAGAAGATATTACAAAGCAAATAAACGATGTTAAAAGCGAATTGGCCGACACAAAGAAAGAAATACAAGTTGTAGACAATAAACTTGAAGACATTATAAAATGCATTCAGCTCAACGAAGTCGGAATCACGGAGAACAGAACGGAAATTTCGAAATTGAAGACGGAGTTGCTACTCGTCAAGCGAGCTTACTTATGCAGGAAGCCTATTCCAGAAGGAACAGTCTGCTTATCTATGGAATTCCCGACGAACGTGGCCCTATCAGCGCTGTTAATGATCTGTTCACAAAGTCTCTACAGTTGGACGATGTTGACGAGATCCAATACGAGAATATTCACAGGCTAAACAGGACAAGCACCGACCCTGCCAACTTCCGTGCGGACATGCCGAAGCCCATTGCTGTACGTTTCCTTTCGTCCACGGACAAACAGCGTGTTTTCAACGCCTCCCTTCGTCACTCTAAAACTCTGAGAGAGCAGAGGATAAGTGTCAGGACTGATTTACTAGTTATCGTAAAGAAACAGCGAGGAAGGTTGGCCAACCTTGCCTTCGAACGCAGGAAATCTGACAAGGTACAGACAAGGATAATCGAAAAGGGGATCAACTTGCGTCTGGAATGCAGAAAATCAGCAAAAGAACCATGGGTCCTGATCGAAGAAACCCATAACTAGTCAATTCTTCTTGGAATTTCAGTGCTTTTTTGTGAGGTGTTTATCATATGTGAAATCTCTTTTTTTGTGACTCGACTCGGAATATATCTATTCATGGATTTTCATATGTGAACCGTAAGTACGCAGATATTCCTGCAGGATAATATTTTAAATCTGATTTCATTTTCTGCTTTCTATGTGAAATAGTGTATAAAATATTGAAGTGATTATTTCAGAACTTTTAATGTTGTAAACAGATTTGACATTTCTAGGATATTTTACGAACGCTTTCATCACCATGTACAGTACATATGGACACGCGGTGTTGCAACCTTTAACCAGTTGTTGACATGTTGATGAACACTCACGGGCCATATAGATCTATAAATGATTTATGGTACGCGGAACTTATTTTAACTACAACTTCAAGAAAGACGTTTGAAATGATTTCTGTGTCCTCTGGTCAATGTGATTAATGTGAAATCCTCTATTTGTGACTGGACTCGAAATATAAATTTATTCGTGGATTTTGATATGTGAACCGTAAGTGCACTCTGATATTCCTGCAGGACAATATCAAAAGCCTGATTTTCTATCTTTTTTGTACGAATTAGTGTAAGAAATATTGAAGTTATTATTTCTCAGCTTCCATATGGGAAGTTTTGATATTTCTATGATATTTTACGAACGCTTGCATCACTATGCACTGTGCTACAACTGCCAGATGTTGTCATGACGATGAACACTTTTATATCTAAAATATCTTTTGGTTCTCGAGTCTTGAAGAGACATTGAACTAATTTTATCACCAAAAGACTTTGATAATGGTGAATATTTCGCAAATACTCTTGTTGGTCTGTGTGATGGGCCCAGGGACGGTGTCACGTGTGTTAATTTTTGTTTATATTCTAGTGTTTGTTTCTTGCACATGAATACTCTACTATGTAGTTATAATACGATTGAGAGATTTGTGCTTCATCAATATAATCTATTTAGTACTTCTTGAAAAAAAAATTCAGGACTATGATGTTTTAGTTATTGTACCTTTCACCGAGAAGAAGATTTTTCTTTTTTTTTTCTTTTATATATAGCCTATATTTGGTAGGGTTTTGTTTGATATTTACTATCAGTATTTTAATTTCAATATGGGAAACTGAGTCCTTTTTCTTCTCACTCATCAATGTTTATAATTCACATCTTGAATGAACCTAAAACAAATTATTTCATTTTAATATTCTTGAAATATGGAGTGAAACAACTTGGACAATTTAGCCTTTAAGTCAGTTTTCTTATATATCAGTAACTGTTGAAGTCGCGGAAGTTATTATAAAATACTCTCATTACATACTAGTATCTATATTTTACAAACTCATTAATTTGATCAAATTCAGTTTAGGCTGATGACTCTGATAAGTCTTATAATTTCTTTTTTTAATATTTAACTACTTTTGTGCCTCAGGATGTTTTTGTTAACTTCTTTTTTATTAAACAGGGAGCATGCCCCGGCATCTTTTCTTTTATTTTTTCCTCCTAAATGTTTATTGTTTTATTTTTATTTTTCATCCTTAGTTTAAATACCGGTTCCCATCCGGTTCAAGTCCTACCTGCACAAAAAACTACATACCCATCGAATGCCTATCCCTATTCAATGCTGAACTGTCAAGCCATTGACCACCAAGATAATTCAACAAGCATAAAATACCTTTTGATCTTCTATCTTTTCCTTGAATATCATCACCTTGATTTGCTCGCTTATCTTTTAACATCTATTTTTGTTATGTTTACTTTTCAAATAACACATTATTATGGATAATATTTAAAAAATTAAATTGATTTCAGCTAATTGTAGAGGATTAGGTGATAAGATTAAAAGAAGGGAAGTAATGAATATTTACAGAAAGAAAGATTATTCAATTATCTGTTTACAAGACATCCACTTGGCAAAAGATGATATAAATCTCATGAGAAATGAATGGGGTCTCCAATGTATCTTAGCTCCTTTTAGATCAAACGCTAGGGAAGTAGCCATACTGTTTAATAACAATGTTGATCTAACCATTCACAGAACTATTGAAGACGAAGATGGAAATTTTATTATTGCTGACATAACTGTAGAAGACAAACGGTTTACACTGACAACTTTGTATGGCCCCAACCAGGATGATCCAAACTTCTATATCAAACTTTTTGAAAAAATATTTTCTCTAGACAATGAATCTTTATGCATTGTGGGTGATTGGAATCTTGTTTTAGACCCAGCTATTGATTTAGAAAATTATAAACATTTTAATAATCCAAAAGCAAGAGATGTTGTTACAATTAATTTGGAAAACTATGATCTCATAGATGTATGGAGGGAAATGAATAAGCATAACAGAAAATTTACATGGTGGAAAAAGAATCCTAGGAAACAGGCCAGACTTGATTTTTTCCTTATCTCCCAAGATATGTTCGACATAACTTTGGATTCTGATATCTTACCAGGTTATAAATCTGACCATTCAGCCATATCATTAACTATATCAAATTCTATTAACCAAGAAAGAGGTAAGGGGTATTGGAAATTTAATACTTCTCTCTTACTCCACCCTGAATACAATACTTTAGTCAAAGATATCCTGAAAGAAACTGTTGAAGAATACTCTGACACTAAATCATGTAACTCAAATATTAATGGACAAGATGATAAAGTTAAACTTACAATTAGTGATAATTTATTTTTGGAAACATTTCTTATGAAAGTAAGAGGAAAAACAATTTCTTATGCTTCTTTTATGAAGAATGACAGAAAAAAGAAAACTATAGAATTGGAAGAAAAAATTAAAGAATGTGAAGACAATATTAGACAAGATTTTCAAAATATGAGTGAATCCATGCTTTCTGAACTTACAAAATATAAGACGGAATTGGAGCAAATAAAGGAAGAGGAATTAAGAGGCATTCAGATTAGAAATAGAATAAGATGGTATGAAGAAGGTGAAAAACCAACAAAATATTTCTGTAATCTTGAAAATAGAAATTATGTTAGCAAAGCAATAAATAAAATTGTTACTGATAAAAATGAGGAAATTACAGACAGTAGCTCTATTCTAGATCAACTGAAATATTTTTATAAAAAACTTTATTCCCTCAATAATGATCTAGAAGTAGATATTACTTTAGATAATGTTGTTACACCAACATTGAACTATGAATTAAGGGAAGAACTGGAAAAAGATATTAATATGGAAGAAATTACTTTCGCAGTGAGAAATATGAAAAACAATAAAAGTCCCGGAATAGACGGTTTCCCAATTGATTTCTTTAAAAAATTTTGGAACGATCTCAAAGGATGGATTTTAAGATTTGTAAAAGAGGTTTTCGCCAAAAGTGAACTATCTGTAACCATGAAGAGGGGGGTTATTACTTGTATACCTAAAGCAAATAAAGACAGAACTCGCCTGAAAAATTGGAGACCAATTACTCTTCTAAATGCTGTCTATAAAATAGTAAGTACATGCATAACCAATCGCTTGAAAAAGACTTTGGATTTACTAATACATGGAAACCAGACAGGTTTTATTCCAGGCAGAACTATTAGTGAGAATACAAGATTGTTATATGACATTATGTTTGAAACAAAAGCTAGAAATATCTCTGGTTTACTCATATTAATCGACTTTGAAAAGGCTTTTGACACAGTTTCAAAGGATTTTATTAATATGGCCCTCAATAAATTTGGCTTTGGTCCACAAATTATACAATGGATTAATATTTTAACATATCAAACTAGTTCATGCGTGATACAAAATGGCCATTTATCTGACTTTTTTAATAACGAAAGGGGTTGTAGACAGGGGGACCCTCTGTCGCCCTATCTTTTCCTCTTTGTGGCTGAAATCTTAGGTTGTATGATAAGAAATAATGATAGGATCAAAGGTATTATCCTCGATGGAAAGGAATACAAATTAGGTCAATATGCAGACGATGCAGAATTATTTCTTGATGGCACTGAAGACAGTCTATATGCAGCTATTGACACACTTAATACATTTTATAAAATGTCAGGTCTGAAAATAAATATAGACAAGACGAAGGCAATTTGGATTGGCTCAATGGCAGGTAGTAAACAAGGTATATGTACTGACCTTAAAATTGAATGGCATAATGGGGAGTTTGAAGTACTGGGAATAAAATTCACTCCAAATCTTGCTGATTTATGGGTAATTAATACAAAGAAAAAGTTTGAAGAAATAAACAGACTACTATCAACATGGAGAAAAAGAAACCTAACACTGATAGGTAAAATCACAGTCATAAAAACATTAGCCCTTTCCAAATTGGTACACATTTTCAGCTCACTCCCCAATCCCCAAAACGACTTTATTTATTCTCTTAAACAAATCTTTTTCAAATTTATATGGAATGATAAACAAGATAAGATAAAAAGAACTACTTTAAAAAGACTAAAGTCAGAGGGGGGATTGGGTATGGTTGATTTAAAAACATTTATGGAAGCTTTAAGATTATCTACCTTGAGACTATATTGTAAAAAATCAACAGATTGCAACCCTAGTAGTATACCTTATGATGATATCTTAAAATATGGAGCAAACATAGGTAAAATCTTACATACTAAAAATCCCTTTTGGAAAGATGTTATTGATGCGTGGACAAAATACTGCAAAACACTTAATGCTGAAAGGGATAATATTGATGACTTGCTTGCGGAGCCTCTATGGCTTAACCATAATTTCAAAGACCCCTATAACGTTATCAGAAATTGGGCGAATAATGGTATATTGACTATAAAAGACTTGTGTGATGAACAAGGTTTCATATCCTTTGATAAATTACAATCAAAATACAAGATTAGAGGTACAATATTGGATTATAATTATTTACTTCACATTTTACCAACTGAGTGGAAATATTTTATCAAATGCAAAAACAACATTCCTATTTATAATTTCTTTACCAGTATTTATCAAAGAAATGTCTTGAAATCCACTAAAGGTTCTAGATTCTTTTACGATAAACTAATTTCAAAAAACGAAAAGCTTGATATCTGTAACAAGTGGGAAATGATTTTTAAGGACTCGAAATTTGACTGGGATAACATTTTCAATGTATACCGACGTGGAATGAAAGATGTCAAACTTATTGATTTCCAATATAGATTCCTTCAAAGAGTTATTTTTACTAAAAGAGAATTGTTGAGAATGCATCTTGTTGACAATGACTTGTGTAATTTTTGTAATGATGCTCCTGAGAGCATTTGCCATGTTTATTGGGAGTGTAGTGTGACACAAAATTTTTGGAATGAGCTGGAACTCTGGATAAATAACTATCAACAACAAAAAATAACAATTTCAAAATTTATTATTTGGTTTGTTACATCTAATAACAATGGTTTGATAAACCAAATCATTGTCTCTGCAAAGAAATTCATTAATTTATGTAATATAAAAAAATCAATTCCAAACTTCAATAATTATAAAAAAGTTCTGTCAGATATTTTCTCGGTGGAAAAATTTATATTTCAAAGAAACAATGAAATTAGCAAATTTAATAAAAAGTGGAAATCACTCATCCCAATTTTCAAGAATTAGTTAATAAGTTGATTTATTTTATACTCTACCTTGTCAAATGTCAAATGTACGGAATTTACCCCCACTCATTGTACACAGACTTTGTAACCCTTGGGAACCAATAAAAAAAAATTAAAAAAATAAAAAAAAGTTTAGCAATGCGACTCCTTTTTCTTACACAAAATGAATTAAAGGTGTTCACAAAAAATGGCCACCAATGGAATTTGTGGTGAATCATCATACTTTGTCCTCTGACTGTGGATGATTGTCTTGTGTAATGAGATTGTTGACACTGTCAATATAATACATTTAGCATTAACTTACAATTATGAGTGAAATATTTAAAATATAAAATTATCAAAAAACGTGCTACTGCCCCTTTAAAGTTGAGTCCATGTGAAATTGTTATCACTATTTCATGAATCCCGAAAGTTGCCATATAGCATTTCAGTCCATCTTTAACAGTTTTCTATGTGTTTTTAATCAATCTTCTATTGCACACATAAGCTCGTTGGTGGTTTAAATAGATTTGATCCACTGAATTTGCATATTAAAGTCCACCTCTTGTGAAATGAGCAACTTACAAATTGCTATGGGATGCTGGTAACTTACAAAAAGCTGGACACAAGATGTTGGTAACGACAGATGAAAGATGTCGGTAACGACGAAGCAGTTTGGTTAGTTCTGTTCTTAATATGATACGATTCTCGTTGTTTCAACGGGTTAAATTATGAAATTCAAGTACATACTTATCTATGCAAGTTTAAAGTATCCCACTGACAAAAATTCAACGAAATGACATGGCGAAACCAATAATTTTAGCATCGGAATTGTTGTTTATCAAAAGAAAATGTAAAATCTAGTTATTGAAATTTCGTTGAATTCAAACGAAAATCAATTTAACTCATGTCGCACAATACGTCTATATGATTGTTGTGTACTATCTCAGGATGTGAACTAATGATTGATTGTATGATTGATCTAATTATACATATCAAGCTTAGTTGGAATTAATAAAACAAGTTGGATACACAACTAATCACTTAAATTTGAATTTTAACTGATAAATTTGACAGATGTTTAGAGGAAGAGTCAGTGAGTGGTTTGATTCATTCCTGTCAAACGCTATCTAATTTCACTTTCCTCTGACCGTAGGAGAAAACTCATTTTTATTTTCCATAATCGGGTGTTTTAAGTGTTAAATTGTCCAAATTGGTTTCATTTAGGGTGTCATTGGTACAGACAAGTCACTTCAACTATTTGAGGACCCTCCCAAATTCCAAGGTTTTCCGATTCATTCATTACAAACTAAGATGACAAACACTATGCAAATCTTGAGAAAAATTCCAATAATAATTAAAAGAAAAACAATCGTAAATGACATTAGAATAAATGTTTTCTTTGCATGTACAACTTTTGAACCTCTTGTGTCATATCATATGTAAAGAAGTAAATGTAAAATAAATGTATGTAATAACAAGTTTTCTGTATGTTCGCATGAACTTTAAGCTAGGGTATGTACTCTTTTGTTGAAAGGTAAACAAAGCCTTTGATTTTGTTATTATTCGCTGTCGCTGGGACTTGTATTCGGTCTCCATTATCAAGATTTGAACCCTCGCGCTATAATAGAATGCCCTAAATTTAAATAAGATAGTGTATGAAGTGTTTTTGCATTTACTTCATATTTGATTATAAGTATGTTTGATGATACAGTGTGAAGTATAACATTTCAAGAAAAATGTACGTATTCTTAATTAATAAAAATAATGCTACATGATTTCAAGCAATTGTGGTTGTTCGCATGTTGGTGTCAATTGCGTATCTTGATGTAAAATTTATTCTTTACAATATTTACACATTGTCAGATACCAAAGAAATTCATGATTCATTTGAGTCATTGAGTATATACAAATATATTTAAAAACGAAAGGACCCAAGTGGTATGTTCCGATTTGAGATTGTAGCTCTGTAAAAAGTCAAGAACTATCATTTACACGTCATAATATATATATTTGTAGGAACCATTCTGGCACACCTATATAATATCTTCAACTATCCGATTCTCTACTTAATTCCGTCTGACAAGCCTTACAATGAACTAATTAATTCTGCATTGTCGGCTTTCTCAGTTTTTGGGGGTTATTTAAATAATACTGATATATGCATAGTTACACATGTGAATATATGATGATATTTGTTCACACAGTGCAGATTTGAACATGTGTAATATTGCATTTGCACATTCCTTTACTTTATGTAAATGTATTTCTTGTGCAAAAGTACTCACGGGTGCATTTGCGTTTGCATGGCACGATTTTCATAGGTCTGTAAAATTTGCAATGGTATATATGTAACTTAACATAGAGTGTGTAATGGTTCATTCATACACTGCTTAAGTTTTAGTTTTGCGAACCAAGAGATTAAGCACTACAGGCAAGTATTCCATCAATCTTTAAATGACATAACAATGATGTTTTTCCCGCTTTACAGTTCAGGTTAAGCTTGCTAATTGTCAGTAACACAAAGTAAGTGAACCCTGTTAGAGTAACATAACATCGCGATTTCGATATATACACAAATAATTAAGCACCCCCTACTTTGTAAAATGACATTTGGTGCTATTAGAATATTTTGATAAAGTTGGTGTATTGATGTATAAAATACTCCAACAATGATTCCAAGCGTCGGAGGAAAGATTGCTTGCATAAAAATGCCTTTGAAAAATAACTTAAAACGCAGAGATTGGTTGGTTGTTTCGATCCCTTTTTACTTTATTTGGTTCTTTTTTAAGTAATAGAAAACTTTTACCAAACGCAAGTTTACAAACTTCCATCTTATCACACTGAATAATGCAATGATGTCATAAAAATGATATGTTAGTAATGTATCTTATGCCTACTTGTGTTTGTGCTATAATTATAAAATCTGTATATTCAGAACTGGTCAGTGACCTATACTTGAATAAACTTGAATCATAGGCCTAAACAGCATATATTCCCGTCCAAAGTCAAGGCGACAAATACGTGTTTCATGTATTTACTGTGGGTTAAATACGGTAACGATTGGTAATGCGACGAAGTCTGGTGCACGTGAAAATGATGCAGTCACGTGACAAAGGTGTAGTGGTAAGGTCGAAGTGTTTTGTCACGTCATTCGAGCCTTCGCTTCACACGGCGCACGTAGTTTCTTTTGTGCTGTTCTCGTCAGTTAGTGTTGCTGTCATGGAGTCTGGGAACGAATTTCCCAACCTTCCGGAGGAGAGAGATAACAACAATGAGAATGAGAAAGAGCAAGAAACGGTCGAAGGGTACGAAGTTTTCAACCTGTTTAAATCTTATATGGACTGTAAACTGAAATCCTTTAAGAAGGAGATTGTTGAAGAGACTGAGGTTTGTGCTTCTGGCAATATTTCTAAGGCGAAGAATCTCATTGACTCTTCTAATTTCAATTTCAAAGTGAATCATCGGCAGTATAAATTCAATGTTGATATTTTGGACAAAGTTGGTTCAGCAGTCAGACACAAGGAAGCATGCATGGATACTTTAGGACAGAGATTTCTAAAAGGAATAAATACATCCGCCTGGCTGATAGGTCTCCTTCAGGTTGGGGTGTTGTTGCCGAACTAGAGGGCGATGATCTGGCCTCCAATTCTGAAGAGGAGAGGAAATTTGAGAAGGCAGAGTCCAAAGCTCAACGTAAAAAGCGTTTTACCAATGTTAGATCACGAGGTAGAGGCCATATTGTTTCTTCTACTTTTGCTAATCCTGCTAGTCAGTTTGTTCCTCAGACATCCCAGAACCAACCTTCTCAGAGTTTTCGGAGTCAACCTAAGAAGACCCCCTTCCCAAATCAGCAATGCTACTTTTGCGGAGCCTTCGGACACTGGAGAGTTTCTTGTCCACTCGCTGCCGCCCAGAGGACAGGGCAGTCAAACAACGTTGTCCAGCCCCAGACGGAAGTCGGCAAAAAATAGTGATTTCTCAGGTAAAACATTTCAGTTTGTTCAAGCCGGTTATAATCTTATTATGAATGTTAAATACTACCTTTGGTAAGGTCATGTAACGAATGTTTCAGGTGACAAGACTATTCTCGTGGTTCGTGACGTCACAACCCGGCAGTTGGACACAGGGCAAGGGACATATTGTACAGACTCTTCTAATAGGAATTCGGACATGAATTGTTCAAAGGATCTTAGAGGTATTTCTCTTTACAAGAATAGTGGGACTGCTTCGTGTAACAGGGAAGAGTCAGGTTCTTCTCATAAGCTTGAGGTCAAAGGGAGTCTCAAAAAGCATGTGTCCTTTTGGAAGGAAATCGAAGCCCCGGACTTCATTGTGCGGACACTCTCTGATGGATATCTTATTCCTTTTATAGAATCACCTCCTACTTCTTTCAATAAAAATAATAGGTCAGCTTTAAAGCAGGGCGATTTTGTATCGCAAGCGATTGAGGATCTTTTGGTTAACAATTGTATCAAAGAGGTTGCTTCACCTCCTCATGTGGTCAATCCCTTGTCGGTGTCTATTCAAACTTCAGGTAAAAAGAGACTTATATTAGATCTGAGAGTTGTGAACAAATCCGTTTGGAAGCAAAAGAAAGTGTTTGAAGATTACAAGATTGTGTTGGGTTTTGTTAAACCTTCAGGGTTTATGTTCAAATTTGATCTCAAGTCAGGGTATCACCATATAGATATACATCATTCACAGCATACCTTTTTAGGATTTTCCTGGATCCTGAACGGTCGTAAAAGATTCTTTTGTTTTACAGTCTTACCTTTTGGTTTGTCTTCTGCTCCTTATATTTTTACAAAATGTCTGAGACCGTTGGTCAAGTACTGGCGTAGTCACTGCATTGACGTTGTAGTTTATTTAGATGATGGTTTTGGTTTTGCCAATTCAAGTACCTTGGCTGCAGAACATTCTGATTTTGTAAGGAATACTCTGGTTAGGGCTGGGTTTGTTTGTAATAATGGCAAATCAGTTTGGGAAGCAACGAGGCAATTGGAATGGCTTGGCTTTGATTGGAATCTCGTACATGGGGTTTTATCTATTCCAAATAGGAGATTGGAGAGTGTCAGTGTCTCCTGCGGTGACATTTTGGATGCTTTACCTCGATTTACAGCTAGAGACTTAGCTAAAGTTGTAGGGAAAATCATTTCTCTTATCCCTGTTAACGGCGATGTGTGTATGCTTTAAACCAGACATATCAACTCTGTGATACAGCAATCTTTGTATTGGGACAAACTTCAGACCCTAGAATCCCCTCAGTGCGTACATGAGCTTGTTTTCTGGAGAGACAACGTAGTATCATTTAACAGTAGAAGTTTATGTGAAAACTTTTCCCCCATTCTAAGTGTTTTTTCAGATGCTAGTGTCAAAGGTTGTGCGGCTTATATAAAAAACACAGATAGGGTTTTTCAGTACGTATGGGATGAACACCAATCCTGCAGAAGTTCTACTTGGCGTGAATTGAAAGCTGTGGTTTTAGCTTTGTATGCTTTCAAAGATTACTTGTGTGGTAAGTCTGTTAGGTGGTTCTCAGATAGTAAAGCTTGCTGTCTAATAGCTTGCGGTGGCAGTTCCCATTCGTCTTTACAAGAGCTTGCAATGGCCCTTTTCTCTATCACAAGAATCTCCAATATCAGGATTAATTTTAGCTGGATCCCTCGTTCAGATAACGACAGAGCAGACGCGTTAAGTAAGTTTGAGGATCCGGACGATTGGTTTGTGACTGACACGATCTTCAAACTCTTGGAACAGAGATGGGGTCCCCATAGTATTGATAGGTTTGCTAGTCATGCAAATGCTAAGCTCAGCAGATTCAATTCCAGAAGTTGGTGTCCAGGCACGGAGGCGGTGGACGCGTTTACCCAGTCTTGGAGAGATGAGAATAACTGGGTTGTTCCCCCTGTGACTATAGTAACCAAGGTTGTTAATTATGCCTTAAATAACAAAGCAAATATTATCCTGGTGGTTCCAATGTGGCAATCAGCAGCTTTTTGGACACATGTGCATAGTGGCAAAGGATTCAAAGATTTTGTTGTAGATAGCTTGCAATTGGATGCTTAAAAGACATTTTCATGTTCTAGGAAAAATTCCATTTTCAACGAATGCAGTGGGTTTGCTCTAGCTCTAAGGATAATGCCTTTTGTTCAATCATGATTGTTATGTTTCAGATATGTTTTCTTCGGGTATCTGGAAGCAGAAGGACCAGTTGGTTGATCAGGAGCATTTAGAGGTGGCGGGACATATGCCTGATTTGGTGTGAAAGTCTAAGGCATCAACTACAGTTTCAAAGTACATTAGATGTTTCAATAAATGGAAACAGTGGTGTTTAAGATATCCTGAGATAACTTGTTGTTCCGGCGAAGCCTTTTCATGTTGCCATTTATCTAACTTCTCTTATCCAAGGCGGCAAAAAATCCCCTTCTATTGTTGAAGCTATTTATGGTATAAGCTGGGCCCACAAGTTGGCGTGTGAGCCTGACCCCTGTCAGAATGATTTGATTATCAATATTCGTGAAGCAGCCTCACGCACTTGTAGCACACCGGTTAATAAGAAAGAACCCGTAGGCTCCGATTTGCTGAAGAAGTTGTATCTGAATTTTGGTGAAAGTCAGTCTCTTCTTGATCTGAGATTTTTGACTATGTCAGTTCTGTCATTTGCAGGTTTTTTCAGATTTTCTGAGTTGGTGCATATAAGACGTTCAGATGTTGAGTTCAAGGATGGGTACATGAAAATCTTTCTTGAAAAGAGCAAAACGGACATTTATAGGGAAGGGCGACACGTTCTTATCGCTTCAACCGACACAGATTTGTGCCCTGTAAATATGTTAAGAAGATATTTTTTTGCAGGAAATATTGCTCCTGATTCTGAGGAATATCTTTTTCGCCAATTGTCTTTTTGCAAGTCAAAACAATGCTATGTTCTCAAGGGTAGTAATCCTTTGTCATATACCAGAGCCAGAGAAATATTTCTTGATAAATTCATATCCATTGGCGAAGATGTTTAAAAAATAGGACTTCATAGTTTTTGGGCAGGAGGAGCGAGTGCAGCAGCTAATGCTGGAGTCTCGGATAGACTGTTCAAGCGTCATGGACGTTGGGCCTCTGAGAAGGCTAAAGATTGCTATGTAAAAGACAATCTAGCAGAAATGTTGAGTGTTTCATCTCTTTTGGGTTTATAAGTTTCAATTGTTAATAAAGACATGATAATCTCTTTATGGACCCGTTCTTTTATCTCGAGCTCGGTAGGCATTACCCATTAGTAGAGTATGTTGTCATAGTAAATATTTTATGTTCGGTTGAACAGAGTGAATTAGAACATAAATGTATTTACTTTGGGTTAAATACGGTAACGATTGGTAATGCGACGAAGTCGGGTGCACGTGAAAATGATGCAGTCACGTGACAAAGGTGTAGTGGTAAGGTCGAAGTGTTTTGTCACGTCATTCGAGCCTTCGCTTCACACGGCGCACGTAGTTTCTTTTATTTCAAGGCGTTTTTTTCCTTAAGACGGAAACTCTGTTCAGATTCACAGTATTGCAAAAAGAATCCGAGCCGAATGGCGCTTGTTGCAGTATAGCATGGCTTTAGAATATTTCCAAGGTGGAGTCACAGTTGGAGATATCAGTATTGCGGGGAAGCGTTTGAGCCGAATGGCGCCCGATGCTGTATAATGGGGCAGGAGTGTTTTAGATTTCAGGCGACCGACGTGTGTTCACGTCGCTGGATGCATGTATGCTGCATGTTACGGTGAAGGCTACATTTCAGACGGTTACAGAGTGCTACAGATTTAGAGAATAACCAACTCGGTACGAGTGATTACGGGATATCTGCCCGAGCCGAAATAATGTTCACAGTCGCGAGCCTTGGCGAGCGCCTGAACATTATTTTGACGAGGGCAGATATCCCGTAATCACTCGTACCGAGTTGGTTATTCTATATATTACCCATTTGTAATGAAATATTATTAACAAAAGACTGAAAAAATGCGATTGAGAAATCGTAGTAATGCTGTAGTAAGTGATACCAATCAGCTGATCTGTACTCATACGCGTGTCCAACCGAACATCTCCAGAGTGAATTAGTCAATAACGCATCGGAATCTAGTTCAGTTTCAAAACAATACGAAAATGACGGAAATATTGTCCCTGAATGATATAATACACTTTTCAACCTTGAACAAATTAACACACATAAAACTCTTAACAAACAACATTATTTGATAAAGATAATAAGTATTTGAATCAGCCGATCGTCACGCCGTACTACCACTGTGATGTATTGTTGACGGCACAATGTTGTAACGAAAATGGCAAAAACCTGTCAATTTTTTAAAACTATAATTGATAAAAGTGGCAATATCTTTAAGAGAAACTTACAAAGAATGCATCAAAACAAGTCTGTATGTCAGGATAATCAAATAATCTGAAGTTTGAACAACATTTGTTTCTTTCGACGTTACTTTCATTCACGTAGCAAGTGTCAAGAACGATAACTCTAATCGGCCTGTGATCACAGTAGGATTGTTCCCAGGGCTGATCAACTATGAGTATGTTGATTTGAAAAAGTTATTGCTCTCATGAATGTATGTATTGAATTTGAGTCCCTATGGTTTTTATGTGTTAATAATTACTAATGGATCAGTGAAATTCTTGTGCTTGGATAGATTTCATGAATTTTCGATGGCAGCCATGTTTGTTTACAAACAGACAGCGCTTATTGTACCTTTGGAAAAAGCACAATCTTGTGATCACAATGAAATTTAACACGTAGATGAATAGTTTCAAATAATACTGCGTTTAAATATCAACCTGTAAGTTATATGATGTACAGTAATATTCATCGTTCTACGATTTTATTTTTAACCTAATCGACATACGTTCGACACGTTCAATTTATCAATGAAACTTGAAGATAGTTCCATCGACCAATCGTCTTTCATTCTCTTAGGAACCGACCAATCAACGTTGAGAATCACTAAAAAGCACATGCGCGAATATCAAAAAAATATCCACTCGTGTGTCCTCGCCCGTATGGGTAATATTCTGGTATAGTACCCCGGAGGATTCATCGAGGAGTTACTGCTTCAGATCTGACAGATAAGTTTTCTTTCCTGAATGGCCATTTTTTCATAATCATAAATATATATATATATGTTTTGTATTATATACATATTATTTTCAACCTGTTTTTTAGATATAAGCTTTTAGCTATTAGATATACTTTTAAGTATATAATTCAAATAATCTAAAATTTATTCACACGAAGTAAATTCTACCCTGCTATTCAAACAAGTATTTATCCACCTCAAGGATGTTATTATATTTCAGGTGGAGTCACTGCTAGACGAGTATTCTGTTCCGGTTCCGGTCACGCTTCTGTTCCGGTTCCGGTCACGCTTCTGTTCCTTTGTTTCTCTTTTGTAATAAACCCGTTCGCCCGTGAGCTGCGGTAGGCATTACCCATTAGTAGAGTATGTTGTCATAGTAAATATTTTTTGTTCGGTTGAACAGAGTGAATTAGAACATAAATAATATTATTTTTGTACATTGATATGATTTAAGAAAACTGCAGATAAAGCGTTAAACGTAAGAACAATGATTTGTCGTTACCAGAATCATTCACTTCATAACAAGATGCGTTACCAACATCCAGATTTGAAGTTACCAGCATCCCTGAGCGATTTTTAAATTTCGAATTCTTCAAAACGTATAAAAGCTGTTTCCTTTAACTCAGGAGGAAGTGCGAAAGAGCACCTGCACACTTGCACGCATGGATGAACGGAGCCGAAACATATATATCCCCGCAACGAGGTGGGAGGGGGGTAAACAATGTTAAACATTTCGATGTAAAAAGGAATTTAACAAACTATAACAAATTTATTTGAAAAGCTTTATTTTTAATCGATCAGCATCATAAACATTATTAGATTTATTTCAACTTTTGTTTGTATTTCGTATGAAAATGTTACAACACTGATTATATCTAAACTAACAAAGACAATGAGTAAATTAGAATTTTATTGATTTTAATTCAACAAGCATCGTATGCATTCAAGAGGGAGCTTAAACAAAATAGAATCATTTTAAGCATATATATGTTTTACTTCAAATTGCACTATTGCACAATTTTATTGCTCTGTCGAATAAAATTTTCTCGAGTCGTTTTAACAAAACGCTTAGTAGATACCATGCACTACCATCATCATAATTTTATTCTAAAAAATCCATCAAAGGTGGTACATGAGACAAATACAATTACAATGCAATTTTATAGCAAATACCAAAATAGAAAGGATTTACAAAGGAATGTGCTATACATTTTACATGATACATGATACATGATACATGATACATGATACAGGGAATATCTCAATATTACAAGTTATAGATATAAATACAATTTACAATTAAGTTTTGTATTTGGAAACTTTTAGACACGTACTTTACGTATTTAGCTAATTTTCGTAAAATCTGAATTTTGTCTGTGTTTGACATCTTTATGAAATTTGGCTAGGTAACGTAATGGCTTGGTATTAATAAAGTTCTTTCAACAAAAAGCATTCGCATATAAAAGATACCGAAATTCGTCAGCAACTGTTGAGGAGTTGCAAAGAGGGCAAATTCATTCTTCTCTGGGTATTCCGATCAATCGACCAGTTTCTGTGATAAAGCTTCAGGAAGAAGGAGATATCTTTCAAATTGAGGATATTTTTATAAAATTGAAAAAATATACATTTAGGACTTGCAATTACATTTTCTCTCCAATTTTGAATAAATTGATCATGGAGAATGTTCTTAACTATATAGTACGGACAGCTTGATAGAAGTAACATTTCAAGAACACCATCTGGGCATAGTCACTTGGTTTCCCTGAAACGTTATGTAAAAAACCTTAACATATGGTTTTATTAATACATTAGATTTAGAATATATAAGTATCAAATTACTCAAGTAAAATGCTCAACTAAAATGCTCATCATTTAAACATTCAAAGTTAGTTGTTGCACAATTCAAAACATTCGTCCTAAACAATAAACCACATTTCATATTTACCTTATTCAAATCTGACATTCCTTGAATCTCCTTCTTTCGTTCCATCAATGGGTTTCTCTTCAAGAGATTTGAAAAAGACTCGACAACTGCCAAAGACATAAAATACGGTAAAAGCAAACAATTCTATCAACTCGTGTCGGTATTTGCATATAAAATGATATATGTAAAGAAAGAACCCATCATCATATTTCATAAATCACGAACTCTTACTTTATTCCATCTCTTTGAATCAAGCAGCTTCCATCAGGACGTCTCGTATATGCCTTTATCAGCTTCTCGTTGTCTCCGTGACTATACGGGATCCATGATTCATCCGGGTCCTGCCAGTACCAGCGGGTGGGAGTGTATTGAGGGGCCTTGGTCCCGCTAGGTGCCTGTTGTCTTCTTCCAGTAGTGTCTAAGATATAATGAAGGAAGAAAACTTAAAATGATTTTCGCTCATTTCATTTTGTATTTTCTCTTGTTCTGAAACATACAACTGGAAATATAATATAAATTGTAACAAAGTGTAAACACTGTTATATATATGTTAGTATTATATCATATACGAGTTATTGGTTTACATATTATAAAAGTTCATAAAATTAGTCCTTTTTGTTGTATTTTATTTGAGGGTTAAGGAATACCTTTCATTCAACGTTATATAGATAAGATTAATATGTGGCCAAGTCTTAAAAAGATATAGGATTTGGCAGATTAAATGCCTTTAATGTTCTTTTAACGATTCCTACGAGCTAATTTTGGTTCACCGAAACATTAGCAGTTGGTCGAGATTAGTGCTTACTTTATTTTACTGACCCTCAATTTATAGAACCATAAACATTTTACAAGTCAAACACTTACCCCATGTTGCATATTTGGGTCTTGATCCAGGACCACTGACAGTTTTCTTTCTCCCTGTCTTGTAGTCTTTGACTTTGTCATAACAACTTCTGTAAATTTAATGTAACACATGACCAAGTGGGTAATGTAAGATAGTATATTGATCACAACAACAACACAAATCTTAAGCAGACATTCACTTTTGAAGAGAACCCATGTCAATATTGGTATGTTACAATCAGGAGGGCCTCTTCTTCATGTTAAAACGAAATTCATTGTCCTAGTCTCCAATTATGGTATACTGTACATGACCCAGTTGCTCAAGTTTTCTTCGTCTGTAAACTACACAATAAATACAATTTTACAATGTTTCTGTCATAAAGTTAGTTAAGGTTATATCAAAATCGTGAATGTTCTCGAGTGTGTCTTGAGTAAGTTACTAAATTGGAACTGCCTTCGACACACAAAATTCTGCCTATGATGGATGAGCTATACATGAAACTCAAACATTTTTACCTGATGATCAAATCGTACCGGCCATTTTCTCCAAATCTGTATTCATGCATCTCACCATTGTTCCATCGTACCTGAAGTAAATTGGATTATTGTTTGGTGCCCAAAGGCACCAAGCAGTTTTGATTTGAATTTTCTTAAACTATTTTCAAAGGGAAGCCGCGCCAATCACATGTGTTATATCCAAATCAAATGACCAATGAACAGAGCTGTAGCAAAAAATGCATTACGTCACCATGTGGGTAATATAAAATATTTGGCACATTAAACTGTGGAATATGATTTCGCTTTAAATGTCATATTAAAAGAGAAACAATATTTTCTATTCAAGACGCTGATAAATGTTAACAGACTCAATCAAAAACATCTTCATTTGAAGAAGTGTCTGCATTTGTTCCAGATAAGAGCATTTATTCGCATTCATGCAATAACCGCAGAATCCACTTTTTTTATAACCCACGCGATTTAATTTCACGTTGGGCTCGCCGGGCGAATTAAAAGTAATGTTTCTGTAAGTACGATGGTGACATCGAAATAAGACTAATGTTTACTAATAGGTAGATCATTTACGACCACGTTGCAAGTCATACTTAACGTTCTCACTAAATGTTTACGTTGAAAACATGTACTTATAATCAGAGCTACTGAAAATTACTCATGCTATATTTAGAATATGACATATATATCGTTGGTTCAATACGTTTACTATAAGGCCGGCTCAGCAGATAACGGACCTGGGTTAAAATCCTGTCAGATCATCAGAAAGTATTTTGTTCATTATCTGTAATACTACTGTTAATAATTAATAATAACCATCATGACTAGGAGATATTGTTTTGGCAGTACGTTTTGCACAATTTCCTGTCATTGTCAACGCTACATGGCAACACAGTGCTTTTACGTCATCAAGTAACTACATCACAATGTCTTAACATCATATAAATAGTGAGGTCACTGTGCAATGACAGCACTGTCTTGAAAATCTAGTGTTGTTGTGTTCAGAGATTTACACTTTTTCTCTGAGATGCCAAAAAGAGTGAATTTGGATGATAACTAGAATATCACCCTCTTGTCTTTTGATATCAAATATACAAACAATCGTTGATAAATTTTTAAAAAATTCATAACTTTCATTAACTCGTGTTGATAGAAATTAATATTGTGAAATTAATTTTGATAAATACTCGTGTTAAAATTTGTGCTGTTATCCAGTGTTGTATATTTCACCCGAATTGGTCGACAAATCACAATCCCCTTCATCTGCCTATGAGGCACCAAGCATGCCTTTTTAAAGGCTTTTCTTGTTATTATAACTAATAAATTTTCTCAGCCTATTAGTTCAACATGTTTTTTTTAATATTTCAAATAATTACATCATACGTCACCTAGGATCGCGACCTTTATTTAAGGATATGTAAGTTTTGTAATTGCATGAAAAATGCTCAGAAAACATGAAAAATACTGACACATATGATGAAATGATTAATCTTCATTTACTAACATTTACTTAAGCTCCTTAATATGACTTTGTCTCAACGTTGGCATATGCAATTGTGACGCTATCATACTCCAACGTTGTGGGAGTTAAATAATCAGAATTATCATTGGAAAGCATGCCGTTAATCAATGACGACTTAATTCATGTTTTCGAAGAACAATTGTACATGGACGCTCTACTGCTTAATTCGGCATCATATTAATCATTTTAATCGACAAACATACATTATTATGATGGCCGAGAGGGGCCATTTTAATTTCGCGTTAAAGATCAACACGAAATCTCGAAATCTCGAAAACCAAACCTCGATATTGCGAAATGGCGAAACAAACACAAAGCGAAATCACGAAAAAGGTACACACAATTGCGAAACAATTAAACGAAATCGCGAAAGATGTAAACGAAGTCGCGAAATTGCGAAAGGTGCGAAAGGTGCGAGAAATCGCGAAACATGGTAGAAACGTTAAAAAGAAATCGCGAAACATGAACGAAAAGAGAGTGCGAGAGTGGCTATTTTAATTTCGTGTTAAAGTTCAACAAGAAATCGCGAAATCACAAAAAACTAAACCTCGAAATTGTGAAATGGCGAAACGAACACAAAGCGAAATCACGAAAAGGTACACAAAATTGCGAAACAAGTAAAAGAAATCGCGAAACATGTAAACGAAATCGCGAAATTGCGAAAGGTGCGAGAAATTGTGCGAGAAAGTGCGAAAGTGCAAAAGGGCGAAAGGGCGAAAGAGCGAAAGTTTAAAAGTGCGAAATCGCAAAACTGCGAAATTGCGAATTTGCGATAGAGCGAAATTGCGAAAGTGCGAAATCGCAAAAGTGCGAAGACTGTTCTATATCTTGTCATTTAATAGATGTACCTGATTCCTATGGGAACTCCCATGCAAGACTCTTTTCTCCCCTGGCATATTATCAATGTCGTCCCATCTGAAAGCTAGCTGAATATCCTCAATTAAGATATTTTCGGTCCCCCTATCCATCCGGATACACCTTGGTACCCCTGTTGTTGAAAAAAAGACTCAAATGTTAAT
Organism: Steromphala cineraria; assembly: GCA_916613615.1. Classification (NCBI taxonomy): domain Eukaryota; kingdom Metazoa; phylum Mollusca; class Gastropoda; order Trochida; family Trochidae; genus Steromphala; species Steromphala cineraria. The sequence continues at coordinate 11,183,284 of OU744720.1, read as the reverse complement.
TGGTCAATATTTTTAAGGAATGCCTTGGTTACGCTTTAACATAAATTGCTATTCAAGAGACAAGAAGACATGTACTTTTCAGTGTAAACGTCAAAATGTAATAAGTTCCTTGTAGCGCTAAATGAAATAAATGGACCCAAAGCTGATACTGTGTATATATACTCCTTGGCTAGTGAGTTTTGTAATTCAAAGCTTTGGTTACCCCGTGGATGCTAATTAGGGTCACGGGGACCACGCTCTTACACGTGTTTTTTCTTCATCTGTTTCTAGAGCCCTAATTGTTTATTTTATAACTCCTTAATCTATAACTATCACATTTTTGTGATATAGTGCACATACCAAATGTTGCATTTCGAATGACGCTTGTAAAGATGTGAACATATTAAAATACAAAAGTTAGTAAAAGAGCTGTTGGTTGAGCCATGTTGGTTTCATAATCACATTCCAACAGCATGGTGTGCAACCGAAACATCGTCTTGAATTCCGTTTCCACAACTAATACACAGAAAGGACTGTCCCTTTTGTGTTGTTTTCTCTTATACTCACCTGAATTAAGCACCCCCTATTTTTTTAAATGACTTAATGTGTTCTTGGAATATTTTGATTAAGTCCATGTATTGACCACTCCAAATATAACAATTGCTTTTTATTGACTATTTAATTGAATTAAAATCATTAATATACCAAGATAATAAGACTTCTGAAATTTGGCCATATATAACTACACTGACGGGCATAAAAAACTTTCCCTTGTTTGATATTAACTTCAATAAAAAACAACAAAGGCAATGATAGTTTTGAGGGTTGTTTGTGTATAATAATGCATCCATGCATGTGTAAGAGATAAAAGTTATAAGATTCATCAAGTGTTTTTATCACAGGATATGAACAAAGTGACATGGGGTCAAAATTGAAATTTCATGTCAGATGTATCCATATTGACAGCATGGAAAAACAGTAATGTGAGTCTCTAATACCGATTCTGTCCACCTCTTGCATTAATACAGGCAAAGACACGTCTTTGGACTGACGTAGGTAAGCATCTGATGACGTCATCTGGGACATGCCTCCATTCCTCGATTAGAGCCTGAGCCATCTGTTGGTGGTTAATTGGCGGGTTCTGTCGACTCCGCATCTGCCTATCAAGGTCTTCCCATAAGTGCTCGATGGGCGACTTATCTTGGAATCTAGCAGGCCATGGCATGACGTTGACGTTATTGACGTTGATGAAGTTATCAACTACTCGGGCAACATGTGATGGGGCATTATCGTGTTTGAATAGCACTCCCTGTGGTTGTTGCTGCAGAAATGGAAGGAGTGCTGGCCACAGTACCTGGTCGATATAACGTTGGGCTGTCAGGATACCGTTCACCACAACAAGTTCGTCTTTTGGTCACCACAAATGCTACCCAGACCATCACACTACCACCACCTACTCCTGAACACAACAATTTGCTGTTCTATTACCTGCCCGTCTGTAAACCATCACTCCTTAATCAGCTCTTGATATTGCGAATCGGCTTTCATCTAAAAAAAGTACCTGACGCCAGGCACGTTACTGCAAACGTCGTACTTGTGTGGTCCAACGAAGTCTCAACTGCCAATGATTGTTGGTAAGCACCGTTCCGAGGAATGGTCGTAATGCTCTGATACCAAAGGAATGGAGTCTTCTAGTAACCGTCCTTCGACTGACGTGGCGACCTAATGCCGTTGCTGCTTGTGACGTCACCACCAGAAAGCGGTTTCTCAGGTGCAATACCCTCAAATACCGGTCTTCCTGTGCTGTTGTTACCGAGGGTCTGCCTGTACGTGGTCTGTCTGAAGTCTGTCCTGTCTGTTAAAAGCGCGTGCGAAGATTCCTAACGGTTACTACAGTGCAGCCGAACATTCTAGCAACTTGGCCATTTGTAGCTCCGAATTGCAGAATTCCAATTGCCCTCTCACGTTCTGCCGTCGTTAACCTTGGCATTCTTTTGTGTTTTTCTGTTACTTCAAATGTCTCCTAAGTGTCTGTCGTGGGTTTTATACCCTTTTTGCGCGTGCATCCTACGACAGTGGAGATGCACGAGATTTTCGCCAAATTTGCCATATTATTTTAGTAAAGTAACGTTTTGACGTTAGCGCACACCAAATACGATTCCCAGTTCTTAAATATACTATTTAAGTAAAACAATACCAATTATGTGACATATTTCATAAATTGATGACACTTTTCGAAGGGAAAGTTTCTTTTGCCCTTCAGTGTATTGTCATAAGAGAAAAACTACACAATAAATAACATGTTTTATCCCTATTTGATATTCATACACAAAAACGATTTTTTAAATGCATTATAAGAGGCTACTTAGACATTGAATTTTCAGTACACTTTTCATCCAAAATTGATAAAATGTCTACAATCTTAAAATGGGTGAGTAATTCTGAGATTCTTTGAGATCCTTGTTGATCAGCCACCTCTTCTTCCTTTAGATAAGCCATTATCTTTAACAGTGGCCAATTTTTGTCTGTGTGCAGTTTTCTTTTTTGACAATTTAGTGATACTCTTTAACGATTAACTTTTGCTAAGAGGTCATTTACTAAAACGTCATCACTTCAGTCAAGAGAATAAAAATGATTATCACATTGCAGCAAAGAATATTGACTTTCATTATCAATTATAAGGTAAGTGGAATTTTGACTAAAACCTTTTTAGTAAGATTTTGTAAAACCGGTTATCCAGATACAGTGAATCGTAAATTCAGTAAAGTTTTCGTTTTCATTATAGACATGCGCTATAAACACACACCGCACTTTCGCACTTTCGCACTTTTGCACTTTTGCACTTTTGCACTTTCGCACTTTCGCTCTTTCGCACTTTCGTTTTGTTCACGTTTCGCGATTTCGATTTTCCGTTTCTACCATGTTTTGCGATTTCGGGATTTCGTTTACATGTTTCGCGATTTCATTTACATGTTTCGCAATTTCGTTATCTGTTTCGTGATTTCGCTTTGTGTTCGTTTCGCCATTTTGCGATTTCGAGGTTTAGTTTTCGCGATTTCGTGTTGATCTTTAACGCGAAATTAAAAGGCCCCTCGGACGTTTTGAAACCGATTAAAGTACTTTTCCCTGTTAGTTTGGTTTGCTAAAATTGCTCTCGTTAGATATCTATTGATGAAGGACAATTTCAGACTATTTGAATTGACACTACCACGCAGTATTTATGTAACAACGTTTGTTTTAATTCTAATTAAAACATATGTCAAAAGACTTATTTTAAAAACTCTGTGTCAAATATGATCACAGTGTCATAGATCCAATGTTACCATCACTCGGAAGTAGTTGTAGCGTATGACAGTTCCATATGAACCTGGTCCGCCATCTTGGTCGCCGTAACTCTCGTGACAATCTGGCCCTGCAGTATAAGAGAAAAATAAGAAGAACAAGAAAAACCTTTAAAAAGGCAAGCTTTGGGGCACCCGGTTATGTATCACTATATAGAACCAGGAGATTTAGGTTAGGGAGGACGGGGACGGGGACTTTTACTTGAATAAATTGTTCCAATCAGAGACGCATGTTCTTTGCTCTTTGTTTTGATAGATGTGAGTACACTATGTACATAGTAAAACATGTTCGTTTCGCTTAAATTCCACCCAATGATAGATAAGTCTCCTATCTCAATTGTGGTATAAATTTTTAAACATTAATACGGTAATTCAAATTTATGTTGATTTAAAAGATAGCTGACGGGGAGTTTAATACCAGAGGAAGTGATTAATTAAAAGATAAATTGTTGCGCTAGTAAACTTTCCAGGAATCATTGTTTTCCAATACCCGCACATTTAATTTAAACACAACGAATTTCCCATTGACTTTCAGGTTAATTGCATGTTGCAAGAATAATTTTCCTTAATTGAGTATTGATCGTATTACAGCCGAAAGTTGCAATTAATGCTTGATCGGAAATAGGACAATTGACCCCACCCATGAAGAACTGGCGATAACTTATTAACTATTTAAGTTATCATAATAACCTCTCTCGACTTGCATTCCAATGAGGAGGACCAGATCAGACTCATGCGGCAACATCGGTTGGTCTTCTACAGGACAGACGTCGTAGTACCCAAGACCATAGCAGTGTTTGCCTGTAAAGGTGTTGTCCCACAGTACCCACAGGTTGACTTTGAAAGAAAGTTTATGAAACATAAACTTGAATGTCATAACATAAATAACGAATGTTATGAAATTTATTCGACAGTTACCAAATGTAAACTGACAATAAAGAAAACACTCCTGTAGATTACGTATTATAGTTCACACCTTCGTTTTTGAGTTGTATCAGTCATGCAAGCTCAAAAGGACCAAGGCGGTCCTCATGAACAAACTTTCTGTGCATTTTCTGATAAACTAATACTATACTTATACCTTACTAAATAATATTATATGTTTGCGTTAGGTTTATGTTCCCAACCCTTCTAAGGTCCCTCTGATATTGTATGCAAAAAGTATGATTAACTATGTATTTTCTACTACAGCATGAAAAAAATCGAGTATAAAGGTGGGTTTACAATTGCACCATTTGGTATCCACTCGGCACGCATTGATATCGTGGCCGTGCATATCTTCATGGCACACGGTCTTAAATAATTTGTTTTCTGTTCATGAGTGAGTTACACCTGCGCAAACTATACGTGAATTTGTCTCAAATTGTTCGTATCTTATCAACAAGCAGTTGACAGACCACTTGGAAGACACTGACCTCTCCTACAAGTATCAGTTCGCATACAAGAAGGCTCACAGTACTGAAACTGCCTTAGTTCGGGTTGTTAATGACCTCCAGATGGCTGTCGATGGTGGAGATCTAGCAATCCTGGTTCTTCTTGATCTGTCCGCGGCCTTTGATACGGTGGATCATTTCGGACTGAAAGGCACTGTACAAGAGTGGTTCTCCTCGTACCTGTCTCACAGAAACCAATCAGTAGTTGTTCGACACGCCAATTCACAACCCATCCAGCTAAACTGTAGGGTTCCTCAAGGGTCAGTGCTTGGGCCAGTCCTTTTTACCATGTATACCAGGCCACTAGGAGAGCTTTTAACCAATCACAATCTCCCGCATCATTTTTATGCTGATGACTCTCAGTTAATTGAAAAGTTTGCAGTATCAGACAAAGGAAATCAAGTTCTTCCTAGGCTAGAGACCACAACAACTGAAATTAAAGCATGGATGACATCAAACATGCTTCAACTCAATGAAGCGAAGACTGAAGCTATGGTCGTCGGCCCTAAAGTTCGCCTACAGAAGGTTGGATTCAAGAGCATACCAGTGTGTGAAGTCTCAGTCCGAGTATCAAGATCTGTGAAGAACTTGGGAGTCTTTTTGCAGGCAGATCTTTCAATGGATAGACAAGTGTCCGAACTGTTTCAAGAAGTGCAATTTTCATCTGCGAAACATTGGCAGAATTCGGCATCCTTTGACTACAGATACAGCTGCTGCACTTGCAAGATGCTTCATACTGTCCAGGCTGGACTATTGTAATGCCTTGCTTGCTAACACCACTCAGGAAAACATCAAAAGACTCCAGCTAAACCAGAATAAGGCTGCTCGAATTGTGACAAGGTCTCCAAGAACTGTCGACACCATATCACTTCTCAAGTCGCTCCAATGGTTACCAGTACAGGCACGTCTGGACTACAAGATTCTGGTCCTGTGTTATCAGTGTGTCAACGGTTTAGCTCCACAGTACCTGTGTGAGCTAGTTTCCCAACACCAGCCAACACGTAACCTACGATCTGCTTCAAAACACCTGCTCGATGTGCCCCGATACAAGGTCAAAACATTTTGAGGCCGATCTTTTCAAGTGACGGCTGCTGCTAAGTGGAATGAACTTCCAGAAAACCTTAAAACCAGTGACACTCTTGCAGCCTTAAAAACAAAACTTAAAACCTATCTTTCTGAGCACTTTGAGCGTACCGATGTGTGTGGAATTGAGCGCTATAACAATGGACCTATTATTATTATTATTATCTTATTCTTGTAGTGTTGTGTAATGCGCACACGAAGACTAGGTTGAGAATTTCAAGCAGTTTGCATCTTCTTCAGCCAATTGACAACAGTCTTCCGCACTAATATTAACATTAACATATTGTCAGTACAATATAATCGTGTTTCACGCATATCAAGTCCTCGGTCCCGCACTTGGCACACTGCAGAAGTCTATTTCAATCACATGGTCGAACTAATCAGCAATGAGTACATGTTGTGCATCCCTTATAAATACGGGTTGAAGTTTCACGAGATCAACTTTAATCCAAAGCATTGACATAAGCATTGACATTGTAGTACATAAAACAAAGAAAAAGGTATCAACCCGAGGCAGAGGTGCCCCTATAGAAGACACCGTCCGATACAGACACAGATCAAGAGGTACCTGCCTTCTAGGAAACATACACCCAAAAGAACACCACAGGTTGGGTAGTGTTGCTGCCCTGGTAACCCCGCTAGATTTCCCTCAAAAGCCGAAGACGAATGTGTCCATGTTCCTACATTTGAAGCGTCTCCTTCCGCTCCAACATCTACATACAAAACTGTGTAGCCAGAATCTACAAGAGCCGTAAGTGCTATGCTGTGGAATCACTTGTAGTTGTAGTTGTAGTTGTAGTAGAAAGATCCAGCATTAGGTGGTTTAATCGTGGCCACATGTTTTTCATCCAAAGCCTCAAGGCAGTTGTGGTAGTTCACCTCGAACTGAAACCTTCAGCCACTTCCTTCCACTACTCTGGTGTTCTGGGGCACTTCCGTAGTTCCGGCTGGAACACATCAATGATAGCTCTGCAAGCATCTGGTAGCAACCCTGAAGCTGTACTGTAAGTTTGTGTAGCTTCACCAGTAGCAAGGAAGCGAAGAGTGGTTGCCAGTGTTAATGTAAGCCAACCTCAAGTGACTCTCTCATGGAAATATTTCTCTTCCCAAGGTGGGGAGGTAACTTACCCACAATTTTTTGGAATTCTCTGGAGTTATACGGAGAAAGTTTTTGCAGCCTCATTGAACTTCACGATGAAGTTCGGTGAGTAACTTATCATATTGCATCCTGTAAACCAGGCGACTTTATATCTCTCGGTTTGCTTCGAAATAGTCCCCCCTTTTTTTAGGACTTAAAATCGCCGATTCAGCAAAAAGGAAATTCCTTTTGTATTAATAGAACGTCAATCAAGAAACATGTCTCATTTAGATGCAAGGCACAACAAACTTGAGGTCATCAAACGTACAATAAGTTTTTTCTGACTCTAGAATATGGTTCTGTGTTTGTGTCGAGAATCATTGTTTGAGTATCAAATCGAGTGTTCCTGTAACTTCCATAAATGACTTACATGGGGAATCAGGAGGAAGTACATTTCTTATTCTTCATTTGGCTTCTTCATCGATTCATTACAAATACTCTCGAAATGCTTCAATTTTGGCAATTGTATGTATTGTCTTGGTCTTTAGGACAAACATTCGTGCATATTGAATCATTTGAATAACACAAAAGTACAATGATCAAAATCAAAATTAGCACTAAAACAGTATGAAAACAAATGCCTTGATTTAATGTAACGATATGTTGACATATTTATGGTATAAAAATGTCATTAACAACGAGCGAGAAACGGTTGATTAATGAGTAATAATAAATTCTCTCAAAAAAGAAACGCAACCCTCTCTCAATATCTGACAACAACCTCTGAACAAAAATGGTGAATGTGAATTGGATTTTTTTGTCATGTCTTCTTAATATGTTCTTCTTTGATTAGTAATAGGTCACAAACTCAGACTTATTAGCTCACGCTGACATGCTCACGCTCAGGATCGTTTCATCTGGGTCACTCACCTTCGTAATCACCAAGTCACACCAATCTCACTGCAACACAAGTGCCTGGTTTGAGGAGATTGTCGGCCCAAATCATCAGGAACCGTTTATGTGAGGCTTTTCTTCATGCACAGCGACCATTTGTCGGACCTGTTCTGAGACGCAAATATCGACATCAACGTCTCAGATGGTGCACTAACGTGAGGATATGGACCCTAAGGATCTGGATATGTGTCTGGTTAAGTGACGAGTCCTGCTTCCTACTTCAAAGACGTGATGGCAAGAAACGTGTATACAGTCGAGGAAATTAACGTTTCGCACCGAACTGCGTTCGACAGGTCGACAGATTTGGTGGAAAGAGTGTCATGGTGTGGGGAGCCATGTCTTACAACAGACGATCACACCTGATCATCATTTCCTGCAAATTGTCGGCCCCAACGCTACATCAATGATGTTTTACAGACACACCTCCTTTCGATAATCGACCAATAGAGGGAGCTGTTTCAACAGGACAATGCCCACACTCGCACAGCTTGTGCAACAGTGGATTTTCTACAGAATTCCAATGGTCGTGACGGCGATTTTAAGTCCTATAACTATAGGGGACAATTTCGAAGCAAAGTGAGAGCAATAAAGGAAAATTCCAATGAAAAATGAAAAAGAGCCTTTTAAAACAATGTTTATCGATAAATCCTTCAACTTTGGCTAATAAGCTTAATCACCAAATCTGCAATAAAAATTCAAAGTTGGGAAAAATCAAGTGCACCGGCATCGATGGGGGACGCCATTTTGCTATTTCGAACGGGAAACGAGAGCGAGAAACACCGGGAATATGACGTCAGCGACACACCACGAAATTAGGAGACGCCGTTAGATTCAATGGTGGGCAGTGACGGCCCGTCAAACATGAGACTGTAACAACCGTCACGACTTCAGTAGAGACGTGCCAGGTCCAGAATATTCTACTTCTATGATGCCCAAAGCAATAAATAAATATTTCTGACCAGCAGACTGCTGCACAACTTCAGTACAGGTTGGAAAACATCTCCCATGTGCGGACGTCACAAGGTTTGAACACTGACACTGTCATTTGTTTAGATTTTTATAAGCTATAGACATCATAGTTAAGGTTGAAATAAAGTGTTCAATGACTTTGCTTAAATAAGTGCATTTGTTAAAAAAAACTAAACGTAACATAGAATAATTATTTATTGATTATATCACTCGAAAAAAATAGACCTACTGACGTGATCTTGTCGAAGCGAATCCTAAAAAGCGAATCCGCGATGATGGGGGTATGGTTCGTAATCAAAATGAAATTGTTTATATCAATCAAAACGCAAAAGATGTCATTTTAAAAAAAAAATTATTTACGTATTTTCTGTGGTTTTTTTTTAGATAATTCATATCGTTAATAATACTAGACAAAACCGCATATTAGTCGTAGTTGCTTGTTGACTTATCTGTCCGTCACACATTCAGCAATTCTAGTCAAATCATGGAAACTCCACTGCACAAAGATGTACGGAGTTTATAATGTAAGCTCCTTGCATCGATTTCTTGTGGTGTGTCGATGACGTCACATTTTCAAATACAATGGCGACCTCCGTCA